>JAPJYX010000027.1:1200000-1845774 GCA_030503985.1 Himalopsyche tibetana | reverse complement strand
CTTCTACGAAATGTATTTGTAAGCGTATTTGAAAATTAGTTGAATAAAATATATATACAACAAAAAATGGTTGTTAGCAAACTTGAACATTATTCCAAATATTAAAAAAATTACGAAATTTCTGCTCCTACGAAAAATGGTTGTTAGCAAACTTGGACATTATTCCAAAAATTCAATAATTTACGAAATTTCTGCTACTACGAAAAATAGGTGTTAGCAAACTTAAACATTTCAATTATTCTAAAAATTACATTATTTACAATTAAATAGTGCAGGGGGGTCGATATATGTCCCGTGATCTATTTCTTCTTCTACGAAATATATTTGTTAGCCAACTTAAATATTTCAAGTATTCTAAAAATTATATGATTTCCAATTAAATAGTGCAGAGGTTTTGATATATGTCCCTTGATCTATTTCTTCTTCTACGAAATATATTTGTTAGCAAACATTTCAATTATTCTAAAAATTACATTATTTACAATTAAAATACTGCAGGGGTGTCGATGTATGTCCCGTAATCTATTTATTCTTCTACGAAATATATTTGTTAGCCAACTTAAATATTTCAAGTATTCTAAAAATTATATGATTTCCAATTAAATAGTGCAGAGGTTTTGATATATGTCCCTTGATCTATTTCTTCTTCTACGAAATATATTTGTTAGCAAACATTTCAATTATTCTAAAAAATATATTTTTTACAATTAAAATGGAACAGGGGTGTTGGATATATGTCCAAGATCTATTTCTTCTTCTACAAAATATATTTGTTAGTAAACTTAAACATTTCAATTATTCTAAAAATTACATTATTTACAATTAAAATACTACAGGGGTGTCGATATATGTCCCGTAATCTATTTCTTCTTCTACGAAATATATTTGTTAGCCAACTTAAATATTTCAATTATCCTAAAAATTACATTATTTACAATTAAAATACTACAAGGGTGTCGATATATGTCCCGTAATCTATTTATTCTTCCACGAAATATATTTGTTAGCCAACTTAAATATTTCAAGTATTCTAAAAATTATATGATTTCCAATTAAATAGTGCAGAGGTTTTGATATATGTCCCTTGATCTATTTCTTCTTCTACGAAATATATTTGTTAGCAAACATTTCAATTATTCTAAAAATTACATTATTTACAATTAAAATACTGCAGGGGTGTCGATGTATGTCCCGTAATCTATTTATTCTTCTACGAAATATATTTGTTAGCCAACTTAAATATTTCAAGTATTCTAAAAATTATATGATTTCCAATTAAATAGTGCAGAGGTTTTGATATATGTCCCTTGATCTATTTCTTCTTCTACGAAATATATTTGTTAGCAAACATTTCAATTATTCTAAAAAATATATTTTTTACAATTAAAATGGAGCAGGGGTGTTGGATAAATGGCCCAAGATCTATTTCTTCTTCTACAAAATATATTTGTTAGCAATCTTAAACATTTCAATTATTCTAAAAATTACATTATTTACATTTAAAATACTGCAGGGGTGTCGATATATGTCCCGTAATCTTCTTCTTCTTCTACGAAATATATTTGTTAGCCAACTTAAATATTTCAATTATTCAAAAAATTATATTATTTCCAATTAAATAGTGCAGGGGTTTTGATATATGTCCCGTGATCTATTTCTTCTTCTACGAAATATATTTGTTAGCAAACATTTCAATTATTCTAAAAAATATATTTTTTACAATTAAAATGGAGCAGGGGTGTTGGATATATGTCCCAAGATCTATTTCTTCTTCTACAAAATATATTTGTTAGCCAACTTAAATATTTCAATTATTCTAAAAATTACATTATTTACAATTAAAATACTACAGGGGTGTCGATATATGTCCCGTAATCTATTTCTTCTTCTACGAAATATATTTGTTAGCCAACTTAAATATTTCAATTATTCTAAAAATTATACTATTTAAAATTAAATAGTGCAGAGGTTTTGATATATGTCCCGTGATCTATTTCTTCTTCTACGAAATATATTTGTTAGCAAACTTAAACATTTCAATTATTCTAAAAAATATATTTTTTACAATTAAAATACTGCAGGGGTGTCGATATATGTCCCAAGATCTATTTCTTCTTCTACAAAATATATTTGTTAGCAATCTTAAACATTTCAATTATTCTAAAAATTACAAAATTTACATTTAAAATACTGCAGGGGTGTCGATATATGTCCCGTAATCTTCTTCTTCTTCTACGAAATATATTTGTTAGCCAACTTAAATATTTCAATTATTCTAAAAATTAAATTATTTACAATTAAAATACTACAAGGGTGTCGATATATGTCCCGTAATCTATTTATTCTTCTACGAAATATATTTGTTAGCCAACTTAAATATTTCAATTATTCAAAAAATTATATTATTTCCAATTAAATAGTGCAGGGGTTTTGATATATGTCCCGTGATCTATTTCTTCTTCTACGAAATATATTTGTTAGCAAACATTTCAATTATTCTAAAAAATATATTTTTTACAATTAAAATGGAGCAGGGGTGTTGGATATATGTCCCAAGATCTATTTCTTCTTCTACGAAATATATTTGTTAGCAAACATTTCAATTATTCTAAAAATTACATTATTTACAATAAAAATACTGCAGGGGTGTCGATGTATGTCCCGTGATCTATTTCTTCTTCTACGAAATATATTTGTTAGCCAACTTAAATATTTCAATTATTCTAAAAATTACATTATTTACAATTAAAATACTACAAGGGTGTCGATATATGTCCCGTAATCTATTTATTCTTCCACGAAATATATTTGTTAGCCAACTTAAATATTTCAAGTATTCTAAAAATTATATGATTTCCAATTAAATAGTGCAGAGGTTTTGATATATGTCCCTTGATCTATTTCTTCTTCTACGAAATATATTTGTTAGCAAACATTTCAATTATTCTAAAAATTACATTATTTACAATTAAAATACTGCAGGGGTGTCGATGTATGTCCCGTAATCTATTTATTCTTCTACGAAATATATTTGTTAGCCAACTTAAATATTTCAAGTATTCTAAAAATTATATGATTTCCAATTAAATAGTGCAGAGGTTTTGATATATGTCCCTTGATCTATTTCTTCTTCTACGAAATATATTTGTTAGCAAACATTTCAATTATTCTAAAAAATATATTTTTTACAATTAAAATGGAGCAGGGGTGTTGGATAAATGGCCCAAGATCTATTTCTTCTTCTACAAAATATATTTGTTAGCAATCTTAAACATTTCAATTATTCTAAAAATTACATTATTTACATTTAAAATACTGCAGGGGTGTCGATATATGTCCCGTAATCTTCTTCTTCTTCTACGAAATATATTTGTTAGCCAACTTAAATATTTCAATTATTCTAAAAATTAAATTATTTACAATTAAAATACTACAAGGGTGTCGATATATGTCCCGTAATCTATTTATTCTTCTACGAAATATATTTGTTAGCCAACTTAAATATTTCAATTATTCAAAAAATTATATTATTTCCAATTAAATAGTGCAGGGGTTTTGATATATGTCCCGTGATCTATTTCTTCTTCTACGAAATATATTTGTTAGCAAACATTTCAATTATTCTAAAAAATATATTTTTTACAATTAAAATGGAGCAGGGGTGTTGGATATATGTCCCAAGATCTATTTCTTCTTCTACGAAATATATTTGTTAGCAAACATTTCAATTATTCTAAAAATTACATTATTTACAATAAAAATACTGCAGGGGTGTCGATGTATGTCCCGTGATCTATTTCTTCTTCTACGAAATATATTTGTTAGCCAACTTAAATATTTCAATTATTCTAAAAATTACATTATTTACAATTAAAATACTACAAGGGTGTCGATATATGTCCCGTGATCTATTTATTCTTCCACGAAATATATTTGTTAGCCAACTTAAATATTTCAATTATTCTAAAAATTACATTATTTACAATTAAAATACTACAGGGGTGTCGATATATGTCCCGTAATCTATTTCTTCTTCTACGAAATATATTTGTTAGCCAACTTAAATATTTCAATTATTCTAAAAATTACATTATTTACAATTAAAATACTACAGGGGTGTCGATATATGTCCCGTAATCTATTTCTTCTTCTACGAAATATATTTGTTAGCAAACTTAAACATTTCAATTATTCTAAAAATTACATTATTTACAATTAAAATACTGCAGGGGTGTCGATATATGTCCTGTAATCTTTTTGTTCTTCTACGAAATATATTTGTTAGCCAACTTAAATATTTCAATTATTCAAAAATTTATATTATTTCCATTTAAATAGTGCAGGGGTTTTGATATATGTCCCGTAATCTTCTTCTTCTTCTACGAAATATATTTGTTAGCCAACTTAAATATTTCAATTATTCTAAAAATTACATTATTTACAATTAAAATACTACAAGGGTGTCGATATATGTCCCGTAATCTATTTATTCTTCTACGAAATATATTTGTTAGCCAACTTAAATATTTCAATTATTCTAAAAATTATATTATTTCCAATTAAATAGTGCAGGGGTTTTGATATATGTCCAATGATCTATTTCTTCTTCTACGAAATATATTTGTTAGCAAACATTTCAATTATTCTAAAAAATATATTTTTTACAATTAAAATGGAGCAGGGGTGTTGGATAAATGTCACAAGATCTATTTCTTCTTCTACAAAATATATTTGTTAGCATTCTTAAACATTTCAATTATTCTAAAAATTACATTATTTACAATTAAAATACTGCAGGGGTGTCGATATATGTCCTGTAATCTATTTCTTCTTCTACGAAATATATTTGTTAGCAAACTTAAACATTTCAATTATTCTAAAAAATATATTTTTTACAATTAAAATACTGCAGGGGTGTCGATATATGTCCCGTAATCTATTTATTCTTTTACGAAATATATTTGTTAGCCAACTTAAATATTTCAATTATTCAAAAATTTATATTATTTCCAATTAAATAGTGCAGGGGTTTTGATATATGTCCCGTGATCTATTTCTTCTTCTATGAAATATATTTGTTAGCAAAGATTTCAATTATTCTAAAAAATATATTTTTTACAATTAAAATGGAGCAGGGGTGTCGATGTATGTCCCGTAATCTATTTATTCTTCTACGAAATATATTTGTAAGCCAACTTAAATATTTCAATTATTCTAAAAATTACATTATTTACAATTAAAATACTACAGGGGTGTCGATATATGTCCCGTAATCTATTTATTCTTCTACGAAATATATTTGTTAGCCAACTTAAATATTTCAATTATTCAAAAAATTATATTATTTCCAATTAAATAGTGCAGGGGTTTTGATATATGTCCCGTGATCTATTTCTTCTTCTACGAAATATATTTGTTAGCAAAGATTTCAATTATTCTAAAAAATATATTTTTTACAATTAAAATGGAGCAGGGGTGTCGATATATGTCCTGTAATCTTTTTCTTCTTCTACGAAATATATTTGTTAGCCAACTTAAATATTTCAATTATTCTAAAAATTACATTATTTACAATTAAAATACTACAGGGGTGTCGATATATGTCCCGTAATCTATTTATTCTTCTACGAAATATATTTGTTAGCCAACTTAAATATTTCAATTATTCAAAAAATTATATTATTTCCAATTAAATAGTGCAGGGGTTTTGATATATGTCCCGTGATCTATTTCTTCTTCTACGAAATATATTTGTTAGCAAACATTTCAATTATTCTAAAAAATATATTTTTTACAATTAAAATGGAGCAGGGGTGTTGGATATATGTCCCAAGATCTATTTCTTCTTCTACAAAATATATTTGTTAGCAAACTTAAACATTTCAATTATTCTAAAAAATATATTTTTTACAATTAAAATAGAGCAGGGGTGTCGATATATGTCCCGAGATCTTTTTCTTCTTCTACGAAATACGTTTGTTAGCAAACTTAAATATTTCAATTATTCTAAAAATTACATTATTTACAATTAAAATACTACAGGGGTGTCGATATATGTCCCGTAATCTATTTATTCTTCTACGAAATATATTTGTTAGCCAACTTAAATATTTCAATTATTCAAAAATTTATATGATTTCCAATTAAATAGTGCAGAGGTTTTGATATATGTCCCTTGATCTATTTCTTCTTCTACGAAATATATTTGTTAGCAAAGATTTCAATTATTCTAAAAAATATATTTTTTACAATTAAAATGGAGCAGGGGTGTTGGATATATGTCCCAAGATCTATTTCTTCTTCTACAAAATATATTTGTTAGCAAACTTAAACATTTCAATTATTCTAAAAAATATATTTTTTACAATTAAAATAGAGCAGGGGTGTCGATATATGTCCCGAGATCTTTTTCTTCTTCTACGAAATACGTTTGTTAGCAAACTTAAATATTTCAATTATTCTAAAAATTACATTATTTACAATTAAAATACTACAGGGGTGTCGATATATGTCCCGTAATCTATTTATTCTTCTACGAAATATATTTGTTAGCCAACTTAAATATTTCAATTATTCAAAAATTTATATTATTTCCATTTAAATAGTGCAGGGGTTTTGATATATGTCCCGTGATCTATTTCTTCTTCTATGAAATATATTTGTTAGCAAAGATTTCAATTATTCTAAAAAATATATTTTTTACAATTAAAATGGAGCAGGGGTGTTGGATATATGTCCCAAGATCTATTTCTTCTCCTACAAAATATATTTGTTAGCATTCTTAAACATTTCAATTATTCTAAAAATTACATTATTTATAATTAAAATACTGCAGGGGTGTCGATGTATGTCCCGTGATCTATTTCTTCTTCTACGAAATATATTTGGTAGCCAACTTAAATATTTCAATTATTCTAAAAATTACATTATTTACAATTAAAATACTACAAGGGTGTCGATATATGTCCCGTAATCTATTTATTCTTCCACGAAATATATTTGTTAGCCAACTTAAATATTTCAAGTATTCTAAAAATTATATGATTTCCAATTAAATAGTGCAGAGGTTTTGATATATGTCCCTTGATCTATTTCTTCTTCTACGAAATATATTTGTTAGCAAACATTTCAATTATTCTAAAAAATATATTTTTTACAATTAAAATGGAGCAGGGGTGTTGGATAAATGTCATAAGATCTATTTCTTCTTCTACAAAATATATTTGTTAGCATTTTTAAACATTTCAATTATTCTAAAAATTACATTATTTACAATTAAAATACTGCAGGGGTGTCGATATATGTCCTGTAATCTATTTCTTCTTCTACGAAATATATTTGTTAGCCAACTTAAATTTTTGAATTATTCTAAAAATTACATTATTTACAATTAAAATATAGAAACACTTCTGTTGAGATAAACTCCATTAGGAGTCCATATGCTCCACATTGGGAGCGGACATGGTTTAAAAAAAAAAAAAAAAATACTACAGGGGTGTCGATATATGTCCCGTAATCTATTTATTCTTCTACGAAATATATTTGTTAGCCATCTTAAATATTTCAATTATTCAAAAATTTATATTATTTCCAATTAAATAGCGCAGGGGTTTTGATATATGTCCCGTGATCTATTTCTTCTTCTACGAAATATATTTGTTAGCAAAGATTTCAATTATTCTAAAAAATATATTTTTTACAATTAAAATGGAGCAGGGGAGTTGGATATATGTCCCAAGATCTATTTCTTCTTCTACAAAATATATTTGTTAGCAAACTTAAACATTTCAATTATTCTAAAAATTACATTATTTACAATTAAAATACTGCAGGGGTGTCGATATATGTCCCGTAATCTATTTATTCTTCTACGAAATATATTTGTTAGCCAACTTAAATATTTCAATTATTCTAAAAATTATATTATTTCCAATTAAATAGTGCAGGGGTTTTGATATATGTCCCGTGATCTGTTTCTTCTTCTACGAAATATATTTGTTAGCAAACATTTCAATTATTCTAAAAAAAATATTTTTTACAATTAAAATGGAGCAGGGGTGTTGGATATATGTCCCAAGATCTATTTCTTCTTCTACAAAATATATTTGTTAGCAAACTTAAACATTTCAATTATTCTAAAAAATATATTTTTTACAATTAAAATAGAGCAGGGGTGTCGATATATGTCCCGAGATCTATTTCTTCTTCTACGAAATACGTTTGTTAGCAAACTTAAATATTTCAATTATTCTAAAAATTACATTATTTACAATTAAAATACTGCAGGGGTGTCCATGTATGTCCCGTGATCTATTTCTTCTTCTACGAAATGTATTTGTTTGCGAACTTGAAAATTAATAGTAAATGAAATAAATATAAATAAAATAAAAAAAAAAAAAAATTCAAATAAAATTAAATTAAAATAAAAACTTTACTTAATTTAATTTTATTAAATTGAATTTAATTTAAATTTATTTTATTTAATTTTATTTAATTTAAATTTATTTTGTTTAATTTAATTTATATTAATTAATTTTATTAAATTAAATTAAATTTTATTTTATTTTATTTTATTTTTATTTATTTTATTTTTATAGTAAGCAGAAATTTCGTAAATTATTTAATTTTTGGAATTATGTTTAAGTTTGCTAACAACCATTTTTCGTAGTAGCAGAAATTTCGTAAATTATTGAACTTTTAGAATAAAGTTTAAGTTTGCTAACAACCATTTTTCGTAGAAGCAGAAATTTCGTAAATTATTGAATTTTTGGAATAATGTTCAAGTTTGCTAACAACCATTTTGCGTAGGAGCAGAAATTTCGTAAATTATTGAATTTTTAGAATAATATTTAAGTTTGCCAACAACCATTTTTCGTAGTAGCAGAAATTTCGTAAAATATTTTATTTTTGAAATAATGTTTAAGTTTGCTAACAACCATTTTTCGTAGAAGTCGAAATTTCGTAAATTATTTTATTTTTGGAATAATGTTTAAGTTTGTTAACAACCATTTTGCGTAGGAGCAAAAATTTCGTAAATCATTGAATTTTTAGAATCTTAACATTAATAGCCGATAAGGTCCGTCTGTAAGGACGTCCGCAGTAAGGTACAGACCAATGATTTCGATTTATTCTGAACAGCACATTTTTGAAATGTTGTTCTATCCAATGGGAGCGGCTTATTTTAAACCGGGCGTGAATGTTCTGATATCGCCACGTTTGAAAATTTGATATTTCTTGGTGTAGAGCTAAAGTATTGTATCACCATACATCATAATATTCGAATAATCAAAGACTTTAATTCGACTATTGCAAACTATGATTATAGGGCTATCGAAATGAATCGTCTGATCGTGTGAGTCGATGTGAGACTAATATTTTTTGGAGCGGATTTGATCAATTGAATCATAATGATGAATCTTTTCACGTCTGACCTTGAAAATCTGTTAGAATTCTTTAATCTTAACATTAATAGCCGATAAGGTCCGTCTGTAAGGACGTCCGCAGTAAGGTACAGACCAATGATTTCGATTTATTCTGAACAGCACATTTTTGAAATGTTGTTCTATCCAATGGAAGCGGCTTATTTTAAACAGGGCGTGAATGTTCTGATATCGCCACGTTTGAAAATTCGATATTTCTTGGTGTAGAGCTAAAGTATAGTATCACCATACATCATAATATTCGAATAATCAAAGACTTTAATTCGACTATTGCAAACTATGATTATAGGGCTATCGAAAGAATCGTTTGATCGTGTGAGTCGATGTGAGACTAATATTTTTTGGAGCGGATTTGATCAATTGAATCATAATGATGAATCTTTTCACGTCTGACCTTGAAAATCTGTTAGAATTCTTTAATCTATATATTAATAGCCGATAAGGTCTGAGTGTCAGTATGTTTGGACGTCCATTTCACACCTTCCATTTCTCCACTTTTTTATTCATACTAAATTTATATATTAAAAGTCGATAAAATAATCACTCGCTTTTCACTTTTCACAAATGTGTGCGTACTGATGATGTCCTCGAGACATCTTCTTCTTCTACGAAATGTATTTTGTTTGCGTACATTTTCAAATTAATAGATAATGAAATGAAATAAAATATAATTCAATAATTTGCAATTTAAAAACTGCAGGGCTGTCGATATATGCGCCGTGGTCGATTTATGGTACTATGAAAAATGATTGTTAGCAAACTTGAACATAATTCTAAATATTAAATAATTTACGAAATTTCTGCTCCTACGAAAAATGGTTGTTAGCAAACTTGAACATTATTCTAAATATTAAATAATTTACGCAATTTCGGCTACTACGAAAAATGGTTGTTAGCAAACTTGAACATTATTCCAAAAATTCAATAATTTACGAAATTTCTGCTTCTACGAAAAATGGTTGTTAGCAAACTTAAACTTTATTCCAAAAATTGAATATTTTACGAAGTTTATGCTACTACGAAAAATGGTTGTTAGCAAACTTAAACATTATTCCAAATATTAAATAATTTACGAAATTTATGCTACTACGAAAAATGGTTGTTAGCAAACTTGAACTTTATTCCAAAAATTCAATAATTTACGAAATTTATGCTACTACGAAAAATGGTTGTTAGCAAACTTAAACTTTATTCCAAAAGTTCAATAATTTACGAAATTTATGCTACTACGAAAAATGGTTGTTAGCAAACTTAAACATTATTCCAAATATTAAATATTTTACGAAATTTATGCTACTACGAAAAATGGTTGTTAGCAAACTTAAACATTATTCCAAAAATTAAATATTTTACGAAATTTCTGCTACTACGAAAAATGGTTGTTAGAAAACTTGAACATTATTCCAAATATTAAATAATTTACGAAATTTCTGCTCCTACGAAAAATGGTTGTAAGCAAACTTGAACATTATTCAAAATATTAAATAATTTACGAAATTTCTGCTCCTACGAAAAATGGTTGTTAGCAAACTTGAACATTATTCCAAAAATTCAATAATTTACGAAATTTCTGCTACTACGAAAAATGGTTGTTAGCAAACTTAAACATTATTCCAAATATTAAATAATTTACGAAATTTATGCTACTACGAAAAATGGTTGTTAGCAAACTTAAACTTTATTCCAAAAATAGAATATTTTACGAAATTTATGCTACTACGAAAAATGGTTGTTAGCAAACTTAAACTTTATTCCAAAAAGTCAATAATTTACGAAATTTCGGCTACTACGAAATATGGTTGTTAGCAAACTTAAACTTTATTCCAAAAATTGAATATTTTACGAAATTTATGCTACTACGAAAAATGGTTGTTAGCAAACTTAAAAATTATCCCAAAAATTAATTATTTTACGAAATTTATGCTACTACGAAAAATGGTTGTTAGCAAACTTAAACTTTATTCCAAATATTGAATAATTTACGAAATTTCTGCTTACTATAAAAATAAAATAAATTAAAATAAAATAAAATAACATAAAATAAAATAAAATAACATAAAATAAAATAAAATAAAATAAAATAAAATAAAATAAAATAAAATAAAATAAAATAAAATAAAATAAAATAAAATAAAATAAAATAAAATAAAATAAAATAAAATAAAATAAAATAAAATAAAATAAAATAAAATAAAATAAAATAAAATAAAATAAAATAAAATAAAATAAAATAAAATAAAATAAAATAAAATAAAATAACACAACATAACATAACATAAAATAAAATAAAATAAAATAAAGTAAAATAAAATAAAATACAATGCAACAAAACACAATGCAACAAAAATCTCACGTTGCTGGGCAACGGGCTTACAGCTAGTCTATATATTAATAGCCGATAAGGTCTGAGTGTCAGTATGTTTGGACGTCCATTTCACACCTTCCATTTCTCCACTTTTTTATTCATACTAAATTTATATATTAAAAGTCGATAAAATAATCACTCGCTTTTCACTTTTCACAAATGTGTGCGTACTGATGATGTCCTCGAGACATCTTCTTCTTCTACGAAATGTATTTTGTTTGCGTACATTTTCAAATTAATAGATAATGAAATGAAATAAAATATAATTCAATAATTTGCAATTTAAAAACTGCAGGGCTGTCGATATATGCGCCGTGGTCGATTTATGGTACTATGAAAAATGATTGTTAGCAAACTTGAACATAATTCTAAATATTAAATAATTTACGAAATTTCTGCTCCTACGAAAAATGGTTGTTAGCAAACTTGAACATTATTCTAAATATTAAATAATTTACGCAATTTCGGCTACTACGAAAAATGGTTGTTAGCAAACTTGAACATTATTCCAAAAATTCAATAATTTACGAAATTTCTGCTTCTACGAAAAATGGTTGTTAGCAAACTTAAACTTTATTCCAAAAATTGAATATTTTACGAAGTTTATGCTACTACGAAAAATGGTTGTTAGCAAACTTAAACATTATTCCAAATATTAAATAATTTACGAAATTTATGCTACTACGAAAAATGGTTGTTAGCAAACTTGAACTTTATTCCAAAAATTCAATAATTTACGAAATTTATGCTACTACGAAAAATGGTTGTTAGCAAACTTAAACATTATTCCAAATATTAAATAATTTACGAAATTTATGCAACTACGAAAAATGGTTGTTAGCAAACTTAAACTTTATTCCAAAAGTTGAATTTTTTACGAAATTTATGCTACTACGAAAAATGGTTGTTAGCAAACTTAAACATTATTCCAAATATTAAATAATTTACGAAATTTATGCTACTACGAAAAATGGTTGTTAGTAAACTTAAACATTATTCCAAATATTCAATAATTTACAAAATTTCTGCTTCTACGAAAAATGGTTGTTAGCAAACTTGAACATTATTCCAAAAATTGAATATTTTACGAAATTTATGCTACTACGAAAAATGGTTGTTAGCAAACTTAAAAATTATCCCAAAAATTAATTATTTTACGAAATTTATGCTACTACGAAAAATGGTTGTTAGCAAACTTAAACTTTATTCCAAATATTAAATAATTTACGAAATTTCTGCTTACTATAAAAATAAAATAAATTAAAATAAAATAAAATAACATAAAATAAAATAAAATAACATAAAATAAAATAAAATAAAATAAAATAAAATAAAATAAAATAAAATAAAATAAAATAAAATAAAATAAAATAAAATAAAATAAAATAAAATAAAATAAAATAAAATAAAATAAAATAAAATAAAATAAAATAAAATAAAATAAAATAAAATAAAATAAAATAAAATAAAATAAAATAAAATAAAATAAAATAAAATAAAATAAAATAAAATAAAATAACACAACATAACATAACATAAAATAAAATAAAATAAAATAAAGTAAAATAAAATAAAATACAATGCAACAAAACACAATGCAACAAAAATCTCACGTTGCTGGGCAACGGGCTTACAGCTAGTCTATATATTAATAGCCGATAAGGTCTGAGTGTCAGTATGTTTGGACGTCCATTTCACACCTTCCATTTCTCCACTTTTTTATTCATACTAAATTTATATATTAAAAGTCGATAAAATAATCACTCGCTTTTCACTTTTCACAAATGTGTGCGTACTGATGATGTCCTCGAGACATCTTCTTCTTCTACGAAATGTATTTTGTTTGCGTACATTTTCAAATTAATAGATAATGAAATGAAATAAAATATAATTCAATAATTTGCAATTTAAAAACTGCAGGGCTGTCGATATATGCGCCGTGGTCGATTTATGGTACTATGAAAAATGATTGTTAGCAAACTTGAACATTATTCTAAATATTAAATAATTTACGAAATTTCTGCTCCTACGAAAAATGGTTGTTAGCAAACTTGAACATTATTCTAAATATTAAATAATTTACGCAATTTCGGCTACTACGAAAAATGGTTGTTAGCAAACTTGAACATTATTCCAAAAATTCAATAATTTACGAAATTTCTGCTTCTACGAAAAATGGTTGTTAGCAAACTTAAACTTTATTCCAAAAATTGAATATTTTACGAAGTTTATGCTACTACGAAAAATGGTTGTTAGCAAACTTAAACATTATTCCAAATATTAAATAATTTACGAAATTTATGCTACTACGAAAAATGGTTGTTAGCAAACTTGAACTTTATTCCAAAAATTCAATAATTTACGAAATTTCTGCTACTACGAAAAATGGTTGTTAGCAAACTTAAACTTTATTCCAAAAGTTCAATAATTTACGAAATTTATGCTACTACGAAAAATGGTTGTTAGCAAACTTAAACATTATTCCAAATATTAAATAATTTACGAAATTTATGCAACTACGAAAAATGGTTGTTAGCAAACTTAAACTTTATTCCAAAAGTTGAATTTTTTACGAAATTTATGCTACTACGAAAAATGGTTGTTAGCAAACTTAAACATTATTCCAAATATTAAATAATTTACGAAATTTATGCTACTACGAAAAATGGTTGTTAGTAAACTTAAACATTATTCCAAAAATTCAATAATTTACAAAATTTCTGCTTCTACGAAAAATGGTTGTTAGCAAACTTGAACATTATTCCAAAAATTGAATATTTTACGAAATTTATGCTACTACGAAAAATGGTTGTTAGCAAACTTAAACATTATTCCAAATATTAAATAATTTACGAAATTTATGCTACTACGAAAAATGGTTGTTAGCAAACTTAAACATTATTCCAAAAATAAAATATTTTACGAAATTTCTGCTACTACGAAAAATGGTTGTTAGCAAACTTAAACTTTATTCCAAAAGTTCAATAATTTACGAAATTTATGCTACTACGAAAAATGGTTGTTAGCAAACTTAAACATTATTCCAAATATTAAATAATTTACGAAATTTATGCTACTACGAAAAATGGTTGTTAGTAAACTTAAACATTATTCCAAAAATTCAATAATTTACGAAATTTCTGCTTCTACGAAAAATGGTTGTTAGCAAACTTAAACTTTATTCCAAAAGTTCAATAATTTACGAAATTTATGCTACTACGAAAAATGGTTGTTAGCAAACTTAAACACTATTCCAAATATTAAATAATTTACGAAATTTATGCTACTACGAAAAATGGTTGTAAGCAAACTTGAACATTATTCCAAAAATTCAATAATTTACGAAATTTCTGCTACTACGAAAAATGGTTGTTAGCAAACTTAAACTTTATTCCAAAAATTGAATATTTTACGAAATTTATGCTACTACGAAAAATGGTTGTTAGCAAACTTAAACATTATTACAAAAGTTCAATAATTTACGAAATTTATGCTACTACGAAAAATGGTTGTTAGCAAACTTAAACATTATTCCAAATATTAAATAATTTACGAAATTTATTCTACTACGAAAAATGGTTGTTAGCAAACTCAAACTTAATTCCAAAAATTGAATATTTTACGAAATTTATGCTACTACGAAAAATGGTTGTTAGCAAACTTAAACATTATTCCAAAAATTCAATAATTTACGAAATTTCTGCTTCTACGAAAAATGGTTGTTAGCAAACTTAAATTTTATTCCAAAAATTGAATATTTTACGAAGTTTATGCTACTACGAAAAATGGTTGTTAGCAAACTTAAACATTATTCCAAATATTAAATAATTTACGAAATTTATGCTACTACGAAAAATGGTTGTAAGCAAACTTGAACTTTATTCCAAAAATTCAATAATTTACGAAATTTCTGCTACTACGAAAAATGGTTGTTAGCAAACTTAAACTTTATTCCAAAAGTTCAATTATTTACGAAATTTATGCTACTACGAAAAATGGTTGTTAGCAAACTTAAACATTATTCCAAATATTAAATAATTTACGAAATTTATGCTACTACGAAAAATGGTTGTTAGCAAACTCAAACTTTATTCCAAAAAATGAATATTTTACGAAATTTATGCTACTACGAAAAATGGTTGTTAGCAAACTTAAACTTTATTCCAAAAGTTGAATTTTTTACGAAATTTATGCTACTACGAAAAATGGTTGTTAGCAAACTTAAACATTATTCCAAAAATTCAATAATTTACAAAATTTCTGCTTCTACGAAAAATGGTTGTTAGCAAACTTGAACATTATTCCAAAAA
Source organism: Himalopsyche tibetana (assembly GCA_030503985.1). NCBI lineage: Eukaryota > Metazoa > Arthropoda > Insecta > Trichoptera > Rhyacophilidae > Himalopsyche > Himalopsyche tibetana. The sequence goes on along the minus strand of JAPJYX010000027.1, from coordinate 1,829,659 downwards.
TTTAATATTTTACGAAATTTATGCTACTACGAAAAATGGTTGTTAGCAAACTTAAACATTATTCCAAATATTAAATAATTTACGAAATTTATGCTACTACGAAAAATGGTTGTTAGCAAACTTAAACATTATTCCAAAAATTAAATATTTTACGAAATTTCTGCTACTACGAAAAATGGTTGTTAGTAAACTTAAACATTATTCCAAATATTCAATAATTTACAAAATTTCTGCTTCTACGAAAAATGGTTGTTAGCAAACTTGAACATTATTCCAAAAATTGAATATTTTACGAAATTTATGCTACTACGAAAAATGGTTGTTAGCAAACTTAAACTTTATTCCAAAAGTTGAATTTTTTACGAAATTTATGCTTCTACGAAAAATGGTTGTTAGCAAACTTAAACATTATTCCAAAAATTAAATATTTTACGAAATTTCTGCTACTACGAAAAATGGTTGTTAGCAAACTTGAACTTTATTCCAAAAATTCAATAATTTACGAAATTTCTGCTACTACGAAAAATGGTTGTAAGCAAACTCAAACTTTATTCCAAAAATTGAATATGTTACGAAATTTATGCTACTACGAAAAATGGTTGTTAGCAAACTTAAACTTTATTCCAAAAGTTGAATTTTTTACGAAATTTATGCTACTACGAAAAATGGTTGTTAGCAAACTTAAACTTTATTCCAAAAATTGAATATTTTACGAAATTTATGCTACTACGAAAAATGGTTGTTAGCAAACTTAAACATTATTCCAAAAATTAAATATTTTACGAAATTTCTGCTACTACGAAAAATGGTTGTTAGAAAACTTGAACATTATTCCAAATATTAAATAATTTACGAAATTTCTGCTCCTACGAAAAATGGTTGTAAGCAAACTTGAACATTATTCAAAATATTAAATAATTTACGAAATTTCTGCTCCTACGAAAAATGGTTGTTAGCAAACTTGAACATTATTCCAAAAATTCAATAATTTACGAAATTTCTGCTACTACGAAAAATGGTTGTTAGCAAACTTAAACATTATTCCAAATATTAAATAATTTACGAAATTTATGCTACTACGAAAAATGGTTGTTAGCAAACTTAAAAATTATCCCAAAAATTAATTATTTTACGAAATTTATGCTACTACGAAAAATGGTTGTTAGCAAACTTAAACTTTATTCCAAATATTAAATAATTTACGAAATTTATGCTACTACGAAAAATGGTTGTTAGCAAACTCAAACTTTATTCCAAAAATTAAATATTTTACGAAATTTATGCTACTACGAAAAATGGTTGTTAGCAAACTTAAACTTTATTCCAAAAGTTGAATTTTTTACGAAATTTATGCTACTACGAAAAATGGTTGTTAGCAAACTTAAACATTATTCCAAATATTAAATAATTTACGAAATTTATGCTACTACGAAAAATGGTTGTTAGTAAACTTAAACATTATTCCAAATATTCAATAATTTACAAAATTTCTGCTTCTACGAAAAATGGTTGTTAGCAAACTTGAACATTATTCCAAAAATTGAATATTTTACGAAATTTATGCTACTACGAAAAATGGTTGTTAGCAAACTTAAAAATTATCCCAAAAATTAATTATTTTACGAAATTTATGCTACTACGAAAAATGGTTGTTAGCAAACTTAAACTTTATTCCAAATATTAAATAATTTACGAAATTTCTGCTTACTATAAAAATAAAATAAATTAAAATAAAATAAAATAACATAAAATAAAATAAAATAACATAAAATAAAATAAAATAAAATAAAATAAAATAAAATAAAATAAAATAAAATAAAATAAAATAAAATAAAATAAAATAAAATAAAATAAAATAAAATAAAATAAAATAAAATAAAATAAAATAAAATAAAATAAAATAAAATAAAATAAAATAACACAACATAACATAACATAAAATAAAATAAAATAAAATAAAGTAAAATAAAATAAAATACAATGCAACAAAACACAATGCAACAAAAATCTCACGTTGCTGGGCAACGGGCTTACAGCTAGTCTATATATTAATAGCCGATAAGGTCTGAGTGTCAGTATGTTTGGACGTCCATTTCACACCTTCCATTTCTCCACTTTTTTATTCATACTAAATTTATATATTAAAAGTCGATAAAATAATCACTCGCTTTTCACTTTTCACAAATGTGTGCGTACTGATGATGTCCTCGAGACATCTTCTTCTTCTACGAAATGTATTTTGTTTGCGTACATTTTCAAATTAATAGATAATGAAATGAAATAAAATATAATTCAATAATTTGCAATTTAAAAACTGCAGGGCTGTCGATATATGCGCCGTGGTCGATTTATGGTACTATGAAAAATGATTGTTAGCAAACTTGAACATTATTCTAAATATTAAATAATTTACGAAATTTCTGCTCCTACGAAAAATGGTTGTTAGCAAACTTGAACATTATTCTAAATATTAAATAATTTACGCAATTTCGGCTACTACGAAAAATGGTTGTTAGCAAACTTGAACATTATTCCAAAAATTCAATAATTTACGAAATTTCTGCTTCTACGAAAAATGGTTGTTAGCAAACTTAAACTTTATTCCAAAAATTGAATATTTTACGAAGTTTATGCTACTACGAAAAATGGTTGTAAGCAAACTTAAACATTATTCCAAATATTAAATAATTTACGAAATTTATGCTACTACGAAAAATGGTTGTTAGCAAACTTGAACTTTATTCCAAAAATTCAATAATTTACGAAATTTCTGCTACTACGAAAAATGGTTGTTAGCAAACTTAAACTTTATTCCAAAAGTTCAATAATTTACGAAATTTATGCTACTACGAAAAATGGTTGTTAGCAAACTTAAACATTATTCCAAATATTAAATAATTTACGAAATTTATGCAACTACGAAAAATGGTTGTTAGCAAACTTAAACTTTATTCCAAAAGTTGAATTTTTTACGAAATTTATGCTACTACGAAAAATGGTTGTTAGCAAACTTAAACATTATTCCAAATATTAAATAATTTACGAAATTTATGCTACTACGAAAAATGGTTGTTAGTAAACTTAAACATTATTCCAAAAATTCAATAATTTACAAAATTTCTGCTTCTACGAAAAATGGTTGTTAGCAAACTTGAACATTATTCCAAAAATTGAATATTTTACGAAATTTATGCAACTACGAAAAATGGTTGTTAGCAAACTTAAACATTATTCCAAATATTAAATAATTTACGAAATTTATGCTACTACGAAAAATGGTTGTTAGCAAACTTAAACATTATTCCAAAAATAAAATATTTTACGAAATTTCTGCTACTACGAAAAATGGTTGTTAGCAAACTTAAACTTTATTCCAAAAGTTCAATAATTTACGAAATTTATGCTACTACGAAAAATGGTTGTTAGCAAACTTAAACATTATTCCAAATATTAAATAATTTACGAAATTTATGCTACTACGAAAAATGGTTGTTAGTAAACTTAAACATTATTCCAAAAATTCAATAATTTACGAAATTTCTGCTTCTACGAAAAATGGTTGTTAGCAAACTTAAACTTTATTCCAAAAGTTCAATAATTTACGAAATTTATGCTACTACGAAAAATGGTTGTTAGCAAACTTAAACACTATTCCAAATATTAAATAATTTACGAAATTTATGCTACTACGAAAAATGGTTGTAAGCAAACTTGAACATTATTCCAAAAATTCAATAATTTACGAAATTTCTGCTACTACGAAAAATGGTTGTTAGCAAACTTAAACTTTATTCCAAAAATTGAATATTTTACGAAATTTATGCTACTACGAAAAATGGTTGTTAGCAAACTTAAACATTATTACAAAAGTTCAATAATTTACGAAATTTATGCTACTACGAAAAATGGTTGTTAGCAAACTTAAACATTATTCCAAATATTAAATAATTTACGAAATTTATTCTACTACGAAAAATGGTTGTTAGCAAACTCAAACTTTATTCCAAAAATTGAATATTTTACGAAATTTATGCTACTACGAAAAATGGTTGTTAGCAAACTTAAACATTATTCCAAAAATTCAATAATTTACGAAATTTCTGCTTCTACGAAAAATGGTTGTTAGCAAACTTAAATTTTATTCCAAAAATTGAATATTTTACGAAGTTTATGCTACTACGAAAAATGGTTGTTAGCAAACTTAAACATTATTCCAAATATTAAATAATTTACGAAATTTATGCTACTACGAAAAATGGTTGTAAGCAAACTTGAACTTTATTCCAAAAATTCAATAATTTACGAAATTTCTGCTACTACGAAAAATGGTTGTTAGCAAACTTAAACTTTATTCCAAAAGTTCAATTATTTACGAAATTTATGCTACTACGAAAAATGGTTGTTAGCAAACTTAAACATTATTCCAAATATTAAATAATTTACGAAATTTATGCTACTACGAAAAATGGTTGTTAGCAAACTCAAACTTTATTCCAAAAAATGAATATTTTACGAAATTTATGCTACTACGAAAAATGGTTGTTAGCAAACTTAAACTTTATTCCAAAAGTTGAATTTTTTACGAAATTTATGCTACTACGAAAAATGGTTGTTAGCAAACTTAAACATTATTCCAAAAATTCAATAATTTACAAAATTTCTGCTTCTACGAAAAATGGTTGTTAGCAAACTTGAACATTATTCCAAAAATTGAATATTTTACGAAATTTATGCTACTACGAAAAATGGTTGTTAGCAAACTTAAACATTATTCCAAATATTCAATAATTTACAAAATTTCTGCTTCTACGAAAAATGGTTGTTAGCAAACTTGAACATTATTCCAAAAATTGAATATTTTACGAAATTTATGCTACTACGAAAAATGGTTGTTAGCAAACTTAAACTTTATTCCAAAAGTTGAATTTTTTACGAAATTTATGCTACTACGAAAAATGGTTGTTAGCAAACTTAAACATTATTCCAAAAATTAAATATTTTACGAAATTTCTGCTACTACGAAAAATGGTTGTTAGCAAACTTGAACTTTATTCCAAAAATTCAATAATTTACGAAGTTTATGCTACTACGAAAAATGGTTGTTAGCAAACTTAAACATTATTCCAAAAATTGAATATGTTACGAAATTTATGCTACTACGAAAAATGGTTGTTAGCAAACTTAAACTTTATTCCAAAAGTTGAATTTTTTACGAAATTTATGCTACTACGAAAAATGGTTGTTAGCAAACTTAAACTTTATTCCAAAAATTGAATATTTTACGAAATTTATGCTACTACGAAAAATGGTTGTTAGCAAACTTAAACATTATTCCAAAAATTAAATATTTTACGAAATTTCTGCTACTACGAAAAATGGTTGTTAGAAAACTTGAACATTATTCCAAATATTAAATAATTTACGAAATTTCTGCTCCTACGAAAAATGGTTGTAAGCAAACTTGAACATTATTCCAAAAATTCAATAATTTACGAAATTTCTGCTACTACGAAAAATGGTTGTAAGCAAACTTAAACATTATTCCAAAAATTAAATATTTTACGAAATTTCTGCTACTACGAAAAATGGTTGTTAGAAAACTTGAACATTATTCCAAATATTAAATAATTTACGAAATTTCTGCTCCTACGAAAAATGGTTGTAAGCAAACTTAAACATTATTCCAAAAATTAAATATTTTACGAAATTTCTGCTACTACGAAAAATGGTTGTTAGCAAACTTAAACATTATTCCAAAAATTAAATATTTTACGAAATTTCTGCTACTACGAAAAATGGTTGTTAGAAAACTTGAACATTATTCCAAATATTAAATAATTTACGAAATTTCTGCTCCTACGAAAAATGGTTGTAAGCAAACTTGAACATTATTCCAAAAATTCAATAATTTACGAAATTTCTGCTACTACGAAAAATGGTTGTTAGAAAACTTGAACATTATTCCAAATATTAAATAATTTACGAAATTTCTGCTCCTACGAAAAATGGTTGTTAGCAAACTTGAACATTATTCCAAAAATTCAATAATTTACGAAATTTCTGCTACTACGAAAAATGGTTGTTAGCAAACTTAAACATTATTCCAAAAATTAAATATTTTACGAAATTTCTGCTACTACGAAAAATGGTTGTTAGAAAACTTGAACATTATTCCAAATATTAAATAATTTACGAAATTTATGCTACTACGAAAAATGGTTGTTAGCAAACTTAAACTTTATTCCAAAAATTGAATATTTTACGAAATTTATGCTACTACGAAAAATGGTTGTTAGCAAACTTAAAAATTATCCCAAAAATTAATTATTTTACGAAATTTATGCTACTACGAAAAATGGTTGTTAGCAAACTTAAACTTTATTCCAAATATTAAATAATTTACGAAATTTATGCTTCTACGAAAAATGGTTGTTAGCAAACTCAAACTTTTTTCCAAAAATTAAATATTTTACGAAATTTATGCTACTACGAAAAATGGTTGTTAGCAAACTTAAACTTTATTCCAAAAGTTGAATTTTTTACGAAATTTATGCTACTACGAAAAATGGTTGTTAGCAAACTTAAACATTATTCCAAATATTAAATAATTTACGAAATTTATGCTACTACGAAAAATGGTTGTTAGTAAACTTAAACATTATTCCAAATATTCAATTATTTACAAAATTTCTGCTTCTACGAAAAATGGTTGTTAGCAAACTTGAACATTATTCCAAAAATTGAATATTTTACGAAATTTATGCTACTACGAAAAATGGTTGTTAGCAAACTTAAACTTTATTCCAAAAGTTGAATTTTTTACGAAATTTATGCTACTACGAAAAATGGTTGTTAGCAAACTTAAACATTATTCCAAAAATTAAATATTTTACGAAATTTCTGCTACTACGAAAAATGGTTGTTAGCAAACTTGAACTTTATTCCAAAAATTCAATAATTTACGAAATTTCTGCTACTACGAAAAATGGTTGTTAGCAAACTTAAACTTTATTCCAAAAGTTGAATTTTTTACGAAATTTATGCTACTACGAAAAATGGTTGTTAGCAAACTTAAACTTTATTCCAAAAATTGAATATTTTACGAAATTTATGCTACTACGAAAAATGGTTGTTAGCAAACTTAAACATTATTCCAAAAATTAAATATTTTACGAAATTTCTGCTAATACGAAAAATGGTTGTTAGAAAACTTGAACATTATTCCAAATATTAAATAATTTACGAAATTTCTGCTCCTACGAAAAATGGTTGTAAGCAAACTTGAACATTATTCAAAATATTAAATAATTTACGAAATTTCTGCTCCTACGAAAAATGGTTGTTAGCAAACTTGAACATTATTCCAAAAATTCAATAATTTACGAAATTTCTGCTACTACGAAAAATGGTTGTTAGCAAACTTAAACATTATTCCAAATATTAAATAATTTACGAAATTTATGCTACTACGAAAAATGGTTGTTAGCAAACTTAAACTTTATTCCAAAAATTGAATATTTTACGAAATTTATGCTACTACGAAAAATGGTTGTTAGCAAACTTAAACTTTATTCCAAAAAGTCAATAATTTACGAAATTTCGGCTACTACGAAATATGGTTGTTAGCAAACTTAAACTTTATTCCAAAAATTGAATATTTTACGAAATTTATGCTACTACGAAAAATGGTTGTTAGCAAACTTAAAAATTATCCCAAAAATTAATTATTTTACGAAATTTATGCTACTACGAAAAATGGTTGTTAGCAAACTTAAACTTTATTCCAAATATTAAATAATTTACGAAATTTCTGCTTACTATAAAAATAAAATAAATTAAAATAAAATAAAATAACATAAAATAAAATAAAATAACATAAAATAAAATAAAATAAAATAAAATAAAATAAAATAAAATAAAATAAAATAAAATAAAATAAAATAAAATAAAATAAAATAAAATAAAATAAAATAAAATAAAATAAAATAAAATAAAATAAAATAAAATAAAATAAAATAAAATAAAATAAAATAACACAACATAACATAACATAAAATAAAATAAAATAAAATAAAGTAAAATAAAATAAAATACAATGCAACAAAACACAATGCAACAAAAATCTCACGTTGCTGGGCAACGGGCTTACAGCTAGTCTATATATTAATAGCCGATAAGGTCTGAGTGTCAGTATGTTTGGACGTCCATTTCACACCTTCCATTTCTCCACTTTTTTATTCATACTAAATTTATATATTAAAAGTCGATAAAATAATCACTCGCTTTTCACTTTTCACAAATGTGTGCAAACTGATGATGTCCTCGAGACATCTTCTTCTTCTACGAAATGTATTTTGTTTGCGTACATTTTCAAATTAATAGATAATGAAATGAAATAAAATATAATTCAATAATTTGCAATTTAAAAACTGCAGGGCTGTCGATATATGCGCCGTGGTCGATTTATGGTACTATGAAAAATGATTGTTAGCAAACTTGAACATTATTCTAAATATTAAATAATTTACGAAATTTCTGCACCTACGAAAAATAGTTGTTAGCAAACTTGAACATTATTCTAAATATTAAATAATTTACGCAATTTCGGCTACTACGAAAAATGGTTGTTAGCAAACTTGAACATTATTCCAAAAATTCAATAATTTACGAAATTTCTGCTTCTACGAAAAATGGTTGTTAGCAAACTTAAACTTTATTCCAAAAATTGAATATTTTACGAAGTTTATGCTACTACGAAAAATGGTTGTTAGCAAACTTAAACATTATTCCAAATATTAAATAATTTACGAAATTTATGCTACTACGAAAAATGGTTGTTAGCAAACTTGAACTTTATTCCAAAAATTCAATAATTTACGAAATTTCTGCTACTACGAAAAATGGTTGTTAGCAAACTCAAACTTTATTCCAAAAATTGAATATGTTACGAAATTTATGCTACTACGAAAAATGGTTGTTAGCAAACTTAAACTTTATTCCAAAAGTTGAATTTTTTACGAAATTTATGCTACTACGAAAAATGGTTGTTAGCAAACTTAAACTTTATTCCAAAAATTGAATATTTTACGAAATTTATGCTACTACGAAAAATGGTTGTTAGCAAACTTAAACATTATTCCAAAAATTAAATATTTTACGAAATTTCTGCTACTACGAAAAATGGTTGTTAGAAAACTTGAACATTATTCCAAATATTAAATAATTTACGAAATTTCTGCTCCTACGAAAAATGGTTGTAAGCAAACTTGAACATTATTCAAAATATTAAATAATTTACGAAATTTCTGCTCCTACGAAAAATGGTTGTTAGCAAACTTGAACATTATTCCAAAAATTCAATAATTTACGAAATTTCTGCTACTACGAAAAATGGTTGTTAGCAAACTTAAACATTATTCCAAATATTAAATAATTTACGAAATTTATGCTACTACGAAAAATGGTTGTTAGCAAACTTAAACTTTATTCCAAAAATTGAATATTTTACGAAATTTATGCTACTACGAAAAATGGTTGTTAGCAAACTTAAACTTTATTCCAAAAAGTCAATAATTTACGAAATTTCGGCTACTACGAAATATGGTTGTTAGCAAACTTAAACTTTATTCCAAAAATTGAATATTTTACGAAATTTATGCTACTACGAAAAATGGTTGTTAGCAAACTTAAAAATTATCCCAAAAATTAATTATTTTACGAAATTTATGCTACTACGAAAAATGGTTGTTAGCAAACTTAAACTTTATTCCAAATATTAAATAATTTACGAAATTTCTGCTTACTATAAAAATAAAATAAATTAAAATAAAATAAAATAACATAAAATAAAATAAAATAACATAAAATAAAATAAAATAAAATAAAATAAAATAAAATAAAATAAAATAAAATAAAATAAAATAAAATAAAATAAAATAAAATAAAATAAAATAAAATAAAATAAAATAAAATAAAATAACACAACATAACATAACATAAAATAAAATAAAATAAAATAAAGTAAAATAAAATAAAATACAATGCAACAAAACACAATGCAACAAAAATCTCACGTTGCTGGGCAACGGGCTTACAGCTAGTCTATATATTAATAGCCGATAAGGTCTGAGTGTCAGTATGTTTGGACGTCCATTTCACACCTTCCATTTCTCCACTTTTTTATTCATACTAAATTTATATATTAAAAGTCGATAAAATAATCACTCGCTTTTCACTTTTCACAAATGTGTGCGTACTGATGATGTCCTCGAGACATCTTCTTCTTCTACGAAATGTATTTTGTTTGCGTACATTTTCAAATTAATAGATAATGAAATGAAATAAAATATAATTCAATAATTTGCAATTTAAAAACTGCAGGGCTGTCGATATATGCGCCGTGGTCGATTTATGGTACTATGAAAAATGATTGTTAGCAAACTTGAACATTATTCTAAATATTAAATAATTTACGAAATTTCTGCTACTACGAAAAATGGTTGTTAGCAAACTTGAACATTATTCTAAATATTAAATAATTTACGCAATTTCGGCTACTACGAAAAATGGTTGTTAGCAAACTTGAACATTATTCCAAAAATTCAATAATTTACGAAATTTCTGCTTCTACGAAAAATGGTTGTTAGCAAACTTAAACTTTATTCCAAAAATTGAATATTTTACGAAGTTTATGCTACTACGAAAAATGGTTGTTAGCAAACTTAAACATTATTCCAAATATTAAATAATTTACGAAATTTATGCTACTACGAAAAATGGTTGTTAGCAAACTTGAACTTTATTCCAAAAATTCAATAATTTACGAAATTTCTGCTACTACGAAAAATGGTTGTTAGCAAACTTAAACTTTATTCCAAAAGTTCAATAATTTACGAAATTTATGCTACTACGAAAAATGGTTGTTAGCAAACTTAAACATTATTCCAAATATTAAAAAATTTACGAAATTTATTCTACTACGAAAAATGGTTGTTAGCAAACTCAAACTTTATTCCAAAAATTGAATATTTTACGAAATTTATGCTACTACGAAAAATGGTTGTTAGCAAACTTAAACATTATTCCAAAAATTCAATAATTTACGAAATTTCTGCTTCTTCGAAAAATGGTTGTTAGCAAACTTAAATTTTATTCCAAAAATTGAATATTTTACGAAGTTTATGCTACTACGAAAAATGGTTGTTAGCAAACTTAAACATTATTCCAAATATTAAATAATTTACGAAATTTATGCTACTACGAAAAATGGTTGTTAGCAAACTTGAACTTTATTCCAAAAATTCAATAATTTACGAAATTTCTGCTACTACGAAAAATGGTTGTTAGCAAACTTAAACTTTATTCCAAAAGTTCAATTATTTACGAAATTTATGCTACTACGAAAAATGGTTGTTAGCAAACTTAAACATTATTCCAAATATTAAATAATTTACGAAATTTATGCTACTACGAAAAATGGTTGTTAGCAAACTCAAACTTTATTCCAAAAAATGAATATTTTACGAAATTTATGCTACTACGAAAAATGGTTGTTAGCAAACTTAAACTTTATTCCAAAAGTTGAATTTTTTACGAAATTTATGCTACTACGAAAAATGGTTGTTAGCAAACTTAAACATTATTCCAAATATTAAATAATTTACGAAATTTATGCTACTACGAAAAATGGTTGTTTGTAAACTTAAACATTATTCCAAAAATTCAATAATTTACAAAATTTCTGCTTCTACGAAAAATGGTTGTTAGCAAACTTGAACATTATTCCAAAAATTGAATATTTTACGAAATTTATGCTACTACGAAAAATGGTTGTTAGCAAACTTAAACATTATTCCAAATATTAAATAATTTACGAAATTTATGCTACTACGAAAAATGGTTGTTAGCAAACTTAAACATTATTCCAAAAATTAAATATTTTACGAAATTTCTGCTACTACGAAAAATGGTTGTTAGCAAACTTAAGCTTTATTCCAAAAGTTCAATAATTTACGAAATTTATGCTACTACGAAAAATGGTTGTTAGCAAACTTAAACATTATTCCAAATATTAAATAATTTACGAAATTTATGCTACTACGAAAAATGGTTGTTAGTAAACTTAAACATTATTCCAAAAATTCAATAATTTACGAAATTTCTGCTTCTACGAAAAATGGTTGTTAGCAAACTTAAACTTTATTCCAAAAATTGAATATTTTACGAAATTTATGCTACTACGAAAAATGGTTGTTAGCAAACTTAAACTTTATTACAAAAGTTCAATAATTTACGAAATTTATGCTACTACGAAAAATGGTTGTTAGCAAACTTAAACATTATTCCAAATATTAAATAATTTACGAAATTTATTCTACTACGAAAAATGGTTGTTAGCAAACTCAAACTTTATTTCAAAAATTGAATATTTTACGAAATTTATGCTACTACGAAAAATGGTTGTTAGCAAACTTAAACATTATTCCAAAAATTCAATAATTTACGAAATTTCTGCTTCTACGAAAAATGGTTGTTAGCAAACTTAAATTTTATTCCAAAAATTGAATATTTTACGAAGTTTATGCTACTACGAAAAATGGTTGTTAGCAAACTTAAACATTATTCCAAATATTAAATAATTTACGAAATTTATGCTACTACGAAAAATGGTTGTTAGCAAACTTGAACTTTATTCCAAAAATTCAATAATTTACGAAATTTCTGCTACTACGAAAAATGGTTGTTAGCAAACTTAAACTTTATTACAAAAGTTCAATTATTTACGAAATTTATGCTACTACGAAAAATGGTTGTTAGCAAACTTAAACATTATTCCAAATATTAAATAATTTACGAAAATTATGCTTCTACGAAAAATGGTTGTTAGCAAACTCAAACTTTATTCCAAAAAATGAATATTTTACGAAATTTATGCTACTACGAAAAATGGTTGTTAGCAAACTTAAACATTATTCCAAATATTAAATAATTTACGAAATTTATGCTACTACGAAAAATGGTTGTTAGCAAACTCAAACTTTATTCCAAAAAATGAATATTTTACGAAATTTATGCTACTACGAAAAATGGTTGTTAGCAAACTTAAACTTTATTCCAAAAGTTGAATTTTTTACGAAATTTATGCTACTACGAAAAATGGTTGTTAGTAAACTTAAACATTATTCCAAAAATTCAATAATTTACAAAATTTCTGCTTCTACGAAAAATGGTTGTTAGCAAACTTGAACATTATTCCAAAAATTGAATATTTTACGAAATTTATGCTACTACGAAAAATGGTTGTTAGCAAACTTAAACATTATTCCAAATATTAAATAATTTACGAAATTTATGCTACTACGAAAAATGGTTGTTAGCAAACTTAAACATTATTCCAAAAATTAAATATTTTACGAAATTTCTGCTACTACGAAAAATGGTTGTTAGCAAACTTAAACTTTATTCCAAAAGTTCAATAATTTACGAAATTTATGCTACTACGAAAAATGGTTGTTAGCAAACTTAAACATTATTCCAAATATTAAATAATTTACGAAATTTATGCTACTACGAAAAATGGTTGTTAGCAAACTTAAACATTATTCCAAATATTAAATAATTTACGAAATTTATGCTACTACGAAAAATGGTTGTTAGCAAACTTGAACTTTATTCCAAAAATTCAATAATTTACGAAATTTCTGCTACTACGAAAAATGGTTGTTAGCAAACTTAAACTTTATTCCAAAAGTTCAATTATTTACGAAATTTATGCTACTACGAAAAATGGTTGTTAGCAAACTTAAACATTATTCCAAATATTAAATAATTTACGAAATATATGCTACTACGAAAAATGGTTGTTAGCAAACTCAAACTTTATTCCAAAAAATGAATATTTTACGAAATTTATGCTACTACGAAAAATGGTTGTTAGCAAACTTAAACTTTATTCCAAAAGTTGAATTTTTTACGAAATTTATGCTACTACGAAAAATGGTTGTTAGTAAACTTAAACATTATTCCAAAAATTCAATCATTTACAAAATTTCTGCTTCTACGAAAAATGGTTGTTAGCAAACTTGAACATTATTCCAAAAATTGAATATTTTACGAAATTTATGCTACTACGAAAAATGGTTGTTAGCAAACTTAAACATTATTCCAAATATTAAATTATTTACGAAATTTATGCTACTACGAAAAATGGTTGTTAGCAAACTTTAACATTATTCCAAAAATTAAATATTTTACGAAATTTCTGCTACTACGAAAAATGGTTGTTAGCAAACTTAAACTTTATTCCAAAAGTTCAATAATTTACGAAATTTATGCTACTACGAAAAATGGTTGTTAGCAAACTTAAACATTATTCCAAATATTAAATAATTTACGAAATTTATCCTACTACGAAAAATGGTTGTTAGCAAACTCAAACTTTATTCCAAAAATTGAATATTTTACGAAATTTATGCTACTACGAAAAATGGTTGTTAGCAAACTTAAACTTTATTCCAAAAGTTGAATTTTTTACGAAATTTATGCTACTACGAAAAATGGTTGTTAGCAAACTTAAACATTATTCCAAATATTAAATAATTTACGAAATTTATGCTTCTACGAAAAATGGTTGTTAGTTAACTTAAACATTATTCCAAATATTCAATAATTTACAAAATTTCTGCTTCTACGAAAAATGGTTGTTAGCAAACTTGAACATTATTCCAAAAATTGAATATTTTACGAAATTTATGCTACTACGAAAAATGGTTGTTAGCAAACTTAAACTTGATTCCAAAAGTTGAATTTTTTACGAAATTTATGCTTCTACGAAAAATGGTTGTTAGCAAACTTAAACATTATTCCAAATATTAAATAATTTACGAAATTTATGCTACTACGAAAAATGGTTGTTAGTAAACTTAAACATTATTCCAAATATTCAATAATTTACAAAATTTCTGCTTCTACGAAAAATGGTTGTTAGCAAACTTGAACATTATTCCAAAAATTGAATATTTTACGAAATTTATGCTACTACGAAAAATGGTTGTTAGCAAACTTAAACATTATTCCAAATATTAAATAATTTACGAAATTTATGCTACTACGAAAAATGGTTGTTAGCAAACTTAAACATTATTCCAAAAATTAAATATTTTACGAAATTTCTGCTACTACGAAAAATGGTTGTTAGCAAACTTAAACTTTATTCCAAAAGTTCAATAATTTACGAAATTTATGCTACTACGAAAAATGGTTGTAAGCAAACTTAAACATTATTCCAAATATTAAATAATTTACGAAATTTATGCTACTACGAAAAATGGTTGTTAGTAAACTTTAACATTATTCCAAAAATTCAATAATTTACGAAATTTCTGCTTCTACGAAAAATGGTTGTTAGCAAACTTAAACTTTATTCCAAAAGTTCAATAATTTACGAAATTTATGCTACTACGAAAAATGGTTGTTAGCAAACTAAAACATTATTCCAAAAATTGAATATTTTACGAAATTTATGCTACTACGAAAAATGGTTGTTAGCAAACTTAAACTTTATTCCAAAAATTGAATATTTTACGAAATTTATGCTAATTCGAAAAATGGTTGTTAGCAAACTTAAACTTTATTACAAAAGTTCAATAATTTACGAAATTTATGCTACTACGAAAAATGGTTGTTAGCAAACTTAAACATTATTCCAAATATTAAATAATTTACGAAATTTATCCTACTACGAAAAATGGTTGTTAGCAAACTCAAACTTTATTCCAAAAATTGAATATTTT
Source organism: Himalopsyche tibetana (assembly GCA_030503985.1). Taxonomy (NCBI): domain Eukaryota; kingdom Metazoa; phylum Arthropoda; class Insecta; order Trichoptera; family Rhyacophilidae; genus Himalopsyche; species Himalopsyche tibetana. The sequence continues at coordinate 1,813,868 of JAPJYX010000027.1, read as the reverse complement.
ACGAAATTTATGCTACTACGAAAAATGGTTGTTAGCAAACTTAAACATTATTCCAAATATTAAATAATTTACGAAATTTATGCTACTACGAAAAATGGTTGTTAGCAAACTTAAACATTATTCCAAAAATAAAATATTTTACGAAATTTCTGCTACTACGAAAAATGGTTGTTAGCAAACTTAAACTTTATTCCAAAAGTTCAATAATTTACGAAATTTATGCTACTACGAAAAATGGTTGTTAGCAAACTTAAACATTATTCCAAATATTAAATAATTTACGAAATTTATGCTACTACGAAAAATGGTTGTTAGTAAACTTAAACATTATTCCAAAAATTCAATAATTTACGAAATTTCTGCTTCTACGAAAAATGGTTGTTAGCAAACTTAAACTTTATTCCAAAAATTGAATATTTTACGAAATTTATGCTACTACGAAAAATGGTTGTTAGCAAACTTAAACTTTATTACAAAAGTTCAATAATTTACGAAATTTATGCTACTACGAAAAATGGTTGTTAGCAAACTTAAACATTATTCCAAATATTAAATAATTTACGAAATTTATTCTACTACGAAAAATGGTTGTTAGCAAACTCAAACTTTATTCCAAAAATTGAATATTTTACGAAATTTATGCTACTACGAAAAATGGTTGTTAGCAAACTTAAACATTATTCCAAAAATTCAATAATTTACGAAATTTCTGCTTCTACGAAAAATGTTTGTTAGCAAACTTAAATTTTATTCCAAAAATTGAATATTTTACGAAGTTTATGCTACTACGAAAAATGGTTGTTAGCAAACTTAAACATTATTCCAAATATTAAATAATTTACGAAATTTATGCTACTACGAAAAATGGTTGTTAGCAAACTTAAACTTTATTCCAAAAATTCAATAATTTACGAAATTTCTGCTACTACGAAAAATGGTTGTTAGCAAACTTAAACTTTATTCCAAAAGTTCAATTATTTACGAAATTTATGCTACTACGAAAAATGGTTTTTAGCAAACTTAAACATTATTCCAAATATTAAATAATTTACGAAATTTATGCTACTACGAAAAATGGTTGTTAGCAAACTCAAACTTTATTCCAAAAAATGAATATTTTACGAAATTTATGCTACTACGAAAAATGGTTGTTAGCAAACTTAAACATTATTCCAAATATTAAATAATTTACGAAATTTATGCTTCTACGAAAAATGGTTGTTAGCAAACTCAAACTTTATTCCAAAAAATGAATATTTTACGAAATTTATGCTACTACGAAAAATGGTTGTTAGCAAACTTAAACTTTATTCCAAAAGTTGAATTTTTTACGAAATTTATGCTACTACGAAAAATGGTTGTTAGTAAACTTAAACATTATTCCAAAAATTCAATAATTTACAAAATTTCTGCTTCTACGAAAAATGGTTGTTAGCAAACTTGAACATTATTCCAAAAATTGAATATTTTACGAAATTTATGCTACTACGAAAAATGGTTGTTAGCAAACTTAAACATTATTCCAAATATTAAATTATTTACGAAATTTATGCTACTACGAAAAATGGTTGTTAGCAAACTCAAACTTTATTCCAAAAATTGAATATTTTACGAAATTTATGCTACTACGAAAAATGGTTGTTAGCAAACTTAAACTTTATTCCAAAAGTTGAATTTTTTACGAAATTTATGCTTCTACGAAAAATGGTTGTTAGCAAACTTAAACATTATTCCAAATATTAAATAATTTACGAAATTTATGCTTCTACGAAAAATGGTTGTTAGTAAACTTAAACATTATTCCAAATATTCAATAATTTACAAAATTTCTGCTTCTACGAAAAATGGTTGTTAGCAAACTTGAACATTATTCCAAAAATTGAATATTTTACGAAATTTATGCTTCTACGAAAAATGGTTGTTAGCAAACTTAAACTTTATTCCAAAAGTTGAATTTTTTACGAAATTTATGCTACTACGAAAAATGGTTGTTAGCAAACTTAAACATTATTCCAAATATTAAATAATTTACGAAATTTATGCTACTACGAAAAATGGTTGTTAGTAAACTTAAACATTATTCCAAAAATTCAATAATTTACTAAATTTCTGCTACTGCGAAAAATGGTTGTAAGCAAACTTAAACATTATTCCAAAAATTAAGTAATTTACGAAATTTCTGCTGCTACGAAAAATGGTTGCTAGCAAACTTAAATATATTGCAAAAATTCAATAATTAACGTAATTTCTGCTACTTCGAAAAATGATTGTTAGCAAATTTGAACATTATTACAAAAATTTAATAATTTACGAAATTTCTGCTACTACCAAAAATGATTGTTAGCAAACCTTAACATTATTACAAAAATTCAATAGTTTACGAAATTTCTGCTACTGTGAAAAATGTTTGTTAGCAAACTTAAGTATTATTCCAAAAATTAAGTAATTTACGAAATTTCTGCTGCTACGAAAAATGGTTGTTAGCAAACTTAAACTTTATTCCAAAAGTTCAATTATTTACGAAATTTATGCTACTACGAAAAATGGTTGTTAGCAAACTTAAACATTATTCCAAATATTAAATAATTTACGAAATTTATGCTACTACGAAAAATGGTTGTTAGCAAACTCAAACTTTATTCCAAAAAATGAATATTTTACGAAATTTATGCTACTACGAAAAATGGTTGTTAGCAAACTCAAACTTGATTCCAAAAGTTGAATTTTTTACGAAATTTATGCTACTACGAAAAATGGTTGTTAGCAAACTTAAACATTATTCCAAATATTAAATAATTTACGAAATTTATGCTACTACGAAAAATGGTTGTTAGTAAACTTAAACATTATTCCAAATATTCAATAATTTACAAAATTTCTGCTTCTACGAAAAATGGTTGTTAGCAAACTTGAACATTATTCCAAAAATTGAATATTTTACGAAATTTATGCTACTACGAAAAATGGTTGTTAGCAAACTTAAACATTATTCCAAATATTAAATAATTTACGAAATTGATGCTACTACGAAAAATGGTTGTTAGCAAACTTAAACATTATTCCAAAAATTAAATATTTTACGAAATTTCTGCTACTACGAAAAATGGTTGTTAGCAAACTTAAACTTTATTCCAAAAGTTCAATAATTTACGAAATTTATGCTACTACGAAAAATGGTTGTTAGCAAACTTAAACATTATTCCAAATATTAAATAATTTACGAAATTTATGCTACTACGAAAAATGATTGTTAGCAAACCTTAACATTATTACAAAAATTCAATAGTTTACGAAATTTCTGCTACTGTGAAAAATGTTTGTTAGCAAACTTAAACATTATTCCAAAAATTAAGTAATTTACGAAATTTCTGCTGCTACGAAAAATGGTTGCTAGCAAACTTAAACATTATTCAAAAATTAATTAATTTACGAAATTTTTGCTACTACGAAAAATGGTTGTTAGCAAACTTAAACATTATTCCAAATATTAAATAATTTACGAAATTTATGCAACTACGAAAAATGGTTGTTAGCAAACTTAAACTTTATTCCAAAAGTTGAATTTTTTACGAAATTTATGCTACTACGAAAAATGGTTGTTAGCAAACTTAAACATTATTCCAAATATTAAATAATTTACGAAATTTATGCTACTACGAAAAATGGTTGTTAGTAAACTTAAACATTATTCCAAAAATTCAATAATTTACAAAATTTCTGCTTCTACGAAAAATGGTTGTTAGCAAACTTGAACATTATTCCAAAAATTGAATATTTTACGAAATTTATGCAACTACGAAAAATGGTTGTTAGCAAACTTAAACATTATTCCAAATATTAAATAATTTACGAAATTTATGCTACTACGAAAAATGGTTGTTAGCAAACTTAAACATTATTCCAAAAATAAAATATTTTACGAAATTTCTGCTACTACGAAAAATGGTTGTTAGCAAACTTAAACTTTATTCCAAAAGTTCAATAATTTACGAAATTTATGCTACTACGAAAAATGGTTGTTAGCAAACTTAAACATTATTCCAAATATTAAATAATTTACGAAATTTATGCTACTACGAAAAATGGTTGTTAGTAAACTTAAACATTATTCCAAAAATTCAATAATTTACGAAATTTCTGCTTCTACGAAAAATGGTTGTTAGCAAACTTAAACTTTATTCCAAAAGTTCAATAATTTACGAAATTTATGCTACTACGAAAAATGGTTGTTAGCAAACTTAAACACTATTCCAAATATTAAATAATTTACGAAATTTATGCTACTACGAAAAATGGTTGTAAGCAAACTTGAACATTATTCCAAAAATTCAATAATTTACGAAATTTCTGCTACTACGAAAAATGGTTGTTAGCAAACTTAAACTTTATTCCAAAAATTGAATATTTTACGAAATTTATGCTACTACGAAAAATGGTTGTTAGCAAACTTAAACATTATTACAAAAGTTCAATAATTTACGAAATTTATGCTACTACGAAAAATGGTTGTTAGCAAACTTAAACATTATTCCAAATATTAAATAATTTACGAAATTTATTCTACTACGAAAAATGGTTGTTAGCAAACTCAAACTTTATTCCAAAAATTGAATATTTTACGAAATTTATGCTACTACGAAAAATGGTTGTTAGCAAACTTAAACATTATTCCAAAAATTCAATAATTTACGAAATTTCTGCTTCTACGAAAAATGGTTGTTAGCAAACTTAAATTTTATTCCAAAAATTGAATATTTTACGAAGTTTATGCTACTACGAAAAATGGTTGTTAGCAAACTTAAACATTATTCCAAATATTAAATAATTTACGAAATTTATGCTACTACGAAAAATGGTTGTAAGCAAACTTGAACTTTATTCCAAAAATTCAATAATTTACGAAATTTCTGCTACTACGAAAAATGGTTGTTAGCAAACTTAAACTTTATTCCAAAAGTTCAATTATTTACGAAATTTATGCTACTACGAAAAATGGTTGTTAGCAAACTTAAACATTATTCCAAATATTAAATAATTTACGAAATTTATGCTACTACGAAAAATGGTTGTTAGCAAACTCAAACTTTATTCCAAAAAATGAATATTTTACGAAATTTATGCTACTACGAAAAATGGTTGTTAGCAAACTTAAACTTTATTCCAAAAGTTGAATTTTTTACGAAATTTATGCTACTACGAAAAATGGTTGTTAGCAAACTTAAACATTATTCCAAAAATTCAATAATTTACAAAATTTCTGCTTCTACGAAAAATGGTTGTTAGCAAACTTGAACATTATTCCAAAAATTGAATATTTTACGAAATTTATGCTACTACGAAAAATGGTTGTTAGCAAACTTAAACATTATTCCAAATATTCAATAATTTACAAAATTTCTGCTTCTACGAAAAATGGTTGTTAGCAAACTTGAACATTATTCCAAAAATTGAATATTTTACGAAATTTATGCTACTACGAAAAATGGTTGTTAGCAAACTTAAACTTTATTCCAAAAGTTGAATTTTTTACGAAATTTATGCTACTACGAAAAATGGTTGTTAGCAAACTTAAACTTTATTCCAAAAATTGAATATTTTACGAAATTTATGCTACTACGAAAAATGGTTGTTAGCAAACTTAAACATTATTCCAAAAATTAAATATTTTACGAAATTTCTGCTACTACGAAAAATGGTTGTTAGAAAACTTGAACATTATTCCAAATATTAAATAATTTACGAAATTTCTGCTCCTACGAAAAATGGTTGTAAGCAAACTTGAACATTATTCAAAATATTAAATAATTTACGAAATTTCTGCTCCTACGAAAAATGGTTGTTAGCAAACTTGAACATTATTCCAAAAATTCAATAATTTACGAAATTTCTGCTACTACGAAAAATGGTTGTTAGCAAACTTAAACATTATTCCAAATATTAAATAATTTACGAAATTTATGCTACTACGAAAAATGGTTGTTAGCAAACTTAAAAATTATCCCAAAAATTAATTATTTTACGAAATTTATGCTACTACGAAAAATGGTTGTTAGCAAACTTAAACTTTATTCCAAATATTAAATAATTTACGAAATTTATGCTACTACGAAAAATGGTTGTTAGCAAACTCAAACTTTTTTCCAAAAATTAAATATTTTACGAAATTTATGCTACTACGAAAAATGGTTGTTAGCAAACTTAAACTTTATTCCAAAAGTTGAATTTTTTACGAAATTTATGCTACTACGAAAAATGGTTGTTAGCAAACTTAAACATTATTCCAAATATTAAATAATTTACGAAATTTATGCTACTACGAAAAATGGTTGTTAGTAAACTTAAACATTATTCCAAATATTCAATTATTTACAAAATTTCTGCTTCTACGAAAAATGGTTGTTAGCAAACTTGAACATTATTCCAAAAATTGAATATTTTACGAAATTTATGCTACTACGAAAAATGGTTGTTAGCAAACTTAAACTTTATTCCAAAAGTTGAATTTTTTACGAAATTTATGCTACTACGAAAAATGGTTGTTAGCAAACTTAAACATTATTCCAAAAATTAAATATTTTACGAAATTTCTGCTACTACGAAAAATGGTTGTTAGCAAACTTGAACTTTATTCCAAAAATTCAATAATTTACGAAATTTCTGCTACTACGAAAAATGGTTGTTAGCAAACTTAAACTTTATTCCAAAAGTTGAATTTTTTACGAAATTTATGCTACTACGAAAAATGGTTGTTAGCAAACTTAAACTTTATTCCAAAAATTGAATATTTTACGAAATTTATGCTACTACGAAAAATGGTTGTTAGCAAACTTAAACATTATTCCAAAAATTCAATAATTTACAAAATTTCTGCTTCTACGAAAAATGGTTGTTAGCAAACTTGAACATTATTCCAAAAATTGAATATTTTACGAAATTTATGCTACTACGAAAAATGGTTGTTAGCAAACTTAAACATTATTCCAAATATTCAATAATTTACAAAATTTCTGCTTCTACGAAAAATGGTTGTTAGCAAACTTGAACATTATTCCAAAAATTGAATATTTTACGAAATTTATGCTACTACGAAAAATGGTTGTTAGCAAACTTAAACTTTATTCCAAAAGTTGAATTTTTTACGAAATTTATGCTACTACGAAAAATGGTTGTTAGCAAACTTAAACTTTATTCCAAAAATTGAATATTTTACGAAATTTATGCTACTACGAAAAATGGTTGTTAGCAAACTTAAACATTATTCCAAAAATTAAATATTTTACGAAATTTCTGCTACTACGAAAAATGGTTGTTAGAAAACTTGAACATTATTCCAAATATTAAATAATTTACGAAATTTCTGCTCCTACGAAAAATGGTTGTAAGCAAACTTGAACATTATTCAAAATATTAAATAATTTACGAAATTTCTGCTCCTACGAAAAATGGTTGTTAGCAAACTTGAACATTATTCCAAAAATTCAATAATTTACGAAATTTCTGCTACTACGAAAAATGGTTGTTAGCAAACTTAAACATTATTCCAAATATTAAATAATTTACGAAATTTATGCTACTACGAAAAATGGTTGTTAGCAAACTTAAAAATTATCCCAAAAATTAATTATTTTACGAAATTTATGCTACTACGAAAAATGGTTGTTAGCAAACTTAAACTTTATTCCAAATATTAAATAATTTACGAAATTTATGCTACTACGAAAAATGGTTGTTAGCAAACTCAAACTTTTTTCCAAAAATTAAATATTTTACGAAATTTATGCTACTACGAAAAATGGTTGTTAGCAAACTTAAACTTTATTCCAAAAGTTGAATTTTTTACGAAATTTATGCTACTACGAAAAATGGTTGTTAGCAAACTTAAACATTATTCCAAATATTAAATAATTTACGAAATTTATGCTACTACGAAAAATGGTTGTTAGTAAACTTAAACATTATTCCAAATATTCAATTATTTACAAAATTTCTGCTTCTACGAAAAATGGTTGTTAGCAAACTTGAACATTATTCCAAAAATTGAATATTTTACGAAATTTATGCTACTACGAAAAATGGTTGTTAGCAAACTTAAACTTTATTCCAAAAGTTGAATTTTTTACGAAATTTATGCTACTACGAAAAATGGTTGTTAGCAAACTTAAACATTATTCCAAAAATTAAATATTTTACGAAATTTCTGCTACTACGAAAAATGGTTGTTAGCAAACTTGAACTTTATTCCAAAAATTCAATAATTTACGAAATTTCTGCTACTACGAAAAATGGTTGTTAGCAAACTTAAACTTTATTCCAAAAGTTGAATTTTTTACGAAATTTATGCTACTACGAAAAATGGTTGTTAGCAAACTTAAACTTTATTCCAAAAATTGAATATTTTACGAAATTTATGCTACTACGAAAAATGGTTGTTAGCAAACTTAAACATTATTCCAAAAATTAAATATTTTACGAAATTTCTGCTAATACGAAAAATGGTTGTTAGAAAACTTGAACATTATTCCAAATATTAAATAATTTACGAAATTTCTGCTCCTACGAAAAATGGTTGTAAGCAAACTTGAACATTATTCAAAATATTAAATAATTTACGAAATTTCTGCTCCTACGAAAAATGGTTGTTAGCAAACTTGAACATTATTCCAAAAATTCAATAATTTACGAAATTTCTGCTACTACGAAAAATGGTTGTTAGCAAACTTAAACATTATTCCAAATATTAAATAATTTACGAAATTTATGCTACTACGAAAAATGGTTGTTAGCAAACTTAAACTTTATTCCAAAAATTGAATATTTTACGAAATTTATGCTACTACGAAAAATGGTTGTTAGCAAACTTAAACTTTATTCCAAAAAGTCAATAATTTACGAAATTTCGGCTACTACGAAATATGGTTGTTAGCAAACTTAAACTTTATTCCAAAAATTGAATATTTTACGAAATTTATGCTACTACGAAAAATGGTTGTTAGCAAACTTAAAAATTATCCCAAAAATTAATTATTTTACGAAATTTATGCTACTACGAAAAATGGTTGTTAGCAAACTTAAACTTTATTCCAAATATTAAATAATTTACGAAATTTCTGCTTACTATAAAAATAAAATAAATTAAAATAAAATAAAATAACATAAAATAAAATAAAATAACATAAAATAAAATAAAATAAAATAAAATAAAATAAAATAAAATAAAATAAAATAAAATAAAATAAAATAAAATAAAATAAAATAAAATAAAATAAAATAAAATAAAATAAAATAAAATAAAATAACACAACATAACATAACATAAAATAAAATAAAATAAAATAAAGTAAAATAAAATAAAATACAATGCAACAAAACACAATGCAACAAAAATCTCACGTTGCTGGGCAACGGGCTTACAGCTAGTCTATATATTAATAGCCGATAAGGTCTGAGTGTCAGTATGTTTGGACGTCCATTTCACACCTTCCATTTCTCCACTTTTTTATTCATACTAAATTTATATATTAAAAGTCGATAAAATAATCACTCGCTTTTCACTTTTCACAAATGTGTGCGTACTGATGATGTCCTCGAGACATCTTCTTCTTCTACGAAATGTATTTTGTTTGCGTACATTTTCAAATTAATAGATAATGAAATGAAATAAAATATAATTCAATAATTTGCAATTTAAAAACTGCAGGGCTGTCGATATATGCGCCGTGGTCGATTTATGGTACTATGAAAAATGATTGTTAGCAAACTTGAACATTATTCTAAATATTAAATAATTTACGAAATTTCTGCACCTACGAAAAATAGTTGTTAGCAAACTTGAACATTATTCTAAATATTAAATAATTTACGCAATTTCGGCTACTACGAAAAATGGTTGTTAGCAAACTTGAACATTATTCCAAAAATTCAATAATTTACGAAATTTCTGCTTCTACGAAAAATGGTTGTTAGCAAACTTAAACTTTATTCCAAAAATTGAATATTTTACGAAGTTTATGCTACTACGAAAAATGGTTGTTAGCAAACTTAAACATTATTCCAAATATTAAATAATTTACGAAATTTATGCTACTACGAAAAATGGTTGTTAGCAAACTTGAACTTTATTCCAAAAATTCAATAATTTACGAAATTTCTGCTACTACGAAAAATGGTTGTTAGCAAACTCAAACTTTATTCCAAAAATTGAATATGTTACGAAATTTATGCTACTACGAAAAATGGTTGTTAGCAAACTTAAACTTTATTCCAAAAGTTGAATTTTTTACGAAATTTATGCTACTACGAAAAATGGTTGTTAGCAAACTTAAACTTTATTCCAAAAATTGAATATTTTACGAAATTTATGCTACTACGAAAAATGGTTGTTAGCAAACTTAAACATTATTCCAAAAATTAAATATTTTACGAAATTTCTGCTACTACGAAAAATGGTTGTTAGAAAACTTGAACATTATTCCAAATATTAAATAATTTACGAAATTTCTGCTCCTACGAAAAATGGTTGTAAGCAAACTTGAACATTATTCAAAATATTAAATAATTTACGAAATTTCTGCTCCTACGAAAAATGGTTGTTAGCAAACTTGAACATTATTCCAAAAATTCAATAATTTACGAAATTTCTGCTACTACGAAAAATGGTTGTTAGCAAACTTAAACATTATTCCAAATATTAAATAATTTACGAAATTTATGCTACTACGAAAAATGGTTGTTAGCAAACTTAAACTTTATTCCAAAAATTGAATATTTTACGAAATTTATGCTACTACGAAAAATGGTTGTTAGCAAACTTAAACTTTATTCCAAAAAGTCAATAATTTACGAAATTTCGGCTACTACGAAATATGGTTGTTAGCAAACTTAAACTTTATTCCAAAAATTGAATATTTTACGAAATTTATGCTACTACGAAAAATGGTTGTTAGCAAACTTAAAAATTATCCCAAAAATTAATTATTTTACGAAATTTATGCTACTACGAAAAATGGTTGTTAGCAAACTTAAACTTTATTCCAAATATTAAATAATTTACGAAATTTCTGCTTACTATAAAAATAAAATAAATTAAAATAAAATAAAATAACATAAAATAAAATAAAATAACATAAAATAAAATAAAATAAAATAAAATAAAATAAAATAAAATAAAATAAAATAAAATAAAATAAAATAAAATAAAATAAAATAAAATAAAATAAAATAAAATAAAATAAAATAAAATAAAATAAAATAAAATAACACAACATAACATAACATAAAATAAAATAAAATAAAATAAAGTAAAATAAAATAAAATACAATGCAACAAAACACAATGCAACAAAAATCTCACGTTGCTGGGCAACGGGCTTACAGCTAGTCTATATATTAATAGCCGATAAGGTCTGAGTGTCAGTATGTTTGGACGTCCATTTCACACCTTCCATTTCTCCACTTTTTTATTCATACTAAATTTATATATTAAAAGTCGATAAAATAATCACTCGCTTTTCACTTTTCACAAATGTGTGCGTACTGATGATGTCCTCGAGACATCTTCTTCTTCTACGAAATGTATTTTGTTTGCGTACATTTTCAAATTAATAGATAATGAAATGAAATAAAATATAATTCAATAATTTGCAATTTAAAAACTGCAGGGCTGTCGATATATGCGCCGTGGTCGATTTATGGTACTATGAAAAATGATTGTTAGCAAACTTGAACATTATTCTAAATATTAAATAATTTACGAAATTTCTGCTACTACGAAAAATGGTTGTTAGCAAACTTGAACATTATTCTAAATATTAAATAATTTACGCAATTTCGGCTACTACGAAAAATGGTTGTTAGCAAACTTGAACATTATTCCAAAAATTCAATAATTTACGAAATTTCTGCTTCTACGAAAAATGGTTGTTAGCAAACTTAAACTTTATTCCAAAAATTGAATATTTTACGAAGTTTATGCTACTACGAAAAATGGTTGTTAGCAAACTTAAACATTATTCCAAATATTAAATAATTTACGAAATTTATGCTACTACGAAAAATGGTTGTTAGCAAACTTGAACTTTATTCCAAAAATTCAATAATTTACGAAATTTCTGCTACTACGAAAAATGGTTGTTAGCAAACTTAAACTTTATTCCAAAAGTTCAATAATTTACGAAATTTATGCTACTACGAAAAATGGTTGTTAGCAAACTTAAACATTATTCCAAATATTAAAAAATTTACGAAATTTATTCTACTACGAAAAATGGTTGTTAGCAAACTCAAACTTTATTCCAAAAATTGAATATTTTACGAAATTTATGCTACTACGAAAAATGGTTGTTAGCAAACTTAAACATTATTCCAAAAATTCAATAATTTACGAAATTTCTGCTTCTTCGAAAAATGGTTGTTAGCAAACTTAAATTTTATTCCAAAAATTGAATATTTTACGAAGTTTATGCTACTACGAAAAATGGTTGTTAGCAAACTTAAACATTATTCCAAATATTAAATAATTTACGAAATTTATGCTACTACGAAAAATGGTTGTTAGCAAACTTGAACTTTATTCCAAAAATTCAATAATTTACGAAATTTCTGCTACTACGAAAAATGGTTGTTAGCAAACTTAAACTTTATTCCAAAAGTTCAATTATTTACGAAATTTATGCTACTACGAAAAATGGTTGTTAGCAAACTTAAACATTATTCCAAATATTAAATAATTTACGAAATTTATGCTACTACGAAAAATGGTTGTTAGCAAACTCAAACTTTATTCCAAAAAATGAATATTTTACGAAATTTATGCTACTACGAAAAATGGTTGTTAGCAAACTTAAACTTTATTCCAAAAGTTGAATTTTTTACGAAATTTATGCTACTACGAAAAATGGTTGTTAGCAAACTTAAACATTATTCCAAATATTAAATAATTTACGAAATTTATGCTACTACGAAAAATGGTTGTTTGTAAACTTAAACATTATTCCAAAAATTCAATAATTTACAAAATTTCTGCTTCTACGAAAAATGGTTGTTAGCAAACTTGAACATTATTCCAAAAATTGAATATTTTACGAAATTTATGCTACTACGAAAAATGGTTGTTAGCAAACTTAAACATTATTCCAAATATTAAATAATTTACGAAATTTATGCTACTACGAAAAATGGTTGTTAGCAAACTTAAACATTATTCCAAAAATTAAATATTTTACGAAATTTCTGCTACTACGAAAAATGGTTGTTAGCAAACTTAAACTTTATTCCAAAAGTTCAATAATTTACGAAATTTATGCTACTACGAAAAATGGTTGTTAGCAAACTTAAACATTATTCCAAATATTAAATAATTTACGAAATTTATGCTACTACGAAAAATGGTTGTTAGTAAACTTAAACATTATTCCAAAAATTCAATAATTTACGAAATTTCTGCTTCTACGAAAAATGGTTGTTAGCAAACTTAAACTTTATTCCAAAAATTGAATATTTTACGAAATTTATGCTACTACGAAAAATGGTTGTTAGCAAACTTAAACTTTATTACAAAAGTTCAATAATTTACGAAATTTATGCTACTACGAAAAATGGTTGTTAGCAAACTTAAACATTATTCCAAATATTAAATAATTTACGAAATTTATTCTACTACGAAAAATGGTTGTTAGCAAACTCAAACTTTATTTCAAAAATTGAATATTTTACGAAATTTATGCTACTACGAAAAATGGTTGTTAGCAAACTTAAACATTATTCCAAAAATTCAATAATTTACGAAATTTCTGCTTCTACGAAAAATGGTTGTTAGCAAACTTAAATTTTATTCCAAAAATTGAATATTTTACGAAGTTTATGCTACTACGAAAAATGGTTGTTAGCAAACTTAAACATTATTCCAAATATTAAATAATTTACGAAATTTATGCTACTACGAAAAATGGTTGTTAGCAAACTTGAACTTTATTCCAAAAATTCAATAATTTACGAAATTTCTGCTACTACGAAAAATGGTTGTTAGCAAACTTAAACTTTATTACAAAAGTTCAATTATTTACGAAATTTATGCTACTACGAAAAATGGTTGTTAGCAAACTTAAACATTATTCCAAATATTAAATAATTTACGAAATTTATGCTACTACGAAAAATGGTTGTTAGCAAACTCAAACTTTATTCCAAAAAATGAATATTTTACGAAATTTATGCTACTACGAAAAATGGTTGTTAGCAAACTTAAACATTATTCCAAATATTAAATAATTTACGAAATTTATGCTACTACGAAAAATGGTTGTTAGCAAACTCAAACTTTATTCCAAAAAATGAATATTTTACGAAATTTATGCTACTACGAAAAATGGTTGTTAGCAAACTTAAACTTTATTCCAAAAGTTCAATAATTTACGAAATTTATGCTACTACGAAAAATGGTTGTTAGCAAACTTAAACATTATTCCAAATATTAAATAATTTACGAAATTTATGCTACTACGAAAAATGGTTGTTAGCAAACTTAAACATTATTCCAAATATTAAATAATTTACGAAATTTATGCTACTACGAAAAATGGTTGTTAGCAAACTTGAACTTTATTCCAAAAATTCAATAATTTACGAAATTTCTGCTACTACGAAAAATGGTTGTTAGCAAACTTAAACTTTATTCCAAAAGTTCAATTATTTACGAAATTTATGCTACTACGAAAAATGGTTGTTAGCAAACTTAAACATTATTCCAAATATTAAATAATTTACGAAATATATGCTACTACGAAAAATGGTTGTTAGCAAACTCAAACTTTATTCCAAAAAATGAATATTTTACGAAATTTATGCTACTACGAAAAATGGTTGTTAGCAAACTTAAACTTTATTCCAAAAGTTGAATTTTTTACGAAATTTATGCTACTACGAAAAATGGTTGTTAGTAAACTTAAACATTATTCCAAAAATTCAATCATTTACAAAATTTCTGCTTCTACGAAAAATGGTTGTTAGCAAACTTGAACATTATTCCAAAAATTGAATATTTTACGAAATTTATGCTACTACGAAAAATGGTTGTTAGCAAACTTAAACATTATTCCAAATATTAAATTATTTACGAAATTTATGCTACTACGAAAAATGGTTGTTAGCAAACTTTAACATTATTCCAAAAATTAAATATTTTACGAAATTTCTGCTACTACGAAAAATGGTTGTTAGCAAACTTAAACTTTATTCCAAAAGTTCAATAATTTACGAAATTTATGCTACTACGAAAAATGGTTGTTAGCAAACTTAAACATTATTCCAAATATTAAATAATTTACGAAATTTATCCTACTACGAAAAATGGTTGTTAGCAAACTCAAACTTTATTCCAAAAATTGAATATTTTACGAAATTTATGCTACTACGAAAAATGGTTGTTAGCAAACTTAAACTTTATTCCAAAAGTTGAATTTTTTACGAAATTTATGCTACTACGAAAAATGGTTGTTAGCAAACTTAAACATTATTCCAAATATTAAATAATTTACGAAATTTATGCTTCTACGAAAAATGGTTGTTAGTTAACTTAAACATTATTCCAAATATTCAATAATTTACAAAATTTCTGCTTCTACGAAAAATGGTTGTTAGCAAACTTGAACATTATTCCAAAAATTGAATATTTTACGAAATTTATGCTACTACGAAAAATGGTTGTTAGCAAACTTAAACTTGATTCCAAAAGTTGAATTTTTTACGAAATTTATGCTTCTACGAAAAATGGTTGTTAGCAAACTTAAACATTATTCCAAATATTAAATAATTTACGAAATTTATGCTACTACGAAAAATGGTTGTTAGTAAACTTAAACATTATTCCAAATATTCAATAATTTACAAAATTTCTGCTTCTACGAAAAATGGTTGTTAGCAAACTTGAACATTATTCCAAAAATTGAATATTTTACGAAATTTATGCTACTACGAAAAATGGTTGTTAGCAAACTTAAACATTATTCCAAATATTAAATAATTTACGAAATTTATGCTACTACGAAAAATGGTTGTTAGCAAACTTAAACATTATTCCAAAAATTAAATATTTTACGAAATTTCTGCTACTACGAAAAATGGTTGTTAGCAAACTTAAACTTTATTCCAAAAGTTCAATAATTTACGAAATTTATGCTACTACGAAAAATGGTTGTAAGCAAACTTAAACATTATTCCAAATATTAAATAATTTACGAAATTTATGCTACTACGAAAAATGGTTGTTAGTAAACTTTAACATTATTCCAAAAATTCAATAATTTACGAAATTTCTGCTTCTACGAAAAATGGTTGTTAGCAAACTTAAACTTTATTCCAAAAGTTCAATAATTTACGAAATTTATGCTACTACGAAAAATGGTTGTTAGCAAACTAAAACATTATTCCAAAAATTGAATATTTTACGAAATTTATGCTACTACGAAAAATGGTTGTTAGCAAACTTAAACTTTATTCCAAAAATTGAATATTTTACGAAATTTATGCTACTTCGAAAAATGGTTGTTAGCAAACTTAAACTTTATTACAAAAGTTCAATAATTTACGAAATTTATGCTACTACGAAAAATGGTTGTTAGCAAACTTAAACATTATTCCAAATATTAAATAATTTACGAAATTTATCCTACTACGAAAAATGGTTGTTAGCAAACTCAAACTTTATTCCAAAAATTGAATATTTTACGAAATTTATGCTACTACGAAAAATGGTTGTTAGCAAACTTAAACATTATTCCAAATATTAAATAATTTACGAAATTTATGCTACTACGAAAAATGGTTGTTAGCAAACTTAAACATTATTCCAAAAATAAAATATTTTACGAAATTTCTGCTACTACGAAAAATGGTTGTTAGCAAACTTAAACTTTATTCCAAAAGTTCAATAATTTACGAAATTTATGCTACTACGAAAAATGGTTGTTAGCAAACTTAAACATTATTCCAAATATTAAATAATTTACGAAATTTATGCTACTACGAAAAATGGTTGTTAGTAAACTTAAACATTATTCCAAAAATTCAATAATTTACGAAATTTCTGCTTCTACGAAAAATGGTTGTTAGCAAACTTAAACTTTATTCCAAAAATTGAATATTTTACGAAATTTATGCTACTACGAAAAATGGTTGTTAGCAAACTTAAACTTTATTACAAAAGTTCAATAATTTACGAAATTTATGCTACTACGAAAAATGGTTGTTAGCAAACTTAAACATTATTCCAAATATTAAATAATTTACGAAATTTATTCTACTACGAAAAATGGTTGTTAGCAAACTCAAACTTTATTCCAAAAATTGAATATTTTACGAAATTTATGCTACTACGAAAAATGGTTGTTAGCAAACTTAAACATTATTCCAAAAATTCAATAATTTACGAAATTTCTGCTTCTACGAAAAATGGTTGTTAGCAAACTTAAATTTTATTCCAAAAATTGAATATTTTACGAAGTTTATGCTACTACGAAAAATGGTTGTTAGCAAACTTAAACATTATTCCAAATATTAAATAATTTACGAAATTTATGCTACTACGAAAAATGGTTGTTAGCAAACTTAAACTTTATTCCAAAAATTCAATAATTTACGAAATTTCTGCTACTACGAAAAATGGTTGTTAGCAAACTTAAACTTTATTCCAAAAGTTCAATTATTTACGAAATTTATGCTACTACGAAAAATGGTTTTTAGCAAACTTAAACATTATTCCAAATATTAAATAATTTACGAAATTTATGCTACTACGAAAAATGGTTGTTAGCAAACTCAAACTTTATTCCAAAAAATGAATATTTTACGAAATTTATGCTACTACGAAAAATGGTTGTTAGCAAACTTAAACATTATTCCAAATATTAAATAATTTACGAAATTTATGCTTCTACGAAAAATGGTTGTTAGCAAACTCAAACTTTATTCCAAAAAATGAATATTTTACGAAATTTATGCTACTACGAAAAATGGTTGTTAGCAAACTTAAACTTTATTCCAAAAGTTGAATTTTTTACGAAATTTATGCTACTACGAAAAATGGTTGTTAGTAAACTTAAACATTATTCCAAAAATTCAATAATTTACAAAATTTCTGCTTCTACGAAAAATGGTTGTTAGCAAACTTGAACATTATTCCAAAAATTGAATATTTTACGAAATTTATGCTACTACGAAAAATGGTTGTTAGCAAACTTAAACATTATTCCAAATATTAAATTATTTACGAAATTTATGCTACTACGAAAAATGGTTGTTAGCAAACTCAAACTTTATTCCAAAAATTGAATATTTTACGAAATTTATGCTACTACGAAAAATGGTTGTTAGCAAACTTAAACTTTATTCCAAAAGTTGAATTTTTTACGAAATTTATGCTTCTACGAAAAATGGTTGTTAGCAAACTTAAACATTATTCCAAATATTAAATAATTTACGAAATTTATGCTTCTACGAAAAATGGTTGTTAGTAAACTTAAACATTATTCCAAATATTCAATAATTTACAAAATTTCTGCTTCTACGAAAAATGGTTGTTAGCAAACTTGAACATTATTCCAAAAATTGAATATTTTACGAAATTTATGCTACTACGAAAAATGGTTGTTAGCAAACTTAAACTTTATTCCAAAAGTTGAATTTTTTACGAAATTTATGCTACTACGAAAAATGGTTGTTAGCAAACTTAAACATTATTCCAAATATTAAATAATTTACGAAATTTATGCTACTACGAAAAATGGTTGTTAGTAAACTTAAACATTATTCCAAAAATTCAATAATTTACTAAATTTCTGCTACTGCGAAAAATGGTTGTAAGCAAACTTAAACATTATTCCAAAAATTAAGTAATTTACGAAATTTCTGCTGCTACGAAAAATGGTTGCTAGCAAACTTAAATATATTGCAAAAATTCAATAATTAACGTAATTTCTGCTACTTCGAAAAATGATTGTTAGCAAATTTGAACATTATTACAAAAATTTAATAATTTACGAAATTTCTGCTACTACCAAAAATGATTGTTAGCAAACCTTAACATTATTACAAAAATTCAATAGTTTACGAAATTTCTGCTACTGTGAAAAATGTTTGTTAGCAAACTTAAGTATTATTCCAAAAATTAAGTAATTTACGAAATTTCTGCTGCTACGAAAAATGGTTGTTAGCAAACTTAAACTTTATTCCAAAAGTTCAATTATTTACGAAATTTATGCTACTACGAAAAATGGTTGTTAGCAAACTTAAACATTATTCCAAATATTAAATAATTTACGAAATTTATGCTACTACGAAAAATGGTTGTTAGCAAACTCAAACTTTATTCCAAAAAATGAATATTTTACGAAATTTATGCTACTACGAAAAATGGTTGTTAGCAAACTCAAACTTGATTCCAAAAGTTGAATTTTTTACGAAATTTATGCTACTACGAAAAATGGTTGTTAGCAAACTTAAACATTATTCCAAATATTAAATAATTTACGAAATTTATGCTTCTACGAAAAATGGTTGTTAGTAAACTTAAACATTATTCCAAAAATTCAATAATTTACAAAATTTCTGCTTCTACGAAAAATGGTTGTTAGCAAACTTGAACATTATTCCAAAAATTGAATATTTTACGAAATTTATGCTACTACGAAAAATGGTTGTTAGCAAACTTAAACATTATTCCAAATATTAAATAATTTACGAAATTTATGCTACTACGAAAAATGGTTGTTAGCAAACTTAAACATTATTCCAAAAATTAAATATTTTACGAAATTTCTGCTACTACGAAAAATGGTTGTTAGCAAACTTAAACTTTATTCCTAAAGTTCAATAATTTACGAAATTTATGCTACTACGAAAAATGGTTGTTAGCAAACTTAAACATTATTCCAAATATTAAATAATTTACGAAATTTATGCTACTACGAAAAATGGTTGTTAGCAAACTCAAACTTTATTCCAAAAATTGAATATTTTACGAAATTTATGCTACTACGAAAAATGGTTGTTAGCAAACTTAAACTTTATTCCAAAAGTTGAATTTTTTACGAAATTTATGCTTCTACGAAAAATGGTTGTTAGCAAACTTAAACATTATTCCAAATATTAAATAATTTACGAAATTTATGCTACTACGAAAAATGGTTGTTAGTAAACTTAAACATTATTCCAAATATTCAATAATTTACAAAATTTCTGCTTCTACGAAAAATGGTTGTTAGCAAACTTGAACATTATTCCAAAAATTGAATATTTTACGAAATTTATGCTACTACGAAAAATGGTTGTTAGCAAACTTAAACATTATTCCAAATATTAAATAATTTACGAAATTGATGCTACTACGAAAAATGGTTGTTAGCAAACTTAAACATTATTCCAAAAATTAAATATTTTACGAAATTTCTGCTACTACGAAAAATGGTTGTTAGCAAACTTAAACTTTATTCCAAAAGTTCAATAATTTACGAAATTTATGCTACTACGAAAAATGGTTGTTAGCAAACTTAAACATTATTCCAAATATTAAATAATTTACGAAATTTATGCTACTACGAAAAATGATTGTTAGCAAACCTTAACATTATTACAAAAATTCAATAGTTTACGAAATTTCTGCTACTGTGAAAAATGTTTGTTAGCAAACTTAAACATTATTCCAAAAATTAAGTAATTTACGAAATTTCTGCTGCTACGAAAAATGGTTGCTAGCAAACTTAAACATTATTCAAAAATTAATTAATTTACGAAATTTTTGCTACTACGAAAAATGGTTGTTAGCAAACTTAAACATTATTGCAAAAATTCAATAATTAACGTAATTTCTGCTACTTCGAAAAATGATTGTTAGCAAACTTGAACATTATTACAAAAATTTAATAATTTACGAAATTTCTGCTATTACGAAAAATGATTGTTAGCAAACCTTAACATTATTCCAAAAATTAAATAATTTACGAAATTTCTGCTGCTACGAAAAATGGTGGTTAGCAAACTTCAACATTATTGCAAAAATTAAGTAATTTACGAAATTTCAACATTATTGCAAAAATTAAGTAATTTACGAAATTTCTGCTACCACGTAAAATAGTTAGCAAACTTAAACATTATTCCAAAAATAAAAAAAATTACGACGTCTATACCTGTTACTACAAAAATTGGTTGTTAGCAAACTTGAATAATTTAAGAAATTTCTCCTACTTAGAAAAACGGTTGTTAGCAAACTTAAACATTATTCCAAAAATTCATTAATTTACGAGTTCTATTTTTGCTACTCCTAAAAATGGTTGTAAGCAAACATAAATATTATTCCAAAAATTAAATAATTTACGACGTCTATTTCTGCTCCTACGAAAAATGATTGTTAACAAACTTAAACATTATTCAAAAATAAATAATTTAGGAGGTCTAATTGTTGGCAAACTTAAACATTATTCAAAAATTAAGTAATTTACGAGGTCTATTTTTGCTACTACGAAAAATAGTTATAAGCAAACTTAAACATTATTCCAAAAATTCAATAATTTACGAGGTCTTTTTCTGCTACTCCGAAAAATAATTGACTGTCCTCTTTGGCCATGTTCGCTCCCAAAACTTGTTCGCAAACTTAAACATTATTCCAATAATAAAATAATTTACGAGGTCTATTTCTGCTACTTCCAAAAATTATTGTTAGCAAACTAAAACATTGTTTTAAAAATAAATATTTTTTTAGGTCTATGTCTTTTTAGGACATTATTCCAAAAATTAAATAATTTACGAGATTTCTGCTACTACGAAAAATGGTTGTAAACAAACTAAAACATTATTCCAAAAATTCAATAATTTACGAGGTCTTTTTCTGCTACTCCGAAAAATGGTTTTTAGCAAACTGAAATATTATTCCAAAAATTCAATCATCTACGACATTCCTATTACTACGAATAATAGTTGTTAGCAAGCTTTAAAATTATTCCAAAAATTAAGTTATTTACGAAATTTCTGCTGCTACGAAAAATGGTTGCTAGCAAACTTAAACATTATTCAAAAATTAATTAATTTACGAAATTTTTGCTACTACGAAAAGTGATAGTTAGCAAACTTAAACATTATTCAAAAATTAAGTAATTTACGAGGTCTATTTTTGCTACTACGAAAAATAATTATAAGCAAACTTAAACATTATTCCAAAAATTCAATAATTTACGAGGTCTTTTTCTGCTACTCCGAAAAATAATTGACTGTCCTCTTTGGCCATGTTCGCTCCCAAAACTTGTTAGCAAACTTAAACATTATTCCAAAAATTAAATAATTTACAAAATTTCTGCTACTACGAAAACCAGTTGTTAGCAAACCTAAACATTATTCCGAAATTAAATAATTTTCAATTGAAATACTGCAGGGCAAGGCTATCGATATATGCACGGCAATCTTGAAGAAGATTCAAGGACATGATATATATTTTTTTTAGTAAGTCAGCTGTGTGCAATGGTGCCCCGTGATCCAATTCAATTTTTTTTGAATTGCTAATTTTTTTTGTCGTAAGTGCGGATCGTCGTATGTCGAACCGTCGTAAGTCGGGGACTACCCGTTTAATTTTATTTACGCGGTGCTTCTCAATTGTCACTATTGTGTCACAAGCATTTCGTAGGTGTGTTTTTTTTGTCAATATTAAATTAAAATTTATAAAATAGGGTCGGCTAACCTGGTGTTGTCGGCAGGGGGGACTCCGGTTGTATGTCATGTGGCAATAATTTTGTAATTTAAATGGTATTTCCCACAAAATTAGATTAATACCCCTCAGCTATTATCATGCCGCTCTAATATTTCCTGAATCTTTTTTTTTTGTAATAAGTTGAATAATTAATAGGACAATACCATGTCACAGATATATTTTTTTAAATCTGAGTACTATTTTCAAGTTGAATATGCAGATTGTCATTTATTTTTCTATAGTATATTGAAGATTTGTTTCCTCAAAGTAACCGTGGAATCCATCAAATACTATTTGATTCAGTATGAATACATTACTTTCTAATTATTATTTATTTCTATTAGGCTTAGTAAAATAAGTATATTTGGCGGTAGATTTTCTAACTATTAATTTGAACAAGACCAAAGAAAATAAATAATAAATTTGGATTTATATATTTGTAGCCTTGTCAGTTCCTATAGACCAGTGGTTCTTAACGGGGGCGGTACCGCCCACCTGGGGGGCAATTTTAAGTCTGGGGGGTGATTTGAATGTTTCAGAATTTGGGAGACGTTATAGGATCGCGAGGGGGCGATTGAGGTTTTAACGCCCGTGAGCTAAAAAAAACGAGTTTCGGAGATATTTTATTGAAAAAGTATAGGGAATTGAGGATTTTAAATTCGTCGGTGAGGAGGGGGCGTTAGATAATTTTGGATAATTTATTTCTGCAAAAGGGGGCGATTCTTTCAGTACGGTTAAGAAGCACTGCTAAAGACTCTTCTTCAATTTAAAATGCTTGTCAATTAATCGCTTAAACTCTCTTTTTTGGCGAGAGTCTGGAAAAATGTACAGTGGAACATCTCATAACGAGCACCTCGTATAACGAGTAATTCGCAAGCGGTTATGCTTTTTAGATATTAATTCATAGATAATGCTATCGAATTTTCACCAAATTTTGAAGCGTCAGCAAAAAAATGTCTGCTAGTAAAAAAGAATTAATTATTAGTCATAAATAATTAACTAGTCGATTTTTTTATGTTTTTTTGCAAATCGAAATCGCATTCCAGGTTGTAACGCTCCTAAACAATTTATAAGTATGGGAAAAATTGTTTCGCATAACGAGTGTTTCACATAACGAGTACGATTCTGGAACGAAATAAAATCATTATGAAAGTTTCCACTGTATAAGGATAGGACAAGGTTAAATAAACACTCTCATTACGCCATGTTTCAATATATGATTGTTAGTGATAGTACAGACATCGCAGACATTCATTCATTCAAACAAAAATCCATAAATCAATTGAAAAATCAACCTACGGAACTGTAATTCAAACCCGCTCAGGCACAGACATTTAAATAATTACATTAAATGAAATAAATAACATACAAAACTCTTGAAAATATTTTTTGTAATTATGTTGCAGAATTTAAAGTAACACCAATAGCACATTTATGTAATTCTTGGCTAACTGGGTACATTTAAGAACATTATGACTCTTAGAAGAGTAATGAATTATTTTGTCAAATGTTTTGCAATAGTTATCACTGTTTTACAAATTATGCACGGCTTTGTACAATCAACATGTAAAGCTGGATTGTCATTTCGATGTAGTCACTGCCATTCGTGGCATTTTATGCAGATAAATAAATCATCTATCAATGTGATATTTATCGAACTAGAAGATTGATTCAACTATTACAGTTATAATTAAATATCAACATTATTCATTATATTTTTCCTCTTATTGTAATAAGGTGATGCCATTGAGTTGTATCACTCGAATCAATACTTACATACACTTCTCACCTTGGTATTGAATCAATTTTAGAATTAGTATTTATCGCACAAAACAAAATCTATAGGATAACCTTGCTTTCTCGCGCTTTCTCGGAGATAATGTTTTATGGCAGACGTTGCTACAAAGCCCAGGAAATGTGGTGTTGTCTCCGACCAAGTTTTCGCCTTCCAAAAACTGTATATATTATATATGCAGGATATTCTCTTTTGTGATATTTTGACTACATAAAGAATTTGTATGCATCGCTTTTAATTTGTGTAAAGATCCCTTTCCCGTAGACTGCTTGACGTGGCTGTTTGTGATGTCAATTTACCTCGAGTTTATCTCGAGTGACTTTTTCTCATATGATCTTTCAACTTTAAAATATTTGGCGCATTGGCATAAACTGTAATGCAAAATTTTTAAAATATGAAAAATACATTTACAAAGCGGGAGCAATTTTGACTACTTTAAGGGGGTATTCTAGCCTAGAGCCACGAATTTCAGCTGTTTTTCCAAGCTCTGTAAAAAATAAACAAAGATTTTTTTCCGTCAATTTTTTATAATTCGTTCATTTATATTTTAAAAACACACAAAAAATATGTAAATTCAAAACTCGAAAAGTTATCAGCTGGTAAAAAGATGGGTCCAAAAAAAGTCAAAAAGTGTCCTGGCGTACATGATGAACCCTTCTGGTCATTTAATAAAAGATATCTAACGGGCTCTTAGTAAATAGAAATATCGCTATTGCCCGTACCTCGGAGAAATCAAAAAAAAATCACAAAGAGGCAGCCGTTTGAAAAAAAAAACATTTTTTTAAAAAAAGTAAAAATTAAAATTTTGACATAAACCTGCTACTGACCATAGAAGAATGTATAAAAAAGATTCACGAAAAAATTCAAATAAATGAACTTGAGAGATTATGCACGCCAGCTTGAAAAAAGTAGTTTCGAGAAAAACGCGTTTCAAGTTTTGAGTTTCGATTTGTTCCGTTCGGACCAGTTTTGTTGCTGTGTCACCAAAATCACTGAAGCTCGGTAAATAATTAAAAAAATTACAATTCCCTTTGAGGACACACTTTCAAATGTCTAAACTTTCGAAAAATACAAAAAAAGTGAAATCATAAAATCATGTAATCATAAAATATGAACCATAGTATACTCGGTACATGTGCAGTAAGATCACATGGTTCATATTTAAATGAATGTTTTTAAATGATGGTACATAGTTTGTTTTCTATTCCGTTTATTATGTTGTATTGTTACATAGTTCATACTTTAGAAGGCTGAGAAAAAAATAATAAAAAACTGTATATTTAGCTAATTAAGCACCTCAAGAATCAAACCGGTTAGCTACCGGCAGTTAGAGATGCGTGTCGCCTTGCTATAAAAATGTTGTGAACCACCGATTTAAATTATCAAACTCCACATAGCCGTATCTATGTCCATCCATTTGACCAATTAATCCAAAATAGAGATTACTCATGATCCATGGCGTGGAGGTTTGGTTTCACATGACCATTTTAGATTGGGACTGTAACTAATTTCGATGTCTTTTTGCCCTTGAGCCTCATTCAAATGAATATTCAACTAGAATCATTGATGACTTCGTTTTTAGTACATTGTGAATATCATTATTGTAGAAATAGATATCTCTTTGGTTACAATATTGTTGGAAAATTGAATTTTAAGCTTGGCTCTTATACACATAAAATTATTTCATTGTATCCAATATTTAATTTGTTATCTTTCGCAATTAATCTCTAAGAACAGAAAAAAACTATTTATCACAGAACTAGTGTAATATAAGCCAGTTTTCAATGGACTTAAATCATGATTGTATATAAAGTCCGTCTCGAAATTTATGTAATGTTTCCCATTTTTTTTCAGGCGGCGCCTTTGAAGTCGTAGAAGACACAATATCACCCTTCGGCTACAAACGAGGAGAGGGCGTCGACGCTGGACACGGAGACCCCGACTGGATCGTCAGCCGAGAGAAGCACATATACGACGATATGTTCAACTCATTAGAACCTTCCGATGGTATAATCACTGGAGCTGGTAATTTCATTTTTATTTTTCATTTATAAATATAGTTTTTTTCCTACAATTTATAAATCGATCTTCCGTTTCATTAGCCAGACTATTTTGAGATAATGAGAAAAAAATATTCAAATGGTCACCATAAATACATTAAAGTATTCCTAATTCTGCCTTTTTCATGCCCGTTTGCCGCAAAAAAATTCTCCATTTTGACGTCAATGTATAATGGTAAAAGTTTACTGATTTCATTCAAATAACTTTATTTCTTATAATGATTGAAGTTATAGACAAAAAAGAGTTTCAATATAGCACCAGTAAAACGCCGATCTGTGAGTAATAACTTTAAATAAAAACTCGACAACCACTGGTTTAAAAATATTTGCCCCCGGAATGTCACCAGAAATGTTTTTCAAGACGAAAAATCTATTTTATTTTTTTTGCTGCTATTCAAAATCTGTTTCAGGCAAACATGCGTGAAGGGTTAAATTGCTATTGGATATTGTTTAAAAAGTTCCTCTTTAGATAGCAGTTGTGGCTTGACACAAATTTGATCATAGTTTTTTAAATTTAGTAAAAATGCAAATCGGTATAATATAACATCTATATTCGTGCATGCGCTTTATGAATTATATGATTGTTTATCCACTAGGTGAAGAGCAGTCACGTTTGTCACAGCGAGGTGTTGAGGCATTTCAACAAGGACAGTACTACGAAGCAATTGTCATTTGGCATGAAGCTCTTAAGATAGCTGATGCTGATAACACAATTATCAATACTGCTGATTACGCTTCGATTCTTTTTAACAAAGCCCGTTCTTATGAAAAGCTAGGATGTTTGTATTTAGCTCAAAAAGGTTATAAAGAGGTTTTAATAAATGAACCTCTTCATACTAAAGCTGAAGAATCTTTAAAAACTGACGAGAAACTGTTAGAGAATTTTAAATTCGAAACAGTAAGAAATAACGTGCAGCAATTTATAACGTTAGAAGGTCAAAATAATAATGAGATAAAGATTAGCATTTTAAAAGAGATAGAAAAAATTGAATATGGAGCTTTAGTGAGGCAATTCGCTTACAAAAAAACTGCAGAGGAGGTGAAGAACCTAGTGATAATCCTGAAAGATCTCGGCTATTTAACCACCAAACTGGGAGAGTTAAGCGGTGAGCTAAAATATTATACCGAGGCGGCAGTATTTTACCAATATATCATTACTATAGTAGATGAGAGGTTGAGTGCTAAGAGTGAGAAGGAATTTACAGAAAAAATGCTAACAGATTCATATCAGCGGTTAACCTATATACAACGACTGATATATTCAGCTGTTGATGGAGTCCCAAAGCACGCACCAATTGTACAAGTGGAGTCGAACGGTAATAATCAGCTACTATCAAGTTTGCGAAGCAAAGTTGAGCTAGAACTTTTTCAAAACAAGGTAGACGCTGATAATCAAGCTATAGTACAAATGCCATTAGAAGAACAGGCACGCAATATTCTATTTAAATTAAGAAAAGAAGTTGAAGAGGAAATCTTTACGATAGAGTCTAATCGTATTCAAAGTGCAAAAGCAGATAACACTGGTGCAGGAGAGCAACAACAAGAAGCCCAACAGGAACAAGAAACCCACTACGTTATAAAGACAAGAAAATTATTCGAAAAAATAGCAACTGAAATGGGAAATTTCCTTAAGAAGCTATATGAAGAAAGTGAAGCAGAATTAGGCGAGCGACCTTGTGAATATGCAGTAATAGGACTCGGTTCAATGGCATTGAAGCAAATGACACCCTATTCAGATTTAGAGTTTGCCATTCTTACGGAGAATGAGGATTATAAAACAAGTAGCGATTCAAAGATAAAAGGATATTTTAAAAATTTAAGCCACTTGGTAAATTTTAAGATGATCAATCTAGGGGAGAGCATCATTCCCACCAGTAAATATGGTTTAGATATGAGTCATCTAGTACACGTAGCAGTTCACTTTGATTTAGGAGGGAAAACACCACTTGGAAGAATAGAAGGTGACAAACCATACGAGTTAATAAAAACTGTAGATTGGATGCTCCATTATGTGCGTAATGAGGGAGATAAAGCTAGTCATATAGATAAGAACCTGCCATATATACTAGAAAATGTTTCTTATGTGCATGGAGATGAAAAACTTGTGGAAACTTATAAAAGAAAAATTACAGAATTTCTGCGGGATAAAAACAAAGATGACTCACAAGGCAGATTAAACTGTGAAATTAGAGCCATTAAGATACTAGAAGAAGGAGCGGTGGAAATTGACTATCTTCAGCCAACACGAGGTCTCAAACCTAAGGAAACTGTGTTTAAAGGTGATCTTGACAAATTGCAACTTGACTTAGATAATACTGAAGGTCGGTTATTTGATGTTAAGCAAGAGATCTACCGATTACCTGATCGTTTGGTGTATAATCTTGGTCTTTATTATGGTATTGAAGGAGAAAGTGGCTGGGATACAGTCGATAAATTAGCGAGTCAAGGAATAATCAGTCCACAGGCAGCAATTAATCTAAAAAATGCTATAACTTTTTCTACTACCCTCAGATTAAAAACCTATGCTCACCATAAAGCGCAGAAAGATGATATGTCTATATTTCCTAGACAAACTGAATCTGAACTTAAAGAACAAGCTCAACAGATATTCCACTTATCTGGAGAAGATTTAAGAGAACAAGGTGGTTTGTTTCAATATTTTTACACTGCATTACCTTTACATGAAAGATTTAAAAAATTCTGTAACCAATATCAAACATTATATGATGAAAAAAGAAAAACTTTTTTTAAAATCACAAAATTTTATGAGGATAGTTTTATATACAAAGGGCTTATTCATTTAAGATTAGCACAATATAAGGAAGCTCAAAGCAATTTAGAGGAAGCGTTAGAAAATCCACAGAATCAAGATAATTTGCTAGTAAGAAGTGCTTTAGGACATATATACAATAGTTTTGGTAAAAACAATCAGGCTATAGAGCAATATGAGTATTGTGTAAATAATATTGAACGTATCAACCGAGGTGTATCTCATCGCGATATTTGTTTAATTTTAAATATTCTAGGGTTAGCTCATATTTCTAAAGGACAATATGACCAGGCAATTAAGTACTATGAAGAGAGTCTAAAAATGCAAAAACTCATCTTTAAAGAAGCGCCTCATACGGATGTGGCTGATTCTTTAAATAAACTAGGTGTAACTTATATAAATAAAGGACAATATAACCAGGCGATTAAGTACTATGAAGAGAGTCTAAAAATGCAAAAACTTATCTTTAAGGAAGAGCCTAATCGGCATGTGGCTAATTCTTTAAATAAACTAGGGTCAGCCTATGATTCTAAAGGACAATATGACCAGGCGATAAAATACCTCAAAGAGAGTCTAAAAATGCAAAAACTCATCTTTAAGGAAGTACCTCATCCGGATGTGGTTAATTCTTTAAAAAGTCTAGGTGAAGCGTATGATTCTAAAGGACAATATGACCAGGCGATTAAGTACTATGAAGAGTGTCTAAAAATGCAAAAACTCATCTTTAAGGAAGAACCTCATCCGGATGTGGCTAATTCTATAAATAATCTAGGTGTAGCTTATAAAAATAAAGGACAATATGACCAGGCGATTAAGTACTATGAAGAGTGTCTAAAAATGCAAAAACTCATCTTTAAGGAAGAGCCTCATCCGGATGTGGCTGATTCTTTTAACAATCTAGGATCAGCTTATGATTCTAAAGGACAACATGACCAGGCGATTAAGTACTATGAAGAGTGTCTAAAAATGCAAAAACTCATCTTTAAGGAAGAACCTCATCCTCATGTGGCTAATTCTAAAAATAATCTAGGTGTAGCTTATAAAAATAAAGGACAATATGACCAGGCGATTAAGTACTATGAAGAGTGTCTAAAAATGCAAAAACTCATCTTTAAGGAAGAGCCTCATCCGGTTGTGGCTGATTCTTTTGACAATCTAGGATCAGCTTATCATTCTAAAGGACAATATGACCAGGCGATTAAGTACTATGAAGAGTGTCTAAAAATGCAAAAACTCATCTTTAAGGAAGAACCTCATCCGAATGTGGCTAATTCTATAAATAATCTAGGTGTAGCTTATGATTCTAAAGGACAATATGACCAGGCGATTAAGTACTATGAAGAGAGTCTAAAAATGCAAAAACTCATCTTTAAGGAAGAGCCTCATCCGGATGTGGCTAATTCTATAAAAAATCTAGGTGAAGCTTATATAAATAAAGGACAATATGACCAGGCGATTAAGTACTATGAAGAGTGTCTAAAAATGCAAAAACTCATCTTTAAGGAAGAACCTCATCCGGATGTGGCTAATTCTATAAATAATCTAGGTGTAGCTTATAAAAATAAAGGACAATATGACCAGGCGATTAAGTACTATGAAGAGTGTCTAAAAATGCAAAAACTCATCTTTAAGGAAGAGCCTCATCCGGATGTGGCTGATTCTTTTAACAATCTAGGATCAGCTTATGATTCTAAAGGACAACATGACCAGGCGATAAAGTACTATGAAGAGTGTCTAAAAATGCAAAAACTCATCTTTAAGGAAGAACCTCATCCTCATGTGGCTAATTCTATAAATAATCTAGGTGTAGCTTATAAAAATAAAGGACAATATGACCATGCGATTAAGTACTATGAAGAGTGTCTAAAAATGCAAAAACTCATCTTTAAGGAAGAGCCTCATCCGGTTGTGGCTGATTCTTTTAACAATCTAGGATCAGCTTATCATTCTAAAGGACAATATGACCAGGCGATTAAGTACTATGAAGAGTGTCTAAAAATGCAAAAACTCATCTTTAAGGAAGAACCTCATCCGAATGTGGCTAATTCTATAAATAATCTAGGTGTAGCTTATGATTCTAAAGGACAATATGACCAGGCGATTAAGTACTATGAAGAGAGTCTAAAAATGCAAAAACTCATCTTTAAGGAAGAGCCTCATCCGGATGTGGCTAATTCTATAAAAAATCTAGGTGAAGCTTATATAAATAAAGGACAATATGACCAGGCGATTAAGAACTATGAAGAGTGTCTAAAAATGCAAAAACTCATCTTTAAGGAAGAACCTCATCCGAATGTGGCTAAATCTATAAAAAATCTAGGTGTAGCTTATAAAAAAAAAGGACAATATGACCAGGCGATTAAGTACTATGAAGAGTGTCTAAAAATGCAAAAACTCATCTTTAAGGAAGAGCCTCATCCGGATGTGGCTGATTCTTTTAACAATCTAGGATCAGCTTATAATTCTAAAGGACAACATGACCAGGCGATTAAGTACCATGAAGAGTGTCTAAAAATGCAAAAACTCATCTTTAAGGAAGAACCTCATCCTCATGTGGCTAATTCTATAAATAATCTAGGTGTAGCTTATGATTCTAAAGGACAATATGACCAGGCGATTAAGTACTATGAAGAGTGTCTAAAAATGAAAAAACTCATCTTTAAGGAAGAACCTCATCCTCATGTGGCTAATTCTATAAATAATCTAGGTGTAGCTTATAATTCTAAAGGACAATATGACCAGGCGATTAGGTACTATGAAGAGAGTCTAAAAATGCAAAAACTCATCTTTAAGGAAGAGCCTCATCCGGATGTGGCTGATTCTTTTAACAATCTAGGATCAGCTTATGATTCTAAAGGACAACATGACCAGGCGATTAAGTACTATGAAGAGTGTCTAAAAATGCAAAAACTCATCTTTAAGGAAGAGCTTCATCCGGATGTGGCTGATTCTTTTAACAATCTAGGATCAGCTTATGATTCTAAAGGACAATATGACCAGGCGATTAAGTACTATGAGGAGTGTCTAAAAATGCAAAAACTCATCTTTAAGGAAGAACCTCATCCGAATGTGGCTAATTCTATAAATAATCTAGGTGTAGCTTATAAAAATAAAGGACAATATGACCAGGCGATTAAGTACTATAAAGAGTGTCTAAAAATGCAAAAACTTATCTTTAAGGAAGAACCTCATCCGGATGTGGCTAATTCTATAAATAATCTAGGGTCAGCTTATGATTATAAAGGACAATATGACCAGGCGATAAAGTACCATGAAGAGAGTCTAAAAATGAAAAAACTCATTTACATGGAAGAACCTTATCAAGATGTGGCTGATTCTTTCAATGATCTAGGTATAGCTTATCAAAATAAAGGACAATATGACCAGGCGATTAAGAACCATGAAGAGAGTCTAAAAATGCGAAAACTCATCTTTAAGGAAGAACCTCATCCGGATGTGGCTAATTCTATAAATAATCTAGGTGTAGCTTATAAAAAAAAAGGACAATATGACCAGGCGATTAAGTACTATGAAGAGTGTCTAAAAATGCAAAAACTCATCTTTAAGGAAGAACCTCATCCGAATGTGGCTAAATCTATAAATAATCTAGGTGTAGCTTATAAATATAAAGGACAATATAACCAGGCGATTAAGTACTATGAAGAGAGTCTTAAAATGCAAAAACTTATCTTTAAGGAAGAGCCTAATCGGCATGTGGCTAATTCTTTAAAAAATCTAGGGTCAGCTTATGATTATAAAGGACAATATGACCAGGCGATTAAGTACTATGAAGAGAGTCTAAAAATGCAAAAACTCATCTTTAAGGAAGAGCCTCATACGGATGTCGCTGATTCTTTAAATAAACTAGGTGTAGCTTATATAAATAAAGGACAATATAACCAGGCGATTAAGTACTATGAAGAGAGTCTTAAAATGCAAAAACTTATCTTTAAGGAAGAGCCTAATCGGCATGTGGCTAATTCTTTAAAAAATCTAGGGTCAGCTTATGATTATAAAGGACAATATGACCAGGCGATAAAGTACCATGAAGAGAGTCTAAAAATGAAAAAACTCATTTACATGGAAGAACCTTATCAAGATGTGGCTGATTCTTTAAATGATCTAGGTAAAGCTTATCAAAATAAAGGACAATATGACCAGGCGATTAAGAACCATGAAGAGAGTCTAAAAATGCGAAAACTCATCTTTAAGGAAGAACCTCATCCGGATGTGGCTAATTCTTTAAATTTTCTAGGGTCAGCTTGTGATACTAAAGGACAATATGACCAGGCGATTAAGTACTATAAAGAGAGTCTAAAAATGCAAAAACTCATCTTTAAGGAACAACCTCATCCGGATGTGGCTGATTCTTTTAACAATCTAGGATCAGCTTTTGATTCTAAAGGACAATATGACCAGGCGATTAAGTACTATGAAGAGTGTCTAAAAATGCAAAAACTCAACTTTAAGGAAGAACCTCATCCGGATGTGGCTAATTCTATAAATAATCTAGGTGTAGCTTATAAAAATAAAGGACAATATGACCAGGCGATTAAGTACTATGAAGAGTGTCTAAAAATGCAAAAACTCATCTTTAAGGAAGAACCTCATCCGGATGTGGCTAATTCTATAAATAATCTAGGTGTAGCTTATAAAAAAAAAGGACAATATGACCAGGCGATTAAGTACTATGAAGAGAGTCTTAAAATGCAAAAACTCATCTTTAAGGAAGAACCTCATCCGAATGTGGCTAATTCTATAAATAATCTAGGTGTAGCTTATAAAAAAAAAGGACAATATGACCAGGCGATTAAGTACTATGAAGAGTGTCTAAAAATGCAAAAACTCATCTTTAAGGAAGAGCCTAATCGGCATGTGGCTAATTCTTTAAAAAATCTAGGGTCAGCTTATGATTATAAAGGACAATATGACCAGGCGATAAAGTACCATGAAGAGAGTCTAAAAATGAAAAAACTCATCTTTAAGGAAGAACCTCATCCGGATGTGGCTAATTCTATAAATAATCTAGGTGTAGCTTATAAAAATAAAGGACAATATGACCAGGCGATTAAGTACTATGAAGAGAGTCTAAAAATTCAAAAACTCATCTTTAAGGAAGCGCCTCATACGGATGTCGCTGATTCTTTAAATAAACTAGGTGTAGCTTATAAAAATAAAGGACAATATGACCAGGCGATTAAGTACTATGAAGAGAGTCTTAAAATGCAAAAACTCATCTTTAAGGAAGCGCCTCATACGGATGTCGCTGATTCTTTAAATAAACTAGGTGTAGCTTATATAAATAAAGGACAATATAACCAGGCGATTAAGTACTATGAAGAGAGTCTAAAAATGCAAAAACTTATCTTTAAGGAAGAGCCTAATCGGCATGTGGCTAATTCTTTAAAAAATCTAGGGTCAGCTTATGATTATAAAGGACAATATGACCAGGCGATAAAGTACCATGAAGAGAGTCTAAAAATGAAAAAACTCATCTTTAAGGAAGAACCTCATCCGGATGTGGCTAATTCTATAAATAATCTAGGTGTAGCTTATAAAAATAAAGGACAATATGACCAGGCGATTAAGTACTATGAAGAGAGTCTAAAAATTCAAAAACTCATCTTTAAGGAAGCGCCTCATACGGATGTCGCTGATTCTTTAAATAAACTAGGTGTAGCTTATAAAAATAAAGGACAATATGACCAGGCGATTAAGTACTATGAAGAGAGTCTAAAAATGCAAAAACTTATCTATAAGGAAGAGCCTAATCGGCATGTTGCTAATTCTTTAAAAAATCTAGGGTCAGCTTATGATTATAAAGGACAATATGACCAGGCGATAAAGTACCATGAAGAGAGTCTAAAAATGAAAAAACTCATTTACATGGAAGAACCTTATCAAGATGTGGCTGATTCTTTCAATGATCTAGGTATAGCTTATCAAAATAAAGGACAATATGACCAGGCGATTAAGAACCATGAAGAGAGTCTAAAAATGCAAAAACTCATCTTTAAGGAAGAACCTCATCCGGATGTGGCTAATTCTTTAAATTTTCTAGGGTCAGCTTGTGATACTAAAGGACAATATGACCAGGCGATTAAGTACTATGAAGAGTGTCTAAAAATGCAAAAACTCATCTTTAAGGAAGAACCTCATCCGGATGTGGCTAATTCTATAAATAATCTAGGTGTAGCTTATAAAAATAAAGGACAATATGA
Source organism: Himalopsyche tibetana (assembly GCA_030503985.1). Lineage (NCBI taxonomy): Eukaryota > Metazoa > Arthropoda > Insecta > Trichoptera > Rhyacophilidae > Himalopsyche > Himalopsyche tibetana. Next base: position 1,778,299 of record JAPJYX010000027.1, on the reverse strand, counting down.
CCAGGCGATTAAGTACTATGAAGAGAGTCTAAAAATGCAAAAACTCATCTTTAAGGAAGAACCTCATCCGGATGTGGCTAATTCTATAAATAATCTAGGTGTAGCTTATAAAAATAAAGGACAATATGACCAGGCGATTAAGTACCTCGAAGAGAGTCTTGAAATGAAAAAACTCATCTTTAAGGAAGCGCCTCATACGGATGTGGCTGATTCTATAAATAATCTAGGTGAAGCTTATAAAAATAAAGGACAATATAACCAGGCGATTAAGAACTATGAAGAGAGTCTAAAAATGCAAAAACTTATCTTTAAGGAAGAGCCTAATCGGCATGTGGCTAATTCTTTAAATAATCTAGGTTCAGCCTATGATTCTAAAGGACAATATGACCAGGCGATAAAGTACCTCGAAGAGAGTCTTGAAATGAAAAAACTCATCTTTAAGGAAGAACCTCATCCGGTTGTAGCTGATTCTTTAAATAATCTAGGTGCAGCTAATCAAAATAAAGGACAATATGACCAGGCGATTAAGTACTATGAAGAGAGTCTAAAAATGCAAAAACTCATCTTTAAGGATGAACTTCATCCGGATGTGGCTAATTTTTTAAATAATCTAGGGTCAGCTTATATTTCTAAAGGAAGATATGACCAGGCGGTTAAGTACTACTAAGAGAGTCTTAAAATGCAAAAACTCATCTTTAAGGATGAACTTCATCCAGATGTGGCTAATTCTTTAAATAATCTAGGTTCAGCTTATATTTCTAAAGGGCAATATGACCAGGCGATTAAGTAACATAACGAGTGTCTTAAAATGAAAAAACTCATTTACAAGGAAGAATCTCATCCGGATGTTGCTGATTCTTTAAATAATCTAGATAAAGCTTATAACTTTTAAGCACAATATGACAATATGAAGTGATTAACTACCATTAAAGGAGTCAAAAGATGAAAAAACCTATCCACAAGGAAGAACCTCATCTGGATGTGGCTGATTCTTTAAATAATCTAGGTATAGCTTGTAGCAGTAAAGAACAATATGACCAGGCGACTAAGTACCATGAAGAGAGTCTTAAGATGAAAAAAACTCATTTACAAGGAAGAACATCATTCATCTATTGCTGTTTCTTTATATAATCTAGGGTCAGCTCATTATGATAAAGGACAATATAATCACGCAATTAAGAGTTATCAGGAAAGTCTAAAAATGCGAAAACTAATGTACCAAGAACATTCTCATTTGTTTTTGCTGCTTCTCTTTATAATCTAGGGAATGATTATTATGCTGAAGGACAATATGATCAAGTCGTGAATCATCATAGCCAATCTTTGGAAATAATATCTAGTTTTAAAGACCACCCTTATCAAAATACAATACAAAACTTTATTGTTAATGTGGCTGTAAAAACAAGTCTAGAAAAGATCCAAGCTTCGTGGCAGCTCCTATAGCTTTGGTAGCATAAGACGTGGCTTAACTGATGCCAACTACTATTTACAGTTCATCAGCTATGGTAATAGTGGGCTTTCTTTACCAATGATAATAATTATACGGATGTACATCTGCTTGGAGATGATTCATCTGCAACAAATCACGATTTACCTCCAATTCCTTGAGTAATATATGGCATGATCAAGCTTTTTAGCCCTTTTAATCTTACTACTAAAAGTGATATTGTAAATTATGAGAATAGTCTGTTTTAATAAAAATTATTTCACTAAAACTTGGTTTATAGTTTTGTCATCAGGATTTTTGTTGCGATATCACAAACAACATTGAATCGGTAGCATTTAATAGTCCACTGCTATTAAATGCCACTGCAGGACACATAAAAAGTTATTAATCTAGTATTAAGAATATAGAAACCTCTGATATTTCAGCTTCTTTGAATACAGTAACATATTTATCAGCTCCTAATTTAATTAACATATGTCATAGACCCATAGGTAAGGTTTACCGATTATTTCCAGAAATACCACCAGTTAAATCAGCATAAAATGTGTTAGGAAGGTCTTGTCTAACTTTCCAAATTTTATCGCTGAGAAACAAATTTATATTGATGCATTATTAGCAACCAGAGGAGACAACTTAGACTTAATGCTAGCACCATTTGATTCTACAATTGGTAAGCCTAACCCTGACAAGTATAGAGAAGTGTTAAATTGGCCGAGTATACAATAAAGCTCTAATCCTACTGATAATGCTTCAAAGGCTGTTAAAGCGGCTGTAAAAGCAGGTCTACAAGCGGCTGGTGTACCAAACTTTGTTGCATCACCTATAGCCTTGGTAGTTCAAGGCGTGTCTAAACTGATACCAAGCACTACATATGGTTCATTAACTAAGGCAACAGTGGTTTTTTTTTTTATCCAATGATAACAAATTGGATCAACTTTTTGAGGTTTATAAAAGACTGGACATTACTTAACCTGATTTAGAGTGTCCATCACTAAAGAAACAACTGGATGGAGAAGGATTTTATCTGAAATATAAAGGGCATTACCGACTTGATCCTGATGAAGTCAACACTAATAAAGCTATTGTTCCTCTACAAGATGGTACTCTAAAATGGTATTTGATGAAGTTGTGTGGGTGTAGTGAGGCAGATATTAGGAGTAAGTTTATACAACCTTTTCCAAAAGTGTTATTAGAACAATATGACATCGAACCACCAAACAACAGAGAAATGAGGGTAATTATGTCTAAATCTAGCAGTGGAGAAGAATTAAAAGATCAAATAAGCAGTTTAAATAAAAGTGAAGATGATTATAGAAAGGTGTTAGGAAGGGTAGAATCAAAAACCACAATATAAAACATTATTTTACGGTTTATTAATAAAATAGAAAATCTAGTAAGTCAACTTGCACAAGAGAAAATACAAACATATTTTTTAAGTAAAGTCGTATTACCACAACACTTATTAAAAAGCATATATGGTATGAATGCCTTAGCAAATTATTATCTTTACAATAAGCATAATGGACAGAAAGCCCGTAAAATGTTACTTAGCTCTAAAAAGCAAGCAGAGCAGTATGTATTAAATAGGAGTGTAATCAAATTTGATTTTGATAATTTAAGTGAACAAGAAACATATACAAACCTTAAAATAATTCAAGATTTGCCGGAAACATACGAGTATCATTTATTTATTTATTAGCTAGGACTTATATGTATCAAGGAGATAAAACTGAAGCCATACCAAATTTTGAATTATCAAAATATTTAGGAAATGAATTAAAATTATTTGAAGGGTATTTCAGTGATAGAGGTAAGTTTACAATAGAGAGGAAAATAGACTGGGATATAAATAATAAGACCTACGATCGCAGTAAGGCAACAAAAAATGCTGAATCATGTCAGAAATAAAAAAATCATCATACAGAATATAAAGAAGGATATAAGCCCGGTATTGGAGAAAATAGTTATTAAGGTTATTCCAGAAAAAGATGTTTATAATCCAGTAGAATATAGCGAACAATTTGCTAAATGCTATATGCAGCTAATTATGCTTACAGATAATGAAGAACAACACGAAAAATATGTAGCTGAACTATCCAATCAGTTCATTGGAAGCGGTGAATTGCCGGGCAATTAAGGGATTTGTTCATCAAAAAAAGCAGTTTCTATATATAACATCTTAGGCAATATATTATTAAAACTATATGATCAATAAACATAGTAAGTTGCATGATTCCAGGGTTGCAATTAGTGAAAAATTATTAATACCAAAAGTAGAGGAATTAACAGAAAGGGATGATCTAACCTTGGCAAACGGAGAAAGTAGACAGGGTGAGTTTACTAAAGCTGATGCCCGCGATGGCTTAAGAATGGTATGCGAGAGACAGCTTAAGCAAGAAAATTTAGAAAAGTTTAAATTAGAACATGGGAAAATAAGGGATGAAATAAATAAGATAGAAGGTAGGAACATCAAATATGAAATTAGTAGTGCTGAATCCGACATCAAACTGTCAGATTCTACAGATTTAGAAGTTTCTAGTACTTCCATCACTGTGAGTTTAGCAGGGTACTAGAGTGCAGTACCTTTGCGATAGATCCGAGTTTAATTGGTGCAAATTCTAGCCCGCATGATTCTGTATGCTGTTCTGCTGATAAATATTAGGCTATAATTTTAAAATGGAGAAAAATAGATTCTTTACTTTGGTTTATTATCTGAACTGAACTACTTGTCGAGGCCTAGGTGAAGCAAATCTTAACTACAAATAAGCGAGATGTTGAGGCGTTTCAACAAGGACAGTACTACGAAGCAATTGCCATTTGGCATGAAGCTCTTAAGATAGCTGATGCTGATAATAGAATAATTTATTCTCAACAGTTAAATGTAAATATTCCATGTGTGTCATATATATATATATATGCTGACGGCTTAAAATTAAATATTTCACATTTTAACAGAGGGTATTCAGAATTTATCCTGATACTTTAAAAGTTTTGTAGGTATCTATTGTTTTAAATAACGAGTAAACGATTCTATGCTTTGGACAAGGTAAATTTATGCTCAAATACTAATATAAATAAAGTAAGCGAAATAGTTTGATAGATTGGGGTCAACAAGACTAAAATTCGGCAAAGTGAGCCATGTTAGGATGATGGGAAAGGTGAACTAAACCCACCCCTTTTATTGCATAATTTAAATATTTTTTCTCTAAAATACATTATTAGCGCTTTCGATGGATTCGTCAGTAGCTTTGTTTTATATGTTTTACTTTACGCAGCCCCTAAATTCTTCTGTACTCTAAAGGTAGAGCGCTTGCTTGATAATCTGTAGGGAGATGATTCGAATCTAGCCTTGAGCGTTTTTTTTTGGGTTTATAACATTTTTTTTTTGAAAACATTCTTTTTAAAACACAGTACATCTTGATCGTATGATAACAAATGCTATCAAAATAACAAAATCCGACTGACTAGCTAAATAAGTTTTTCAAAAAATAAATATAAGACGCAATTATTTCAAGATTTGTTTTAAATCTAGGGTACATAAGTAGTATAGTTAGTTGTTGGTGAAAGCATAGTTTTAGTATGTGTACTAAAATAACGTGGGTAAAAATCATTATACATATTCTAAAAAACAAGTTCGTTTTGGAGAAAAAGTCAACATTTTGATAATTTTTGATTAAATGTGCAATTCATTTATACTATTTTGCATGTGAAAATTGCATTTTTTATATAAATATAATTTAATTTTTTGCCCATTTATTTTCCGACTTTTTTCTCACATTCGACTGGAGTGATAGTAAATAGTTCAATAGATATAAAATTATTCTAAAAATTCCAAAATCTATACATTAATAGTCGATAAAATAATAATCACAAATCACAAATAATGCCCTCGGCTCTTTTTCTTCTTCTGTGAAACATATTAAATAAATAGTGGGCGCTGGTGAATCAAGACGATAAAGACCATCTCAATTCTAGCACTGCTTGTTAGTTCAATCGTTTTTGTAATCAAATAAAAGTGATTATGCTTAACGGTATGCTACTGTTTTTCTACCAAAAAATTTGCCAAATGCTGCTTATAACAATGCAACTATGTACAAAATTTTATTTTGAATAGAGAAATGCTAAATTATTATGATTAAAATCAGATAAACTGATAATATACGCAATAAGAAGCTTTTTTCAATATGGCGACCAATTTTCTTATCATGAATTATTGGTTTCCTTTATTCCAACGTTGTTGATGTTATCGTATCTCCATATTAGATTCTCAAAGAATAATGCTTCATTGTTTTTTGTGGGATTATTCAATTGCTTGGAGAGAAAAAGATTAGCATGTTGTAAAGCATATTTACCAAAATCATAAAGCGCTATTTTTAGATTGTTAGAAGCATTTCATCTTTGAAATAATTCAACTTAAGTCAAAAATAAAGCCAAATATATTTAATTTGTATATAAATAAACTGATATTTAATATTTTTATTTTCAATCATGGAAAACATTCACATAATAAAAACATTACAGCATGCCAGAACATAATCTACACACAGAATAGAATTGGACTGCCGGATCAGATGTGAAGAAGAATGCATAACCTAAATCGATGTAAGTCATGAACATTGGACAAACAAACTACTTACTGCTTGATCGCTAATCACCTATCGAATTAGATAAAAGTTCGATTGGTTAACAGTTTGCATTCTCACGGAACATTGGAATTAATATGAAACCTTAGAATTAAGGATTTAGAATTAAAACAAATAGAACCAACTAATCAATGATAATACAAGAGCTTTAATACCTCCGTGCCCATGATACAGGCATATCCAGTCTAATCATTAAGACATTCAATATTTCTCTTAATTTTGTCAATAATTATTTTTTCTTAGAATTCAATAGAATTCTTATAATGTTTATTTTTATTTTATATCAATTTTTCTGGTTATAACATTATTCAATACAAAAAATGAGAAGTGAATGCAATGCTCCATCTCTCAATATAAGATAAGAATGTATATTCTGTACTAGTATAATATTATGGTTGAAAACCTACAGAATACAAAAGCAATCGTTGACCATTAAAATAAGCATCTGCGCTGCCATGTTGAAGTATTCCATAAAATCATCTCTTACTTCTTTTGATATTGACGTACAATTTTTTACCATGGGATTAAGGAAAAGGGATTAAATACATTTCACTATCGAAATCTCAGACGAAGTTTTTTTTTTTTTCTGGTATTTTTCTATGCAAAAAGATATGTAAATATGCGTAAGTCATTATCACTTCAATAAGCTGAGGCTCGCACTGTTTGGCATTTCAATGCAAGGGCAGCTTTTCATAGAATGGTTATCATATTGCAATACTTGATATTTATTACAAACAATGCAATGTACCTTTGTGTGTTTTGTGCCATACCATATTGATGTCAAAAGAAAATCTAATGTAATTTGTTACTTATATTTGTACTATACTATTTCCAATATTGAATTCAACAATTGAACAAAAAGATAACTACTTAATGGCAATATTATTCCTTCAGCAAAAATAAAAACAAAACTGGAAATGTTCTATGAATGCTTGTTGTATTGCGTTCATACTATCTCTTTCATTGATTGCAATATGTCGTGTAGAGCAAATATTTTATGTTGCAATAGAATTTGTACACATTGTTATATTAAATACAATCAATTACTGTAAGCTTATATGGATAAACACATTAAAATTAATTTGTATTGTAGAAATTTGGTATTCTACACTTTGAACAATACTACAGTCATCGGTATTCGGTATGGGCTGCTTTTCTAGTCTTCTTCTCGGTGTGTTTCTCGAATCGGTAATTTATTTAGGTATTATTATTACAAATGCTGTTAGAATGATGGCAGATGAATATGTTAACAATCACATGAAATACCTATCGCGTTTAGATTGATTATTTCATCGCATCGAGGCAACACGGTCTTTTGGTAAGCACTTCTTCTTTGTGACGCATACCTGCAGAGACTGTTTCGCATTCGCTTTCCGCACATCTGCTTTGACTTTCTTTCAGACCTGAAATCATTTCAACAATAAATCAACAAATGTACGCACATTTAACGTGCATTACGAAAAATTGTGGAAAACGAATTTATTATTAAGAAAATAAATATAAAATAATGCATTTAAAGCTGAATGAGGTACTATAGCAATGTCCAAACAGTCATACCACTGAATCACCGTTTAATGAGTTCCAATATTGATTGCAAATTTTCTTCATGATTTCAGTTAGTATTCGATATGCGTGAACATTATGACCAGTCATTTTGTTTCTATAAGAGGATGTCTGCTGCAAAATGGCTTACGTCTGCTTGTTTCCGTTTTCATTGCTCAGTATGCAACTATAATTAAGAGAAGAAAGTAAACTGTTTCTGTTATGATTGCAAACTAGATACAAATCCTTAAGTGGGTTGAGTTATATTTGTTGCTAGTGTTGTCAAAATATTCATTTTTATAATAGTTATTTACCTCACGGGATGAAGGGGCAACAGCAAGGACATCACCGGCCATATAATTTTCGACGAAAACAAAATTTTCAGTCATGTTCCACCTCACAAGGAAAGTTAGTATCTGCAATGAAAGTAAAACATAATTTAACTTATCTCCAAGTTGATAAAATAATTTATATTCATAATTAAAAAACATAAAACTTTATTGTACGATTTTTTTTGTGTCCAATGTATGCAATGAAAATATGGGAATTTCAGTTTTATGAATGGTGGGTTTGTTATGTGGAATATGCTATTTAAATAGAAAAAAATAATAAATGAACAATCAAATCATATTGAGGAGGATCTCTGAAAGACGCCTTATTTAAACTAGATATTCTTGTGATGTTAAATGTTCAATAAGTAGTGTATAATAATAAATGAATGGAAATTATTGTCAATAGGAATCAATGCTAACATCAAATATAATTCAACTAAGTGGCAAACTTAACTTTAAAATGCATCCCTGGCATATTTTCAACACATTATTTGTTGATGACTATTATAGTATTCATGTTACAGTGTACAATGTATACATATTTCACATTCAATTACTCTTGTTGTCTTTCGACAACGTCCAGCATGCCTCTAATAAGAATAAAATATGTATTTTACTTATAAACAAAGAAAAACCAATGAACACATCTTTATTTAATTAACAAGATAATAAATATTCTTGCTGTGTAAATAAAAACAATTATTGTTTATACCAATACCTCATATTGTCAAAGGATTAAGTAATTTGATATTCTTTCCGTCTCATTTGTAGCACTGTTTAGGTTCGAGTGAACTGTTGGATCGGCAACAACTTCCACTTACCCTTTTTTTGTTCTTTGGGGATTGCATAATGATTTACTTTCAAACATATTGGGTGCTGTTTGATAATTAATTCATCGGAACTATTATAGGATATGTCATTTTGATGTAGGTACCGACACCACACACACACTATTACCATTAATGTGAGTACTTACAGGGTGAGTATCATTTTGTATATCAAAGTAATGTTAGCATTTAAATAGGTATTATGATATGCATATATTTTAGGCTTACCGATAAAGCTATGTCCACAAGATGAATAGCTCTATTCAACACAATGCAATTAAAACTAAGTTTAGTGTTTTTCTCTCTTAACATATACCTATTAAATGTATTTAAACCACAATGATAAATCAGCTTTAAATTCACATATTTCTTGACAACAAATGATTGGTTTTGCACTAAAATTGACAGCTGTCGATGTAGATTGGTTCACTTTGTTAGTAACAACGCACAGTTCTTGTTACATTAGTTTGCATCAGAAATCATGCGACAAGAACGCTTATACATTATGCAATCTTTTGGTATTCAATTTTGATGGCAATTGTATGCAGTTAATGTTGATTTCTACTGACTACAGATACTAGAAAAAGATCACATAAGGCTTGGCTGCTATGAAGCCGAGAATATGAAATAGCGAACACTTTTTGTTGATAACGTTGATTACCTTTAAGCCCTCGTATTATCACTGATTAGTCGGTTCTAGTATTTTAACGTAGTTTTTGCAATCTAAAATTCTTAGTTTTCATATCGATTTTTATGTTCCGTATGAATGCAAAGTGCTTCGCCTCGCTCAACAAGCGGCTCGCCTCCTTTGATCAAACTCAACATCGGGCTCGATCAAAACAAAAATTATCTTCATTTTGATAAATTCTTTGAAGCCTATGTCAAACTTTTTTCATTTTCAACAACTGGTTCCTTTTATTTCTAACAAGCACTTCGCCTCCTTTAATCAAACTCAACATCGGGCTCAATCAAAAAAAATGTTTTATCTTCATTTTGATAAATTCTTTGGAGCCAATGTCAAACTTTTTTAATTTTTAACAACTGGCTCGTTTTATTTCTATCAAGCGACTCGCCTTTCTTGATCAAACCCAGCAACGGACTCGATGAAAAAAAATATTTTATCTTCATATTGATGAATTCTTTGAAGCCAATGACAAACTTTTTTGCTTTTTTTAACAAGCGGCTCGCCTCCTTTGATCAAACTAAACTTCGGGCAGGATCAAAATTTGAAGCCAATGTCAAACTTTTTTATATTTAACAACCGGCTCGTGTTTCTAACAAAAGGCTCGCCTTCTTTGATCAAACCCAACAACGGGCTCGATAAAAAAATATATTATTTTTATTTTGATGAATTCTTTGAAGCCAATATAGAACTTTTTTCATATTCAACAACCAGCTCGTTTTATTTCTTACAAGCAGATCACCGTCCTTGATCAAACCCAATAATCAGCTTGTTTTATTTCTTACAAGCGTCTTGCCTTCCTTGATCAAACCCAATAATCAGCTTGTTTTATTTCTTACAAGCGTCTTGCCTTCCTTGATCAAACCCAACAACGGGCTCGATCAAAAAATATTTTATTTTCATTTTGATGAATTCTTTGAAGCCAATATCAAACTGTTTTCATATTCAACAACCGGGTCGTTTTATTTCTTACAAGCAGATCACCGTCCTTGATCAAACCCAATAACCAGCTTGTTTTATTTCTTACAAGCAGCTCGGTTTTCTTGATCAAATCCAACAACGGGCTCGATCAAAAATTAATTTTATCTTCATTTTGATAGTCTTTGAAGCCAATGTCAAACTTTTTCCTTTTTTTTTCAACAAGCGGCTCGTTAAATTTCTTACAAGCGTTTCGCCTCCTTTGAACAAACTCAGCATCGGGCTCGATCAAAAAAAAAATATGTCTTCATTTTGATGAATTCTTTAAAGCGAATTGTAATTTTCATAGTTTTTAACGACGGCTCGTTTTCTTTCTGACAGGCGGCTCGCCTTCCTTGATCAAACCCAAAAACGGGCTCGATCGAAAAAATATTTTATTTTCTATTTGATAAATTCTTTGAAGCCATGTCAAACTTTTTTTCTTAACAAGCGGCTCGTTTTATTTTTAACAAGCACCTCGCCTCGTTTGATCAAACTCAACATCGGGCTCGATCAAAAAAATATTTTAACTTTTTTTTTACACTACGGCAAAGAAAAAGACTCACTTTTGTGTCCGTGGTCATATAAAGCGGTTTCGCAAAATCTTTGCAGCGGTTTTATCGCTGTAAACTTGACAATATAAACAAATCTTAAAATCAATCATCATAATCAAAAAAGATGTTTCTCTTACAAACTACAGTTTTCAAAACTAAGTGTTAAAGATTTATTAAATGTGTATACCGACAGCGTATTTGTGCATGAGCAAAACCTTACACCAGCTAAGACATGAACCCACATTTGTTATGTCAATTTCAACATATCCGGTAATCCAAGAAATAATAAAATATTTTATTAACATGTGAATATATCTCGATGTCATATTGTTTGGCTGCATCAATCGAAATATGTTTTAACTGTTGAATCATAATTTTTAAGTCATACACTAACGAACACAAGACAATAATAAAAATATTGTCTATGGTCAAACTATTTTTTGACATAAACGTTTTCTACATGTTACGCGTCAATTATTGAGTCAATACTCTGGAATGGACATCAATTTAGAACCGGACGATGAATTTCTGTCATCGAATGGTACATCAGGGATCGAAAACAATGCTGAAATGAACGTAGACATCTTTGGCGAGGGTCATTCACCTGGCAATGGATTTGACGTACGTTTGAAGCAGGAAGAATTTGACGAAAATGATTTCGACAAAGACGGAAACGTAAGTTGAAATTTAAGGATATAGTCATTACCACCTACATCTAAATATAGAGGGCTATGGAAAAGTGCATGGACGCAGTGAGAACTTTTTAAAACGTTTAAGTACTTTTGCGTAAGCGAGGATCCATGTTCAGGTGATAATCTACTTATACGGCTTTGTAGTCACGTAAAACAATTAAGTCCGCTTGTAAAATCAGTCGATGGAATTTGTGTGTGCATTTCGTTCTAGCCGAATTGGTTTGAACCAAGCCTCTTACATTACGTCGCTTTGAGAAAAACACATTTGAATGGTTGAAATCTTGTTTCCTTTTTTAAATAATGCAATCTTATTCATTTTCATCAAGATATAACGAATTTTTTTCAAAGCTTATTTTCACAACAAAATGTCGAATTTAATCACAATAATCTTTTTACTTTCAAAAGATCACTTGAACTGTCAGCCGTACAAAAATATTAGACTTCTTCGTAGAGTTTGAAATTATTATCCGCAATGCACAATCCTCGGCCCGTTGGCTTATTTTTTGTGGTCTTCGAATGTTTAATCAAATGTACAAGTGAATAATATAATATATAATTAATATATAACTAATATATAACATAGTTTTTTGTTATGTAAAACATTGAATTTGATGGTTCTTTGTTGTTGAAGTTAAATAAATCGGTTCATAGAAATAGGCTTACTAATCTTGCAACTCAATACGACAAATATCTATATATTAATAGCCGATAATGTCCGTATGTTTGTTTGTTTGAGTGAGTGAGTGAGTGAGTGAAGGATGTCCTCGATTTCCCCTCCCCCTGCCCCTCCCCATCCTCCTTCCCAGCCGCGCTGTCACTTTTTATTCATACTAAAACATATTTTTCTAATATACACTGTTACTTATGATTTTCCTCGATTTCCTCTCCTCCTCCCCCTCCCCCTCACCAGCCACGATGTCACCATTTTTTATTCCTACCTTTTTGATGACGTCATATACTGTTATTTGATGAAACAAATTTGGTGTCATTAAAAATCTCTGAAAATCCCATACAAAAAAACACCATCGTCAATCGAGATTTGAAACGTCGTCCTTTGTAATACCAGCCGAGCTCTCTCTCAACTGAGCTAACTAGGTAGTTACCCATAGTGATAAAAATTGACCATATAAATTAAACATTTGAAAACGGAACGATATTTGCGATTGAAAATGACTTCGGTTGTTTGTAGGTATTCAAGATTTTAGGGTCTCCATTCATGATCATTCCGAAATTCAAAACTGTTGGGTAATAAACCGATTAAATGTGACGTTAATCGTTTGCGTAATGGTAGGATTTTTAAAGTTCATTGACGAGAGAAACCCATTATTCCAACGCGTAACCAAATAAAAACACTCTTAATAAGTAAACTGCCGTAGTCTGCATTTTGGCTAATTTTAGTTATGAATGAAGCTTAAACAATTTTATGTTTTCCATCGTCGGAGAAAACTGCGGTTTTATTTGAAATATATTTCACGAGACATCCAAAACTTCATTATAGTTTTAAATCAGTGACTAGAAATTGCAAATATAGCACTCCAGTAACTACAATATCCGGAATAAGTACAAAAGTGTTCCATTGATTGTTTCAAAATGTCATGATTATTATTTCCAATTGCAAACAAACAGCAATGATGACCTCGGAAATACAAATTATATTAAATTCGCAGAAATCTTTGGAAAAATACATTCTTGTTACTAAATCCTCTTGAAATTCATACATTTGAGCTCCCGTTTCATTTGAAATCGATATTGATATACATAATTAAACATTATGTTACAGATTTCTGTTTTTATGATTTTATTTAAGTCAAATGTGAAACTACTCTGATCGATGAGGTATATAATTTTTTGTTCAATGAAAAATTAAGAAATATTACATACGGCAGTCGACCTAAATATTAGCGAAAATGCAGCAAGCATCTAATTATATGTCAAGGTCAACACACTTTGGTGACTTGATGAATAGCCTATTGTTTAGCGCCATCGATTTTACCTACAGAGGTGTACTTAAATAAAATTGGTTATATTAAATATTAAGAAATATATGTGTCGAGTCAAATTTGTTTTAATATTTTTTATAGACAAAAAATCTTTTTATTTTAAGACTATTTATCTAGCTTGTAGTGTAAATGCGCTGTATTTGTTTTTGCGAAGTAGCACATAAGACATTATTATTGGTTTATATTATGTATGAGTTTAATAAATACCCTAAAAAATGATGAATCTCTCTTTTGTTCTTATTCTACGCTTAATTTATCACAATCAGAACTGGTTTCAACATTTCACCACGAGCATTTTCAACTGAAAAAAATATATACCATATTCCTGGTCTTGATGACAATAAATTAATTGTATAAAAAAAATAATTGTTCTATTATTTTCCAATATAATTGAGACATTGAACACTTAAAAATTCATAATTACTCAGTGTATCGTTTTTTGAAATATGTATTTGTTTTTCAGTTTACATATAAATATGTAAGTACGAAATATAAAAATTTCACATTCCAAGAACTTCATCCGTCCCTGGATAATATTATTTTTTTGCAAACTCGTAAAAATACATTTTTATTATACTGACTAATTCACTTTGACTAATTTATTACCATAAGCTGTGAACAAAACAAAAATAGGTAAGTATATTTTTAACCCTTTGAGGAGTATTGCCGCTTCGTACGGACAAATATTTTAGTGCTTAATGCTTATTGCTATTCTCTTGCTTTTAATTGAATTGTCATTATTTTTTCACATATTGGTAAAAAACATTTGTATCTGTGAATTTTGACGATCTCGTTATTTTTATTATTTGTTGCAAATGAACAAAACAAATTTGTAAAAAGGTCAATACATATTTGCACAAAATCGGTAGCCGTAAAAAGCAAAAAAAGATCTAGGCCCAAATTGGAAGTAATAGGTTCTTGAAAATTGTTGAAAAATAATAATATGTTTCTATACATTTACATTTTTAATTTTGCATTGTAAAATTATAAAAGAAATATTATTCCATATTCTTACCAGACTGATCAATGAACAATTTGTTTTATATATTTTTGTGTGTATCAATGGTAAATGAATCAAAAAATCTTAATTTAGTAAAAATAAACTTACTACCCAAAGGGTTAAAATCAAAAGGATAAAAAGATATCTGCCGATTCTGAAGCAATGTTAATAATTTCTTTATTGGATAGGTAATAATGAAAATGTTTTATATATTTATGGGGAATTTTTACATGCGGAATCTATGGATATAAAATTACATATTTTTTAAGAGTTGATCAACTGATTAACAAAGTGTCGTAGAAAAAAATTGTTAAAATAAACTTCATTACGAGTCTACATAATCGTACAGAGATTTTGCTAAGACAGAACTACCGGTAAGCTAATCGCTCTCCTTGTACGTTGCTTTATAGATCGGATAGGGG
The DNA here is from genome assembly GCA_030503985.1 of Himalopsyche tibetana. NCBI lineage: Eukaryota > Metazoa > Arthropoda > Insecta > Trichoptera > Rhyacophilidae > Himalopsyche > Himalopsyche tibetana. Next base: position 1,763,201 of record JAPJYX010000027.1, on the reverse strand, counting down.
GATGAAATTTTAGATATTGAAAAATATTTCTCTTATGTACTAATTTTACATTATTTGAATAACAATTGTGACCGGCTTCGTTTATCGCAGACGTTATAAACTGATGACAATATAAATCAATACTGTAACACAATATAATGTTCAGTATTATTTTAAGATTAACTAACTGTTGAACCTTCAAATGATTGAGAGATAGTATCTTTTTGCATAATATATACGTCCAATTCTAATGGAGTAGATTTACTAGAACTTGATTATAGAGTACTAGAATTGCATAATTAATATTGTTTTATAATGTACTTGCAATGCAAACTACTTATTATTGGATTTGAATTAAAAAATATATACATATACGGTATAAGTGATATACCTACATTTCCAGTTGAACTTCCAACCTATTGGATATCCTTTCGTTCCGCAAATGTTTGCAAAGATGTTATGTTTTGTTTTGAAATTTAAACATTTTTACTGTTGTTTATGGGTCATTAAGTTTGAATGTTGCAATTTAGTGCATTTATGTAACAGTTTGCCTGTTTGAATATCAGGTAATCACTCGGCAACGAACATAATTCACTCGATTTTGACTTTAATGGTCTTGATTTATAGCATGAGCTGAACTTTTAATGGGAAAATTTGATTTTTCGGGCTCGTCAGTGTCCAGGCTAAAAACCCATAGAGTATAGTCAAAAAAGTATAAGACTCGTTGCTAGAATTCTACCCACCGCAACTGCAACCACTTGAACGTCCCTTACCTTTCTTTACTCTGTCACTGCTTATCGTACGTATCAAAGATGAAGCTGGCCTCCTGTAAGGTGTCACATATAAGTGCCGTTTGCTGTTCCAATTTGATTTTTAATGTAATATATGGATTGACATTTTTCTTTTTAATTCATGTCCGCTCCTAATGTGGAGCATATGGCATCCTCATGGAGGTATCTCGTCAAGACTGTTTGTTACTCAGTCGCTCAACCTCTTTTTTTCAATGAGAGTAGTAGAGATGGACGACAGGACTAATGGTTATCCAATCACTCGTTACGCCTAGAAGGATGGAACAGCGGGAGGGAATTTATAGACATCACAAACACCCATACCTTTAGACAGAAATCGATCAATAAAAATGCTGTTTTACTAGGGCAAGAATTTGTGAGAATAAAGGAAAAATAAAAGTGGAAAATATTGTTTTTTTTTAATATACTTTTCGCCATGTATTGACATTAAATAATCTAAAGGTGATAAGGTTTAACAGTTACTAGCTGTAAGCCCGTTGCCCAGCAACGTGAGATTTTTGTTGCATAGTATTAATTTTAATTTTATTTTATGTTATTTTATTTTATGGTATTTTATTTTATTTTATTTTATTTTATTTCATTTAATTTTTATTTATTTAATTTTATTTTTATAGTTAGCAGAAATTTCGTAAATTATTTAATTTTTGGAATAATGTTTATGTTTGCTAACAACCATTTTTCGTAGTAGCAGAAATTTCGTAAAATATTTAATTTTTGGAGTAATGTTTAAGTTTGCTAACAACTATTTTTCGTAGAAGCATAAATTTCGTAAAATATTCAATTTTTGGAATAATGTTTAAGTTTGCTAACAACCATTTTTCGTAGTAGCAGAAATTTCGTGAATTATTGAATTTTTGGAATAAAGTTTAAGTTTGCTAACAACCATTTTTCGTAGAAGCATAAATTTCGTAAAGTATTCAATTTTTGGAATAATGTTTAAGTTTGCTAACAACCATTTTTCGTAGGAGCAGAAATTTAGTAAATTATTTAATATTTGGAATAATGTTCAAGTTTGCTAACAACCATTTTTCGTAGTAGCAGAAATTTCGTAAATTATTGAATTTTTGGAATAATGTTCAAGTTTGCTAACAACCATTTTTCGTAGAAGCAGAAATTTCGTAAATTATTTAATATTTGGAATAATGTTCAAGTTTGCTAACAACCATTTTTCGTAGGAGTAGAAATTTTGTAAAATATTTAATATTTGAAATAATGTTTAAGTATGCTAACAACCATTTTTCGTAGTAGCCGAAATTTCGTAAATTATTTAATATTTAGAATAATGTTCATGTTTGCTAACAACCATTTTTCGTAGGAGTAGAAATTTCGTAAAATATTTAATATTTGAAATAATGTTTAAGTTTGCTAACAACCATTTTTCGTAGTAGCCGAAATATCGTAAATTATTGAATTTTTGGAATAAAGTTTAAGTTTGCTAACAACCATTTTTCGTAATAGCCGAAATATCGTAAATTATTGAATTTTCGGAATAAAGTTCAAGTTTGCTAACAACCATTTTTCGTAGGAGCAGAAATTTAGTAAATTATTTAATATTTGGAATAATGTTCAAGTTTGCTAACAACCATTTTTCGTAGTAGCAGAAATTTCGTAAATTATTGAATTTTTGGAATAATGTTCAAGTTTGCTAACAACCATTTTTCGTAGGAGCCGAAATTTCGTAAATTATTTAATATTTGGAATAATGTTCAAGTTTGCTATCAATCATTTTTCGTAGTAGCAGAAATTTCGTAAATTATTTAAGTTTTGGAATTATGTTTAAGTTTGCTTACAACCATTTTTCGTAGAAGCAGAAATATCGTAAATTATTTAATATTTGAAATAATGTTTGAGTTTGCTAACAACCATTTTTCGTAGTAGCAGAAATTTCGTAAATTATTTAATATTTGGAATAATGTTCAAGTTTGCTAACAACCATTTTTCGTAGTAGCCGAAATTTCGTAAATTATTTAATTTTTGGAATAATGTTCAAGTTTGCTAACAACCATTTTTCGTAGGAGCAGAAATTTCGTAAATTATTTAATATTTAGAATAATGTTCATGTTTGCTAACAACCATTTTTCGTAGGAGTAGAAATTTCGTAAAATATTTAATATTTGAAATAATGTTTAAGTTTGCTAACAACCATTTTTCGTAGTAGCCGAAATATCGTAAATTATTGAATTTTTGGAATAAAGTTTAAGTTTGCTAACAACCATTTTTCGTAATAGCCGAAATATCGTAAATTATTGAATTTTCGGAATAAAGTTCAAGTTTGCTAACAACCATTTTTCGTAGGAGCAGAAATTTAGTAAATTATTTAATATTTGGAATAATGTTCAAGTTTGCTAACAACCATTTTTCGTAGTAGCAGAAATTTCGTAAATTATTGAATTTTTGGAATAATGTTCAAGTTTGCTAACAACCATTTTTCGTAGGAGCCGAAATTTCGTAAATTATTTAATATTTGGAATAATGTTCAAGTTTGCTATCAATCATTTTTCGTAGTAGCAGAAATTTCGTAAATTATTTAAGTTTTGGAATTATGTTTAAGTTTGCTTACAACCATTTTTCGTAGAAGCAGAAATATCGTAAATTATTTAATATTTGAAATAATGTTTGAGTTTGCTAACAACCATTTTTCGTAGTAGCAGAAATTTCGTAAATTATTTAATATTTGGAATAATGTTCAAGTTTGCTAACAACCATTTTTCGTAGTAGCCGAAATTTCGTAAATTATTTAATTTTTGGAATAATGTTCAAGTTTGCTAACAACCATTTTTCGTAGGAGCAGAAATTTCGTAAATTATTTAATATTTAGAATAATGTTCAAGTTTGCTAACCATTTTTCGTAGTAGCCGAAATTTCGTAAATTATTTAATATTTGAAATAATGTTTGAGTTTGCTAACAACCATTTTTCGTAGGAGCAGAAATTTCGTAAATTATTTAATATTTGAAATAATGTTTGAGTTTGCTAACAACCATTTTTCGTAGTAGCAGAAATTTCGTAAATTATTTAATATTTGGAATAATGTTTAAGTTTGCTAACAACCATTTTTCGTAATAGCAGAAATTTCGTAAATTATTATATTTTGGAATAACTTTTAAGTTTGCTAACAACCATTTTTCGTAGTAGCAGAAATTTCGTAAATTATTGAATTTTTGGAATAATGTTTAAGTTTGCTAACAACCATTTTTCGTAGTAGCAGAAATAGACGTTGTAAATTTTTAATTGTGATTATTTTATCGAATATTAATATATAGGTATTTATTTTTTGAAAAACTTATCACGCTTATCAATCGGATTTTATTATTTTCATACGATCAAGATGTACTGTGTTTAAAAAAAAAATGTTATAAACCAAAAAAAAACGCTCGGGGTCAGACTCGAACCACTGACCATCAGCTTACCAATCTAGCGCTTTACCTTTCGGGTACGTTGGAATTAATGAATGTGCAAAAATTAGGATATATATGCTGTGTTTCAAATAAAAAACAAAAGTTTCAAAATTCGAACGTAATACAATATATATAATGTAATTTTATCGTATCTGGCAGTTGTTTGTTTACCCGAGTGGTAAAGCTCTCAACTCATAATTCAAGGACCGTGTTTCGAATCCAGACCAAGGTGCTTTTTTGTATGAGAATTCAATTTTTCAGCGATTTGATATGTTCCATCAAATAATAGTATATAATGACGTCATCGAAAAGGTAGGAATAAAAAATGGCGACATCGAGGCTGGTGAGGGGGAGGGGGAGGAGGAGAGGAAATCGAGGAAAATCATAAGTAACAGTGTATATTGGAAAAATATGTCTTAAGTATGAATAAAAAGTGACAGCGCGGCTTAGCAGGAGGAGGAGGGGGAGGGGCAGGGGGAGGGGCAGGGGGAGGGGAAATCGAGGACATCTTACACTCAGACGGACATTATCGGCTATTAATATATAGATTAAACACAAACAAGATCAAACACAAACGGTGACGCTTGGATTGGGAAATGCACATACAACATTAACAGCACGTTTTCAACATTATTTATAGGAACATGAGTAGTTGGTTTGATATTTTAGCAAAAATGTGATTATTGGTGAACTCGATTCTTCAGCGGTTTTTAAATAATATTCGTAGTGTTTTTGTAATGATTGCTGCACTGCAGTCTTTTTCAAAGTCCATATGTGCTCTCGCCATTGCTACCACGAGTTTGCGTCTATTTGTCTATTCTGAAACATTATCGGATTGATACATTATTACATAGAAATATTTTTAAAGCAAAATTCATTTCGCAAAACATGGAAAATCTAGTTGAATTTATTTATATGTATACACTTATGTCGTTATAACACAGGCAGAAGGCGATTTCTCAAAAATTCTTTTTTTTTTTCTTGTTTTTAAAATTTTAACATCTCTATGCTAACCACTACTGATCTTTCGGTACACATGTAAATCGATTATCAACAAGGAATTTGATTTACATCTTCAAACACGTTAAGTTGTTTATAGTTTTTGTTTGCCGAAAAAAAAATTGATTGTAATTATTTTGATGAACATCGGTAAAATGTTCAAATCATATTAAAATATTCATTTCATTTTTCAGAATAAACAGGGTTTTAAAATCTATCTTACTGCCATATCTACCTCAAAACAGACGGGTTTTGATTGAACCCTTTTGCCAGTATAGCGACGATATGCAGATATTTATGTATTTCAAAATGTTTCAACAAACTAAATTGCATTAATTAATTAATTGATAAATCAAATTAAAAGAAATTTTTTAATCATATTTTGCAATAATAAGTAAAGTGATCGATGAAACAAAAAATTGACAAAATAAATCAATCTGAAAAATAACCTCTGTAAATTGTATAATTATATTGAAAATAAATTGAATACTAACCGACGATTATTAGTTTTTTTTCAAACCAGTCCTATGTATATTTGTATCTATCAAATTAGCCATGGTGCGTATTCTCAAGACAAAAAACTCGTTTGTTATTTGTTCCAATAAACAACTAATTCGAAAGCTTAGTTTTTATTTTTTAAAGGCAGTCAGGATAAAAACTTTGATCACCTTCAACCTTCATTGAATCTGTCAGTAGATCTTGTAATGGATATCGAAAAAGAACCGGGCGATGAATTATTGTGTTCATCAAATTGATTACAAATCATCGAAAATGACGTATGGAATGACGAACAGTCTATTGAAATCAAATGCAATACACTCCTGAAAAGCGAGGAAATAAGTATAGATACGGAATCTACGAATCTGAAAAGGTAATCTTAAACATTTTTTGTTTGTGCAATCGTTTTAAAATTATTTAACACTGTACAATTATAATCGTTACAAGTGGGTCATCATTTGTGGTATAAATTTAATATAATGATTGCTATTTCTTGCTGACATATGTGCTGTTTTAAACAACGGAGACAAAACATACTATCATTGCGGAAATAAGTAACACATTTTGAGGAAGATACGTTATGCAAAATACAAATATTTTCACAACATCGTTGGTATAATTAATTATCGGCGGCACCAACTCAATGCTGGTTACATGTCAAATAATGTCATCTTTTATTCAGGTAATAGTAAACCCCCATCAACGAGCTCAACTCGGAATCAATTAATTCCGACGCCTTACTGAAAAGAATAATACATCAACTCAAAAAATTTACAGCCTGAAGCTGTCGCTAAAATACTGCTAGATAACTGCGTTTTGTGAGCGAAATTTTGTATGCAGTGTTAGATTTCATATGCATATAATCCAAACTATAATTTAAGATTAACTCGGTGTCAAGAACGACAAATCGACACCAGCCAATAAAGACCGCTATCTTTTACCTGGCGGATACTATATGCAGCGCAAAACTGACCACTTCATCTACAACTTTACGCAAACAAACATTTACCCGAAATTCTAATGAATATTAAAATTCAAGTGACGGCAGAAAAACGTGCAAGACAAGATTGGCATCGTTAAGCAAGGATGCATCTAAGTCGCCCCACAGCGGAAGATCGAAGCGTTATAAGAAGGTCGGACCGTTTGTCGAAATATATTCGAAATTCGAGCTGCTCATTTTTCACGACTCCGACTCCACAGCACAGGGTTGAACTAAACAAATCACTTCTCATTGACCGACTGTTTCGAGTAAAAACCAATGGAATAAAAACCCGAAAAAAGAAATGCACAAGATGCAACCCTCTCAATCTATACACGCGACATTCCGATCCTGGCAAGCGAATCGCGCAGGTCAATGGACAAGAACTGTACCCCCGCACTCGTTTAAAAGACGGGCGCGTTAATAGCCGAATGTAGCCGAACAAACAATAAATACACCTGGAAGCACAGCACCGAAATCCCGTGAGCCAAATCGGTCAAGCACCTTGGTCTCACACTGAAACACGATCACGCCACACAGATAGTGTGCATCGATAATCGATCGAAAAAAATTGGGACTCGAACCCGTAAGGTCTGGCACGGAAGGCTTTTACGCTAACCGCTGCACTATAGAACTCGGCGAAGACGTATAGAAACGAATAGTTTACAGTGCGACGTTGTCGCTGTAATAATGCTGGAAAATGGAGTGTTTCAAAGGCGAAATTTTGTATGCAGCGTTTGTTACGATATATTTCCATCGTCACGTTTACTTTTACATGTGACCTTTCACGGAAAATCAACAGTCAATGGGAAAAAAAGGATTGTTAAATCATCAATACAAAAGGCAAAAAAAAAATGTTTGGAATTTTATCTGGAGGTTTTATTCCTGAAGCCCACTGACTTCCTTCCTCTTTCTTTCTCATCTGAACGGTTGCTCCGACCAGCAGAAGAATGAAAAAGAAAACGTTACGAAAAAGAAGATTACAAAAAAAGCAGTTTCAAGATCGCACGCTTTCAGTTCACGTCCAATAGACCAGTGCTTCCTAGATTGGGGGCCGCGGAATTTTTCCGGGATATTATTGTTTTTCAGATTTTGTGGGTCGTGCAATGAAAACTTTGAGGAAGCACTGCAATATACAGTTAAACCAAATATATATAAATATATTTTTTTTAAACCATGTCCGCTCCTAATGTGGAGCATATGGACTACTGATGGAGTTAGAATGATAGGGCTAAGACAGGATTAGTGGTAAGCTAATCGCTCTCGATACACCCCGTTCATAGGATAAGATGGGTCTGTTTGTCGGATAACAAAACAATCAGAAAATGGGCATGTGGCTTCCTAATAGAGGTATCTGAACAAAAGTTTTTCTACGAGAACTGTTTGTCAATTCGTTGCTCAAACTCCATTTTTCGTATTAGGGATAGAACGATAAAGTTAGGACAGGACTAGTGGTTAACTTATTGCTCTAGCTACGCCCAGTTGTCAAAGGATCGGAAATGGTGGGAGGGAAATTACAAACACCCATTCCTTCGAACAGAAATCGAAAAAATTGATCGAAAAAAGCCCTATTCAACTGGGACTCGAACCCGTGAGGTCTGCCTTAGAAGGCCACAAAGCTAACCACTGCACCATATAACCCGGTGAAGACGTATAGAAACAAATAATTTACAGAGCGACACTGTCGCTGCAATAATGATGGAAAACATTGTGTTCCATAGGCAACATTTTGTATGCAGTGTTTGTTATGATATATTTCCATCGTCACGTTTACTTTTACATGTGACTTTTCAAGGAAAATCGAAATTCGATGGTGACAAATGCTTTGTTTCATCGTAAATACAAAAACGCATTTAAATGTAGAAATGAATTTATGAAACGAAAAGTGCAACTAAACGAACATTTTACAGTGCGACGTTGTCGCTGTAATAGTGCTGGAAAATGGAGTGTTTCATAGGCAAAATTTTGTATGCAGCGTTTGTTACGATATATTTCCATCGTCATGTTTACTTTTACATGTGACTTTTCACGGAAAAATTGAAATTCAATGGGAAAAAAAGGTATGTTGAATCATCAATACAAAAGGCATTCAAATAGATTGTACTCAACAGTCAAGATAGCTCTGCTGTTGTGCAAATATTGTATTGATTTTCTTTTATTTTTATCTCTTAAAAGTAAAACGAGTAATTTGGAATTTGGAGGTTTTATTTCTGAAGCCCCTCTGATTCCCTTTCTCTTTCTTTCTCATCTGAATGGTTGCTCCGACCAGCAGAAGAATGAAAAAGAAAACTTTACGAAAAAGAAGATTACAAAAAAAAGCAGTGTCAAGATCGCACGCTTTCAGGTCGCGTCCAATAGACCAGTGCTTCCTAGATTGGGGGCCGCGGAATTTTTCCGGGGACCGCTGCAGAACATGTTTTCTATTGAGGGGGGGGGCGTATTATTGTTTTTCAGATTTTGTGGGTCGTGGAATGAAAACTTTTAGGAAGCACTGCAATAGACAGTTAAACCAAATATATATATAAATATTTATTTGACAATAAATAACACCTCTTTAGTATAGGAAATAACACTTTGTTCACAAAAAAATGTCACCACGCCATAATAAATGTTAGAAAATTATACTATACTTGAACAAATATGGGTAAATTAATATCGTGTTTCCTTCATTTTTAAATGCCAATACTTATTTTATATTATACAAGCGAACCAAATTGGACAAGCTCGTTTCAGAGTCAATTAGTTTCGGCAAAGTATAAAAACGAAAAATACAAGTAAACGAACATTTTACAGTGCGACATTCCGCTGTAATAATACTGGAAAATGGTGTGTTTTATAGACAAAATTTCGTATGCAGCATTTGCTATGATATATTTCCGTCATCACGTTTACTTTTACATGTGACTTTTCATGAAAAATCAAAATTCAGTGGAAAAAGAGGTTCGTTAAATCATCAAGCATTTAAATGTAGTTTGGAATTTCTCTGAAGGCTTTATCCCTGAAGGTCCACCGACTCCCTACCTCTTTCATTCACATCTGTCCGGTTTCTCGGACCAGCAGAAGAATGAAAAAGAATACGTCACGAAGCATTTAAGAGAAAACTTCTAGAGAACGTCTGGGATAATTATTGACAAAATTGACAAAAAAAAAACAGTGTCAAGGTCGCACGCTTTTGGGTCAAGTTCAATACACAGTCAAACCATATATATATTTATCAACACAATGATATCTCTATATGTATAGGTCGATACAAAAAAAACGATATATTGATGACCGCTCAGTGTCACAGACAAGATCACATTTACAACATAAATGTGAATGACAAGCAATACTAGGGATGGGGAACCTTTTCATTTATGTATCATTCTGAGGCCACATTTATGTATCTGATTCAACATAAGGCCGCACTAAGGAAAACGTTGACATCGCCTACCCACATAAACTGAATATTTTTAATTCACAATGTTAATTAGTCGAAAAGAAATTTTAAACAACCTTTATCTAATCTAAAAAAATGACACGAGTCAAAAGGCCGCATCAGAGAAGCCAGGAGGCCACAGGTGCCCCACCACTCAATACGATTGCAGTCCTCATAACAGACGACACATCATCAAATGAAAAGTCAACGTCGTTAAAAAAAGCACAGAACTGCAAATACAATAATAATATGTTGGTGTCGTCTAAACTATTCTTTTATTCTGAGTATCAAACATTGAATCAAAATAAGTCTCAGCTCGATCAGAGGAGCGGTAAATGTTGCAGTTAAATTGCATTTTAAGAACCCGAAAACAGACATAACCTCACAAACAACACGCGGAACGATGACAAATAAATATTCTATATATAAGTAAGTAAATATATAAGTATACCAGAGAATGTTAGTAACGATTACAATAGTATTATGAACAGTGGTTGGAAAACGATTGAACGGATAAAAAATGTTTAGGATTACCTTTCGAGACCGGCGATGATCAATCTTGCCAATTATTTCAACGCGTTTTAGGAGTGCTTCGTTTTCGATGTAATTGGATTGTTAAGCATTCCAGATGGCGATTTCGATGATTTGCGATCAATTGATAACACAATAATTCATCGTCCGGTTCTTTTTTGATATTCATTACAAGCTCGCTTGGCAGTTTTTGATAGAAATATATGTGAACACGTTGCGTATTTCCAAAGACAAGAAAGGCATAGACCAGAGATAGCATAGACACGCATGCTGATTCATAGAAAATAAATGATCAAACTCTAATGGTAAAATATAGATTGAAAAATTTATTTTTTAATGAGAATTTTTGAATGCAACTTACGCAGCCAGAAATTTGATCATCTGTATTAAATGTTAAGTACTCTCATTTTATAGACAAACATTGCGACATGCCACATCATAAAATATTGCGCACAATAGAATAGGACTTTAGGACTAGACGTGAAGAAGTATTCATAACTAAAACCGATGCCGTTCATGAACATGTGGAAAAACAGACTACTGCTTTATCGTGAATCACAGTAGATGATGTTTCAATCGGTACACATTTTGCATTCACATGGATTATTGGAATTAATATCCTAAGAATTATTTTTTTTGAAACTACATTTAAATACTAAAAGCAACTAATCGGTGATAATACGAGAGCTTAAAGGTAAACAACGTCATGAACCAAAAATATTAGTTACTAAACATTCTCGGCTACGTGACGGTCAAACAAAGTAATGTCAATCTTTTCTAGTATCTTTGAAGATCGTCAGTAGAAGACTGCATTATTTGCCATCGAAATTGAATATCAAAAGTAACATGAACTGTGCATTGAACAAATCAAACCAGTCTACAACGACAGCTGTCATTTATTGTCAATATTTGTCAAAAGCTGAATAGTCATTTTGGCTTAAAGAAATTTCATTGTTATATTTTGAGAGAGGAAGCTACTAATATTAGTTTTCGTTGGATTGTATCAGAGCTATTTGTTCTATTCGTTAGATATGTGTTCTTGAAGTGTGGTTGTGGCTTTGTCGGTAAGCTAAATTAACTTTAATGCTGACATTGCTTTGATAATATACAAAATGATACTTACCCTGTGAGCACTCACATTAATAATACTACTGGACCTCAAAAGTACGGTGTCGGTACCTACTTACATCAAAATGACATCTCTTATAATAGTTCCAATGAATTCATTATCAAACAGCAGCTTATATGGGTAATTTCCCCAGAAAGTGAGTCATTATAATATGTTTCATTAATTTCAGACTGCTTGCAATATCCAAGGAACAGAAAAAGGATTATTGGAAGTTGTCGCCGATCCGACAGCTCGTTTGAACCCATTTTGATTTTAAATAGTGATACAAAAGAGACAGAAAGAATATCGAATGATATATTTTTTGTACCATATGAGGTATTGATATAAACCATTATTGTTTAATACACAGCAAGAATATTATCTTGTTCAATAAAAATGTGTTCGTACAGTTTTTTTTGTATATAAATCAAATAAAATACATATTTTATTCTCATCACAGGCAATTACAGACATGCTGGATGTTGTCAAAAGACAAAAAGAGGAATTGAATGTGAACGATGTATACTGTAACATGAATACTGTAATAGGTATCAACAAATGGTCTGTTGAAAATATGCGAGAGAAGCATTCTTAAGATTTAGTAAATTTGTCAGTTGGTTGAATTATATTTGAATAACGTTTCATCTTATCATTGATTACTATTGAAAATAGTTCCCATTCATTTATTATTATTCGTAACCTATTAAACATTTAATAACATCAGAATGGAGAATATCTAGTTTAAATGAGATGTTTTATTTTCATTGCAGATACTTACTTTCATTGAGAGGTGGAACTTTGAATGAACATGTTGTTTGTATAGAAACAATACGACCGATGATGTCCTTGTTGTTGCTTCTTCATCTTGTGAGGTAAATAAATATTACAAAAATGAATATTCTGCAAATATAACTCAACTCTCATGAGAAATCATATCTTGTTTGAGACCGTAGCAGAATTTTCCATCAGTTTACTTTCTTCTCTTAATTACAGTTGCATACTGAGCAATGAAAACGGAAACAAGCAGACGTAAGCCACTTGGCAGCACACATCCTCTCATAGCAACCAAATGACTGCTCACAATGTCCACGCAAATCCAATATTTACTGAATTAAATTTGCAATCTAACTTGGTCCTCATAAAACAGCGATTCAGTGTTATGATTGTTTTGAAATTACTATAGTGAATGATTCACAAAGCTGTAAATGTGAATTGTAATATTTCATAAATGTTTTCTGAATAACAGATTTCCACTATTTTAAGTAATGTACGTTGAATGTGGATATATTTATTAATATATTGATTAAATGATTTCAGATCTGAAAGAAAGCTAAAGCAGATGTGCGGAAGGTGAATGCGAAACATTCTCTGCAGGTACGCGTCACATAGAAGTAGGGCTTAACAAAATACCATGCCGCTTCATATGCAAATGGAAGTAGACGGATCCAATACTCGCTCTTCCGATAAAAACTGAAGCGATAGGTATTTAATGTGATTGTTAACCTTTATGACATATGTTCATCTTGCATCATTCTAACTGGATTTGTAATAACGATACGTAAATAAATTTCAGATTCCAGAAATACACAGTGAAGAAGACCGGAAAGGCAGCCCATACTGAATACCAATGACTGTTGTATCGTTCAAAGTGTGGAAAACCAAATTGCTACATTGCAAATCAATTTTAATGTGTTAATCTTCAAAATGTAACAGTAATTGTCATTATTTCAGATAATTATTTGTACAAATTCTATTACAACATGAAATATTTTCTCTACGCGACATATCGTGATCAGTGAAGGAGCTAGTCTTATGTTTGAACACAATAAACAAAGCATTTATAGAATGTTTCCAGTTTTATTTTTATTTTTGCTGAGGAATATAAGAAATAATACTGCATTTAGTAATGTTTTTATTTGATTTTTGAATTCACTTGTACTTATAATAAAATTATAAAGATAAATGATACAGTAAGTAATACATAAAACCAGTCTTCTTATTATGAACAAAGCACTTTCACAAACATGTTATATCTAATGAATTATAATCTACAAGCACACATTTTTTTCTTTTTAAAGAAAAGAAAGTTGAATTTCTATATAATTTCCCATTAATGACATTAATAGGTATTTCATTCAAAGAGGTACTATTGGTATACTTGTTTTTACCAAAATACATAATTACATTCATATGGTATTGCTCAAAGCGCACAAAGGTGCATTGCATTGTTTGCATACATATGAAGTACCTACTGCAAATGATACACATTCATTATAAAGCTGCCCTTGCATTGAAATGCCAAACAGCGTGAGATTGAAATGCATGATTGCTTGCTATGTTTGGTGAAACTAAATATGAATTTTTATTTTCCTTACAAAGTTGTTTAACTGAAATGCACATTATTATTCAGAAATTGCTTTTTCAAGTAGCTAACAATTTCAATAAAACCTCTTCTATTGATTTTGACTTATGAAAGTCTTTCACATGGTAAATAATAATATGTCAATCCTTTTTACTTTATTTGCTCAAAAAAACAATTGTTTTACTTGTCTTAAACTATAGGTGTGAAATCAATAAATCAATTTTAGATTAACATAAGACAAATCTGTTATATTTTTTTTCTTACACTGTAAGAATCATTGTTATTGTGTTTTTCTACGTCAATAATATATCATTGTTTGGCATGCAATCTTTAGTTAGAGATCATTCGATGCTTAATCTGTTTTTGCACAAATCCGCATTCATGAAACGCTGGATACTTTTTTTAAGACAATTTGTAACATCAAATTGTTTGTCATTTAACACTTTTTAAAATATAAACCTTTTCTCTTACTTGCACGATATTTCGTTGTCACTAACGTACATGTTGAACTACGGTATAACTCTAGTGACGGTATAAGTATTTTGCTAAATTTTCATTGAGCACCTCTGTTTATAATATTCATCATTGTTATTGAATGTGACTTGCTTTTTAACTTCAGAAGATTTATGTTATGAATTATTATAAGAAAAAAGGTTTGTTTTTATACCCAAAAGAAAATAAATCTCAACTCCTTTCGTTGACCAATCTTAACCTTATTACTTACTTGGTGTTAAAAAATTATTTATCATGGATACATGATTTATTTGATTATAGGTTTAATTAAATGCGTCTGTATCTACAGAATACCCACAGCACGTAAAATTGTTGAAAATCTTATAAGCTTTTGTGTTTCGAATATTACATACAACGATCGACATAAAGTGATAATGACTTACATATTTTTTTGCAGAGAAACACGACGACAGAATCCAAATACTCTTTTTGAGATTTCGATAGTGAAGAAACGTATCTAAACCCTTTTACTTAACACGGGGAGAAACTTTAATACTACATTAAAAGAAGTAAGAGAAGATTTTGTGCAACACTTCATGGCTGAATGTGGTAGTCTGGAATGGCAAGATGCTTATTTAAATAGAAGATGAATATATTTAACTATTGTATTGTAGTCTTTTGTACTCAATAATATTATACGAGTACATTAAATGAGTGTTTCTCATTTTTTTGAACAAAAATAGCGCTTTTAATTTGGGCATTATGCTTTACAGCATGCTACCCTCTTTCTTTCCAAAAAGTGGATTAATCCTACAAAAAACAATGAAGCCTTATTCTTTGAGAATCTTATATGGAGATACGACGACATCAACAACGTTGGAATAATGGAAATCGATAATTCATGTGAATTACGATATATTTTATGAAAATTGGTTGCCATATGTAAAAAAGCTCTATATTGCGTATATTATGGGTTTATCTGATTTTAATTATAATAATTTGGCATATTTCTATTCAAAATAATGTTTCTTACAGCATTGCATTGTTATAGGTAGCATTTGGCTAATTTTTAGGTAGAAAAACAGTAGCATACCGTAAAGCATATACACTTTTATTTGGTTACAAAAACGATCGAATTAACAAGCAGTGCTAGAATCGAGATAGTCTTTACAGTTGTGACTCACCATTGCTTCGTATTCGATGACTATGGAACGTTCCTAATTCCAAATATCATTTTGTTGATATCGCGTTGATCGTTGACATATTCGATGACGATGATGCGTTTTTTAGTTATATTTGAATGTCCATTTAAAACTTTATAGAATATGGGTGGCTTACTTAAAACAATATTTTATAGGGCTTGAAACATACTCTCCTGATGTGTCTTTAACTTTTTATATGTTCATACTTATTTTCATTTTGTCAAGTTTTTCGTGATACTAATTACGTTGAGTGAAGACAAAAACTCAAATTGCAAAATTGTTCACTATCATCGGCTCTGTCTGTTGTAAAAAGTGTGGAAAATTTGCTGTTGGCTCCTAAGCCAATATTGATCAAAGTATTTCGTTTGCCAATCTCTCAATGCCCGCGTCTTATTTATAAATCTGCTTGTTTAGCATAGACAGCAGTAATTTCAGTCATTCCTCATAAACAAAGTCATCACAATGTCGCTTCTATTTAATTACTCTTAAGACTAGCTTGTGTGCGAAATGTAGGTGCATATATTAATACATAAATAAGATTGTTGCGTCACCTTGTCTAGCGAAGTAAACATTAATCATTTCAATTGAGTATCAAATGACATAATTGAAGGCATTAGATACATTTTTCTCCGTCTACATCTAGGCTCCATGATGAGGTGTCTTCAGATTTTTCAAAAGCTATCTTGAATGTGCACATCTAATAAAACTATACTAACCAGGATCGGTAATGCATCCGTAAAAGTTCTGTACGCTTTTGTTATGACTACCAAAGCACTGCGTTGTCTACTCTAAGTGATTTTTGGAATTTCTATTTCATAAATACTTACTTGATCAAGTGTTGCTTACCCCTACTCAAATATGATGTCAGCTTATTTTTAGGTTAAAAGCACTAGAATTTTTTCTTGGCCGAGCATGGATTTCGAGATATCCGTCACCATGACCATTACCGCCTCCAGGGGGCTATGACACAAGCCGATAAAAAAAAATACTGTCTATGGTCAAACTATAATTTGACATTATCGTTTGTTACGTGTTTTGCTTCAATTATTGAGTCAATACTCTGGAATGGACATCAAGGTAGAACCGGAAGATGAATTGCTGTCATCGAATGGTTCATCAGGGATCCACAACGATGCTGAAATGAACGTGGACATCTTTGGCGAGAGTCATTCACCAGGAAATGGATTTGGCGTACGTGTGAAGCAGGAAGAATTTGATGAAGACGATTGCAGCAAAGAAGGAAACGTAAGTTGAAATTGAAAGGTAGAGTACATATACTTGTGCGTTAGCAAGGATTCATGTTCAGTAGGTAATCTTCTTACTGGCTTCGTAGTCACGTATAACAATAGAGCCCGCTTGTGACATTAGTCGATTTCGAAGGAATTTTTGCGTGCATTTCGTTATAGCAGAATTGCTTTGAACTAGGCCACCAACATAACATTGTTTTGAGATAAACACATTGAAATGTTGTTATATTTACGGCTAATGTTTGATGCATCTGTATTCAAAACAAAAAAGGTTCATATCATAATAATTGCATGCTTAGTGTTTTCTCTTTTTTAATATTGCAACCTTACTCATTTTAAAGACTTAACAAAACTCTCTTATAGTTAATTTCCACAACAAAATGACAAATTCAATCACAATAATCTTTTTACTATGAAAGAACATTAAACTGTCAGCCGTAAAAAAAAATATATACATCTGCGTGCTAGATTTTGAATTTATTGTTGTTTATCCGAGATGCACAATCCGCGGCCCGTTTGTTTATTTATTGTGGCCTTCGAATGTTTAATCTTGCAAATAAAATTTATAACATAGTTGTTTGTTATGTAAATCATTGAATTTGGTGGTTTTTTGTTGTTGAAGTAAAATAAATCGGCTCATAGAAATAGGCTTACTGATCTTGCAACTCAATACAACAAATATTAAGCTGACTTCTGAAGAATGAACTTAAAATTTATCGGTATCAGTTCGCGTTCTTTTTTTAATTATAAGTGCAACATTTTTTGTAGGTTGTCGTTTTGGAGTCACAGAAAATTAAGCAAGAAAACGTAGACAATTGGGAAAAAGACTACGACGACATCCGTTCCATCAATGTAGAAAAGATTGATGTCGGCGAGTGGTCATATGCCGAACGAAAACCAGAAAAGGTAATTGTTAGACTCCCCATGTAACGCGGTGGAACGGCGTTCTGGCATCTTTTTTCTTGCCATTTTTAACGTTACAAATCATTTTTTTCTTTAAATACTTTTAATATTTATACTGCAATACGTTTAAACATATTCCTTAAATCTTGATAATCTGAAAAAGTAATAAATGAAATTTATATATATATATTAAAACTTAAACAAGATCTGCAAGATCGATTTCTGTTCGAAAGCGTTGGTATTTGCCATATCGATCCCTCACACTCTTAAATTTAAAAACAACAGAGTAAAGCGAGAGCGATTTGTTAACCATTAGTCCTGTACCAGCCCTATCTTTTTATCCTTTTTTATCTTCGTCCCCTCCCAGTGTGGGGCATACAGTCCCATGGGTTCAAACAGAAATTTATTGGTCATTCTAAAAAATGCTGTTCGTACTGGGGCTCGAAATAAGAAAAAAAAAACAAAGAAAATGACGAGCGGGTAATCATTACCTATAAAATACAACTCGAAAAAATATAAACATGATTATTTTGTCATCTTTTTGTTTCAGCCTCAAACTACCAAAACGAAATGTAAAGATCCCATTAAACCACCAGCGGTAACTTCGTCTCAAATTGATTTATCTTCAACGTCTCCCATAAACCAAGTCTATATGAAAAAGGAATTTTCACTGCAGGAGGTGAACGTTGTATTACAGCTTAAAACTAGTGTTTTCAACGAGCGAAATTTCGTTTGCAGCGTTTGTTACGATACATTCCCATCATCGCATTTACTAAAGCAACATGCGACTCTTCATGGAAACAGGTTCGGCGTATATTCATTATTAAAAACTTATTGTTGTCAACAATAAAATAAATTTCTTCTAAACTTCGTTCCTTAAATATTCTTTTCACCACTTTTCCATTATTTTCAATGCGAAATTAGTTGATAATTAATATACTTTTCTTTTATACTATATTTTATTTTCCAAGTATTTGTTATTTTATTTCATGTAATAATGAAGAGCGAATCTTGATTCCAATTTCTCAATGGAACCGGACTATGAGTTAGTGTCATCAAATGCTTCAAAGAACTCCTATCGTATTAATATGAATGACACCAGAAACGACGAACACTCCATCGACATCAAACACGAGCTACTGGCGAATCACGAAAAAACAATCAACGACCAAGATCAGCACGAGTCAAAAAAGGTTGTATGATTATTTTGATACAATTACATAACGCGAATTTCATTATGATTCAAAAATTAACATAAAAAATGATTTTTTTTCATCCGAAATTCTAATCATTTTCACGAAAACGTCGCCAAACGCAATGAATGATGGAATGATAAATGGTAATTTTATTGATGTCGTGTTTTCTTTATTTTTCCAGCTTCAAAATGTCAGTATTGACTGTCCAATAACCAGCAAAGTAAATCCAACAAGCTTGTCTCGGAATCAGCTAGTTTTGATGGCTTATAAAAACGAAAAGGACATCAAAACTGAAATTATACAGGGCAAAGTTGACGCTGTGATAATGCTAGAAAATAGTGTATTTTATAGTCAAAATTTTGTATGCAGTGTTTGTTTTGACAGATTTCCGTCGTCAAACTTACTTCGTAAGCATGCGACTCTTCATAAGAAATGAGTTAATAGACTGCCCCATATTGGTGAAAAAATTATTTAATGTGATATTTGTTAGAATTTTGAAATACACGTAAAAAACTTTAATCTTCTAACAATGAAATGCATCTTCTTTGTAAAATAAATTTATAAAATGGTTTTTGAAATCACACAACTGTCACAATTCTGAAATTTGTATGAGACAGTTGATTAAAAAAGCCTCCATAGCCGTGCTTAACGCCGCTGACATTTGCTTCTTTATTGTATAATTTATACTCCTACCAGTGAGTTAATATTCATCCTTAAACAACAAACATTGCTTAACATATTTTGAAATGGTTATTAATTTCTAATTTCTAATTTTATCAATTTCGCGAAATGGTAATTAATTTTTATAAATGTCACATTTAATGTATTAAGACAGTGTCGGAATACGTCGAAGAGCAGAAAGACTAAGTTTGTTAGATGTTTTGACTTAATACCTGACAATTCTTCTCCAAAACAATTTGATACGGTATCAAATATTTTTCACCATGATGAAAAATGATTTATCTTTCGAGCTTCGATTTCTGTTTAAAGGCATAACTTTATTTTGAGAACTTAAAAATTTGTTTGGAAAGAGAATAGGTGGCTGATATTTTGCTTTTCATTTTTATTTTCATGTCACAATTTAGTGAGATGCCTAACACGGATATTAAAAAAGAAACGGAGCATGAATTACTGTCCTCCAATCAGAACTTTTGTAATATCGATAGTCACCAAAATAATATGAATGACATATGGAATGAGGATCATCCAATTGACATCAAACACGAGGCACTCGAAGTCCACGAAAAAATAATTAAACATGACAATCACCACCAGCTTAAAAAGGTATTCCTAGCTCCTATTTATTGACAAAAAGTAGTTGTTTGAATATGGACCAACTTTTTTCTTCGAAGCAACTTATATTTTCTACATCGAAGAAGAAGTTAGAAGTGTTTTGTCGAAAAGGTGTATTTTAAAAGTATTAGTACAAATCTGGTGATTTTTCAATTCTCACCATCAAAATCGAGGCCCTCTCACCATTATATTATACTATGATGTACCATAACCTAACTTGTCTTGGTATACTTCCTTTTTTAAATGTCATTACAATCGAAAAATGTTGAATTAAAAAAATCTTGATAATTATTAAGGTCATTGTTGTATTTAACAAACGATTATTTCACTCAGTATTATAAATGATTTGTGAAATTCAAATAAATTAAAGAAAATTTCATAGTTCGTCAGTGAAAATAAACCTTAGGAATTAGCATTTTGACAATGCTATTTTTTACCACCCTATCCATAACAAAGTAAAGAAACAACTTAAAGAAAGCCGTTGGAATACATGGTAAAAATGTGATTTTAATTTATTTTTTTTGCTTACAGACAGGAACATTAAGACATTCTGGAAAAAAGAGTTTCGATTGTGACCAGTGTAATTATAAAACTGCTAGGTCTAGCAACTTAAAAGCGCATAAAATGTCACACACTGGAGAAAAGCCTTTTAAATGTGACCAATGCAGTTATAAATCTGCTAAATATGCTAACTTAAAAACGCATATAATGTCACACACTGGAGAAAAGCCTTTCAAATGTGACCAATGCAATTATAGTACTGCAATGTTTGGTCACTTAAAAACACATAAAATGTCACACACTGGAGAAAAACCTTTCAAATGTGACCAATGCAGTTATAGAACTGTTACTTCTGCTAACTTAAAAACGCATAAAATGTTACACAGCGGAGAAAAGCCTTTTAAGTGTGACCAATGCAATTATGAGACGGCTTATTGTGGTGTTTTAAAAATGCATCATATGTCACACACTGGAGAAAAACCTTTTAAATGTGACCAGTGCAACTATGAAACTGTCATTTCCAGCAGACTTAAAAGGCATACAATTTCACACACAGGAGAAAAACCTTTTAAATGTGACCAATGCAATCATAGAACTGCTTATTCTAGTCGCATTAAAACGCATAAAATGTCACACACTGGAAAAAAGCCTTTCAAATGTGACCAATGCAGTTTTAGTACTGCTTCGTATGGTCACTTAAAAACGCATAAAATGTCACACACAAAAAAACCTTTTAAATGTGACCAATAGAGTTTTTAATCCGTTCAATCTGGTCACCTAAAAGTCATAAAATTTAATACACTGGGGAAAGACCTTATAAATGTGACCAATCCAGTTTAAAAACAACACGGTCTGGTGTTTTAAAAACGCATTCAATGTCACACACAGGAATAAAGTCTTTTAAAACTGTCAATTGAGATGCATTAGTTACGCCTAAAATTCTTTTCATTACCCTGAAAAAGTATTTTTTGTGCTGGTAATTTGCTGAAAGGTATTAGAATCTGAAATATGCAAAACAACTAGAGGACGAGACGTGCCTCGATCACTTTTACAGTCAAAGGAAAAGCGCCACGAAATGAAAAATCATTGTCGGATAAGCGGACAGTAGAAAGAGAGAAATTAAATATTAAAATAAATTATTTGTCTCATCTAAAAAGAAACAAATCCATAATTATTAATTAAATAAATCGGAATGAATAAACTATACTCGTAAGTCTATACTATAAGTCGTCAAATATTACTTGTTTTTAAAAAAATATATGATCCTTTAGGACTTAAAAAAAGTCAAATATTAAAATTATGAATTTTTTCGATTTTACTTTAACGTACGATTACGTTTTCAATTGCGTTTTTGTGGAACTTATGATACAATTTCGTCAAAACAATATTAGTATTTCGTTGTTTTGTGTCAGGCAGCTGAACATGAAAGGCTACGAGTTGGACAGATACATTTTTCTTTTAATGCCAACACGCTTAGTATGCCACAAACGCGTTTTATTCGTAAATTATGTGAGAAAAAAATGCTTGGATCCGAGACGGAGGGGAACACACGCACTCTTTGGAAAGCCTTGTAGAAAGTGACAACGGAGGAAGAGGCTTTGTGGTCATTGTCACTTTAGAACACTATCGAATTTTTGATTTTGTGGAGCGTGAAAATCGCGATGATTGACGAACGTTAGTGGACATACAGCAGAAACATCAGTATAGACACATACCTTATGTGACGCATCATATGAATGACTTCTAGTAGAGTTCATTTTATCATTTAAGGAAATTATATCATTAGAAAGTATTTAATGTGATCGCTTACTACATAATTCAATATTTATATTTTAGTGTTATAAAAGGTGTGAGTGCAGTTCACCTTTTCCCATTATCTTCACTTGGATCATTTCGAAGTCTTGTTGACTCCAATATATCAAACATTATGGATTACTTTATTTATTTTTGTCATGTTGACAATTTTAGTAACATTTTTTATTTTTCGAGTTCGTGACTTTAAAACGGGTATCTCATCATAAATCAAAAAGTTTATTGACATTTTAAAATTCTTTATTTTCTACAAAAAGGCTATGGGTACAAACAGTTTTTTTAACAGAAAGATTTTTAAATTTCCCAATAAATAAATTGGGAATAAAAAAGTAATATACTCTTTGATTTTTTCAATTACTGCTCCAACCATATTATGATTTTTTTCTTTGAATTCTTCCCACTTACTTCAGGTGTTCTTGAACAAAATGTAAACATTTAGATCACACTCGTGACAAATTTGAAGGATTCCATTTTTTAATTGGAACAATCGATCGGCAATTTGAAAAATATATTTTAGAATAATTCCATTTTCAAATGTTTATCATATAAATGATGTATTATTATCCACTCACACCAACCCGATGTACCTCAGTGGGAAGGCCACTCGACTGATAATCGAAAGTTCCGCGTTCAAATCCTACCGGCAGCAGTTATTTTTTACAGGGGAATCAAAACCTACATTAAAAATAATAAGTATTTTGAAAAAAAAGCCGACAGCCGGGATTCTTACAAAACATTAAAAATCGAGCAATGCTCCTCACCAAAAAATTCTTAAAATATCTACAGATGTAAGTGTAACGAAAAAATATATCTAACGGAATGAAAAGAAAACCAAAATGGCGACAGTGGGGTGGAACATCTTTCTAGATTTCATCAGTGAATACTTTCGGAAAAGGGAAAAGAAAACGAAAATGGCTGCTACGGCAGGACAAACGAAGTGTACATGAATTAAATAGTTTATTAGCTTTAAATACTTATTTATTGAAAATAAGTATGCATAAAGGTATTTTAAAATGATATTTCACACACAAAATATTTTATTAAAATGTTACCTTATCAATAATCAATTGTTACTTCAAACATTAACTACTACTAAAATGTGTATATCAAATTTTAATTGCAACATGACATTTTTATAATTATTTATAATGAAAGAAATAAAACTGTGTTTTTTTTTAAGTTGAACTATCAAGTAATGTACTCGTTTTCATTTGCATTTATTCTTATCAAAGAAACCTTAATATAAGTGTAATATAATTTAAGATTTCGACTGAAGGTGCTTGGTGGAATTTCAATATTAAACTTGAATCGTTCAAACTATGTACATTCTCACAAATTTTTCTCTTCTCTTCTCTTCAAATTTGTTGGCATTCCCATGGGCTCATCCTTTTCGCCAGCAATGGCTTTGGACTCATTGATGCATTTATATCTTATATAAACACGAAACTTTCATTTGCTAAGCGTCAGTTCAAGTTCATCCGTGCACTTGAATGCCTGAAGATGCCGAAGGGCGAAACCCGGGTCGTTAGTGACAAAATTTGTGAGAATGTTCATAGTTTGAACGATTCAAGTTTAGTGTAATATGTATTTTTAACCATAAGTTTGTATAAAAGTCAATTTTACCAACAACTAGCTGACCCGACGAACTTGTACCGCCTCAGAATTAATAAATGCTGTGTTAACTTGAAACATGATGACTACCGAGTCAACCTTCAGTTGCAAATTTCGCTGTGGCAAGCCAGGCAGATCCAATACGTTTAAAAATTCAGTTGGATAATTGGTTGCTTCGTCTTCGTTTGTCACACGGTCGATATATTTGAAGGAATGCAGTGGACCAACGATTTGATTTTGATTTGTGAAATTTTAATAATCCACATCTTTGTTCTTTGCCGCGAGAATTGCTCGTTTACTCAATTAATTGTGATTCGATGTTCGGGATCATTTTGTTGAATGAAGTGAAATTGCAAAAATTCGGCGGAAACAAAATCAATCCGTTCGATTCGTCGGAAGGAACACGGCCGTTACCGATAGTCAGCAATTGCTTGGAGAAATCTTCGGCAGATGGATCGTTTAGATATGCATCTCAGTGGTTTGAAGGTTTAACGGCAAATTTAACGCTGAATAAGCTGTTCCGCATTTTTCTTTCTACGAAGCTGCTATTTCAGAAGAAGAAACTGCAACTGCAATTTTATGTCTCGCACGGACAGTGATCATAATCAGTGACATGGGGAATATCTTTCCAGTTCCACCGGACGCATTGAGGAAAAATAAGCCACCATTTCCATCATCAATTGCATTCATTAACGTATCGTACACTTCATTCTGTTGTGGGTTCAACAGTGGTACATTCGTTCAAACTGATTGGTTCAATGCATCTCGATCATATTCACGTACACGTTCCAATTCTCGATTGAAAGCGTCGTTCATTCCACGATCTGGCGTTGGCATTCCTAACATGACTAACGAACTGCCGCACATGAGGTAACACATGTCTTCGATCTAAAGCAAAGCCTGGTTATGTGTATCTCTTCATTCACCTCGAGATCGGGATTCCCTGAACTGAGACGAGTTCACCATGTCATCCTTGTACTGGTTCCACAGTTTACGGGGATTTGATGGGAAGCATGACAAAATAATAATAGAAAATAATGTGCGTATCTGACTTGGAGATTCAGAAACAATTTCTTGAGCGATTTTTATGTCCCAATGAGTATCATTTTCAAGCAAATTGAGCTGTTGACATGCAAGTAGAAGCATATTGTCATCTAACCGTCATTTAATTTTACGAAACTTTGCCATATTTGAATGGGTGCGTGTACTTATGTACGCGCGTCGGAAGTTATACTTCTTTGGCATCATTAAAAACAATTTTTAATTGCATTTTTTTTAACGATCTTGAAAACTGGAATAGAAATTAAATAGAACTATTAATAGTACTATACATGTATAATTTCAATAATATTCTACAATAAAAAACATATTTTCTATTAAAAATGTTAATTAAAAGTATATTTTTCGTTGTTTTTGTTCATTTCCTTTCAAATGTCAGATACAAAGTATATCTACGCCATGTTTGATATTCCGTTCACTTTTCAAATAATATTCTGTTTGCGAAATCTATCGATTGTATATAACAGTACGATATAAATAATTTCATAATCAACGCCGTTTGTTACAGCAGTTACGTATACGGTTTTGTACTCTTGATCTCACTATTATTGCAGCTTGTATTTAACCGTAATGTATAAATTCGTTTTATCACAATATTTTTCAGATCAGTTCCCGTATACTGTTTTATACTACTGAATACTCGAATACTATCCAACTGGTGAATTTTGTGTGACGATGATGCGCGCGCATCTTAAAGTTTCACTCTCATCATTTTTGCGTAACGCGTCTAAGGAAGTATAACTTCAAAAAAATATGAATCGATTCTTTAAATAAAACGAACGAAGCCTTTGACGATACTTGTAAAGCGGCGGTATGTTATGTGTTAAGCGCCAATAACGGACCGATTTAAAATTGCACTGGTCACCTTCGAAAGGGTTCTATCCAGAGTGTAAGCTGTATTGTACCCAAATAAAAAGAGAAGAGAGACATTCAAGTAGATTCCTCAAAGTTTGTCATTTGATGCCATTAAGATGATGTATTCGAAAACGAAATTTATTCTTGAATTAAGATTAGCAGCTTTATGTATTTATTGGTTGCATTTAAAAGGCTTTTCTCCAGTGTGTGACTTTTGATGCCTTTTTAAATCACTAGGATAGGAAGTTTTATAAATGCATTGGTCACACATAAAAAGCTTTTAGCCTAAATGTCACATTTTAAGCGATTTGAATGCACTAGAATAGACAATTGTAAAGCGGCATATGTCTCAGTTGAAAGGTTTGTTTTGCTGTATGTGACATATAATGTAATCTCCATTCACTGGAAAAGATGGTTTTAAATTTGTACTGGTTCCATTTAAACGTTTTTTTCCGGTGTGTGACATTAAATTCATTATAAGGACACTAATACGCAGAAATTGCATTGGTGGAAGTTTTTCTCAAGTGTGTGACATTTTATGTTTTTTTAAGTTACCAGAATCGGCATATCTTATACTGCATTGGTCACATTTGAAAGGCTTTTCTCTGGTATGTGACATTTTGTGCCTTTTTAAATTACCAGAATCAGCAGATTAAAACTGCATTGGTCACATTTGAAAGGCTTTTCTCCGGTATGTGACATTTTGTGCCTTTTTAAGTTACCAGAATCAGCAGATCTAAAACTGCACTGGTCACATTTGAAAGGCTTTTCTCCGGTGTGTGACATTTTATGCTTCTTTAAGTTACCAGAATCGGCAAAACTAAAACTGCATTGGTCACAGTTGAAAGGTTTTTCTCCAGTGTGTGACATTTTATGCCTTTTTAAGTTACCAGACTCGGCAGATCTAAAACTGCATTGGTCACATTTGAAAGGTTTTTCTCTTGAGTGTGTCATTTTATGCCTTTTTAAGCTTGCAGACAGGGCAGTTCTAAAACTACATTCATCACATTCGAAAGGTTTTTCTCCAGTGTGTGACATTTTATGTTTTTTTAAGTTACCAGAATCGGCATATCTAAAACTGCATTGGTCACATTTAAAAGGCTTTTCTCCAGTATGTGACATTTTGTGCCTTTTTAAGTTACTAGAATCGGCTGATCTAAAACTGCATTGGTCACATTTGAAAGGCTTTTCTCGAGAGTGTGACATTTTATGCATTTTTAAGCTACCAGAATCAGCAGATCTAAAACTGCATTGGTCACATTTGAAAAGATTTTCTCCGGTATATGACTGTTTATGCAACTTTAATTGTCTAGATTTAGTCGATTTATACTTGCATTGGTCAGTTTCAGAGTCAGTTTCCAAGTTCAAGTCTCCTGAAAAAACAGTTTTAATGGTGCATTGTTCATTCTTGAAACTCTTTTTTCCAGAATGTAGTAATCTTTCTGTCTGTAACAAAAAAAATATTTTAAATCATATTTGTCTTATGCTTTCTTTCGGTTTTTTTTTAAATGTACAAGTTTCTCAAAAATAGCATTTACACAAATAAACATTTTTAATGACTATTATCATTAAAGAAAAATGAAATTTTGTTATTGATTTGATAATTACGAATGAAAACAAATGCTGAGTAAAACAATTTAACTACAAAAATGACAACAATCTATACCATGAATGTTGATAGATTTACTTGTTTGCCATTTTAATGTCGTTTCAAAAAACGAATAATAACAAGGCAAGTCAAGTGATTCTATTATAACAGGGTGCATGCGCCTCGAATTTAAAATTTGAATGAGAAACGAAAAATCAAACAGTATTGAACTATGATTGCTTTTTTAATAATGATTTTTGCACTTTTTATTTATTTAGATTTGGCGAAATGTATATATTTTTTTAATTACTCGTCTTAAAATTAAAATCTCAATTTATTTCAAATACAATTCGAAATATTCATTTTTTCCAGAAGTAAGAAATACCTTTTTCGGCCTGTGGTGATTTTCATGTTGAATTACTTTATCGTGAACTTCGAGTGCCTCGTGTTTGATGTCAATTGAATGATCCTCGATCCATATGTCATTCGTATTATTTCTGTGACTTTCGATATGACAAGAGTTCTGATTGGACGACGACAATAATTCATGCCCTGGTTCTATTTTGATATCCGTTTGAAGCTTCATACTTAATTGTTACATGAAAACAAAAATAGAAAGATAAATATCAGCCCAGTTTCCTTTCCTGTGATTTACTTTAAAGACGAAATAAACATATTTTTAAGCGTCCAAAAGTAAAAGATAGTAATTCGAAGAAACACAAATCAAAACTTGAAAGAAAATCATTTTGCATGATGGTCAAAAGATTGGTTACACTATTAACGTGTCAAATTGTTTTGGTGAAAGCTTGCCAAGTTTTTTGTTAAGCCATCTGACAAACTTAGTCTAACTGGTTTTCGATGACCAGTCTTTTTATACATTAAATGTGTCAATTTACAATGAAGTCACATGTATGTGACGTAAACTTGACGACGAAAATATATCAAAACAAACGCTGCATCCAAATTTTGCATACAAAAGACACCACTTTCCAGCATTATTACAGCGTCAACGTTGCATTGTTAAATTTCAGTTTTGGTGTACTTTTCATTTTTATACCAGCTGATTCCAACACAAGCTCGATGAATTAGGTTTACTGGAAATGTATTTAATAAAGTTGA
Source organism: Himalopsyche tibetana (assembly GCA_030503985.1). Lineage (NCBI taxonomy): Eukaryota > Metazoa > Arthropoda > Insecta > Trichoptera > Rhyacophilidae > Himalopsyche > Himalopsyche tibetana. The sequence goes on along the minus strand of JAPJYX010000027.1, from coordinate 1,734,282 downwards.
ACAGTTGAAAATGATCGAAAAGTGGTGAAAATAATGCTTGAGGTACGAAGCTAAGCAAAGATTTATTTTATCGTTGCTATGGCAACAGGAAGTTTCAAATAATGATAATATGACGAACCTGTTTTTTACATTACATTTTAATTTGCCATCAAGAGTCACATGTTGCTCAAGTAAATGCGATGATGGGAATGTATTGTAACAAAAGCTACAAACAAAATTTCGCTCAAAAAATACAATATTTTTAAGCTGTATTACAACGTTCACCTCCTGCAGAGAAAATTCATTGTTAATATGACCTTGGTTTATGTAAGACGTTGAAGATAAATCAATTTGAGACGAAGTAACCGCTGGTGGTTTAATGGGATCTTTAGATTTCGTTTTGGTTGTTTGAGGCTGAAACAAAAAGTAAACAAAATGATCTCTATATCAATAGATTATAATGTTTGTATTTTATAGGGATGATGATCCAGACGCCATTTTTATTTTTATATTTTAAGATATTTTTTTCTATTATTCACTGATATTTAGAAAGATAGTCGACCGCTGTTGCCATTTCGGCTTTCTTTTTTTTTCGCTGGCCATTTGGTTTTTTTCTTCTTCTATCGTAATAGTAAGAAAGTTTCAATTATTGCCAACTTTTCCTAGCCAAGAGTGATTCAGTAGACAAAGAGTTGGACAAATGAGAACAACTCTCAAGAACCGTAACCAAAGCCAACGGCGTTGACTACTTGACTATAGATTAAGTATTAGACATGGTTGAAAGCTTGATATGTCGATTTTATTACCTGATCTGGAGTTCTTCCGACATAAGAACACTCTCCAACGTCAAAATGTTCCACTTTTACAGGAAACCTATCTTCGATAACATTATTTTTAAAGTTTTGGAATTCAGTATCGACTTTTTTCTTAATGTTTTTGTAGTATTGTAAAATGTCCTGTGAAAATAAAAATATTAAAATAAATTCAGTATAAACTCTTTTTACTTGTGAGAGCGAAGATTGAAATAGTATGATGATGAAAGTATTTATGCATAAAGGTTGCATTATTTGATACTTAAAAATTATTTGGTTAAATTATCTCTCCTATACATAAAATAAAACTAAATTCACTGAATTAAATTGATCTTCTGTTAGTTTTAGTAATTTAGCTCTCGTCAGAAATGATTTGAATCAAGCGCGTTATTAAATATAGATTCGAACAAATTGTTTATAATACCAACAATACGGCTTTAGACCTCAAAAAATCACTAAATGCTCTGAGCAGTACAATATATAATTCATATTTGTTTTCAATGCGAAGAAAATGGATTCCTTATAAAGGTATCTCCGTAGAGATTTTCAAAATAACTGCTTGTTAGTCAGTTGCTCAATCTCTCTTTTTTAAAAAGTAAGGATGTTGGGGCAGATGGCGCAACGGTTGGCGTCGTGGGCTTTCGTGCCGTACCTCACGGGTACGATTATCAGCATTTTTCGATTTCTATTCGAATTCTACAAATTTCCTTTCACCCTTCCGATTCTTTAGTAGTGTGGCGAACCTAGAGCGATTATTCCACAACTAGTCCTGTCCTAATCTCTTTCTTCTATACCTTCTACTCTCTCTGAAAAAAAGAGGTTGAGCGACTGAGTAACAAACAGTTATCGTAGAAAAGTCGAGATACCTCAATAAGGAGGCAATATGCTCCAAACTGGCAGCGGACATAGGTAAAAACGATAGACAAATAATTAGATGGGCAAGTTTAAGAATAGTGGTTAATAAATCGCTCTCGCTTTGCCCTGTTGTTTAAGATTAAAGAGTAGAAAGGACCGACGCCTGCGAACCGAAATCGATCTAGTAGATCTAATTTTAGCTCCGATAATCCTTTTTTTACTTTTTCTGGTGATCACGAAATAAAAAATATTTTCAAACGTATTATAGCATAAAACAAAGTAAACAAAAATAAAAAAAAGAAATCAAGAAAAAATTGCCCGAACGCTGTTCCACCGTGATACGTGGCGTGCTGAACAATTACCTTTTCTGATTTCCCTTCAGCATATGGACACTCGTCGACATCAATCTTTTCTACTTTTATGAAACGGACGTCGTCGTAGAATTCTTTTTTGTACTTTTCCCAACTGTCTTCGTTTTCTTTCTTGATTTTCTGTGACTCCATAACGACAACCTACACAAAATTTTGTACATATAATTAAAAAAAGATAGCGCAAACTAATACCGATAAAATTCATTCTTTTTATTTATATATAATAAATATTTGTCTTATTGAGTTGCAAGATAATTAAGCCTATTTATTTTACTTCAACAACAAAGAACCATCAAATTCAACGATTTACATAACAAGAAACTATGTTATATATTAATTATATATGAGAAGCAAACATTCAAAAAGTGTTTTGTCACAAATTTTGAAAAATGGCGTTTTATATCAATTCTGATAGCCCATAATAAAACCTATGAATGGAAATCAAAATTAGTATTCAAAAAGGTTTTTTTTCATATTAAAATGAAATCATAAAGATGACACATCCATACAAACCGTCACTTTTGCAACACTTAAATCATCATTTTCCAAGCTTTGTATTTGTGTGACAAAACACTTTTTGAATGTTTGCTCCTCATATATTATCAACTTGTACATATGCTTAAACATTCGAATACCACAAAAAAAGCCAACGGGCCGCAGATTGTGCATTGCGGATAAACACCAATAATTTCAAACTCTACGAAGAAATCCAATATTTTTGTACGGCTGACAGTTCAAGTGATCTTATGAAAGTAAAAATATTATTGTGATTAAATTCGACGTTTTTTTTGTTAAAATAAGCTATGAAACAAAATCGTTTAGTCTTTAATGAATAAGATTGGATTATTATTAAAAATGTATCCAACATAAGCCGTTAATATAACAAGGTTTCAATCTTTCAAATGTGTTTTTCTCAAAGCAATGTAATGTAAGTGGCTTGGTTCAAACCAATTCTGCTAAAACGAAATGCTCACACAAATTCCTTCGACTAATTTTACAAGCGGACTTTATTGTTTCACGTGACTACAACGCCGTACATATACGTAGATAACCACCTGAACGTGATTCCTCGCTCACGCACAAGTACTGAAATGTTTAAAAAGATCATCACTTACGTTTTCTTCTTTGTCGTAATCATTTTCGTCAAATTCTTCCTGCTTCACACGTACGTCAAATCCATTGCCAGGTGAATGACCTTCGCTAAAGATGTCGACGTTCATTTCAGTATTGTTTTCGATCCCTGATGTACCATTCGATGACAGAAATTCATCGTCCGGTTCTATCTTGATGTCCATTCCAGAGTATTGACTCAATAATTGACACGCAACATGTAGAAAACGTTTATGTCAAAAAATAGTTTGACCATAGACAATATTTTTTTTTATTGTCTTGTGTTCGATAGTGTATGACTTAAAAACTATGATTCAACAGTTAATACATATTTCGATTGGTGCAGCCAATCAATATGACGTATAGATATATTCACATCTTAATAAAGTATTTTATTATTTCTTGGGCTACCCGATATCTTGAAATTGACATAACAAATGTGGGTTCATGTAAATTAGCTGGTTGCTTTTTACTATTTATTGATTGCCTGTGTTTTGATAAAAGGATTCGCTTATACACGAATACGCTGTATACCTACACATTTAATAAATCTTTCACACTTAGTTTTGAAAACTGTAGTTAGTAGGAGAAATATCTTTTTTGATTATCATGATTGATTTTTAGATTTGTTTATATTGTCAAGTTTACAACGATAAAACCGCTGCAGAGATTTTGCGAAACTTTTTCTTTGCCGTAGTGTAGCAATAAAGGTAAAATATTTTTTTGACCAATCCCGATGTTGAGTTTAATCCAACAAGGCGAAACGCTTGTTAAAAATAAAACGAACCGCTTGTTAAAAAAAAAGTTAGACATGGCTTCAAAGAATTATTCAAAATGAAGATAAAATATATTTTCGATCGAGCCAGTTGTTGAAATGAAAAGAGTTTGACATAGGCTTCAAAGAATTTATCTAAATGAAGATAATTTTTGTTTTGATCAAGCCCAATGTTGAGTTTGATCAAAGGAGGCAAGCCGCTTGTTGAGCGAGACGAAACACTTTGCATTCACACGGAACATAAAAATTGATATGAAACCTCAGAATTTTAGATTTCGAAAACTACGTTGAAATACTAAAACCGACTAACCAGTGATAATTCAAGGGCTTAAAGGTAATCAACGTTATCAAGAAAAAGTTTTCGCTATTTCACATTCTCAACTACATAACAGCCAAGCAAAGTTATGTGAACCTTTTCTAGTATCTGTTGTCAGTAGAAGTTAACATTAATTGCATACAATTGCCATCAAAATTGAACATCAAAAGATTGTATAAGGTATAAGCGTTCTTGTCGCATGATTTCTGATGCAAACTAATGTAACATGAACTGTGCGTTGTTACTAACAAAGCGAACCACTCTACATCGACAGCTGGCATTTTTGGTACAAAACCATTCATTTGTTATCGAAAAATAAACCTATATATAAAGCTGATTTATCTTTGTGGTTTAAAGACATTTCATTGTTATTATTTGAGAGAGAAAACAACTAAAATGAGTTTGCATTGCATTGCGTCGGATAAAGCTATTTGCCTTGTGGATATAATATATCATACTTGAGGTGAGGAAATGGCTTTGGCGGTAGTCATGGAAGAATTATTATGGGCGGTAAATTAAAGGTCGGCTCCAGGTGGCAGAATCATTCCTTCGCCACTGGCTCGAAGTTAGCGACTGGCGTAGGAATGTTGAGGATTTAACAGAAAAGAGGAAATTGATAAATGCGATTAAAGTTTAATTCAGGCTGCTATGCCAAAAGTCAATAATAATAAAAAACAAATGATTAATCAAAAATAAAGTTTGTTTATTTATTATTATTGACTCAATTTCATACTTCAAAACGCTTCAAATTTTAACTTGGATTATTTTTTTATTATTCACTTTTGATACGCATAAATTTAATTGTCTACGCGAGAAGAGAATTAAAATAGCCAGTCTATGGTAAAGCTACTTACAGTGAGTCTATGATTTCAACGTGAATTTTGTCATCTCAGTTACCAACTCAATAAGTGAAAAAAACAAGGTTATAATGGATATCAAAAAAGAACCGGAATATGCATTTTCGCCTCCGTATATATCTGACAACGCATACAACGGTGAAAATCTACAGAATAATATGATTGACTTCTGGAAAGAGGAATATTCCGTTAAGATCGAATACGAGGCGCCGGTGAGTCACGGCGAAATACTCAATAATGTAGATAAACATGTCTCTCAAAGGGTAATTTTAAACGCTATTTATTCGTTCATCGAATTATAAATTACTTTTCTAAATGTCACAAGCATTTGGTGGTTTATATTGTGTAATGTATATTTGCTGTTGTACCGCATGTTCTTTATTGGTTTCTATAAAACTATGGTTGTTTTCGGAAGTTTTTTTTAATTTAATCATAATCAAATTATGAATTATTGTCTGTTCCATTTTTTAGAGTAATTTTAGTAAATATGCGTCACAACAAAACAGGCTTCTCTTTCTTTACATGAAAAGTAACTAAATGCCGCTAATAACAATGCAGCTTTGTAAGAAATTAAAAAACGAACAAGAAAGTGCCAAAGAATAGTCTATGAATGACCCGTAGCTGCGTCCTTCAATACACAGTTGCGTTGCAGATCATAGACTATAATAGATTTAATGCAAGTGATCAGCGTTAACTAACCAGAGATAGTAAAACATAATTAATAAAATAAGCGGCTGGCAAACAGACTGTCAGAACAACAACTTGGACTTAATACCAAACCGGTCGGGCAGCTCGAATCAATGTCTTAATCCGAGACGTTTGGTGAGCCCACTTATTGTTGATACAATCTACTTGAACTTTGATAGTTTAATTGCAAAACAGCTAATTTTTTTGATAAATAATTCTTTGTTATGAAGAATAATGATCACAAAAACTTCGCCATTTTAAATCAATCATTAAGCCAAGCCAACTTTGGTTTCATCCTATCGATGTCTAATAATTTCGTGTTTTCTGATTTGTTTCAGTTTCAAAATGCCAATACTAATTGTCCAGTTGCAATTGAACCAACATCAGCGAGCTCCTCTCGGAATCAATTACTTGCGACATCTTGCATAGAGAAACGATCCGTTGAAACAGAAACTTTAAAGCGTGAAAGTGTCGATGTAATTGAGCTGGAAAACGGTGTGTTTTGTGAACCTAATTTTGTATGCAGCGTTTGTTGTCATATATTTACATCATCAATCTTACTGCATCAACATGTGACTCTTCATGGTCAATCCAGTTTTGACGGGAAAAAGAGGTTTGTGAAATTAAAAAGTTAACCGAAAAAGACGTTTGAACGTTATTTAGAAACACTGCTATCGTATCGTTAGAATATGTACTAAATTTGGATCGTTCAAAAAATCTTCATTCACCCAAATTTTGTAACTAACTACCGGGATTCACCTATAACCGAATGTTTTGTCTTCTGCTTATTCATTTAATCGTAATTTTCTTTTCAAAGAAAGCTTACTTTGAGTGTATAAATAGACAATGTTATAATATCGCAGACCAAAAATACCAAGTTTGTTTAATTTGTTGACTGAATACTTAACAATCATTCGCTTTAGCAATTCGATATAGCTTAGAGCATGTCGTATTTCAATATGATTTTTGTATACCATAGCTGTTTGTTATGTATACAGTCCATTTTTAAAATGGAGCATACAAAGTTAATCTAGCAGCTTCTTTCTATTTTTGCTTTATCTGTTTTCATATCAATTAAAAGTGAGATGTTGGAAACGGATGTCAAAATTGAACGGGAGGATAAATTACTGTCATCAAGTTACTCATGTGATAACGATTGTTACCAAAATAATGTGAGTGACATCTGGAAAGAGGATCATTCGATTGACATCAAACACGAGGCACTCTCAGATCACGAAAAAGTAATAAACGATGAAAATCAACACAAGTCTAAAAAGGTATACTTTAAAATCAATTACTCGTAGATCACCTCGTAGCTTAAATCTTAGATTAGTATTGGAACCATCAAGGATCTTTTTGGGTGTGGTTACCAAATACAAATACATAGATTATTTGGCGTTAAATCGCTTGAGCAAAGCTCATTTCATTTCTATTTCACATGCAAAGAATGTTAGAATCTCCTATAGATCTATTATCAATATAAGAGAAGGTGTATTTTTATTTATTTTTAACTCATGCCATTAAGAAGGCTCCAATCTTTAGACGCGTGTAGTGAAATATCTTACCCGTAAACAGCATTAGGTTTTTTCTTTTTAATAATTCAACAATTTTCATTCAGAATAACAAAATTAGTTACAATGAACGCAATTCAACGTGATCATTCTTAAATGTAGTGTTTAAATAGAATTATACACTACATTTAAATAAACTAGATTCTAGTGAATTGCCAAACAATTATTTATGTATACTTTTGATAATGTGAGAGTCGTTGCCAAGAATTTAGTGGTAAGGCTGCAATAAGTAAAGCTTCGTTTATATCGTATATAAAAATAACTTGAGATAATCCGATTATTGTTTTTTCTATACTGTTACAGACACACCAAGTAACACTTGAAGACGTATCTGGAAGTGAGTCTTTTGAATGTGACCAATGCAATTTTATAGCTGCCGGTTCGTATCTCTTCAAAAAGCATAAAATGACGCACAAAAAACCTTCTATATGTGACCAATGTAACTTTAAAGCTGGCAGTCGTTTCCTCTTACAAAAACATAAAATGTCGCAAAATGAAAAAAACTCTTTCAAATGTGGTCAATGCATTTTTAAAGCTTCTAGTTCTTATCTCATAAAAAAGCATAAACTGTCACACATTGACGAAAAACCTTTCAAATGTGACCAATGCAGCTTTGAAGCTGTCAGTAGTTACCACTTGACAAAACATAAAGTGACACACGCTCAGCAAATTTCTTTTCGGTGTGAGCAATGCAGCTTTGAAGCTTCCAGTTCTTATCTTTTCCGGAAGCATAAAACGTCGCATATTGATGACAAGTCTTTCAAATGTGACCAATGCAGTTTTGAAGCTGTCAGTGATTACCTCTTGAAAAAACATAAAATGTCACACACCGAAGAGAACTCTTTTAAATGTGACCAATGTACCTTTCAAGCTGCCAGTTTATATCTCTTAAAAAAGCATCAAGTGTCGCACACTGAAGAAAAACCTTTCCAATGTGACCAATGCAGTTATAAAACTGTGTTTGCTTATCTCTTAAAATCGCATCAAGTTTCTCACACTAAAATTAAGCCATTCGAATGTGACCAATGCGATCATAAAGCTGCCCAACTCAGCGACCTCAAAAGACATAAAATGGTACACGCCGGAGAAAAGTCTTTCAAATGTGACCAATGCAGTTATATAGGTGTCCGGGCTGATTACTTGAAAAAGCATAAACGGTCGCACTTAAAAGTGAAGCATTTTGAATGTGACCAATGCAATTACAAAACTACCCAACTTCGTAACTTGAAAATGCACAAAAGTCGCGAACAAAAGAAAAAGCATTTTTCATCTCAACAATGCAGTTATTATAAAAAATAATAAAACATTTTTAGTACTTTTTCCACATAAAATTTATTAGATCAGGACCGGTTTCGCTCATCGCGAGCATTATCAACTGATAAGAAAAATACAAAAACAGTGATATTTATACAAATTTAAATTGAAATAAAAAGGTGTAAGCAACTATTAACAATTTAAAGGATTAGCAAATTACATTATAATTACACAAAATTAAAATGCTTAACACCCATAACAATTAAAAACTCATCATCAAAGAATAATAAATCTAAGTGGCAAACGATATCAATTATAAACACAATTAAAATTTGGGAAATTTTTACACAAAGTGAAACACTACATTACTAAAGTAAATATCCTAATGATGATTTGGTGTTTTTCCCGTTTCCAAGCAATGATGTACTTCAACAAAATCGGCAGTAATGAAGATTCTGAAAAAGACATAAATAGACAAAAATTTTTACCTAACTCTAATTTATTAAACGAACAGGTTATATTTGCATCATCACCTTTATTATATCCGTTTCATTAATCTAATTCTAACCTATGTTAACTGCTCTTCTATATTATTTATATGTTTTTCAAAATTTATTCCTTTTGTAAGAATTGATATGGTTTTTAAAAATGTCTTTTTCAGAATCTTCATTACTGCCGATTTTGTTGAAGTACATCATTGCTTGGAAACGGGAAAAACACCAAATCATCATTAGGATATTTACTTTAGTAATGTAGTGTTTCACTTTGTGTAAAAATTTCCCAAATTTTAATTGTGTTTATAATTGATATCGTTTGCCACTTAGATTTATTATTCTTTGATGATGAGTTTTTATTGTTATGGGTGTTAAGCATTTTAATTTTGTGTAATTATAATGTAATTTGCTAATCCTTTAAATTGTTAATAGTTGCTTACACCTTTTTATTTCAATTTAAATTTGTATAAATATCACTGTTTTTGTATTTTTCTTATCAGTTGATAATGCTCGCGATGAGCGAAACCGGTCCTGATCTAATAAATTTTATGTGGAAAAAGTACTAAAAATGTTTTATTATTTTTATTATAATGCCATTCCACCAAGTATTGACAGTGAACACCTTAAAAGTGATGAATGCAGTTATTATTAAACTGTCCACTCTGGCAACCATATAAATAAAATAAAACACCACATTCTCTTGAGGAAAGTTTTTTAAATGTTACCAATGCGATAGCAAAGTAACCCGATGCCGAAAAAAACAACAAATTAACCATCGAAGAAAAAAAACTCCTTGCATGTGATAAGTTATTTTAAATTAATCGATGAAACTATAACGAGAAACAATAAATATAAACATACAGATTGTTTAATACTCTAATGTTATTGGTTATCTTATTTAACAATTCCCTTTTCCTTGTACCCTTAAAAATTATACTATCATTTAGTCAAGAGACGAGCTTTAAAACGTGGAATTTCGTCACCCTTCAAAATATATTATTAGGTCCATAACGATGAAAAGAAAAGGTTTAAGTATTTTGAACGCGAATTGCCGTTGAAGCGGCTATTCTCTGGGTTAATAACAAACCAATGATAACATTTCGGAAGTGAAGGTAATTGTTCAATAAATTTTACATTTGAAAGCTTAGTCTACGTTTTTCACAATAGAAAGATTACATTTTCTGATCAAAATTCAACCAGTCAAGTTATCAACGTTGTTGGCTTCGGTTACGGAGGTCATTAGTTTGAGTCCCATTACGGAAAATTTGAAAAATTAATTTGTGTATTCTTGTTCAAAGACATGGATGCTTATCTCTCGCGGCTCGGAGACTAGAAAAATACGTCTCTGCCGATGGGGTTGTCTTTTTTGACCCCAGTGGTTTCCGCCTTATTCTCATGAATTGAAAAAAAAAATAGTCTTAGGGCTTTAAAATATCTCTCTGCATCATTCCTCATACATTTTTTTATAAAAATCCTTGTTTTTTTAATAAATGATCATATTTTAAGTTGCGCGTAAAAAATACGTCATCCCAGCACACATATGAACTGACGAGTGTTCTCAGCTATCTTACGAACGATCGTTATCGCGGGTGCTTATCGCCTGATAGCGTAATCGCGTTATCGCATACTTATATAAACTAAAAAAGGTCCAAAAAACTATGATATAAGAATACCCTAATTATAGACATTGTATCACCCATATTAAAATAGATATTTAAGAAAATGTTGGTATTGGGGTCGCATTTCTTGAGCTTAGAACAGGAAAATTTATGATGTCTTGAATTTCCTGCTCCCGCTCATTCTTATCTTAAACGAGGCGTACTAAGAGTGGTAAGATAACCACTAGTTCTTTTCATATTCTCTTTGAAAAAAAGAGAGAAATTGATCAATTTAATAATAAGCAGTTCTCGTAAACAACTTTTCTGCAAGAATAAACTTTACCAAAAGACCATATGCTTACCATTAGGAGCGGAAATGATAAAGAACATTTTTAAATCGACCAGATAACCTTTTGATGTTAACAAAAAAATCTTTAAATATATCTTTTTGTTATTATCAAATAATTGTTTTGTATTAAAAGTTTTATTTTAGGAAAATATTTTGTTTTTCAAGTTTATTTGATTTTTCGTCAAACAAATACAGAAAATAATAAATGCTCTTTTATGCTCGAAAATTACTTTTTGTCCACAAGCACATTGTAATTTTTTTACACTTCAAGTTTAAAAATATTTAAATAATTGGTCTATATTTCTCGTGCTTTATCCACTGTTAATGTGTGGTATATAGCTTGCACATGGAGTTTGCTTTGACAGATTTTTTCAACGAAAAATAATTGTCAACCACTCTTTTTGCCGCTAGAAGAAAAATGATTTACATCTCAACATTTAGAAATGGGAACAGCACATTCACTTAGCGATATTATTTTAGCATCATTCAAATTGTATATATTATATAAAATTTAAATTCTGCAGAGCAGGCCTGTCAATACATGCACCGAGAGATATTTCTTTTACTTTGAGAATTTCTGGCTTATTCATTAAATAGGTTTGTAATTTAATTTTCCCGCCAGTGAATTTTCTGACTACTTAAAAATGCAACAAACATCCCCCGTTGAGGTCAACGGGCTTACAGCTAGCAATTTTTTATTATTCGAAAGACTTATTTATAAAAACGATTAAAGTTCAACTCAATAACATTCGTTTGTATTTTAATAAACACAATTAAAATGCAAACACTTTCTTTCTTCGAGTGGCATTGCAACGCTTGCCGGGTACCTGCTAGTAATATATAATTAATTCCGATTGTTGCTATCGTTTAAGGTTATTCACGATTATTTTTTTATATGAGTGATAGAAAAATTGGGTAATCAAATGAAAGAAGTTGAATGCATGGAGCAAAGTGCCATTGTATTACATGTCAAAAAAAACACAACATACGCACACGTACACATCACATATACGCACTCTAACAGGAATACACAGGTTTAATATCATGGAAAGAAAAATATTACAAATACAATAAATATACAATAAAACTGTATTTTTTATTTTATATATTTTTCGATAACTAAAAATTCGAAAAATCTACTTTACAGCAATTTTTCCTCTTATTTTCGGAAGGTTATTTGCGCAAAAGACATTGGCTGTGCATCTTTCATCAGAAATTAAAAAGTTCGTGCGCCATTTAACGGTATTTAGACCTACTAAACGAAAATGTCGATTGTTAATAGTGATAATAATTAAAAACACTATTTAACGTCAATTAATTTATTCTGGTGGTGGTATAGCTGATGTAACTTTTGTGCGCTCTGTAAGAATGTATGTGCGCGCACTCGACAATTTGTGATCGCGCGCACACACGCACAGCTCAGAAGAAACACTGCTCTCCACCACATCGTATTTCTGACAACGATATTTATCATATCTAAATAAATATATACGGACTTTAACGGACGGCAGCGTAAATCAGAAGGTAATAACACCAACGCAACACAATATTTTAATAAAAGAAATCTTTCAGACATACATGTTATATTCATCGAATTAACAGAATTTAACGGTCGATCTACGTACAACCGCCAGAAAAGTATAGGCTGAGATTTAATAGAACTCATGATTTGATACTTTTTCTATAACACTTGTTGAAAATTAGGAATGCAATGATTGGTCTCATTTCGGAGGCTTTTCTCCAATGTGCATCTTTTTGCATTGTAAAGTAACGAGATTGAGCAGATTTGTTGCAGACTGCATTGGTCACATTCAAAGGAATTATCTTGTGTGTGACTTTTTATGTTTAGTTAAGTTACCGGAGGTAGTAGTTTTATAATTGCATTGGTTACATTTAAAAGGCTTTTCTCCAGTGTGTGACATTGTATGCCTTTTTAAGCTACCAGACCAAGCAGTTCTATAACTGCATTGGTCACATTTGAAAGGCATTTCTCCAGTGTGTGACATTTTATGCGTTTTTAAGCTACCAGACCAAGCAGTTTTATAACTGCATTGGTCACATTTGAAAGGCTTTTCTCCAGTGTGTGACATTTTATGCCTTTTTAAGCTAAAAGACCAAGCAGTTCTATAACTGCATTGGTCACATTTGAAAAGCTTTTCTGCAGTGTGTGACATTCTATGCTTTTTTAAGCTACCAGACAGAGCAGTTCTAAAACTGCATTGATCACATTCGAAAGGCTTTTCTTCAGTGTGTGTAATTTTAAGCGTTCTTAATCTACTAGACACGGCAGTTCTAAAACTGCATTGATCACATTCAAAAGGCTTTTCTCCAGTGTGTGACATTTTATGCCTTTTCAATTGAATGGATGAAATAGATTTATAACTGCATTGGTCACATTTGAAAGGCTTTTCTCCAGTGTGTGACATTTTATGCCTTTTATAGCTACCAGACCAAGCAGTTCTATAACTGCATTGGTCACATTTGAAAAGCTTTTCTGCAGTGTGTGACATTTTATGCATTTTTAGGTTATCAGACCTAGCAGTTCTATAGCTGCATAGGTCACATTTGAAAGGCTTTTCCTCAGAATGTGTCATTTCATGCGACTTTAAGTTATCAAAACGAAGAGCTTTAAAATTGCATAGGTCACACTTTAAAGGTTTTTCTCCAGTGTGTGACAGCTTATGCCTTTTTAAGTGACCATTACGAGAAGCTTTAAAATTGCATTGGTCACATTTCAAAGGCTTTTCTCCAGTGTGTGACATTTTATGCATTTTTAGGTTATCAGACCTAGCAGTTCTATAGCTGCATAGGTCACATTGAAAAGGCTCTTTTTCAGTGTGTGACGTGTTATGATGTCCTTTGTTTCGCGAAATGGCAGCTTTTTTCTTTTTTCTGTCACGTGTCAAAATTTGATCTCCGGTGTGTGACTTATGCAGTTCAAATTGACCAGGATAAACAGTTTTTTTAGTGCCTTGTTCGTAATCAAAATTATTTTTTCCAGCATGTAATGTTTCCGTCTGTAAGCAAAACATATTTTGCAATCACATTTGACTAATTCAGTTTTTTTTTAAATTCAAAATGAAAAAGGTGCTCAAAAATAGCATCGTCACAAATAAACATTTTTAAGAACAGTGAAATTTTCTTAAAAATAATTTGAAACAATTCAGAATACTCAAATAAAGTCAATTGTTTATTACAGCAGTAACTACGAACAATGTCACTCCTTTTTTTAACTCAATTTTAATCGATTTTTATTCAATTTTAAAAAGAGAAAGATAGCATGTTTGGTCATAGTTTATCATTGTAATATTTAGGGGTGACGAGGACTCAAATTTGATGTTTATAAATAAAAAACCAAACAGCATTGAACTATTATTACTGTTTTAATATTTAGTATGTAGTTTTAAATACACATTTTTGACAAAGAAATATAATAGGGGTAAAAAATATACGTTGCTTTGAAGACAAATCGTTTGTTCATATTCAAACAACTGTTTTTTCGGAAAATAAACAAGAACTTGGTATACCTTTTTAGACTGGTGATGATTTTCAAGCTCAATTATTTTTTCGTGAACTTCCAGTGCCTCGTGTTTGATGTCAATTGGATGATCCTCGATCCATATGCCATTTATATTATTTTGGTGACTTTCAATATGACAAGAGTCCTGATTGGACGATGACAGTAATTCGTGTTCTGGTTCTATTTTGATATCCGTTGTAAGCTTCTCACTTAATTGTATCATATAAACAAAAATAAAAAGTTTAGTATCAGCCCCCAGATCTCTTTCTTGTGACTTACTTTAACGATCGATTAAATATATGTCTGAGCTGCAAGAGTAGGATTTTCGAACAATAAAATTTTAAAAAAGTGTAAGTGTGCATATTGAATAAAATACGTTAACGTAGTATACAATAATTTTGCGCTGGAAATTTAGAACAAAGTTTGGAAGGGATTTCATTTTTGCCAGGGCAACATAGGTTATCGAATAATAAAAAGTTACGAACCAATTTTCCCCATCTATTTTTATTATAGCATGGCCGATGAGATGCTGCTTCAGTATATTTGACGATGGGAATATGCCATAACAAATATTACAAACGAAATTCTGCTCATTAAGCACAGCATTTTCTATCACAATAATGGCGACCATGTTCTCTTGTGATATTGTTGTCATTATGTTTTGTTCGTGTGCATTATCTTTTGCTTGTTTTTGATTTTGAAGCAAATTAATCGCAGGTAATTCGTTGTGAACTGAAGAGTCGACATTATTAGTTTGCAACTGAAAATGAAAATTAGACTTAGATAAATACTTTAAAAAACTTGTTAACATAAATGTGTTATGCTGATATATTCATTATTTTCTAAAATATTCCCAAGTTAAAACAAATGGAAAATATATATTGCATATAATTAATGTCACAAACAATAAAATTCCACGGTGAGGTCGTTACTCTATATAATTCGATAAGTCGTAAATTTATATGGTTTCTGATACAATATAAATGATGGCATGGATATTAAACATTTGAAAATATAAATGGGACTCGACAGGCGTAAGGTCATATAATAAACATAAACAGAAGAAATGAAATACAACTTGACAAAACAATAAAATGACTAAAAATACTTTTATAGACTGGTGATGAGTGTCGAGTGCTTCGAATTTGATGTCATCCATATTGCTTCTAAAATGGTTATCTGGTGTTTTTGCTGACACTGAGTCGTCGTCCAGTTCAATTTTGACATTAGTTTGAAGCTTTACTCTAAATAAAAATATTAAAACAAAGAAAAAGTGATATATAAAATTTGACTGTTTAACATGTATATGTGTTGTGGATTGAATTGTCATTAACTTGGTAGACATTCATCGTAAAAAGGTGAACAGTAAAGTGAGTTTGTAATATCCACATTATATACGTCAAAAACTAATTTTAGTTTTGAAGCTCTGGTGAAGGCATTCGCCAAATTAGCTATCAACAATGTAAAAAAAATATATCTTTACACCGAATATAAAATGACAGCAACGGTATCAAACAACAGAAACGCTTTTGAGCGACCTGCTAATTGCCTAATTTTACTCACCTGCTTTTTTCTTCAAATTTCAATTGAACATGGCTAGTTACATGCTGTTCAAGTAAGTGAGATGATGGAAATATATCATGGCAAGCACTGCAAACAAAGTTTCGCTCGTGGAAAACAACTTTTTTAAGATTTATTACAACGTTCACCTCCCGCAGTATAAACTCCCTTTTAATATGCCTTTTGTGTATGTAAGACTTCGAAGATGGAAGATCAGTTTGAGCCGAAGTTATCGCTGGCGGTTCAATGAGATCGTCAGTGATGGTCTTAGTCGTTTGAAACTGAAACAAAAATAAGTCTCTATTAAAAACCCACAAAAATTTAACCTTAAAGATATATTCATTTTTCCCGGACTTAGCCGAGACGCTCTCAACTAACAAAGACCACAAAAGATGTTAATCGTTAAGTTTTAATACAGTCATATCCAACTCGTGGCCCAATTTAAGGTTGTCTGTGGCTTTTTCGAGGTTTAAAACTGTCTATACATCTTGCATTTTTTTATAAAGACAGTGCTAGCCGACTGAGCAAAACAAATTGAACGTGCTGCGGCCTTTTATAAGACACCTGTCTATGTCTTTCTTACGAGCCTGTAATTCAATCAAAGGACAATAATTCAAGACATGCAATAATTTATTTCAGTTGAACATTAAGTAACAATCGCTTAGAAATTGACTGCAGAATCAAAGGCACCTATAGCCTGTTGATCTGAAAATATATGTATTCTCGGGTGATACATGTATTTTTTATTTGCTTTAATTGCATAGAGTACCAAACTACTAAGCGACATTGTCTTGCTGATATTCTATTTTTAAAAACATCAACGGACATAACCTCAAATAAATGCTGCACGTATTGACCACGTAATAACCATAACAATGTGTATATATGATTTGTTAAGCAGATGAGTGACTATTTAATGTTTAAGATAACCTTATTTGTCTCGTGATGATCTAGTTCGTCAGCAACTCCTTCTTGTTTTGAGAGCGTCTCGACCTTGATGTCGATCAACTCTTTCTCGTTCAAGATAGCATTCACATTGTTTTGGCGACTGTCGCTGTTTTGAGCGTTCTCAGATGGATAAATTGACAGTAATTCATCGTCTGGTTCTATTTTGATATCCATTTCCAAACTATTGTGATATAGTGAATAGAAATAAATGCACAAGCTTTATGAAATATGACATAACCATAGACAATAATTATAAATATCTTGCTCGTCTTTTTTTATATGAATTGATGTATGGTAACTGATAACTAAACGAGAAATAAAATTATAAAAATAGTAAAGTAAATACAAATGATTCGAAGTGACTAAGCTTTTTTGTGTAAAAACATCTTATTTCAATTTGAATGTGTTTTCCATAAAAGATCTAGAAATCAAGACGAAAAGAAAAGCCAAAGAAATATGGTCAATATAGTGTCTGTGATATTATATTGCAGTTTTGCAAAATCTATGCAGCAGTTTTACCGTTGTATTTTGACGATATAACTTTTTTAAATTCATAATGGTCAAAAAACGTATTTCTCTTACAAACTGTAGTAAGCAAAATTTTTGCGAGATGTTAATAAAGTGTATATCTAGAGCAGGGTTTCTCAACGGTGGGCCATGTGGCCCCCCAGGGGGCCACAGAGATTTATTTTTGTTTTGGGGAGCCACAACACATTATAGGGGGGCCACGGGTATTGAAAAAACGATACAGGCAAGAGCATAATGGCGGACGTCACGCAGCTATTTTTTGTAAATCCGTAAATAAAATAAATTATTGGCATTATTCGAAAATCTCGGAAGAGCTTTAAAAAAAGTGTGTAAAATTTTCATGGGAAGACAAAACAATGGTATGGGGGCCACAAAAAAATGAAGACACTCAAAAGGGGCCACGCTTCCAAAAAGGTTGAGAAACACTGATATAGAGCATGCGTGAAAGGGTAAAGCGTTTATTTTCACAGCAGCAAAATGTGATTATCTAACTGACACAAAACCGCTTTCGTTTTACTGATCTCAAAAAATCTGACAGCTCTAAAAATAATGTAATATAAACTCTAAAAATATAATATATTTGGCTGCTTCGACAGTATCAATTGAAATATTTATTGTTGAATAGAAAATTTAGTGTTCCTATACATAAAGTTCCTATATATAATCGAACACAAGCCAATAAAAAAAATATTGTCTATGGTCAAACTATTATTTGACATAAAAATGTTCTACATGTTTCGCGTCAATTATTGAGTCAATACTCCGGAATGGATATAAAGATGGAACCAGACGATGATTTGCTGTCATCACACGGAGCATCAGGGATAGACAACGATGCTGGGATAAACGAAGACATCTCTAGCGAAGGTCAATCATCTGGCAATGGATTCGGCGTACATGTGAAGCAGGAAGAATTTGACGAAGACGATTACAACAAAGAAGGAAACGTATGTTGAAATGTAATGGTGGATTACTTGAACGCGGTAACGTTTTTAAAAACATTTCTGACAAAACATTGAATTCTTCTTATACGTATGTTTTATGTTTGATACATTTGTATTCAAATCAAAAAAGGTTCATATTATGTGCTTTCTTTTATTTATAATGCAATCTAACTCATTTTAAAGACTCAACCAAACTTTCTAATAGATTTTTTCCACAACAAAATTTTCGAATTTCGCGTCCTAGAGTTTAAAATTCTATCTAAGTTTAGAATCCGAACTGCAAATACTACCGTCCGTTTGTTTATTTTTTGTAGTCTTCGAATGTTAAATCTTACAAATAAAATGTCTAATATGGTGTTTTTGTTATCAAAGTAGAGTAAATCGGTTAGTAAGTATGTATATCGACTGTGGAAAGGAAAAAGGACTTAACCCTCAGTTTTTTCAAAATAGCTTTTATTCGATAATCACTATGTATACAACTTAATACATGTTCTATCAAAAGGATGTAAGCTATTAATGCCGAATTAATATCTAAATTAGGCTTTTTATTTTTTAAAAAGAAGGGCCTGTGAAATTTTCGTCGAGGAAAAAGGACTTAAACCACATCAATGACATTATTAGTCGCTGAGGTAAGATTTTACGGCGAGGAAAAAAGCGGTAAGCATCTTACGTCCTAAATGTATAGGAAACATTGCAGTTTTACCAATCTATGCTGGGCGGTCGTATGAAGTTTTGCGCACCGACAAGTCTTAAGCCACTTACATTTCTCACCTACACTTATGCCGGTAAACACCTAAATCAACGGTCCTTACGAAACTAATTGTTTAAATAAAAATCGTAACATTAAAATGGCAACAGAAAGGAGCAAAAGTATTCTTAAGATGTGTGGTGTCAACCTAGATGTTATTAACAGTGCAAAAAAGAAAGGTAATTGTTTAATATTACCTATTCAAATTTATATATCGCCCAAGCACAGGGTTATCGTAAATTGTATTTAAATACTTATAAAACAACCCTGTTTCTACCATAATATGTCTTAAGCTATAGTTCAATGATCTCTTCTTCATCTCAGTTGAAAAAATTACCATTATATTTGGTATCTTTATTAAAAACACCAACATGCGGTTTTTAGGTTATGTATCGTGTCGCGTCAATATTTTTGACAAAACGGTTTTAAATTCACTTGTATTTACGACTAAAATCATTGCAATAGGCGAATATTTTTACTGTTCACTGCTTTTATACATTTAAAGTATTTTCCAATGCATAATATTCGAGTAACCTACAAATAACTTTTAAGAACAATTCAGATTACACTGCAAGTAAAATGGAATAAATATTAATTACTGATAAATACTTTCTCTCTATGTTTGATCAATAATGTATGATAAACTATGTCTTTACTTAATGTGTTAAAATAAAGGTAAAATAGCAATGGTAGCAATCATTCAATCTATTTAAATTTTACTTGCAGCTCGCTGTTAGGCTCGCGTTGATATAACTTTAACTAACATAATTTCTATGCTACATACTCTGATTTAATTTGTTTAGCTTCTGAAGATGTCCTCTGTGATAACAGCTTGTATGGAGGTATTGATGACATCATTATTATGGAAATTAATGATACAGACGGCTTTACAACCCTAGACAGTAGTAGTATACTGTATTATCCGGATATTCCTTCAACGAGTGAAACCATTATACTCTTGACCAGAACCAGAAACAACTGAAAGCGAAGGTATACTTCATAAATTGAATACGTTTCAAATATACTTAAAATGACTTTGTTATTCCTACAAGTTTAGAGTTATTAACATCTGTTTCAACCCACAAACTGTTTCAGAATGGATTAAAAATAATTAGTATAATGCTCAAAACTTAACTTTCTATACATGTTATTTATTATAAAATATTGTCTCATTTGTTACAGATCCAAATCCAGCAATGTCAATGGACATTGTTGGAAAAGAAGGTTTGAAGAAGCCCAGGAAGGATAATATTTAAAAAATCAGAAAGCAAAACAAGTCAAAAGGTCATAGTCACACGGCATATAACAACTCCAGAGTTATTGTGCCTGGCAAAGGAGTTCAACCAGTTGCATGTCAAAGCATGAAATGCCTAAATAAATGCTGCAACAGCTTTAGCGAAGACGATCGTCAAAAACTATTTGACCAATTTTGGGGTTTAAATGAAACTGAAAAACGTTGCTTTTTAATCAGTGCAATAAAAGAAAATGAAGTAAAACGCAGGTATTTAAAAACTAGTGGCAACAGTAAACAGCGTACTTCGTCGTTTATATATTCGTTGCCTAAAGACAACCAACGACACAACGTATGTTAACAGTTCATTATAAAAACGCTACACATAGGCCAAAAACTACTTCAATATACGTTCGCGAATAAGACTGAAATAAATACACCTCAGCAAGACAAACGAGGCAAGAGGATCCCTGCAAATAAAACTCCTGCTGGTCAAGCAGCAGGAGTAGTCAAATTTATTGAAATGCTGCCAGCTGTACCGTCTCATTACAATCGAGCGAATTACCAAAAAAAATATCTTACAACAGGCTGCAAAAATCTTTCAAATATCTACCGTGTGTATAAACATAAAGAAGAGTCGGAATCTCGGAATTGTGTAAAAGAGAAGGTATTTAGAGATATTTTTTGTAGCAAATTTAATATAGGGATTCACACTCCAAAAAAGGATAAATGCGCAATGTGCGAAAAATTCAAAGGGCTCTCACCGGAAGAGTGTGATGGTATATTTGAATCACATTTAAAAGAGAAGGACCTTACCAAGGCCATGTTTCATAGAGACCAAGCTCGGGGCAAAGAAGATGAAATATTTGTATGCGTTTCATTTGATCTTCAAAAGGTCCTTAACACCCCACATGGCGAAAGTATGCTTTTATACTATTCGAGAAAATACGCGATGTACAATTTAACATTTTACGAAAGTATAACACGCAGAGGGCATTGCTATTTGTGGGGTGAAATCGATGGGAACCGTGGGTCCAATGAAGTATGTTCAATTTTGTTTAATTATTTACAAGAAATTGACAAAGAAGCAACAAAAAAAATCGTTGCCCTTTATTGTGACAGCTGTCCAGGGCAAAATAAAAATAGAGAAGTTATTTCTATGTTATATTATTTCATAAACAATTGCACAAACATTAAAGAAATAACACTAAATTTTTTATTGCCAGGACATACATATATGCCTGTTGATTCAATGCATGCTTGCATTGAGTCCAATTATCGTAAAAAAAATATTTGGGCACCGTCAGAATGGCCTACCATTTTGACAAATTCTCGGATTAATCCAGGGCCATTCAGTGTTAACGTCTTGAGTTTCAAATCTTTCAGTAACTGGAAACCTACTCAATAGTATGTGTTTCCCATAAATGCCAAGTCAAATGATGGGAAGAAAATAATGATTAGAGACATCCGTCGAGTATTGTTCACGAAAGGAAATGTTATAGGTCTCTATAATACATGTCTTGAGACTGAAGAAAAAAATATATTTGAAGTGAAAACTAGACGAAACTGCCGACAAGCCCCATGCCCTACCCCTAATGCATTGTATACAGAACCCCTTTCTATAAATCCAACGAAATCTAAGGATTTAATGGAGTTGTGCAGAAATTCTGTCATCCCGGAGAGGTACCATGCGGAATACAAGGCCATGAATAAGTCTGAAGACGTTCTGGATATTCTACTAGAGACCGACGAAGAAGATAATATAGAAAAATAATTATCTCATTATCAAACTGTATTTTTTTAAATTTGAATTATTTCATTATTAAGTTTTATAAAATGTTTCTTTCTTGACACTTTCTTGAATAATTGTACACATTTTTAACGTAGTAATTTTATATAAAAAAAGTTTTTTTTAAATTATAATTTAATAAAATATTTTTATGTAAAAATAATGATTTTTACTTTAATAATATTGAATTATGCAAAACGAAAAATATATTTGCAAATTCCTAGCTTCCAGCGTGTCATATTATGTCTACCTTTATTTACAAGTCACTTAGAAATTGGCGAGGAAAAAGGACTTAAGCTGCTTAAGTTTCGCGTGGTTAACAATTTTTGTCAGGGAAAAAAGACGTAACCATCGATTTTATTCGTTTTTCTTGAATAAATTTTTTAATTTGTATCGAATTGGGTAAATAAAATACCAGTTTATTAGTCTTCAAGCACTTCAAAGTTATGCATATTTAATATTTAGACTCTGTCTCTAAATCATTCAAAAAACGTTTTTTGTGCCTCCTGTAAAATTTGGTTTGTGTGGGTTAAGTCCTTTTTCCTTTCCACAGTCGATATGCTTACTGACCTTGCAGCTCAATACGACAAATGTTTAGCTTAATTATAAAGAATTAGCTTAAAATTAATTAAGTTTTCAATTATAAATATAACATTTTTTAAATTTGAATCGTTCAAACTATGTACATTCTCACAAATTTTGTCACTAACAAACTTTTGACAGTTGTCAGTTCAAGTTCATCCGTGCACTTGAATGCCTGAAGATGCCGAAAGGCGAAACCCAGGTCGTTAGTGACAAAATTTGTGAGAATGTACATAGTTTGAACGATTCAAATTTAATATTGAAATTCCACCAAGCACCTTCAGTCGAAATCTTAAATTATAACATTTTTTGTAGGTTGTCGTTATGGAGTCACAGAAAATCAAAAAAGAAAACGAAAACAGTTGGGAAAAGTACAAAAAAGAATACTACGACGACGTCCGTTTCATAAAAGAAGAAAATATTGATGTCGACGAGTGCACACATTCCGAATGGAAACCAGAAGAGGTAATTGTTTGACTCATGTTACGCGGTGTTTATAATGTTTCAAATTTTATTTCATGCAATAAATAATAAATAAATTTAATACATTATTGATTCATCATTGCTATCACCTACAATTCTATATGTTAGAATTTTTTCGAGATCGATTGTGAGTTTTCATCATCGGAGGACTAGCGAGTATTTTTGAATTTAGACATTTAAAGTTCTGTAGTAAGTGATTGTCTGATTTTAGCGTAGGCATCTTTACGTATTTCGTGATAAGTGGCCAAATATTTAGTTAGTTATATTGATCATTTTCTTTTCAGAATGTACTAATTTATCAGTCAATCTCAAGCCGTCGTCTATAGTTTTTAATGTGAACATACAGCTTTTTCGCTGCAACTGCTTTCTGAGTCATTAATTATAGTTGGTTCATCGGCACACAATTTGACTAATTCTTCTTCGTTGAATGTACGATCCTCCAAAATTCATTCGGTATCTTATTAAACCGTAATATATAAAAATATACCACAATTCATCAACCGTGTTAAATCAAAAACGTGTTATCCGAGGCCCAATTCTATGATAAAATATTACTACATATAAATCAATTTATATAATAGAATATATTAAATTAATATTATTTTTTTTTGTTTCAGTTTCAAACTACCAACTCTATAGATCTCATTAAACCACCAGCAAAAATTACGTCTCAAACTGATTTATGTTCGACTTCTTACGAAAAAGAACTGAATGTAAAAAAGGAATTTTCGCTGCACCAAGTGGACGTTGTAATATTGCTTAAAAAATGTGTATTCTATAAGAAAAATTTTGTATGCAGCGTTTGTTTCGATACTTTCTCTTCGTCGCATTTACTTAAACAACATGTGGCTCGTCATGGAAACTCAAAATTCTATTTAAAAAACAGGTAAGAAACGTAAGAAATTGAAAGATTCCTAAATAATTTTATATTTTTTAAAAAATTTGCTTGCTGGTATTTTTCAAAAACTTTCCCTGAAATTAACGCATTTCCCTAAATAAAAATATTTAAGGTCTCGAGATAGGCTCTTCGAGTAATTGTTATTTCGAAAAACCGAAAACCTTTTTCGCAGAGTTCAAACGTATTTATGTCACTGCTCGATTTTTAATACATGAGAGTTGCCAATCGATTTTCCCGTAGCCCCGCAAAAATGTGCCGTTGTTCCCCTTAAATTATTTTTTCTCTGTGCCCTCCGATTGAGAAACTGTGGTCAACCGTAGATTAAAAAAGGTGAAATAACATTGAATTATTGATAATTTTTGAATATTATTTTATTCATAGATGACCATTTATTCGGTGAATGCTTTCATAAGTGAGTTCGTTTGTTTGATGTTTTGAGTAAATAATTGACAATTAATCTTCGAAAAAATTCGTAACCTGAAGCCTTTTACCTTGTAGTTTATAAAAAAAATCACTACTAATCTTTTAAATGTTTTTAATCTGATTATACCGCCTGTGTGGTCGAGTGGTCAACGTTGTTGGCTTCGTGTGTTCGAATCTCGGTACAGATTGTTTTATAAATTGATAAATGAATTTCTGTACGAAGGCATGGATGTATGCGATGTCTTGAATTCCCCTCCCCAACCCATCTTATCCCATGAACGGTGCGTATCGAGTGCGACAAGCTAACCGCTAGTCCCTATCCTTCTTTTCCTTATCTCTTTGGAAAAAGGAGGGTTAAAAATTTAAGTAACAAGCAGTTCTCGTAGATGAACCATAAAAGAGTTCGTATGGTCTATATTGAGAGCCGACATGGTTAAAAAAACTGATTTTAAAAGCAAAAACAAGAAGGACAGCAATTTAACTTCTTATTTATGTTTTCATGTTACAATTAAGTGAGAGGCTTAAAACGGATATCAAAACAGAACCAGACAATGAACTACTGCCGTTTTCCTCTCAGGACTCTTTTCATAGCGACAGTCACCACAACAATATGACTGACATTTGGATTGAGGATCATTCAATTGACATCAAACACGAGGCACTCGAAGTCCACAAAAAAACAAATGAACATGAAAATCATCACCAGTCTAGAAAGGTATTACTTACTCTTGTATATTTTCTGAAAAAACCGTACAAATCTGGTCAAACTTTTTTTCTAAGCAACGTATACTTTTTCACCTTTGTCAGAAGTGCATTTTAAAAAAAATTAATTTAAAAGACACCAAATAAAAATGAAAAATGTCAAGCTTAAACTTTTTAAAATGCAAACAACATATTATATATTCGACTAGCAGTAATAGTTAACTTTTATGTGCTGATTGGTTTTAGTTTCTTACTATCAAAATCAAAGCCCTCTCACCGTTATATGAACAATAATATACCATCACTTGCCAAAATGACATTGAAATCGAGAAATGTTAAATTAATAAAAAGTCGTGATTTTAATTGTAGTCGTTGGTGTATTCAACAAACATTTTTTTACACAGCATTAGTTCAGATTCGAATTAATTCAAACAAAATTTCACTGTTTTCCCGTTATTTCTATATGAAAATTTTATTTAAAATATATTGTTTTTGCATACAGACAGAATCATTACTTCATTATGGAAAAAAGAGCTTTAATTGTGAACAATGCACTTATAAAACTGTTAGTTCCGGTAACTTAAAAAAGCATCAACTGTCACACACTAGAGAAAAGTCTTATAAATGTGACCAATGCGCTTTTAAAATTGCCTACCCCCGTGTTTTGAAAGACCATAAAATATTACACTGTGGAGAAAAGTCTTTTAAATGTGACCAATGTTATTATAAAACAACTTGGTCTAGTAACTTAAAAAAGCATAAAATTTCACACACTGGAGAAAAACCTTTCAATTGTGACCAATGCAATTTTAAAACTGCTTATCCTCGTGCTTTGAAAGACCATAAAATCTCCCACACTGGAGAAGAGCCTTTTAAATGTGACCAATGTAATTATAAAACTACTCGGTCTGGTAACTTAAATAACCATAAAATGTCACACACTGGAGTAAAGCCTTTTAAATGTGACCAATGCAGTTATAGAACTGCCTTTTCTGGTACCCTTAAAACGCATAAAATGTTACACACTGGAAATAAGCCTTACAAATGCGACCAATGCAGTTATAGAACTGCTTTCGCTGGAAACTTAAAAACGCATATATTGTCACACACTACAGAAAAGCCTTTCAAGTGTGATCAATGCAATTATAAAGCTTCTCTTACTGGTCACTTGAAAACGCATAAAAGGTCACACACTGGAGAAAAACCTTTCAAATGTGACGAATGCAATTATAAAGCATCTCGTTCTAATCACTTAAAAATGCATAAAATGTTACACACTAGAGAAAAGTCCATAAAATGATGCAATTTTATAACGGTCTATTCTGGTTCATTTGAAACGCCTAAAATGCCAAATAATGGAGAAAAGTTTTTGTCAATGTGACTAATTCAATATTAAGACTACCTATCTTTTGGATTCGAAAAAGTATCAAAGGTTGCAGACGGGAGAGTCAACTTTTTACTTTCCCATTGAACGGAAGTGAGGGGACGGCGATAAGGAGAGGAATGAAACATAAAATACAAAATAAATAAAAAGACGCATCTGAGAAAAAACAATAAATAACAACTCTGTTGAATATTTTCAATGAAAATACAAACTTTTTTTACAAAAAAAAATATTAAAAAAAAAAACTTTCATTTATTTATTAAATACGAAGCAGAATGCATTGATTAAAAAAAGAAAAATCAATTAACTTGTACACACTTCTATCAAATAAACTTTGTGAAATTATATTGAGTTTTTATAGCTCGGTCAGTTCGCTTAAGTCCTTATATCCCATAAAGAATTAAAAGAGCATTTATAATGGCATCAACAATAAAATATGCATAGACAAATAAATCTATATTTGTTGTATTATCATGATTTTTTTTTAATAGACACGTTTACAATATTCGAAATAAAAAGAAAATTTAAGCAACCATTGTTAAATATAAATTATATCACAAATTATTGTGTGAGCCTCATTAATTACCTGATAATTACATACATTATATTCTGGCAAGTATTATCAGTAGATCTTCAAAGAATCGCTGATCATTTACATATCCAATACAAAAGTAGTTCATGATATTTATTATGTATACAATTCAAGTACACAAAGCTTAATATAAAACCTCTTTTAAAATAACAGACATGTATTTTATAAAAGAAAAAAATGAGCTGTAAAATTTGACCCATTCTTCAAATTTCAATGTGTTTTACAAATGATTGAAATGAGATTGAGTCAAATTAACATAATATTGTTTCAAACCTTTCATTCAGTCGCCAAGCTTTCGTTTTCGAAGAGAGTAAAAGAAGAACGATGGAACTGTAAAACAATGCACACAGGTAGGCGACGTTTCAAGTGAGAATTGTCAAGGAAACAGGATGGCGAAAGTATCAGAGAGCCATACATGTATGGATTTTTAGGGTAAAAAGAGTTGTCAGTTAAAATACTTCTGTTTGAAGAGCCGCAAACGGCTTGGCAATGAGTCGTTTTTTACCAAGCTCTGGAACAGCAGATAGAGAATCGCTCTAATTCAGCCGCATTATAAGAATCGGATGAGTAAGACGGAGTTGAGACATCATTAAAACAATCACTTGCAACAATGCCTTTGGTAGAAAAAAAAACAATCAATGAAAGTGTCCATACTAAAGTTCGAGCCACAAACACTCAAACGGAAGACCAAGATGATGACCCATTCATTGACTAGTGATTATTGATGAGGAAAAATGCTTTAATACATCAACGGTTATAAAGTAAATCTTTGTTTTTTTATTTAACTTTACATGATATTCGATTTATTTGTATCACATGGTCAAACTATGTAATAAAAAATTGTTATTGAAAAACAATAAATTCATTTTTTCTTTCCTGCACAATCCTGAATTTCGCGATATCCAAGAGAATATGACTGTCGAAAATGAAAAAAAATACAAGCGGCTGGAGGCAAAACGGATCGCTGTCCATTGTAGTCTAAGTCCACTCCGCCTCATCGTATTGGCTTCGATCCAGTTAACAGTACAAAACAAAACGTCTGTCCTTCTCACACTTCCACTTCCGCATAGACAGAGCAGCCCGCTCAAAGTATTTACTGCTACTTGTGATTGCGTGCGGCCACTAGAGTATCCAATCCCGGAGCCTATTTGTTATCCCGGGATTTAACATTTAACCTGAAATCGTGTCTTACTTGGTATTTTGAATTGACAAAACTTTTTGTTTGCGATTAGGAAAACATAGAATTTTCAATTTCAAAAACTCATTAATTTTTTTGCTTTTCCTCAATGTCATTTGTTTTGTTTTTAGCTCTTCCAAGAATTTCCGAATCCAAAAACCAATGAATTTACCAATTTGCCCAAAATACCAGCGTTGCTAGTTTTTTTTTTCTTAGCTCTTCCAAGAATTTCCAAAATCTTAAGAATTTATGGATTTGCTAATGAAAATCTCAATCCCGAAATTGGTGTGGTTGCAATCCTGGGATGACCACTTGACATCGGGCGGCCCTCAAAATGTAAATCGCTTTAAAACATCACCAACGATGTTTTTATTCATAAATGATTAAGATTTGACAGACTACGACCCCTCGTTGTCTGGTAATTCTTACACAACAAAATAAAAAAGCTGACAGATGAAAGCAATGACACGTATCAAATTGTGCTTGATATTTAAAACATTTGTTTGTCAGCGCTCGGTCTCAACGTAAGTCTTCATTAGACAAGGTTTTGCGGAGCGTCTTTGCAGTGCGAAAGCTTATTGTTTCATTTAAATCTCCGTTTTTCTTCCACTGGATTATGAAATAAACACAAACAAAGAATTTTATTTCCTGAATTATACCAATTTTTTACTACAATGGTATTTGAGTGTTGAAAACAAGTTGTAAGGGGATTTTGGAAATAAAAGTGTTATTTTTTTTAGTTCTTAATAGACCGACAGAAACTACTAGAACAGCTTTATAGCATAACGACCGCACGTTTTTTTTTTATAAAATTTCACCTGGCGAAATAAAATTTTGCAAAAAATTCGCAAACATTATAATTTTACTAAATTCAATATAATTTTGTAAGAAAATTGAGATATCTTTACAAAATTCATTCTTTCTTAGCTTCCAAATACTTTACCTATACGCATATATGTGTCCGCCGGCCGGCAACCTTTGTTTTTCAAAGACTCAAATACGCGTCCACGGTCGTTAAGCTGTTAATTTCAAATTTTCGGTAGTAAGTGGTTTATACTTCAGTGGTCCACACCATTTCAAATGCAAAGCGAATCAAAATTACAGTATCAAATTTTAGCTTTGACTTGACGTCTCAAAAAAACATTTTTTTCCATCGTTAATACATTCATTCAAGATAAAACTATGTTTTTTATACATTTTTTAAAACAAATATACTTGGTTGCCTAAAGCAGTGTTTGGCAAACTATTTAGCCAAAGAGCCAAATATGGACATTACAACGTTTAAAAAAAATTGAGAACCAAATCTGTTTATCGATTTAGCAAATCTTTATTTAAATTTTTACACTTCATAAAATTACAGGTACACTGAATAAAACTAAATTTCATACTTTTCTACAATAGTATTTTTTTTATAAGCAAAAAAAAAATCATGGCAATCACTGACAAACACTGAATGCAAAATATGTCCTTGCACCTCCATGGAAAGTTTGAGTCAGTCAGGTTTGTAAGTTGCTGTTCTTAATTTTAGGCACGATTCCATGTTCTCATACGACTTTTCAGTTTTTTCTAAATAAAGTTCACGCTTGTAAAAGATTGTTCGCATGAATTTGTAGAACCAAAAAGGTAAAGAACAGCAAACGCGTGTTTTTTCAGCTGATCATAAGAGTCGGAAATACTATTCCAAGCGTTTATTTCAAAGTAAATTGAAATATGAAAAGAATTGATGACGATGAAGATTTTTTTGACTTTCACTTCATTTTTTTTATTATTATTTACAGTTACAAATACAGTTTCGCAGAAAATTTAAATATTTTTTTTACGGCTTCATATATGGGCAACCGGCCTTAATTCATCTCGGCGAAGTATTAGAACAAGATATTAATAGGTTCAGGGACGGATTCAATAATAGAGTTGACACAGGCGCTTGCAGTGGCCTCACACTACTAGTTCTTGATCACCACCATAAAAGAAATACCAACGTGTTTTATTTAATTGAATATTACTCTATTATATTCAATAATTTGGTCCGGCCTTTGACCCAGAGACATAATGATAATTTGGCCCCAGACCAAGGAAAGGTTGCCCATGCCTGATTTAGATCAATCATTGGAACTAATGAGATCTTAGAGATTTTTCTTATTTTGAGAGTTCATATATGCTACATAAATATTTTGTAGGCCCTTATTTAAAGATTTCCGTTTTTGCGGGAGGGGTGGTGTCACATATGATACTCGGATTCCTGAGCAATAAAAAAATCCATTTTTTTTAAATTTAGTATAGTAAATTCGTCATCGGTACTACTCAACAATAAATGGAACTGAAAATTGAAAAAAATAAATTATAAAGACAAACAGCACAAAAGATACAATATGCGATAGCATATTGTTCTATAATTCCTCGAAGGTCCATCATTCGTTGATCGTATTCAAAGGTTTGAGTCTCCAGCATTCCAATATCTAGCTTCGGTAAATTTTCATAGTCATAAATTTTGTTATTAATAACTGATTAGTTTAATTTATCTTTAACAGAGAGAAGAGCTCTTTATCTAATTCTGTTTTTTCTCTGTATTTTTCTGATATTTTTTAATAAGTTTCTAATTGGTCACATTTAAAAGGCTGTTTGACAGTGTGTGCCTATTTATGATTTTAAAAGAAACTCAAAGAAAAAGTTTATATAACTGCATTGGACACATTCAAAAAGCTTTTCTTCAGTGTGTGACGTTTATACATTTTTACCTCACCCGAATGAACGGTTTTATGATTGCGTTGGTCAGATTTGGAAAGTTTTTCTTTAGTGCCTTTTTAAGTGACCAGATTGAACAGATTTACATTTGCATTGTTCTTAATTAAAAGGCTTATCTCTAGTGTGTGACCTTTCATGCGTTTTCAAGTTACAAGCCACAACAGCTGCATAACTGCATTGGTCACATTTGAAAGGCTTTTCTCCAGTGTGTGTCATTTTATGAGTTCTTAAATAACCAGATCGAGTTGTTTTATAGTTGCATTGGCCACATTTGAAAGGCTTTTCTCCAGTGTGTGACATTTTATGCGTTTTTAAGCTATCAGAATAGGCAGTTTTATAATTACATTGGTCACAATTAAAAGGCTTTTCTCCAGTGTGTGACATTTTATGCCTTTTTAAGCTACCAGAATAGGCAGTTCTATAATTACATTGGTCACAATTGAAAGGCTTTTCTCTAGTGTGTGACATTTTATGCGTTTTTAAGTTACCAGAAAAGACAGTTCTAAAATTACATTGGTCACAATTGAAAGGCTTTTCTCCAGTGTGTGACATTTAATGCGTTTTTAAGTTACCAGAAAAGACAGTTCTAAAATAACATTGGTCACAATTAAAAGGCTTTTCTCCAGTGTGAGACATTTTATGCGTTTTTAAGTTAACACAAAGAGTGGTTCTAAAACTACATTGGTCACAATAAAAAGGCTTTTCTCCGGTGTGTGACTTTTTATGCGTTTTTAGGTTTCAAGAAACAGCAGTTCTAAAACTACATTGGTCACAATAAAAAGGCTTTTCTCCGGTGTGTGACTTTTTATGCGTTTTTAGGTTTCCAGAAACAGCAGTTCTAAAACTGCATTGGTCACAATTTAAAGGCTTTTCTCCAGTGTGTGACTTTTTATGCCTTTTGAGGTTTCCAGAAACAGCAGTTCTAAAACTGCATTGGTCACAATTGAAAGGCTTTTCTCCGGTGTGTGACTTTTTATGCGTTTTTAGGTTTCCAGAAACAGCAGTTCTAAAACTGCATTGGTCACAATTTAAAGGCTTTTCTCCAGTGTGTGACTTTTTATGCCTTTTGAGGTTTCCAGAAACAGCAGTTCTAAAACTGCATTGGTCACAATTGAAAGGCTTTTCTCCAGTGTGTGACATTTTATGCGTTTTGAGGTTTCCAGAAACAGCAGTTCTAAAACTGCATTGGTCACAATTTAAAGGCTTTTCTCCAGTGTGTGACTTTTTATGCCTTTTGAGGTTTCCAGAAACAGCAGTTCTAAAACTGCATTGGTCACAATTAAAAGGCTTTTTTCCAGTGTGAGACATTTTATGCGTTTTTAATCTACTAGATTGAATCGATTTATAGCTGCATTCATCACAATTGAAAGGCTTTTCTCCGGTGTGTGACTTTTTATGCGTTTTTAGGTTTCCAGAAACAGCAGTTCTAAAACTGCATTGGTCACAATTTAAAGGCTTTTCTCCAGTGTGTGACTTTTTATGCCTTTTGAGGTTTCCAGAAACAGCAGTTCTAAAACTGCATTGGTCACAATTAAAAGGCTTTTTTCCAGTGTGAGACATTTTATGCGTTTTTAATCTACTAGATTGAATCGATTTATAGCTGCATTCATCACACTTGAAAGGCTTATATCCAGTGTGTGTCATTTTATGAGTTCTTAAATCACCAGATCGAGTTGTTTTATAGTTGCATTGGCCACATTTGAAAGGCTTTTCTCCAGTGTGTGACTTTTTATGCCTTTTGAGGTTTCCAGAAACAGCAGTTCTAAAACTGCATTGGTCACAATTGAAAGGCTTTTCTCCAGTGTGTGACATTTTATGCGTTTTGAGGTTTCCAGAAACAGCAGTTCTAAAACTGCATTGGTCACAATTTAAAGGCTTTTCTCCAGTGTGTGACTTTTTATGCCTTTTGAGGTTTCCAGAAACAGCAGTTCTAAAACTGCATTGGTCACAATTAAAAGGCTTTTTTCCAGTGTGAGACATTTTATGCGTTTTTAATCTACTAGATTGAATCGATTTATAGCTGCATTCATCACACTTGAAAGGCTTATATCCAGTGTGTGTCATTTTATGAGTTCTTAAATCACCAGATCGAGTTGTTTTATAGTTGCATTGGCCACATTTGAAAGGCTTTTCTCCAGTGTGTGACATTTTGTGCTTTTTTAATTTATAATATTGAATAGATTTATAGTTGCATTGGTCACATTTGAAAGGTTTTTCTCCAGTATGAGACATTTTATGGTTTTTTAAGTTACGAGACAAAGCAGTGATATAACTGCATTGGTCACATTTGAAAAGCTTTTCTCCATTGTGTGACTTTATATGCAGTTTAAGTAGACTAGAATAAACAATTTTACTGGTGCATTGTTCATTTTCGAAACTTTTTTTTCCAGAATTGAGTAATTTTTTGGTCTGTAAATAAAAACATTTTTTAAATCACATTTGCCAGATTTTAAATTTATAAGTTGCTAAAAATAATATTTTTAAAAAATTTATATGAATTATTATAATTGACAATGACATTTTGTTAATGCCTTGATATAAACGAATGCCGAGTAAAGATATCGTATGTTAAATACACCAATGACTATAATTAATATTACATATTTTTATAAAGTCACTATTTCTCGATTTAAATGTCAATTAAAAGGAGAAGTTATTAATTGATTTGGCATTTACTTGGTAGAACTCCATTTATAACAGATTAAAATAACAAAGTATTTTAATCTGTTATAAAAGGAGAAGGTTAGCAAGGCAAGTAAGTTGATGGTATACAAAAGTGAGAGGGCCTTGATTTGAAGAAATAAAATACAAACAGCACTGAACTGTTGTTGCTATTCAAATACTTGCTAGCTTAAAAGTTTTAAGCTCAAAATTTTGTCATTCACATATAGATTTTGGCAATTTATAAAAAAAAAAAAATTAAAACAAATTTTTGATAACAAAATACTCAAAAGCAGTTTGAAAATGTACGTCTATTTAAAAAAAATATTTGTTTATATTCCTCAATACCTTTTTAGGTTGGTGATGACTTGATTGTGCAAATACTTTTTCGTGGATGTCGAGTGCCTCGTGTTTGATGTCAATTGAATCATCTTCATTCCAAATTTCATTCATATTACTTTGATGACTATCGCTATCAGAAGAATCCTGATTAGAGGATGACAGTAATGAATTACTCTTTGGTTCAATTTTGATATCCGTTTTAAGCATCATACTTGATTGTCACATGAAAACAAAAATACAAAGTTTAATATCAGCTTTTAGTTTTTATTCTTGTGATTGACTTTAACGATTAAATACATATATTTTTAAGCTCCCAAGAGTAAAAGAAAGTAATTCGATCAAAACACAAATCAAAGCTTGATATTAAATAATTAAGTATTTCGACTGAGGGTGCTTGATGGAATTTCAATATCTAATTTGAATTGTTTGAATTTTGTACTTTTCCAAGAGTTTTGTCGCTAACGACCCGGGTTTCGCCTTTCGGCATCTTCAGGCATTCCAAGTGCACGGATATTCAGTTTAAGTACATCCGTGCACTTGGAATGCCTGAAGATGCCGAAAGGCGAAACCCGGGTCGTTAGCGACACAACTCATGGAAAAGTACAAAATTCAAATTTGATATGAAATCATTTTGCATCACGGTGAAAAGATTTGATACGGCATTAACGTTGGCAAATTGTTTTGGAAAATGATTATGAAGTTTTCTGTACTTTCTGAAGAACTATCTGACAAACTTATTTTCACTGGTTTTTGATGTACAGTCTTTTTATATATATATTTTTTTTTTAAATAATAAGCAAATCACAAAGTTTATTTTTCTAGTAATATATCTAACTCCCTGGGAATGAATGAATTTTAAAATAAATAAGCAAATGTCAGCGGTGCAAATGCCATGGGACTTTTTGAATCAATTAAAAATGAAGTCACATGTATGTGAAGTAAATTTGACGACAAATATAATATATACATACATAAAAAAACGCTGCATACAAAATTTTGCCTATAAATTTAATAAAAAAAAAATGATCGAATGTTCCTCATTACAGATGTCATCCAATTTGCATCTAAGATAATCGCTTTCTTATGGTTTATCTGGTGTTTTTGCTAACACTGAGTCATCGTCCAGTTCTATTGTAACATTAGTTTGAAGCTTTACTCTAAATTAGAATATAAAAACAAAGAAAAAGTGAGCACGAAGAATAAAAATACATATGTGTTATTGATTGAATTGTCATTAACTTGGTTAATGACAATTCTGGTTAATTCATCAAAAAAAGGTGAAAAGCAAAGTGAGTTTTTAATATTCACAAATATAACGTTATATATTGTTGATACGTCAGAACTAATTTCAGTATTGATGCTCCGATGAATGCATTTACCAAATAAGCTATCAACAATGTAAAAAAAATATTTTTTTACACCTAATATAAAATGACAGCAATGGTATCAAATCACAGAAACGCTTTGGAGCGATTTGCGGGGCTTATTGCCTCATTTTACACACCTGTTTTCCTCATCAAATTTTAATATAGCATGGCTAGTTACATGCTGCTGAAGCAAGTGTGATGATGGGAATACCTCGTAACAAACACTGCATACATAGTTATGGTTATTGAAAACACCATTTATTAGCATTATTACAACGTTCACCTCCTGCAATAAAAAATCCTTTTTAATAAGCACTAGGTTTATGCAAGACAACGAAGATAAATTAGTTTAAGACGAATGTATCGCTGGTAGTAAAATGGAACCTATAGATTTGGTATTGGAAATTTTAAACTGAAACAAAAAGAAATCAAAAAAAATGTAGTAAATTTAACATAAATTGGTGGAAATGACAAAAGCAGGCTAAGTCAGCTTAGCTCCATAAAAAGTTCACATTAATTAAATATATCCAAATGGGAAATTCACTTTGCCTGGATTTCAACCTTGAAACTTCCAATAAAACATGACCACAAAAGTTGACAATCGTTTATTTCCAACTCGTGGTCCAATTGGAGGTTTGGTATAGCTGTGTCGAATTTTTTGACTTTCTGTAGATTTTTCATGTAGACAGCGCTAGCCAACTGACCTAAGCAGAATTAGGATGAAACGATTCGGAAATCTGGAGAAAAGTGGCCCATTTAAGACATGCAATATTTCATATGGTTCACTAATGGTTACAATTGAACAGTTCTGGTTTAGTTGATGAGGTTTAACATTGTGTTACAATCGATTATGAATTTACCCAAAAGCGCTTATAGCCTGTTAATTTAATAATATGTTTTATTTTTTCTTAAAGAAATGTCTATTTCTCAGATATAATGTATATTTTCAAAAGTCCAATGAAGCTATTTGCAAGAAATGCTTTTAATGTATACAGTACCAAAGTACTAGCGACTTTTATTAGAGGTTATGACCGCTGCACGTGTTAACCACGTGACGACGAATTGATATGGTTTGATAAACAGCTGAGTGACTAAGTAGTGTTAAAGATTACCTTATTAAGTCCACGATGATCTGTTTCGTCGACAATTTCTTCCTGTTTCACGACCGTTTCGACTTTTAAATCAATTGGCTGTTTTTCCTCCGAGATAGCATTTACGTTGTTTTGACGATTATCGCTGTTATGACTGTTGTCTGATGCATTTGCTGGCGGTAATTCATCGTCGGGCTCTATTTTGATTTCCATTTTAATAGAATTTTGATTTCAGTCACTAGAAATCAACGTATGTTCACGCTTTATAAAATATGGTAAACCATAGACAATATTTATGAATATTTTGTTCACCTTTACATAGACTAACAATTTGATGTATGATAAGACATAAAATTATAGAAACAAGTAACTGCAATTCAAATGACTAGGAGTGACTGAATTTATGTGTAAAAATACTTCTAATATCTAATTCGCGACGCGAGTACTACAAGGTTATATAAGAAAACTTTTGACGCAACAGAAGTAACAATGCAGCAATGTTCTAAGTACCATAAATGGTATACATTATTATTTTTGTTTCGTCATATTTTTTCACATTGAATCTTGTAGTACTCGAATGGCAAAAGGAACAAAATATAATCTCAAATACTCGATATTTAAAAATTCGTTTATTTGCTGAGCCATCTTTTTCATCGTATGGAGCAATTCCAATTTTATAAAAATGGCGTTTTCTTTAAATAAAAGCCAAAATTGGTAATTGAATGTTAACGCAATGTATTCAAAAAAATCTCTTTTAAGGTTATGCAACGGCAAAAGATAAGCTCGTTATTGAGTCCGTGGTCTTAAATTATTGAAATGGTTTTATTGCTCTAGGTTTGACAATATAGCTTTTTCAAGGTGATCAAAAAAGGGATTTCTCTAACAGATTTCAGTTGCTAATACTGATTGCGAAAGATTCATAAAATTAGTTTAGCCTTGAGAGGAAGAGATGCCATTTTTCTGTGAATGAGTATAAAAGTAGTTTAAACTTAACACAGTAGTATCTATTTGTAAGCATATATATGCTATGAAAATGAATTACATATATTCATTGGGGAAAAGTCACAAAATTGTCATGTTAAGAAAAGGCAGTAAATTAAAGTAAGGTCTGAATATATTTATTCACTCCTTTAAAGATTTAAGCGCTTGCGTGCAGGACTAAAACTTTAACAGGCGCAAAAATCGATTAACTAACTAACATGAACCCGGTTTTGTTAAGTCGGTGTAAAAATATTCGGCAGCCCTAACAATAATAAAATATTTTAATAAGAAATGAAAATATAAACCATATTAGTTGGCCGCTTCGACGGCATTTATTGAAACATTGACTGTGTAATCAAAAATTTAAACTGAGAGAATTCCTATACATAATCGAACACAAGCCGATAAAAGAAATATTGTCTATGGTCAAACTATAATTTGACATTATCGTTTGTTACGTGTTTTGATTCAATTATTGAGTCAATACTCTGGAATGGACATCAAGGTAAAACCGGAAGATGAATTGCTCTCATCGAATGGTTCATCAGGGATCCAAAACGATGCTGAAATGAACGTGGACATCTTTGGCGAGAGTCATTCAGCAGGCAATGGATTTGGCGTACGTGTGAAGCAGGAAGAATTTGATGAAGACGATTGCAGCAAAGAAGGAAACGTAAGTTGAAATTGAAAGGTAGAGTACATATACTTGTGCGTTAGCAAGGATTCATGTTCAGTAGGTAATCTTCTTACTGGCTTCGTAGTCACGTATAACAATTAAGTCCGCTTGTGACATTAGTCAATTTCGAAGGAATTTGTGCGTGCATTTCGTTATAGCAGAATTGGTTTGAACTACGCCACCTACACAACATTGTTTCGAGATAAACTCATTGAAATGTTGTTATACTTACGGCTAATGTTTGATACATCTGTATTCAAATCATAAAAGGTTCATATCATAATAATTGCATGCTTTGTGTTTTCTCTTTTGTAATATTGCAACCTTACTCATTTTAAAGACTTACCAAAACTCTCTCATAGTTAATTTCAACAACAAATGACAAATTTAATCACAATAATCTTTTTATTATGAAAGAACATTTAACTGTCAACCGTAAAAAAATATATAAATCTGCGTGCTAGATTTTGAATTTATTGTTGTTTATCCGAGATGCACAATCCGCGGCCCGTTTGTTTATTTATTGTGGCCTTCGAATGTTTAATCTTGCAAATAAAATTTATAACATAGTTGTTTGTTATGTAAATCATTGAATTTGGTGGTTTTTTGTTGTTGAAGTAAAATAAATCGGCTCATAGAAATAGGCTTACTGATCTTGCAACTCAATACAACAAATATTAAGGTGACTTCTGAAGAATGAACTTAAAATTTATCGGTATCAGTTCGCGTTCTTTTTTTAATTATAAGTGCAACATTTTTTGTAGGTTGTCGTTTTGGAGTCACAGAAAATTAAGCGAGAAAACGTAGACAATTGGGAAAAAGACAACGACGACATCCGTTCCATCAATTTAGAAAAGATTGATGTCGGCGAGTGGTCATATGCCGAACGAAAACCAGAAGAGGTAATTGTTAGACTCCCCATGTAACGCGGTGGAACGGCGTTCTGGCATCTTTTTTCGTGCCATTTTTAACATTACAAATCATTTATTTTTCTTTAAATACTTTTAATATTTATACTGCAATACGTTTGAACATATTCCTTAAATCTTGATAATCTGAAAAAGTAATAAATGAAATTTATATATATATATATTACAACTAAAATAAGATCTGCAAGATCGATTTCTGTTCGGAAGCGTTGGTATTTGCCATATCGATCCCTCACACTCTTAAATCTTAAAACAACAGGGTAAAGCGAGAGCGATTTGTTAACCATTAGTCCTGTACCAGCCCTATCTTTTTATCCTTTTTTATCTTCGTCCCCTCCGAGTGTGGGGCATACAGTCCCATGGGTTCAAACAGAAATTTATTGGTCATTCGAAAAAATGCTGTTTGTACTGGGACTCGAAATAAGAAAAAGAAAAACAAAGAAAATGACGAGCGGGTAATCATTACCCATAAAATACAACTCGAAAAAATATAAACATGATTATTTTGTCATCTTTTTGTTTCAGCCTCAATCTACCAAAACGAAATCTAAAGATCCCACTAAACCCCCAGCGATTACTTCGTCTCAAATTGATTTATCTTCAACGTCTCCCATAAACCAAGTCCATATTAAAAAGGAATTTTCACTGCAGGAGGTGAACGTTGTAATACAGCTTAAAACTAGTGTTTTCAACGAGCGAAATTTCGTTTGCAGCGTTTGTTACAATACATTCCCATCATCGTATTTACCAAAGCAACATGCGACTCTTCATATAAACAGGTTCGGCGTATATTAATAATTAAAAACTTATTGTTGCCAACGATAAAATAAATTTCTTTTTAACTTCGTTCCTTAAATATTCTTTTCACCACTTTTCCATTATTTTCAATGCGAAGTTAGTTGATAGTTCATATACTTTTCTTTTAAACTATATTTTATTTTACAAGTATTTGTTATTTTATTTCATGATCAAGAGCGAATCTTGATTCCAATTTCTCAATGGAACCGGACTATGAGTTAGTGTCATCAAATGCTTCAGAGAACTCCTATCGTATTATTATGAATGACACCCGAAACGACGAAAACTCCATCGACATCAAACACGAGCTACTGGCGAATCACGAAAAAACAATCAACGACCAAGATCAACACGAGTCAAAAAAGGTTGTGTGATTATTTTGATACAATTACATAACGCGAATTTCATTATGATTCAAAAATTAACATAAAAAATGATTTTTTTTCATCCGAAATTCTAATCATTTTCACGAAAACGTCGCCAAACGCAATGAATGATGGAATGATAAATGCTAATTTTATTAATGTCGTGTTTTCTTTATTTTTCCAGCTTCAAAATGTCAGTATTGACTGTCCAATAACCAGCAAAGTAAATCCAACGAGCTTGTCTCGGAATCAGCTAGTTTTGATGGCTTATAAAAATGAAAAGGATATCAAAACTGAAATTATACAGGGCAAAGTTGACGCTGTGATAATGCTAGAAAAAAGTGTATTTTATAGTCAAAATTTTGTATGCAGTGTTTGTTTTGACAGATTTCCGTCGTCAAACTTACTTCGTAAGCATGCGACTCTTCATAAGAAATCGAGATTCAGTGGGAAAAAAAGGTTTGTTTTAAAATATTAATGCAAAAGGTTTATTATTGTTGATTGGTATTTCTTTTGGTATAAAATTTAAATGTGCTCCGTTCACTAGTGATCAAATTGCTCTTGAATTTAAATTTTACAACGCTGACTAGAGGAAAATGTGCATATTTTGAATCTATGAATTTTATTTTTGAAAATCATTGATAATATATTATATACTTATGAGTTAATAGACTGCCCCATATTGGTGAAAAACTTATTTAATGTGATATTTGTTAGAATTTTGAAATACACGTAAAAAACTTTAATGTTCTATCTTCTAACAATGAAATGCATCTTCTTTGTAAATTAAATTTATAAAATGTTTTTTGAAATCACACAACTGTCACAATTCTGAAATTTGTATGAGACAGTTGATTAAAAAAGCCTCCATAGCCGTGCTTAACGCCGTTGACATTTGCTTCTTTATTGTGTAATTTATACTCCTACCAGTGAGTTAATATTCATCATTAAACAACAAACCTTGCTTAACATATTTTGAAATGGTTATTAATTTCTAATTTCTAATTTTATCAATTTCGCGAAATGGTAATTAATTTTTATAAATGTCACATTTAATGTATTAAGACAGTGTCGGAATACGTCGAAGAGCAGAAAGACTAAGTTTGTTAGATGTTTTGACTTAATACCTGACAATTCTTCTCCAAAACAATTTGATACGGTATCAAATATTTTTCACCATGATGAAAAATGATTTATCTTTCGAGCTTCGATTTCTGTTTAAAGGCATAACTTTATTTTGAGAACTTAAAAATTTCTTTGGAAAGAGAATAGGCGGCTGATATTTTACTTTTCATTTTTGTTTTCATGTAACAATTTAGTGAGATGCCTAACACGGATATTAAAAAAGAAACGGAACATGAATTACTGTCCTCCAATCAGAACTTTTGTAATATCGATAGTCACCAAAATAATATGAATGACATATGGAATGAGGATCATCCAATTGACATCAAACACGAGGCGCTCGAAGTCCACGACAAAATAATTAAACATGAAAATCATCACCAGCTTAAAAAGGTATTCCTAGCTTCTATTTATTTACAAAAAGTAGTTGTTTGAATATGAACCAACTTTTTTCTTCGAAGCAACTTATATTTTCTACATCGGTCGTTAGAAGTGTTTTGTCGAAAAGGTGTATTTTAAAAGTATGTGTACAAAACTGGTAGATTTTTCAATTCTCATCATCAAAATCGAGGCCCTCTCACCATTATATTATACTATGATGTACCATAACCTAACTTGTCTTGGTATACTTCCTTTTTTTAAATGTCATTACAATCGAAAAATGTTGAATTAAAAAAATCTTGATAATTATTAAGGTCATTGTTGTATTTAACAAACGAATATTTCACTCAGTATTATAAATGATTTGTGAAATTCAAATAAATTAAAGAAAATTTCATAGTTCGTCAGTGAAAACAAACCTTAGGAATTAACATTTTGACAATGCTATTTTTTACCACCCTATCCATAGAAAAGTAAAGAAACAACTAAAAGAAAGCCGTTGGAATACATGGTAAAAATGTGATTTTAATTTATTTTTTTTTGCTTACAGACAGGAACATTAAGACATTCTGGAAAAAAGAGTTTAGATTGTGACCAGTGTAATTATAAAACTGCTAGGTCTAGCAACTTAAAAGCGCATAAAATGTCACACACTGGAGAAAAGCCTTTTAAATGTGACCAATGCAGTTATAAATCTGCTAAATATGCTAACTTAAAAACGCATATAATGTCACACACTGGAGAAAAGCCTTTCAAATG
Organism: Himalopsyche tibetana; assembly: GCA_030503985.1. Taxonomy (NCBI): domain Eukaryota; kingdom Metazoa; phylum Arthropoda; class Insecta; order Trichoptera; family Rhyacophilidae; genus Himalopsyche; species Himalopsyche tibetana. The sequence continues at coordinate 1,691,528 of JAPJYX010000027.1, read as the reverse complement.
TGACCAATGCAATTATAGTACTGCAATGTTTGGTCACTTAAAAACGCATAAAATGTCACACACTGGAGAAAAACCTTTCAAATGTGACCAATGCAGTTATAGAACTGTTACTTCTGCTAACTTAAAAACGCATAAAATGTTACACAGCGGAGAAAAGCCTTTTAAGTGTGACCAATGCAATTATGAAACTGCTTATTGTGGTGTTTTAAAAATGCATCATATGTCACACACTGGAGAAAAACCTTTTAAATGTGACCAGTGCAACTATGAAACTGTCATTTCCAGCAGACTCAAAAGGCATACAATTTCACACACAGGAGAAAAACCTTTTAAATGTGACCAATGCAATTATAGAACTGCTTATTCTAGTCGCATTAAAACGCATAAAATGTCACACACTGGAGAAAAGCCTTTCAAATGTGACCAATGCAGTTTTAATACTGCTTCATATGGTCACTTAAAAACGCATAAAATGTCACACACAAACAAACCTTTTAAATGTGACCAAAAGAGTTATTAATCAGTTCAATCTGGTCACCTAAAAGTCATAAAATTTAATACACTGGGAAAGACTTTATAAATGTGACCAATCCAGTTTTAAAACAACACGGTCTGGAGTTTTGAAAACGCATTCAATGTCACACACAAGAAGAAAGTCTTTTAAAACTGTCAATTGAGATGCATTAGTTACGCCTAAAATTCTTTTCATTACCCTGAAAAAGTATTTTTTGTGCTGTTAATTTGCTGAAAGGTATTAGAATCTGAAATATGCAAAACAACTAGAGGACGTGACGTGCATCGATCACTTTTACAGTCATAGGAAAAGCGCCACGAATTGAAAAATCATTGTCGGATAAGCGGACAGTAGAAAGAGAGAAATTAAATATTAAACTAAATTATTTGTCGCATCTAAGAATCAAATGCATTATTATTAATTAAATAAATCGGAATGAATAAACTATACTAATTCGTCAAATATTACTTGTTTTTTAAAAAATATTTTTTAGGCCTTTAGGAGTTGAAAAAAGTCAAATATTAAAATTATGAACTTTTTCGATTTTACTTTAACGTACGATTACGTTTTCAATTGCTATTTTGTGGAACTTATGATACAATTTCTTCAAAACAATATTAGTATTTCGTTGTTTTGTGTCAGGCAGCTGAACATGAAAGGCTACGAGTTGGATAGATACATTTTTCTTTTAATGCCAACACGCTTAGTATGCCACAAACGCGTTTTATTCGTAAATTATGTGAGAAAAAAATGCTTGGATCCGAGACGGAGGGGAACACACGCACTCTTTGGAAAGCCTTGTAGAAAGTGACAACGGAGGACGAGGCTTTGTGGTCATTGTCACTTTAGAACACTATCGAATTTTTGATTTTGTGGAGCGTGAAAATCGCGATGATTGACGAACGTTAGTGGACATACAGCAGAAACATCAGTATAGACACATACCTAATGTGACGCATCATATGAATGACTTCAGGGTTCATTTTATCATTTAAGGAAATTATATCATTAGAAAGTATTTTATGTGATCGTTTACTACATAATTCAATATTTATATTTTAGTGTTATAAAAGGTGTGAGTGCAGTTCACCTTTTCCCATTATCTTCACTTGGATCATTTTGAAGTCTTCTTGACTCCAATATATCAAACATTATGGATTACTTTGTCTATTTTGTCATGTTAACAATTTTAGTAACATTTTTTATTTTTCGAGTTCGTGACTTTAAAACGGGCATCTCATCATAAATCAAAAAGTTTATTGACATTTTAAAATTCTTTATTTTCTACAAAAAGGCTATGGGAACAAACAGTTTTTTTTAACAGAAAGATTTTTAAATCTTCCAAATAAATAAATTGGGAATAAAAAAGTAATATACTCTGATTTTTTCAACTACTGCTCCAACCATATTATGATTTTTTCTTTGAATTCTTCCCACTTACTACAGGTGTTCTTGAACAAAATGTAAACATTTAGATCACACTCGTGACAAATTTAAAGGATTCCATTTTTTAATTGGAACAATCGATCGTCAATTTGAAAAATGCATTTTAGAATAATTCCATTTTCAAATGTTTATCATATATATGATGTATTATTATCCACTAACACCAACTCGATGAACCTCAGTGGTAGGCCACTCGACTGATAATCGAAAGTTCCGCGTTCAAATCCTGCCGGCAGCAGTTATTTTTTAAAGGGAAATCAAAACCTACATTAAAAATAATGAGTATTTTGAAAAAAAGCCGACAGCCGTGATTCTTACAAAACATTAAAAATCGAGCAATGCTCCTCACCAAAAAATTCTTTAAATATCTACAGATGTAAGTGTAACGAAAAAATATATCTTACGGAATGAAAAGAAAACCAAAATGGCGACAGTGGGTTGGAACATCTTTCTAAATTTCATCAGTGAATACTTTCGGAAAAGGGAAAAGAAAACGAAAATGGCTGCTACGGCAGGACAAACGAAGTGTACATGAATTAAATAGTTTATAAGCTTTAAATACTTATTTATCGAAAATAAGTATGCATAAAGGTATTTTAAAATGATATTTCACACACAAAATATTTTATTATAATGTTACCTTATCAATAATCAATTGTTACTTCAAACATTAACTACTACTAAAATGTGTATATCAAATTTTAATTGCAACATGACATTTTTATAATTATTTATAATGAAAGAAATAAAACTGTGTTTTTTTTTAAGTTGAACTATCAAGTAATGTACTCGTTTTCATTTGCATTTATTCTTATCAAAGAAAACTTTATATTAATGTTATGTGTATTTTTAACCATAAGTTTGTATTAAAGTCAATTTCACCAACAACTAGCTGACCCGACGAACTTGTACCGCCTCAGAATCAATAAATGCTGTGTTAACTTGATAACTTGAAACATGATGACTACCGAGTCAACCTTCAGTTGCAAATTTCGCTGTGGCAAGCCAGGCAGATCCAATACGTTTAAAAATTCAGTTGGATAATTAGTTGCTTCGTCTTCGTTTGTCACACGGTCGATATATTTAAAGGAATGCAGTGGACCAACGATTTGATTTTGATTTGTGAAGTTTTAATGATCCACATCTTTGTTCTCTGCCGCGAGAATTGCTCGTTTACTCAATTAATTGTGATTGTGAAATTGCAAAAATTCGGCGGAAACAAAATCAATCCGTTCGATTCGTCGACAGGAACACGGCCGGAACCGATAGTCAGCAATTGCTTGGAGAAATCTTCGGCAGATGGATCGTTTAGATATGCATCTCAGTGGTTTGAAAGTTTAACGGCAAATTTAACGCTGAATAAGCTGTTCCGCATTCTTCTATCCACGAAGCCGCTAATTCAGAAGAAGAAACTGCAACTGCAATTTTATGTCTCGCACGGACAGTGATCATAATCAGTGACATGGGGAATATCTTTCCAGTTCCACCGGACGCATTGAGGAAAAATAAGCCACCATTTCCATCATCAATTGCATTCATTAACGTATCGTACACTTCATTCTGTTGTGGGTTCAACAGTGGTACATTCGTTCAAACTGATTGGTTCAACGCATCTCGATCATATTCACGTACACGTTCCAATTCTCGATTGAAAGCGTCGTTCATTCCACGATCTGGCGTTGGCATTCCTAACTTGACTAACAAACTGCCGCACATGAGGTAACACATGTCTTCGATCTAAAGCAAAGCCTGGTTATGTGTATCTCTTCATTCACCTCGAGATCGGGATTCCCTGAACTGACACGAATTCACCATGTCATCCTTGTACTGGTTCCACAGTTCACGGGGATTTGATGGGAAGCATGTCAAAATAATAATAGAAAATAATGTGCGTATCTGACTTGGAGATTCAGAAACAATTTCTTGAGCGATTGTCATGTCCCAATGAGTATCATTTTCAAGCAAATTGAGCTGTTGACATGCAAGTAGAAGCATATTGTCATCTAACCGTCAATTAATTTTACGAAACTTTTCCATATTTAAAAAAAATGGGTGCGTGTACTAATGTACGCGCGTCGGAAGTTATACTTCTTTGGCATCATTAAAAACAATTTTTAATTGCATTTGTTTTTTCTATCTTGAAAACTGGAATAGAAATTGAATAGTACTATACAAGTATAACTTCAATAATATTCGATGCCATTAAGATGATGTATTCGAAAACGAAATTTATTCTTGAATTAAGATAAGCAGCTTAATGTATTTATTGGTTGCATTTAAAAGGCTTTTCTCCAGTGTGTGACTTTTGATGCCTTTTTAAATCACTAGGATAGGAAGTTTTATAAATGCATTGGTTACACATAAAAAGTTTTTAGCCTAAATGTCACATTTTAAGCGATTTGAATGCACTAAAAGAGACAATTGTAAAGCGGCATATGTCTCAGTTGAAAGGTTTTTTTGCTGTATGTGACATATAATGTAATCTCCATTCACTGGAAAAGATGGTTTTAAATTTGTACTGGTTCCATTTAAATGTTTTTTTCCGGTGTGTGACATGAAATTCATTATAAAGACACTGTAATACGCAGAAATTGCATTGGTGGAAGTTTTTCTCAAGTGTGTGACATTTTATGTTTTTTTAAGTTACCAGAATCGGCATATCTTATACTGCATTGGTCACATTTGAAAGGCTTTTCTCCGGTATGTGATATTTTGTGCCTTTTTAAATTACCAGAATCAGCAGATCTAAAACTGCATTGGTCACATTTGAAAGGCTTTTCTCCGGTATGTGACATTTTGTGCCTTTTTAAGTTACCAGAATCGGCCGATCTAAAACTGCACTGGTCACATTTGAAAGGCTTTTCTCCGGTGTGTGACATTTTATGCTTCTTTAAGTTACCAGAATCGGCAAAACTAAAACTGCATTGGTCACAGTTGAAAGGTTTTTCTCCAGTGTGTGACATTTTATGCCTTTTTAAGTTACCAGACTCGGCAGATCTAAAACTGCATTGGTCACATTTGAAAGGTTTTTCTCTTGAGTGTGTCATTTTATGCCTTTTTAAGCTAGCAGACAGGGCAGTTCTAAAACTGCATTCATCACATTCGAAAGGTTTTTCTCCTGTGTGTGACATTTTATGTTTTTTTAAGTTACCAGAATCGGCATATCTAAAACTGCATTGGTCACATTTAAAAGGCTTTTCTCCAGTATGTGACAGTTTGTGCCTTTTTAAGTTACTAGAATCGGCTGATCTAAAACTGCATTGGTCACATTTGAAAGGCTTTTCTCGAGAGTGTGACATTTTATGCATTTTTAAGCTACCAGTATCAGCAGATCTAAAACTGCATTGGTCACATTTGAAAGGATTTTGTCCGGTGTATGACTTTTTATGCAACTTTAATTGACTAGATTGAGTCGATTTATACTTGCATTGGTAAGTTTCAGAGTCAGTTTGTGACATTTTATGCGCTAAGTCTCCTGAATAAACAGTTTTATTGGTGCATTGTTCATTATTGAAACTCTTTTTTCCAGAATGTAGTAATCTTTCTGTCTGTAAGAAAAAAAATATTTTAAATCATATTTGTCTAATGCTTTCTTTCGGTTTTATTTTTAAATGTACAAGTTTCTCAAAAACAGCATTTTCACAAATAAACATTTTTAATGACTATTTTCATTAAAGAACGATGAAATTTCGTTATTCATTTGATAATTACGAATCAAAACAAATGCTGAGTAAAACAATCGTTTATTAACTACAAAAATGACGACAATCTTTACCATGAATTTTGATAAATTTACTAGTTTGCCATTTTAATGTCGTTTCAAAAAACGAATAATAACAAGGCAAGTCAAGTGATTCTATTATAACAGGGTGAATGCGCCCCGAATTTAAATTTGAATGAGAAACGAAAAATCAAACAGTATTGAACTATGATCGCTTTTTTAATAATGATTTTTGCACTTTTTTTACTCGAAAATTTATTTAGATTTGGCGAATTGTTTATATTTTTTTAATTACTTGCCTTAAAATAAAAATCTCAATTTATTTGAAATACAATTCGAAATATCCATTTGTTTCCAGAAGTAAGAAATACCTTTTTCGGCATGTGGTGATTTTCATGTTCAATTATTTTATCGTGAACTTCGAGTGCCTCGTGTTTGATGTCAATTGAATGATCCTCGATCCACATGTCATTCGTATTATTTCTGTGACTTTCGATATGACAAGAGTTCTGATTGGACGACGACAATAATTCATGCCCTGGTTCTATTTTGATATCCGTTTTAAGCTTCTTACTTAATTGTTACATGAAAACAAAAATAAAAAGATAAAAATCAGCCCACAGTTTTCTTTCCTGTGATTAACTTTAAAGACGAAATAAATATATATTTTTAAACTCCCAAAAGTAAAAGATAGTAATTCGAAGAAACACAAATTAAAACTTGAAAGAAAATCATTTTGCATGGTGGTCAAAAGATTGGTTACAGTATTAACGTATCAAATTGTTTTGGTGAAAGCTTGTCAAGTTTTTTGTTAAGCCATCTGACAAACTTAGTCTAACTGGTTTTCGATGAACAGTTTTTTTTATACATTTAATGTGTCAATTTTCAATGAAGTCACATGCATGTGACGTGAACTTGACGACGAAAATATATCAAAACAAACGCTGCATCCAAATTTTGCATATAAAAGACACCACTTTCCAGCATTATTACAGCGTCAACGTTGCATTGTTGAATTTCAGTTTTCGTGTACTTTTCATTTTTATACCAGCTGATTCCAATACAAGCTCGATGAATTAGGTTTACTGGAGATGTATTGATATATAAATGTATTTAATAAAGTTGGACAGTTGAAAATGATCGAAAAGTGGTGAAAAGAATGCTTGAGGTACGAAGCTAAGCAGAGATTTATTTTATCGTTGCTATGGCAACAGGATGTTTCAAATAATGATAATATGACGAACCTGTTTTTTACATTACATTTTAATTTGCCATCAAGAGTCACATGTTGCTCAAGTAAATGCGATGATGGGAATGTATTGTAACAAAAGCTACAAACAAAATTTCGCTCAAAGAATACACTATTTTTAAGCTGTATTACAACGTTCACCTCCTGCAGAGAAAATTCATTTTTAATATGAACTTGGTTTATGTCAGACGTTGAAGATAAATCAATTTGAGACGAAGTAATCGCTGGTGGTTTAATGGGATCTTTAGATTTCGTTTTGGTAGTTTGAGGCTGAAACAAAAAGTAAACAAAATGATCTCTATATCAATAGATTATAATGTTTGTATTTTATATGGATGATGATCCGGCCGCCATTTTTATTGTTATATTTTAAGATATTTTTTTCTATTATTCACTGATATTTAGAAAGATGGTCGACCGCTGTTGTCATTTCGCCTTTCTTTTTTATTCGCTGGCCATTTGGTTTTTTTCTTTTTCTATTACGAAAGAAAGTTTCAATTATTGCCAACTTTTCCTAGCCAAGAGTGATTCAGTAGACAAAGAGTTGGACAAATGAGAACAACTCTCAAGAAGCGTAACCAAAGCCAACGGCGTTGACAACTTGACTATATATTAAGTATTAGACATGGTTGAAAGCTTGATATGTCGATTTTAATACCTGATCTGGAGTTTTTTTGACATAAGAACACTCTCCAACGTCAAAATGTTCCACTTTTACAGGAAACCTATCTTCGATAACATTATTTTTAAAGTTTTGAAATTCAGTATAGTCTTTTTTCTTAATGTTTTTGTAGTATTGCAAAATGTCCTGTGAAAATAAAAATATCAAAATAAATTCAGTATAAACTCTTTTTACTTGTGAGAGCGAAGATTGGAATAGTATGATGATGAAAGTATTTATGCATAAAGGTCGCATTATTTGATACTTAAAAATTATTTGGATAAATTATCTCCCCTATACATAAAATAAAACTAAATTCACTGAATAAAATTGATCTTCTGTTAGTTTTAGTAATTTAGTTCTCGTCAGAAATGATTTGAATCAAGCGCGTTATTAAATATAGATTCGAACAAATTGTTTATAATACCAACAATACGGCTTTAGACCTCAAAAAATCACTAAATGCTCTGAGCAGTACAATATATAATTCATATTTGTTTTCAATGCGAAGAAAATGGATTCCTTATAAAGGTATCTCCGTAGAGATTTTCAAAATAACTGCTTGTTAGTCAGTTGCTCAATCTCTCTTTTTTAAAAAGTAAGGATGTTGGGGCAGATGGCGCAACGGTTGGCGTCGTGGGCTTTCCTCACGGGTTCGATTATCAGCATTTTTCGATTTCTATTCGAAAGCATGGGTGTTTGTGATATCTACAAATTTCCTTTCACCCTTCCGATTCTTTAGTAGTGTGGCGAACCTAGAGCGATTATTCCACAACTATTCCTGTCCTAATATCTTTCTTCTATACCTTTTACTCTCTCTGAAAAAAAGAGGTTGAGCGACTGAGTAACAAACAGTTATCGTAAAAAAGTCGAGATACCTCAATAAGAAGGCAATATGCTCCAAACTGGCAGCGGACATGGGTAAAAACGATAGACAAATAATTAGATGGGCAAGTTTAAGAATAGTGGTTAATAAATCGCTCTCGCTTTGCCCTGTTGTTTAAGATTAAAGAGTAGAAAGGACCGACGCCTACGAACCGAAATCGATCTAGTAGATCTAATTTTAGCTCCGATAATCCTTTTTTTACTTTTTCTGGTGATCACGAAATAAAAAATATTTTCAAACGTATCATAGCATAAAACAAAGTAGATAAAAATAAAAAAAAATATTTTGTTTGGACATTAAAAAATCAAGAAAAAGTTGCCCGAACGCTGTTCCACCGTGATACGTGGCGTGCTGAACAATTACCTTTTCTGGTTTCCCTTCAGCATATGAACACTCGTCGACATCAATATTTTCTACTTTGACGAAACGGACTTCGTCGTAGTATTCCTTTTTGTACTTTTCCCAACTGTCTTTGTTTTCTTTCTTTATTTTCTGCGACTCCATAACGACAGCCTACAAAAAATATTGTACTTATAGTTGAAAAGTTAACGCAAACTAATACCGATAATTCTTTAGAATTAAGCATATTATTTGTTGTATTGAGTAAGCCTATAGCTATTCACCGATTTATTTAACTTCAACAACAAAGAACCATCAAATTTTACAATTAAAATAACAAGAAACTATGTTATATATTACTTATATATATTATTAACTTGTACATATGCTTGAACATTCGAATACCACAAAAAAAAGCCAACGGGCCGCAGATTGTGCATTGCGGATAAACACCACTAATTTCAAACTCTACGATGAAATCTAATATTTTTGTACGGCTGACAGTTTTTTGAAAGTTAAAATATTACTTTTAAGGTGTTTACTGTCAATACTTGGTGGAAAGACGTTAAAATAAAAATAATAAAAGATTCTTAGTACTTTTTCCACATATTTTTTTATGTGGAAAAAGTACTAAAAATCTTTTATTATTTTTAGTTAAAATATTATTGTGATTAAATTCGACATTTTGATGTGTAAATAAGCTATGAAAAAAAATCGTTTAGTCTTTAATGAATTAGATTGCATTATTAATAAAAATGTATCCAACATAAGCCGTTAATATAACAAGGTTTCAATCTTTCAAATGTGTTTTTCTCAAAGCAATGTAATGTAAGTGGCTTGGTTCAAACCAATTCTGCTAAAACGAAATGCTCACACAAATTCCTTCGACTAATTTTACAAGCGGACTTTATTGTTTCACGTGACTACAACGCCGTACATATACGTAGATAACCATCTGAACGTGATTCCTCGCTCACGCACAACTACTGAAATGTTTAAAAACATCATCACTTACGTTTCCTTCTTTGTCGCAATCATTTTCGTCAAATTCTTCCTGCTTCACACGTACGTCAAATCCATTGCCAGGTGAATGACCTTCGCTAAAGATGTCGACGTTCATTTCAGTATTGTTTTCGATCCCTGATGTATCATTCGATGACAGAAATTCATCGTCGGGTTCTATCTTGATGTCCATTCCAGAGTATTGACTCAATAATTGACGCGAAACATGTAGAAAACGTTTATGTCAAAAAATAGTTTGACCATAGACAATATTTTTTTTTATTGTCTTGTGTTCGATAGTGTATGACTTAAAAACTATGATTTAACAGTTAATACATATTTCGATTGATGCAGCCAATCAATATGACGTATAGATATATTCACATCTTAATAAAGTATTTTATTATTTCTTGGGCTACCCGATATCTTGAAATTGACATAACAAATGTGGGTTCATGTAAATTAGCTGGTTGCTTTTTACTATTTATTGTTTGCCTGTGTTTTGATAAAAGGATTCGCTTATGCACGAATACGCTGTATACCGACACATTTAATAAATCTTTCACACTTAGTTTTGAAAACTGTAGTTAGTAAAAGAAATATCTTTTTTGATTATCATGATTGATTTTTAGATTTGTTTATATTGTCAAGTTTACAACGATAAAACCGCTGCAGAGATTTTGCGAAACTTTTTCTTTGCCGTAGTGTAGCAATAAAGGTAAAATATTTTTTTGACCAATCCCGATGTTGAGTTTAATCAAACAAGGCGAAGCGCTTGTTAAAAATAAAACGAACCGCTTGTTAAAAAAAAAAGTTAGACGTGGCTTCAAAGAATTAATCAAAATGAAGATAAAATATTTTTTCGATCGAGCCAGTTATTGAAATGAAAAAAGTTTGACATTGGCTTCAAAGAATTTATCTAAATGAAGATAATTTTTGTTTTGATCAAGCCCAATGTTGAGTTTGATCAAAAGAGGCAAGCCGCTTGTTGAGCGAGACGAAACACTTTGCATTCACACGGAACATAAAAATTGATATGAAACCTAAGAATTTTAGATTTCGAAAACTACGTTGAAATACTAAAACCGACTAACCAGTGGTAATTCAAGGGCTTAAAGGTAATCAACGTTATCAAGAAAAAGTTTTCGCTATTTCACATTCTCAACTACATAACAGCCAAGCAAAGTTATGTGAACCTTTTCTAGTATCTGTAGTCAGTAGAAGTTAACATTAATTGCATACAATTGCCATCAAAATTGAACATCAAAAGATTGTATAAGGTATAAGCGTTCTTGTCGCATGATTTCTGATGCAAACTAATGTAACATGAACTGTGCGTTGTTACTAACAAAGCGAACCACTCTACATCGACAGCTGGCATTTTTGGTACAAAACCATTCATTTGCTATTGAAAAATAGACCTATATATAAAGCTGATTTATCATTGTGGTTGAAAGACATTTCATTGTTATTATTTGAGAGAGAAAACAACTAAAATGAGTTTGCATTGCATTGCGTCGGATAAAGCTATTTGCCTTGTAGATATAATATATCATACTTGAGGTGAGGAAATGGCTTTGGCGGTAGTCATGGAAGAATTATTATGGGCGGTAAATTAAAGGTCGGCCCCAGGTGGCAGAACCATTCCTTCGCCACTGGCTCGAAGTTAGCGACTGGCGTAGGAATGTTGAGGATTTAACAGAAAAGAGGAAATTGATAAATGCGATGAAAGTTTAATTCAGGCTGCTATGCCAAAAGTCAATAATAATAAAAAACAAATGATTAATCAAAAATAAAGTTTGTTTATTTATTATTATTGACTCAATTTCATACTTCAAAACGCTTCAAATTTTAACTTGGATTATTTTTTTATTATTCACTTTTGATACGCATAAATTTAATTGTCTACGCTAGAAGAGAATTAAAATAGCCAGTCTATGGTAATGCTACTTACAGTGAGTCTATGATTTCAACGTGAATTTTGTCATCTCAGTTACCAACTCAATAAGTGAAAAAAACAAGGTTATAATGGATATCAAAAAAGAACCGGAATATGCATTTTCGTCTCCGTATATATCTGACAACGCATACAACGGTGAAAATCTACAGAATAATATGATTGACTTCTGGAAAGAGGAATATTCCGTTAATATCGAATACGAGGCGCCGGTGAGTCACGGCGAAATACTCAATAATGTAGATAAACATGTCTCTCAAAGGGTAATTTTAAACGCTATTTATTCGTTCATCGAATTATAAATTACTTTTCTAAATGTCACAAGCATTTGGTGGTTTATATTGTGTAATGTATATTTGCTGTTGTACCGCATGTTCTTTGTTGGTTTCTATAAAACTATGGTTGTTTTCGGAAGTTTTTTTTAATTTAATCATAATCAAATTATGAATTATTGTCTGTTCCATTTTCTAGAGTTATTTTAGTAAATATGCGTCACAACAAAACAGGCTTCTCTTTCTTTACATGGAAAGTTACTAAATGTCGCTAATAACAATGCAGCTTTGTAAGAAATTCAAAAACGAACAAGAAAGTGCCAAAGAATAGTCTATGAATGACCCGTAGCTGCGTCCTTCAATACACAGTTGCGTTGCAGATCATAGACTATAATAGATTTAATGCAAGTGATCAGCGTTAACTAACCAGAGATAGTAAAACATAATTAATAAGATAAGCGGCTGGCAAACAGACTGTCAGAACAACAACTTGGACTTAATACCAAACCGGTCGGGCAGCTCGAATCAATGTCTTAATCCGAGACGTTTGGTGAGCCCACTTATTGTTGATACAATCTACTTGAACTTCGATAGTTTAATTGTAAAACACCTTTTTTTTTTGTTGATAAATAATTCTTTGCTATGAAGAATAATGATCACAAAAACTTCGCCATTTTTAATCACTCATTAAGCCAAGCCAACTTTGGTTTCATCTTATCGATGTCTAATAATTTCGTGTTTTCTGATTTGTTTCAGTTTCAAAATGCCAATACTAATTGTCCAGTTACAATTGAACCAACATCAGCGAGCTCCTCCCGGAATCAATTACTTGCGACATCTTGCATAGAGGATCGATCCGTTAAAACAGAAACTTTAAAGCTTGAAAGTGTCGATGTAATTGAGCTGGAAAACGGTGTGTTTCGTGAACCTAATTTTGTATGCAGCATTTGTTGTCATATATTTACATCATCAATCTTTCTGCATCAACATGTGACTCTTCATGGTCAATCCAGTTTTGATGGAAAAAGGAGGTTTGTGAAATTAAACAGTTAACAGAAAAAACGTTTGAACGTTATTTAGAAACACCGCTGTCGTATCGTTAGAATATGCACTAAATTTGAATCGTTCAAAAAATGTACATTCACCCAAATTTTGTAACATACGACCCGGGATTCACCTAAAACCGAATGTTTTGTTTTCTGCTTATTCATTTAATCGTAATTTTGTTTTCAAAGAAAGCTTACTTTGAGTGTATAAATAGACAGTGTTATAATATCGCAGACCAAAACTACCAAATTTGTTTAATTTGGTGACTGAATACTTAATTCTTAATTCGCTTAAACAATTTGATATAGCTTAGAGCATGTCGTATTTCAATATGATTTTTGTATACCATAGCTGTTTGTTATGTATATCGTCCATTTTTAAAAGGGAGCATACAAAGTTAATCTAAAACCTTTTTTCTATTTTTGCTTTATCTGTTTTCATGTCAATTGTAAGTGAGATGTTGGAAATGGATGTCAAAATTGAACCGGAGGATAAATTACTGTCATCAAGTTACTCATGTGATAACGATAGTTACCAAAATAATGTGAGTGACATCTGGAAAGAGGATCATTCGATTGACATCAAATACGAGGCACTCTCAGATCACGAAAAAGTAATAAACGATGAAAATCAACACAAGTCTAAAAAGGTATACTTTAAAATCAATTACTCGTAGATCACCTCGTAGCTTAACTCTTAGATAAGTATTGGAACCATCAAGGATCCTTTTGTGTGTGGTTACCAAATACAAATACATAGATTATTTGGCGTTAAATCGCTTGAGCAAAGCTCATTTCAATTTCACATGCAAAGAATGTAAGATTCTCCTATAGATCTATTATCAATATAAGAGAAGGTGTATTTTTCTTTATTTTTAACTCATGCCATTAAGAAGGCTCCATCTTTAGACACGTGTAGCGAAATACATTACCCGTTAACATCATTAGGTTTTTTTTTTAATAATTCAACAATTTTCATTCAGAATAACAAAATTAGTTACAATGAACGCAATTCAACGTGATCATTCTTTAATATAGTGTAAAAAAAAAATTTACACTACATTCAAATAAACTAGATTCTAGTGAATTGCCAAACAATTATTTATGTATACTTTTGATAATGTGAGAGTCGTTGCCAAGAATTTAGTGGTAAGGCTGCAACAAGTAAAGCTTCGCTTATATCTTATAAAAAAATAATTTGAGATAATCAGGTTAATGTTTTTTCTATACTGTTACAGACACATCAAGTTGCACTTGAAGACGCATCTAGAAGTGAGTCTTTTGAATGTGACCAGTGCAATTTTATAGCTGCCGGTTCGTATCTCTTCAAAAAGCATAGAATGACGCACAAAAAACCTTCCATATGTGACCAATGTAATTTTAAAGCTGCCAGTCGTTTCCTCTTACAAAAACATAAAATGACGCACAATGAAAAAAACTCTTTCAAATGTGATCAATGCATTTTTAAAGCTTCCAGTTCTTATCTCATCAAAAAGCATAAACTGTCACACGTTGACGAAAAACCTTTCAAATGTGACCAATGCAGCTTTGAAGCTGTCAGTAGTTACCACTTGACAAAACATAAAGTGTCACACGCTCAGCAAATTTCTTTTCGGTGTGACCAATGCAGCTTTGAAGCTTCCAGTTCTTATCTTTTCCGGAAGCATAAAACGTCGCATATTGATGACAAGTCTTTCAAATGTGACCAATGCAGTTTTGAAGCTGTCAGTGATTACCTCTTGAAAAAACATAAAATGTCACACACCGAAGAAAACTCTTTTAAATGTGACCAGTGTACCTTTCAAGCTGCCAGTTTGTATCTCTTAAAAAAGCATCAAGTGTCGCACACTGAAGAAAAACCTTTCCAATGTGACCAATGCAGTTATAAAACTGTGTTTGTTTATCTCTTAAAATCGCACCAAGTTTCTCACACTAAAATTAAGCCATTCGAATGTGACCAGTGCGATCATAAAGCTGCCCAACTCAGCGACCTCAAAAGACATAAAATGGTACACGGCGGAGAAAAGTCTTTCAAATGTGACCAATGCAGTTATATAGGAGTCCGAGCTGATTACTTAAAAAAGCATAAACGGTCGCACTTAAAAGTGAAGCATTTTGAATGTGACCAATGCAATTACAAAACTACCCAACTTCGTAACTTGAAAATGCATAAAAGTCGCGAACAAAAGAAAAAGCATTTTTCATCTCAACAATGCAGTTATTATTAAACTGTCCACTCTGGCAACCTTATAAATAAAATAAAACACCACATTCTCTTGAGGAAAGTTTTTTAAATGTTACCAATGCGATAGCAAAGTAACCCGATGCCGAAAAAAACAACAAATTAACCATCGAAGAAAAAAACTACTTGCATGTGATAAGTTATTTTAAATAAATTGATGAAACTATAACGAGAAACAATAAATATAAACATACAGATTGTATAATACTCTAATGTTATTGGTTATCTTATTTAACAATTACCTTTTCCTTGTACCCTTAAAATTTATACTATCATTTAGTCAAGAGACGAGCTTTAAAACGTGGAATTTCGTCACCCTTCAAAATATATTATTAGGTCCATAACGATGAAAAGAAAAGGTTAAAGTATTTTGAACGCGAATTGCTGTTGAAGCGGCTATTCTATGGATTGATAAAAAACCAATGATGACATTTCGGAAATGAAGGTAATTGTTAAATAAATTTTACATTTGAAAGCTTAGTCTACGTTTTTCACAATAGAAAGATTACATTTTCTGATCAAAATTCAACCAGTCAAGTTTTCAACGTCGTTGGCTTCGGTTACGGAGGTCATTAGTTTGAGTCCCATTACGGAAAATTTGAAAAATTAATTTGTGTATTCTTGTTCAAAGACATGGATGTTAATCTCTCGCGGCTCGAAGACTAAAAAAATACGTCTCTGCCGATGGGGTTGTCTTTTTTGACCCCAGTGGTTTCCGCCTTATTCTTATGAATTGAAAAAAAAAATAGTCTTAGGGCTTTAAAATATCTTTCTGCATCATTCCTCATACATTTTTTTTTATAAAAATCCTTGCTTTTTAAATAAATGACCATATTTTAAGTTGCGCGTAAAAAAGACGTCACCCAGCACACATATGAATTGACAACTGACGAGTGTTCTCAGCTATCTTACGAACGATCTTTATCGCGAGTGCTTATCGCCTGATAGCGTAATCGCGTTATCGCATTCTTATATAAACTACAAAAGGTCAAAAAAACTATGATATAAGAATACCTTAATTATAAACATTGTATCACCCATATTAAAATAGATATTTAAGAAAATGTTGGTATTGGGGTCGCATTTCTTGAGCTTAGAACCGGAAAAGTTATGATGTCTTGAATTTCCTGCTCCCACTCATTCTTATCTTAAGCGAGGCGTACTAAGAGTGGTAAGATAACCACTAGTTCTTTTCATATTCTCTTTGAAAAAAAGAGAGAAATTGATCAATTTAATAATAAGCAGTTCTCGTAAACAACTTTTCTGCAAGAATAAACTTTACCAGAAGACCATATGCTAACCATTAGGAGCGGAAATGATAAAGAAAATTTTAAAATCGACAAAATAACCTTTTGATATTAACAAAAAAATCTTTAAATATATCTTTTTGTTATTATCAAATAATTGTTTTGTATTACAAGTTTAATTTTAAGAAAATATTTTGTTTTTCGAGTTTATTTGATTTTTTTTCAAACAAATACATAAAATAATAAATGTGCTTTTATGCTCGAAAATTACTTTTTGTCCACAAGCACATTGTAATTTTTTTACACTTCAAGTTAAAAATATTTAAATAATTGGTCTACATTTCTCGAGCCTTATCCACTGTTAATGTGTGGTATATAGCTTGCACATGGAGTTTACTTTGACAGATTTTTTCAACGAAAAATAATTGTCAACCACTCTTTTTGCCGCTAGCAGAAAAATGATTTACATCTCAACATTAAGAAAGGGGAGCAGCACATTCACTAAGCGATATTATTTTAGCATCATTCAAATTGTATATATTATATACAATTTAAATTCTGCAGGGCAGGGCTGTCAATATATGCACCGAGAGATATTTCTTTTACTTTGAGAATTTCTGGCTTTTTCATTAAATAGGATTGTAATTTAATTTTCCCGCCAGTGAATTTTTTAACTACTTAAAAATGCGACAAACATCCCCCGTTGAGGTCAACGGGCTTACAGCTAGCTATTTTTTATTATTCGAAAGACTTATTTATAAAAACGATTAAAGTTCAACTCAATAACATTAGTTTGTATTTTAAGCGTTGCCACACCGTTCATCCGATTGAAATAAAACTTTGAGAAACTTTTTGCTCATACTTGAGCAAAGGTTATAGGCATAATAAAATAAGCTTACAATAGCTATTTTATATAAAAATCAATGTTTGTATGTGTTCCATACCATTCATGCAACTTGCGCGAAGTTTATAGGCGTATTACAATTAAATTACAGTAGATGGTGCGTGTGTCGTGCCACAGACAATCGGCAGCAAGCAAATACGGACAGAAAAAGAAAGCATGCATTTCAATAAACACAATTAAAATACAAACACTTTCTTTCTTCGAGTGGGATTGCAACGCTTGCCGGGCACCTGCTAGTAATATATAATTAATTCCGATTGTTGCTTTTGTTTAAGGTTATTCACGATTATTTTTTTATATGAGTGATAGAAAAATTGGGTAATCAAATGAAAGAAGTTGAATTCATAGAGCAAAGTGCCATTGTATTACATGTCTAAAAAAAACACAACATACGCACACGTACACATTACATATACGCACACTAACAGAAATACACAGGTTAAATATCGTGGAAAGAACAATATTACGAAAATAATAAATATACAATAAAACTGTATTTTTTATTTTATATATTTTTCGATAACTAAAAATTCGAAAAATCTACTTTACAGCAATTTTTCCTTTTATTTTTGGAAGGTTATTTGCGCAAAATACATTGGCTGTGCCTCTTTCATCAGAAATTAAAAAGTTCGTGCGCCATATAACGGTATTTAGACGTACTAAACGAAAATGTCGATTGTTAAAAATGATAATAATTAAAAACACTATTTAACGTCAATTAATTTATTCTGGTGGTGGTAAGCTGATGTAACTTTTGTGCGCTCTGTTAGAATGTATGTGCGCGCACTCGGCAATTTGCGATCGCGCGCACACGCGCACAGCTCAGAAGAAACACTGCTCTACACCACATCGTATTTCTGACAACGATATTTATCATATCTAAATACGTATATGCGGACTTTAACGGACGGCAGCGTAAATCAGAAGGTAATAACACCAACGCATTACAATATTTTGATAAAAGAAATCTTTCAGACACACATGTTATATTCATCGAATTAACAGAATTTGAGGGTCGATCTACGTACAACCGCCAGAAAAGTATAAGCTGAGATTCAATAGAACTCATAATTTAATACTTTTTCTATAACACTTGTTGAAAATTATGAGTGCAATGACTGGTCTCACTTCGGAGGCTTTTCTCCAATGTGCATCCTTTTTGCATTGTAAAGTTACGAGATTGAGCAGATTTGTTGCAGACTGCATTGGTCACATTCAACGGAATTATCTTGTGTGAGACTTTTTACGTTTTGCTAAGCCACCGGAGGTAGTAGTTTTATAGTTGCATTGGTTACATTTAAAATGCTTTTCTCAAGTGTGTGACATTTTATGCCTTTTTAAGCTACCAGACCAAGCAGTTCTATAACTGCATTGGTCACATTTGAAAGGCTTTTCTCCAGTGTGTGACATTTTATGCGTTTTTAAGCTACCAGACACAGTACTTCTATAACTGCATTGGTCACATTTAAAAGGCTTTTCTCCAGTGTGTGACATTTTATGCGTTTTTAAGTGACCAGACAAAGCAGTTCTATAACTGCATTGGTCACATTTAAAAGGCTTTTCTCCAGTGTGTGACATTTTATGCCTTTTTAAGGAACCAGAAAAAGCAGTTCTATAACTGCATTGGTCACATTTGAAAGGCTTTTCTCCAGTGTGTGACATTTTATGCGTTTTTAACTGACCAGACAAAGCAGATCTATAACTGCATTGGTCACATTTAAAAGGCTTTTCTCCAGTGTGTGACATTTTATGCCTTTTTAAGGAACCAGAAAAAGCAGTTCTATAACTGCATTGGTCACATTTGAAAAGCTTTTCTCCAGTGTGTGACATTTTATGCGTTTTTAAGTTACCACACCAAGCAGTTTTATAACTGCATTGGTCGCATTTGAAAGGATTTTCTCCAGTGTGTGACATTTTATGCGTTTTTAAGTGACCAGACAAAGCAGTTCTATAACTGCATTGGTCACATTTAAAAGGCTTTTCTCCAGTGTGTAGCATTTTATGCCTTTTTAAGGAACCAGAAATAGCAGTTCTATAACTGCATTGGTCGCAATTAAATGGTTTTTCTCCAGTGTGCGTCATTTTATGCCTTTTTAAGTTACCAAAATGACGAGTTT
The DNA here is from genome assembly GCA_030503985.1 of Himalopsyche tibetana. Classification (NCBI taxonomy): domain Eukaryota; kingdom Metazoa; phylum Arthropoda; class Insecta; order Trichoptera; family Rhyacophilidae; genus Himalopsyche; species Himalopsyche tibetana. Next base: position 1,671,925 of record JAPJYX010000027.1, on the reverse strand, counting down.
TAAAATTGCATTGCTCACATTTAAAAGGCTTTTTTCTAGTGTGTGACATTTTATGCGTTTTTAAGCTACCAGACACAGTACTTCTATAACTGCATTGGTCACATTTGAAAGGCTTTTCTCCAGTGTGTGAGATTTTATGCGTTTTTAAGTGACCAGACAAAGCAGTTCTATAACTGCATTGGTCACATTTAAGAGGCTTTTCTCCAGTGTGTGACATTATATGCTTTTTTAAGTGACCAGACAAAGCAGTTCTATAACTGCATTGGTCACATTTTAAAGGTTTTTCTCCAGTATGTGTCATTTTATGCGTTTTTAAGTTATCAAAACGAAGAGCTTTAAAATTGCATTGGTCACACTTAAAAGGTTTTTCTCCAGTGTGTGACAGCTTATGCCTTTTTAAGTGATAATTACGAGAAGCTTTAAAATTGCATTGGTCACATTTAAAAGGCTTTTCTCCAGTGTGTGACATTTTATGCGTTTTTAGGTGATCAGACCTAGCAGTTCTATAGCTGCATACGTCACATTGAAAAGGCTCTTTTTCAGTGTGTGACGTGTTATGATGTCCTTTGTTTCGCGTAATGGCAGCTTTTTTCTTCTTTCCGTCACGTGTCAAAATTTGATCTCCGGTGTGTGACTTATGCAGTTTAAATTGACCAGGATACACAGTTTTTTTAGTGCCTTGTTCGTTAACAAAATTATTTTTTCCAGCATGTAATGTTTTCGTCTGTAAGCAAAAGCAATAATTTTAATTACATTTGACTTATTCAGTTTTTTTTATATTCAAAATGAAAAAGGTGCTCAAAAATAGCATTGTAACAAATAAACATTTTTAGGAATAGTGAAATTTTCTTAAAAATAATCTTAAACAATTCAGAATACTGAAATAAAGTCAATTGTTTAATACACTAGTAACTACGAACAATGTCACTCCTTTTTTTTAACTCAATAATAATCGATTTTTATTCAATTTTAGAAAGAGAAAGATAGCATGTTTGTTCATAGTTTATCATTGTAATATTAAGGGGTGACAAGGACTCAAATTTGAAGTTTATAAATAAAAAACCAAACAGCATTGAACTATTATTACTGTTTTAATATTTAGTATGTAGTTTTAAATACCCATTTTTGACAAAAAAATATACGTTGCTTTGGAGACAAATCATTTGTTCATATTCAAACAACTGTTTTTTCGGAAAATAAACAAGAGCTTGGTATACCTTTCTAGACTGGTGATGATTTTCAAGCTCAATTATCTTTTCGTGAACTTCGAGTGCCTCGTGTTTGATGTCAATTGGATGATCCTCGATCCATATGCTATTCACATTATTTTGGTGACTATCGATATCACAAGAGTCCTGATTGTACGATGACAGTAATTCATGGTCTGGTTCTATTTTGATATCCGTTTTACGCTTCTCACTTAATTGTAACATATAAACAAAAATAAAAAGTTAATATCAGCCCCCAGATCTCCTTCTTGTGACTTACTTTAACGATCGAATAAATATATTTATAAGCTGCAAGAGTAGGATTTTCGAACAATACAATACTTTTGCGTTGGAAATTTAGAACAAAGTTTGGAAGGGATTTCATTTTTGCCAGGGCAACATAAGTTATCGAATAATAAAAAAGTAACGAACCAATTTCCCCCATCTATTTTTATTGTAGCATGGCCAATGAGATGCTGCTTCAGTATATTTGATGATGGGAATATGTCATAACAAATATTACAAACGAAATTTCGCTCATTAAGCACAGCATTTTCTATCACAATAATGGCGACCATTTTCTCCTGTGATATTGTCGTGATTATGTTTTGTTCATGTACATTATCTTTTGCTTGTTTTTGATTTTGAAGCAAATTAATCGAAGGTAATTCAGTTTGAACTGAAGAGTCGGCATTATTAGTTTGCAACTGAAAATGAAAATTAGACTTAGATAAATACTCAAAAAAACTTGTTAACATAAATGTGTTATGCTGATATTGTCATTATTTACTTAAATATTCTCAAGTTAAAACAAATGGAAAATATATATTGGATATAATTAATGTCACAAGCAAAAAAAATCCACGGTGAGGTCGTTACCCTATACAAAATAAATGATGGCATGGATATTATACATTTGAAAATATAAATGGGACTTGACAGGCGTAAGGTAATCCAATAAACATAAACAGAAGAAATGAAATACAACTTGACGACAATAAAATGATTAAAAATAGTTTTCGTTTACTTTTATAGACTGGTGATGAGTGTTGAGTGCTTTGAATTTGATGTCATCCATATTGCTTCTAAAATGGTTATCTGGTGTTTTTGCTGACACTGAGTCGTCGTCCAGTTCAATTTTGACATAAGTTCGAAGCTTTTCTCTAAATAAAAATACAAAAACAAAGAAAAAGTGATGAATAAAATTTGACTGTTTAACATATATATGTGTTGTGGATTGAATTGTCATTTACTTGGTAGACATTCATCGTAAAAAGGTGAACAGTAAAGTGAGTTTTTAATATTCACATTATATACGTCAAAAACTAATTTCAGTTTTGAAGCTCTGATGAGGACACTCACCAAATTAGCTATCAACAATGTAAAAAAATATCCCTTTACACTGAATATAAAATGACAGCAATGGTATCAAATCACAGAAACGCTTTTGAGCGACCTGCTAATTGCCTAATTTTACTCACCTGTTTTTTTCTTCAAATTTCAATTGAACATGGCTAGTTACATGCTGTTCAAGTAAGTGAGATGATGGAAATATATCATGGCAAGCACTGCAAACAAAGTTTCGCTCGTGGAAAACACCGTTTTTAAGATTTATTACAACGTTCACCTCCCGCAGTAAAAACTCCCTTTTAATATGCACTTTTTGTATGTAAGACTTCGAAGATGGTAGATCAGTTTGAGACGAAGTTATCGCCGGCGGTTCAATGAGATCGTCAGTGATGGTTTTAGTCGTTTGAAACTGAAACAAAAATAAGTCTATTAAAAACTCACAAAAATTGATTTAACCTAAAAGATATATTCATTTTTCCCGGACTTAAGCCGAGACGCTCTCAACTAACAAAGACCACAAAAGATGGCAATTGCTAAGTTTTAATACAGTCATATCCAACTCGTTGCCCAATTGAAGGTTTTCTGTGGCTTTTTAGAGGTTTCAAACTGTCTATACATCTTGCATTTTTTTTTAAAGACAGTGCTGGCCGACTGAGCAAAACAAATTGAACGTGGTGCAGCCTTTTATAAGACACTTGTCTATGTCTTTCTTACGAGCCTTATTAGGGAGAAGGCTGTAATTCAATCAAAGGACAATAAGTCAAAGACATGCAATAATTTATTTCAAAAGAACATTGAGTTACAATCACTTAAAAATTGACTGCAGAATCAAAGGCACTTATAGCCTGTTGAACTGAAAATATATGTATTCTCGGGTGATACGTGTATTTTTTATTTTTACAAAGAAGCTAGTTTGCAAGAACTGCTTTAATTGCATAAAGTACCAAATTACTAAGCGACATTGTCTTGCTGATATTCTATTTTAAAAAACATCAACGGACATAACCTCAAATAAATGCTGCACGTGTTGACCACGTAATAACCATAACAGTGTGATTATATGATTGGTTAAGCAGATGAGTGACTATTTAATGTTTAAGATAACCTTATTTGTCTCGTGATGATCTGCTTCGTCAGCAACTCCCTCTTGCTTTGAGAGCGTCTCGACCTTGATGTCAATCAACTCGTCAATCCTCGTCAATCCTCGTTCAAGATAGCATTCAAACTGTTTTGGCGACTGTCGCTGTTTTGATCGTTCTCAGATTGATAAATTGACAGTAATTCATCGTCTGGTTCTATTTTAATATCCATCTCCAAGCTATTGTGATATAGTGAATAGTAATAAATGCACAAGCTTTATAAAATATGACATTACCATAGACAATAATTATAAATATCTTGCTCGTCTTTTTTTTATAGACAAATGAATTGATGTATGATAACAGATAACTGATGAGAAATAAAATTATAAAAATAGTTACTTAAATACAAATGATTCGAAGTGACTAAGCTTATTGGTGTTAATACATCTTATTTCAATTTGAATGTGTCTTCCATGAAAAGATCTAGAAATCAAAACGAAAAGAAAAACCAAAGAAATATGGTCTATATAGAGTCTGTGGTATTTTATTGCAGTTTTTCAAAATCTATGCAGCAGTTTTACCGTTGTATTTTGACGATATAAATTTTTCAAATTCATGATAGGCAAAAAACATATTTCTCTTACAAACTGTAGTAAGCAAAATTATTTGCGAGATATAAATAAAGTGTATATATAGAGCATGCGTGAAAGGGTAAAGCGTTTATTTTCACAGCAGCAAAATGTGATTATTTAATTGACACAAAGCCGCTTTCGTTTTACTGATGTCAAAAAATCTGACAGCTCTTAAAATAATATAATATAAACCATAATATTTGGCTGCTTCAACAGTATCAATTGAAATATTTATTGTTAAATAGAAAATTTAGTGTTCCTTTACATAAAGCTCCTATAAATAATCGAACACAAGCCAATAAAAAAATATTGTCTATGGTCAAACTATTTTTTGACATATAAATTTTCTACATGTTTCGCGTCAAGTATTGAAACAATACTCCGGAATGGATATAAAGATGGAACCAGACGATGAATTGCTGTCATCACACGGTACATCAGGGATAGACAACGATGCAAGGATAAACGAAGACATCTCTAGCGAAGGTCAATCATCTGGCAATGGATTCGGCGTACGTGTGAAGCAGGAAGAATTTGACGAAGACGAAGACAGCAAAGAAGAAAACGTATGTTGAAATGTAATGGTAGATTACTTGAACGCGGTATTGTTTTTAAAAACATTTCTGACAAAACATTGAATTCTTCTTATACGTATGTCTTATGTTTGATACATTTGTATTCAAATCAAAAAAGGTTCATATTATTTGCTTTCTTTTATTTATAATGCAATCTAACTCATTTTAAAGACTCAACGAAACTTTCTAATAGGTTTTTTCCACAACAAAATTTTCGAATTTCGCGTCCTAGAGTTTAAAATTCTTGTTTTATATCCGAAATACACGTACTACAGTACGTTTATTTATTTATGTGGTCTTCGAATGTTAAATCTTACAAATTAAATGTATAATATGGTGTTTTTGTTGTAAAAGTAGAGTAAATCGTTTAGTAAATATATGCTTATTGACCTTGCAGCTTAATACGACAAATGTTTAGCTAATATATAAAGAATTAGCTTAAAATTAATTAAGTTTTTAATTATAAATATAACATTGTTTGAAGGTTGTCGTTTTGGAGTCACAGAAAATCAACATAGAAAACGAAAACACGTGGGAAAAGTACAAAAAAGAATTCTACGACGACGTCCGTTTCATCAAAGTAGAAAAGATTGATGTCGTCGAGTGCACACATTCCGAATGGAAGCCAGAAGAGGTAATTGTAAGACTCCTCGTGTTACGTGGTGGAATGGCGTTCCGGCACCTTTTTTATTGAAATTTTTCATGCTTAAAATCATTTTTGATATTTATGATTTAAATAATAAATTAATTTCAAATATTATTGATTCATTATCGCTATCACTTACAATTCTATATGTAGGACTCTTTTTCGAGATCGGCTGTGAGTTTTCATCATCGGAGGACTCGGGAGTATTTTTGGATTTAGACATTTTAAATTCTCTAATAAGCGATTGTCTGCTTTGAGCGTAGACATCTTTACGTATTTCGTGTTAAGGGGCCAAATACTTAGTTATTTATATTGACTTTTATACCTATTGCCATTATAGGATCATTTTCTATTACAGAATGTACTAATTTATCAGTCAATCTCAAGCCGTCGTCTATTGTTTTAATGTAAACATGCAGCTTCTTCGCTGCAACTGTTTATCGAGTCATTTATTATTGTTGGTTCATCGGCACACAATTTGACTAATTATTCTTCGTTTAATGTACGATCCTCCAAAATTCCTTTGATACATTTTTAAACCGTGTTATAGAAAAATATGCCACAATTCATCAACCGTGTTAAATCAACAACTTGTTATCCGAGGCCCAAGTCTTTGATGAATAAATTAAATAATATATTACGTTATAAATATGATAAAATATTCATACATATACATCAATTTATACAATAGAATATATTAAATTAATAATACTTTTTTTGTTTCAGTTTACAACTACCAATACCAACTCTATAGATCTCATTAAACCACCAGCGATAATAACGTCTCAAACTAATTTATGTTTGACGTCTTACGAAAAAGAATTGCATGTAAAAAAGGATTTTTTACTGCACGGAGTGTAAGTTAAAATATTGCTTAAAAATGTTTATTCTACGATCAGAATTTTGTATGCAGTGTCTGTTCCGATACATTCGTATCTTCACATTTACTGAAACAATATGTGGCTCGTCATGAAAACTCAAAATTTTATTTCAAAAGCAGGTTTGTTAAATTAGGGAATAAGCTCCAAAGGTCACTCAAAATCGTTCATAGGATTGATATTAATACTGTCTACCACAAAGCTTCTTTACTTAATTTCCCAGTGATAAACGCATTTTCTCAAATGATTTTTATTTAGATATTTTTATTTTAGCTCTTAACTTCGAAAACACGAAAATATTGTTTTACCTTTCTCGCAGATTTCAAACATATTTTTGTCACTGCTTGATTTAAAATAACTGGGAGTTGCCAATCGATTTTCCCGTGGCCCCGTAAAACTGTTCCGTGGCTCCCCTAAAATTGGTTTTTCTCTTTGACCCCGGTCGAAGAGCTGTGGTCTACGCCAGATTGAGCAAGGTGACAAAACACAGAATTATTGAGGCTTTAAGAATTTTATTTTATTTATGGTTGTTAATTCTTAAATTTGTATAAGCTTGTTGATTCAAAAAGCCGTGTTTGACGCCGCTGGTATTTGTTTATTTATTGTTTCATACATTCTTTACCAAAGAGTTAATAATAATATCTGAAGAATATACGTCGTCAAATGGTCATAAATTTTTTCGTATTTTGATTTTGAACAATGTAATATTAAACCCCCTAAAACACTTCGATAACTAAAGCCTATAATATTGCTCTATAAAATCTTTTTTACCAATATGAGAAATGATTTTTCATTTGTGGTCGAAACCACTACTATCTTTCAACTCTTGAGACTTTAACAAAATATTTGAGCTTATCGTTAGAGCAAAGCACAAAAAAGAGAACTTTAAGCTGATGTTTAACATTTATTTTTTATTTTCATGTAACAATTAAGGGGGAAGCTTAACACGGATATCAAAATAGAACCAAAGCAAGAGTTACTGTCATCGTCTTATCGAGACTCTCGTGATAGCGATAGTCACCAAAGTAATATGAATGACATTTGTAATGAGAATCATTCAATTGACATTGAATACGATGCAGTCGAAGTCCACGAAAAAATAATCGAACATGAAAATGATCACCAGTCTAAAAAGTTACTCCGAGCTCTTATTTATTTTCCAAAAAAACAGTTTAAATATTAATAAGTCGCCAATTGAAAATGAAAAATGTCAAGGTTTAAACATAAAGGCGTGCATATAACATATATTAAATGACCAATAATAGTTCTGTGCTGTTTGATATTTTGTTTCTCACTATTTTAACCTCGCCCAGTAACAATGATATACCATTACCTAACCTTACATTAAAATCGAGAAATATTGAATTACAAAAAAATCGTGATATTAATCATAGTTATTGGTGTATTAAACAAACGAAATTTTTTATCAGTATAAGTTATGATTTGTTAAAATCAAATAAATTTAAACAAAATTTCAATGTTCGTCAGTTATATATTTTTTTTTAAATGTTCATATGTAACAATGCTATTTCTGAGCACTTCATCTATTTTAGATTAAAAATGAAAGAAAACACTGAATTACACAAATATTATTTAAATTACTATTTTTGCTTACAGAAAGAAACATTACTGCATTCTGCAAAAAAGAGTTTCGATTGTGAAATATGCACTTACAAAAGTGTTTATTCCGGTAACCTGAAAAAACATAAAATGTCACACACTGGAGAAAAACCTATTAAATGTGATCTTTGCGATTATACAACTACCCTGTCCGGTAATTTGAAAACGCATACAATGTCGCACACAGGAGAAAAGCCTTTCAATTGTGACCAATGCAGTTACAGAACTGCTGTTTCTAGTCACTTAAAGATGCATAAAATGTTGCACACCGGAGAAAAGCCTTTTAAATGTGACCATTGCAGTTATAAATCAGTTCAATCAGTTCAATTAAAACGGCATATGATGTCACACACTGGAGAAAAACCTTTCAAGTGTGACCAATGCGACTTCAAAACTGCGTTTTTTCAAGCCTTAAAAGTACATAAAATCATACACACTGGAGAAAAACTTTTTGAATGTGACGTATGCAACTTTAAAACAACCCGCTTTTCTAATTTAAAAAGGCATAAAATATCACACACTGGAGAAAAACCTTTTGAATGTGACCAATGCAGTTATAAAGCTTCTCGTTTTGCTCACTTAAAAATACACAAAATGACACACACTGGAGACAAGCCTTTCAAATGTGACCAGTGCAATTATAACACTGTGTGTTCCAGTTCACTAAAAACGTATAAAATGACACACACGGGAGAAAAGCCTTTTAAATGTGACCAATGCAACTATACATCGGTTCAATCTGTTCAATTAAAACTCCATAAAATGTCCCACACAGGAGAAAAGCCTTTCAAATGTGACCAATGTAATTACGAAACTGCTTATCCTTCTGGTTTAAAAAAGCATAAAATGTCCCACACTAGAGAAAAGCCTTAAATATCACAACAATGCAATACTTGAATGGTCAATTCTGATGCATTTGAAATTCCTTAAAGTTTACACACTATTAAAAAGTCTTTTTCTCAATGTGACTAATACAATTGTAAAACTGCTCGTTTTGAATAATTAACAAATATTTCATTGCACCCACATTGGACAAACTTTACAATAGGAACAAGTTAATCTTAAAACATTATAATTTCTTTATCGTAAGTCGATTGAATAATACAAGTGTTTGCATAAATATTAAAAAATATATTTATATGTTGAAACTGATCTACCAAAAATTAGATGTGACATTTCAAATGCGATCATTAATAAAATATCCTGAAACTCCGAAGTCGTTCAAACAGAAATATCATCTTCAATGCATTCGCATTAGTTATTTATTTGTTTATCTTCAAGCAAATGATTGTGTCATATGCATCATTTGCTCCGAAGCAAATGTGTAAGGAAACTTTACATCCGGCAAGACGTGGAATGAATGGAAATTGTAAGAAACAGTCCACCGGGATGCAGTTACAAAATTGAATCACTTAAATATGCGGGATTTTGAAAATGATAACGGAAACACCCAAAGACCAGCAGGATGGCATTGAAAAGATTGAGCGCAAAAAATCAAGTTGCGATCCAATAAAAGGATTAATTGATAGACGTATAGAAATTGTCATGCTCACATCAGACAGAGGTTTAGTGATCTTTGGATATAAAATGGAGAAGCAGCTATTTTGAAATATTACATGAACTATAATACTTAACTGAAGAACATTGTGTGGCTCAAACAGAAGATCTAAGGGTTGATGATACCTGGAAACAAGTTTCAATAATGCAGAATCTTAAAATATTATTAAAAACAACCTATAAAATGTTCAGGAGGTCATTTTTAAAAAAATGGGGAATTTATTGAATTATTCAAGTTCATAGACAACGTGTACAAATAATGGGTAGATAGAATAAATAGGAAAGAGAAAAAATGATGATAGGAAAAACCATTAATTAACCTTTAAATGTATAAACAAAAATCTGTGTCACTATCAATAAATAAATCTTTTATGTCTTAGCTTCTATCTAAGTTTCACTAGTTTTTAAACTTTGAACTGTTTTTTTTGTAAAGTCACATCATCAACATTGTAATAAATTGGCAATATGATCAATAAAGCATAATACTGAACGATTCTTTTTTTACATCCATTTTTACCAAAGTTTCCTCCTTTGACATTTTCAAATCTCGGTCACCGTAACTAAGCTGACTTAATCAAGCAGATGATAAGCATCCAATTTAACTTGATATTTATAACCATTGTTAAACAGCGCTCGGTCTCAATTGAAGGCTCTATTGTAGAGGGTCGCGCGGAGCGTCCCTGCAGTGTAAAAGCTTTCTCTTTAATTTTTACTTTCATTCGTCTTTGGAATTTTCAGTAGAGATTATCGTTCACTGAATAAAATTAAAATTTCCAATGCTGAATGTCAAAAGATTGTTTGTGGTGTTGGCGTTCTTGCCGCATTAATTAATGAAAACAATGCTTACATTAGTTTTGCGTTAATAACTATGCATTTCCACGTACACACATTTGCAGCTGCCATTATTGGTGCAATAGCATTCATTTACTGTCAGGAAATGAAAGTATTTAAAACTGCTTAATCATTTTATTTTAAGGACATTTTCATTATATATTTTGAGAGAGAAGACAATATAAATGAGTTTTTGTTGCATCGTGTCGGAAAAAGCTATGCGTCCTGTGAATATGTTCTTGTTTAAATAATTTGATTCACTGACAATAAAAGGGAACCAATGGTCAAACTTGGTTTTGAAAATGTATAGTTCTGTAATAATTTTCAGTGTTATTGAGCGATTTCTAACTCTGTGGCAACACAATTTTAGCAAACTCGCATGAGGCAACGTTGTTTTTTGTACTCTCAAAACCATCCGCATTGAGTGGGGATGATTTTGAAACTGCTGATTGAATTTGCTAATATTCTCGTGGCGAATTGACTCCACCGTTGTTTACATATGTGATGGAGTGCATACCATTTTGTTTGTTGTTTTGCGTTGTTCGAAATCGAAGTCTTCCGGTTTAATATTACTATCAGAGAAAACCAGGATAAATGGTGAAATTTCTAAACTGTAAAAAAAATATCAAAACTGCATAAATAAAACAGGAAAAACATTATTATTATTACTAGATAATGTATCATTATGAAAAGAATGTTTAACCAGATGAATGAAATGTTTACGTTAAAATTTCTGAGAGTTGGAATTTCTTAGATTTGTCAACAGTGAGAAAATCATTGAAAAAAAATTCAAGTAACACACTAGAAATTGTTATTATATAAGCAATAGCACAAATTTCAATGTACTGAATGTGTCCAAGAATATGTTACCAAGTTGTTAAATTTTGATGCGAACAATCTCGGATGTCAAATTTTGAATAATGTGAAAATAATTAAGTAAATATTTTTCTCAACAATATCAAGAAGAGATATGCAAAGAAAGAGATATTGGTCCTGCTCAGTCTAAGGATTTTCAGTGCTGAGATGTCGCCATGAAGTGGTTTGAGAGCCAAGAAGAGTGTATCTCAGTATCACTTATATGTCTTAAAAGTATTCGCGATTTGGCAGATTGAAAAAGAACAGCTAGCTTATTTAAGCAAAAACCAATAAATGAATATCTTGATAAAAAATAATTTAATACTAAAGCTTTATATTAATCTAGACAAATAAAAATTATGTACATGTTTTTCCGTGTAAATTATGCTTTTTTCGATTATCCGGATTTTTCGTTATCCGGACTACCTTCATCCCCAATTAGTCCGGATAATCGAGGTTCTACTGTACTATGATATGTATATATTGTAGGCTTACTGATAAAGCCATGTCCACAAGATGCATATCTCTATCAGAGACAATGCAGAGAAAACTCATTTTAATTATTTTCCCTCTCAAAATATGGCAATCACATTTCTTTAAACCAAAATAATAAATTGGCTTTAAATATATGCATCCCTTGACAATAAATGAATGGTTTTGCACTGAAAAAAAAACAGCTGTCGATGTTGATTGATTTTCTTTGCTTAATAACAACGCCTAGTTCGTGTTACATTAGTTTGCATGAGAAATCATGCGACAAGAACGATAATACATTCTACAATCTTTTGATATTCAATTTCGATGGCAAATAATGCAGTCTTCTACTGACGTTCTAGAAAGATACTAGAAAAGATTGACACTACTTTGTTTGACTGTCATGTAGCCGAGAATGTGAAGTAATTAACACTTTTTATCTTTAAGCACTCGTATTATTACTGATTAGTTGGTTCTAGTATTTTAACGTAGTCTTCGAAATCTTTGGCTTGGTATGGATTCCCATGTACCGTGTGAATGCAAACTGTGCAACCAATGGAAATATCTTCAATAGGTGATGTACGGTAAAACAGAAATATGTTTTTCCAATGTTCATGGCCAGCATCGGTTTTGATTATGAATACTTCTTCACAACTGGTTCAATAGTCAAATTATTCTATTGTGTGCAATATTTTATGTTCTGGCATGTCGTAATGTTCGCCTGTAATATGAGATAACGCAGCGTTTCACGCAGATGGCCAAATTTCTGGCTGCCTTTTTAAAATTGTCTCTCTTGTATTAATGATATGTGATTTATGTTTTTATCATGTTAATGTTTGGAGTATTAGACTTTTCATGACCGAACATATTAATATTATTTATTCCATTTGTATTTATGTAGAAAATATAATACGTTTTAGTTTAAAAAAATATACAACACAAAGTACTTCAAGCGGTCTAATTATTTTGAGTATATTTGTTATTAGTAGGCCGCAATTGTTTTAAAAAAATCACTAAGAAGCCAAAAACGACGCCATGAATAAGAATCTATTTTTGTGGATTTCATTTAAAGATCACTGATAAATTATACGAAAGAAATTTTAATATGAAAACATCGCCATTTATCAAAAACTTCAAGTCAAAATAGATTTAGTCATTTATGAGACAATTAATCAGAAAGTAACGTACTGTCGAATACCGATAATTAAATGAGAAAGGTGGCTTGTTTTCGAATTGTCTGTGGAAATCAACGATCCGACTTACTGTACTGAGGAGTGTCACGTGGTCAAGATACTGCATAGATGAGAGAATTATTTCAATGGAATGGGTATCAAACTTATTTTTATATTTTTAGCAGATTCGAATAAACACTGATATAATGTTCGATGATTCTATAAAATTGAAATTGTTCCATACAAAAAGCAAGGTTGTCTTGCAAGAAAAAAACATTAAAAATTTGGGTCTTTATTTTTGCTTTTTTGAAAATGATCAAATAACGTACATAAATACTTATTTGTAAAAAAATCCAGTTCACCATATTGGCGAAACACAAATGTGGATGTTAAGTGTATTTTTAACCGTAAGCTTAGTCACTTCCAATCATTTTAATATCAGTTATATGCTATTTTCTATAATTTTAAGTATAATCATACGTCGATACGTTTGTCTATGCTTAGAGAAAAAAACTAATTATCATTATTATCTATGGTAATACCATATGTTGTAAAACGTGTACTTTGATACAAATGACTTAATCAAAATCCTCTTAAAATGAATATCAAAATAGAACCAAACGATGAATTATTGCCAACAAACACACCTGATAACTCTCGCAATAGCGATCATCGTCAAAACAATGTTACTGCTATATGGGATGAGAAACAGTCGATCGGCATCAAATTTGAGACAGCTGTGAAGCAGGAAGAAATAGTTGACTCTAAAGACCATCACGAGACTAATAAGGTAATCTTTCTCATTGATAATACTCCCAGTTGTTTTAAAATCTTAGAAATAAATCGTTCTAGTTATTACGCTGTTAACACGTGGAGCAATCGCGTATGCTTTTTAGGTTATGTCATTTGAATGTTTCCCTAAACTGAATGTCACTATGAAATAGTCGCGGAGTAATTTGTCTCTATGCAGGTACAACGTCATATAATATGCCGCGATTATTTCGCCGACAAATATCTCAACTTAGCTAAAAACAACGTCATAATTTAAAATCTTTTTTGTCGATTTAATACTCGCCATAAATCACTTATTATTATGAAAATCTGTAAAAAATTGTGCGAAATTTATAGGAGGTTATATTGAACACCATTAAGTTTCTCGGTTGCCTAAAAAAATCATAAGGATAAATTGCTATGGTTATATCGTGGTTACCACGTTGTAGCATTTATTTGAGATTATAACTGTTGAGGTTTTTTAAAATAGAATATCAGTATAACAAAGTCGCTAAGATCTTTGATACTGAATGCAATTAAAGCAGTACTTGGTACTACCTTCTTTGTGGAAATAATAAAAGTATATTATATTATCTATATATAAGGAAAAATCAGAAATATTTTCAGATCAAAAGGCTATAAACGCTTTTGCTTCTGCAGTAAACTTCAATTTCTAAGTAATTGCAACTCAATGTTCAACTGAAATAAATTATTGCACGTCTTTGACTTATTGTCCTTTGATTGAATTACCGCCTTCTCCCTAATGAGGCTCATAAGAGCGACATAGACCAGTGTCATAAAAAAGGCTGCACCACGTTCAATTTGTTTTGGTCAGTCGGCAAGCACTGTCTATATCAAAAAATGCAAGGTGTACAGACAGTTCGAGACCTCGAAAAAGCCACACAAAACCTTCAATTAGGCCGCGAGTTGGAAATGAATCGACCTAAACATAAAGATTGTCATCTTTTGTGGTATTTTGCAAACGGAAGGGTATGTGCTTAAGTCAAGGAAAAATCAATATATCTTTTGGATTTAATCATTTTTGTAGGTTTTTAATGGCGCCTTCTTTTTGTTTCAGTTTCAAACGACCAATACCAATTCTGAAGATCTCATTGAACCCCCAGCGATAAATTTGACTCAAACTGATACATCTCCTTTGTCTGACATAAACCAAGTGCATATTAAAAAAGAATTTTTACTGCAAGAAATAAACTTAGTAATCAATCTTGAAAACGGTGTTTTCCACAAGCGAAACTTTGTTTGCAGTGTTTGCTGTGATATATTCCCATCGTCACATCTACTTCAGCAGCATGTTACTAGCCATGGTATTTTAACAATAGATGGGAAAAATTGGTTCGTTAGCTTTTCATTATTCGATAGCTTATGTTGTTTATGTTTATTCGATCGATAAAGTAAATGACAAGAAGGAAAACTGGGGGCTGATATTAAACATTCCATTTTTCGTTTCATGTAACAATCAAGCGAGAAGCTTAAAAAGGATATCAAAATAGAACCAGACTATGAATTACTGTCATCGTCCATTCAGGACTTTTGTCATATCGATAATCACCAAAATAAAATGAATGAAAAATTTAATGGGGATCATTCGATTGACATCAAACACGAGGCACTTGAAGTCCACGATAAAATCAATGAAAATCATCGCCAGTCTAGAAAGATATTACTTACTTTTGTTTTTCTGAAAAAAAACAGTATAAATCCGGACAAACGATTTGTCTTGAAAGCAATGTATATTTTTTCACCTCTGTTATAAGTTTTTTGACAAAAATGTGTATTGAAAAATAATAAAAACACATTTTTAATTGAAACAGTACTTATAGTTCAGTGCTGTTTTTTCGTTCCTTATCGTAAATTATAGAATAGGTAACTCTTATATAATCAAATAATGAACTATTACCAAACATGCCTTGCTATCTTTTTATTTTTAAAATGACATGAAAATTGATAAACATTAATAGACATAATAATTGTTACTAGTGTTTTAAACAAACAATTCTTTTTCAGTATTCTGATTCGTCAACATCAAATTATTTCCACTGTTCTTGCATTATAATAAAGCTTGTGATTGAAAATATGGTTTTTTCTTACAGACAAACAATATTACACTCTGGAGAGATAAATTTCGGTAATGAACAAGGCTCTTCTAAAACTGCTTATCCCGCTTACTTAAAAAAAAGTAAAATCTTTCACACTGGAGAAACACCTCTGAAACGTGACGGAAAGAAGAAAAGAACGGCCCATTCGGGTAACATTAAACATCATACAACGTCACACGCTGGAGAAAAACCTTTTGAATGCGACCCATGTAACTATAAAACTGCTTTTTCTGGGAGCCTAAAAACTCATAAAATGTCGCACACTGGAGAAAAGCCTTTTAAATGTGACCATTGCAGTTATAGTACTGCTGCGTCTAGTCACTTTTAAACGCATAAAATGTTACACACTGGTGAAAAACCTTTTAAATGTGACCAATGTAATTATAAAACTGCCTATACTGGTGAGTTAACAAGGCATAAAATGTCGCACACTGGAGAAAAGCCCTTTGAATGTGATCAATGCAGTTTTAGAACTGCTATGTCTTGTAACTTAAGAAAACATAAAATGTCCCACACAGGAGAAAAGAATTTTAAATGTGACCAATGTAGTTATAAATCTATCCAATCTAGTCAATTGAAAACGCATAAAATGTCACACACTGGAGAAAAGCCTTTTAAATGTGACCAATGCAGTTATAAATCTATTCAATCTAGTCAATTAAAACTGCATAAAATGTCACACACTGGAGAAAAGCCTTTTAAATGTGATCAATGCAGTTATAGAACTGCTGTTGCTGGTAGCCTTAAAACGCATAAAATGTCACACACTGGAGAAAAGCCTTTTAAATGTGACAAATGTAGTTTTAAAACTAGTCAGTCTGGTAGCCTTAAAACGCATAAAATGTCACACACTGGTGAAAAGCCTTTTAAATGCGACCAATGCAATTATAAAACTACCCGCTCCGGTGACTTTACAAGACATAAAAAGTCACACACACATAACTTCCTTTGAATGTTACTAACGCAGCATAAAACTGCTCGTTCTAGTTACGTTACATGGCATTAAAGGCTGCACACTGGAGAAAAACCTTCGAAATGAGAGCAGTCATTGCAGTCGTTCCAAGAAGTTCCATGCAGGGTTGTAGAAAAAAATCAAACTGAGTTTTGTCGAATCTCAGCTTATTATTTTCCGGCGATTATGCGTATATCGGTCCTCAATTTCGTAAACTTGATGAATATAACGATTTTTAATATAAAGATTTTTTTAATAAAGATTTTGTAATGCGTTGGTGTTATTTCCTTTTGATTTACGCTGCAACGAAAAGTCCATGTATAATTATTAAGAAATGATTGAGTGTAGGTAAAATGGTGTAGATTTTTTGAACTTTCAGTTATCGAAAAATACATAGTTTTAATTTAAACCTGAGTATTCCTATAAGTGTGTGGGTATATGTAAGTGTGTTTGTATTGTATTTCTTTTTAATGTAATACAATGACACTTTTCTCTAAGCTTTGACTTATCCTTTCATTTGATTACCCAATTTTTCTATCAGTAAAATAAAATAATTAATCGTTAATAAGGCCAAACAATAGCAACAATCAGAACAACATAATTTATTTAAAGGAATCGAGTTTTTTTTGCCCCATATCTTATTATTTGACTAACTTATATTATCTTTAACCATTTTAATTAAAAAAGGTGTTTTAATAACCTTAAAATATTAATGGATTTTTAAAATAATTTATTATTTGTGATTTTTTTTTATTTTTAACTACACACTTTCGCTTCAATTTAAATTTTATAACTGAACGCTGGTGACTTTTGCCTGGCTTTAATGCTTTCGTATTTTTATGACTTCCTTCTACTCATGTGTGATATTATTTATTTAAAATTTGGCTTTCAAAACGTTTTTGGAAATATTGCCATGCTCAATTTATAAAAACAGAAAGCAGTATGGTCCAAAGCTTGCACCCTATATCGGGAATTTTCGACCATTGCCACGAATACTCACAATAATTACTGCAATCTTAAGAATCCTAGGTATTTTATAAAGATATACGTGACAATGGTATGACCGTATCAATATAATTGAATAATTTGTAACACTTTTCTTGTAGTAGGTCGATGAAAGACCGATGGCCTCAGTAACCTGTATTGCCTGTCATGGTTAAAACAATCAATGAGCTTGTATTATTATTGTGTGTGTCTAGAATGAAAAGCATGTATGTGCTACGAAAATAGCTTTTTATGACATTATAATTTCTAACATTCTATGATATTTAAGACGACGCTGTACTCATTTAGGCATGCGGCGCAGTTTGACTTTTTTCTTTGTCAAAAGATGGTTTAATTATTAAAAAATGTTTTTAGCTGATTCGTTTCAAAAGATTTTTGAGTTTTAGTGGCAAGATCTTACAGGTAGAAAAAATCGTTTGATGTTTGATTTTAATCCCAATTATTATTTCTTAATATTATTTAATGAGCTATTCAGCCGGATTCTGTTTTGAAATATTGTAATAAATGAATTTTAATAAAACGATCTGCTTTTTTCTGTCAAATTTTTATTCTTAAAAGTTTGGACTTTTTCATATTATTTAACAAAACAATCGAAAAAATTTCATCAAAATGTAATTTTTATATAAAAGATGTTTTAACAAAACGACTCGGGCCTACTCATCTAAAAAAACAATGTGCTTGGCATGGCTTGTTACAAAAAGGGCCTTTGAACTTATGCAATTATAAAACTGCTAAAACTGGTGTTCATAAAAATAATAAAGGTCCTAGGCAGGAGAGTAGCTATTCAACCCTCCCATTCTCGTTCTAAAAAAAACATTCGCAGATCATGCTGTTACATTCTGTGACCGTATAGATATGTTTTTTATACATTATATGTATAATGTTTTTACGCTGCATAATATTTTCGTTTCTTTAGACTAAGCTTTACAGGAGTATTGTCGATCTACAAGGCATTTTAAATCATTAATTAATTGGAATTTGAAAGTTTTGGTTTCTGTCTCTTGCTGTCCTACTGGCAGGTGAACTTCAATACCACCCATTCAACTTGACAAGTACAAATCATATTCTTAGAATCGTCCTATTATTTTATTTCAAGTATTTGAGATAGGGAGTTAGGTTAGGTTAGGATGCTAAAATGATTTTGCTAAGTGAATGTGCTGCTCTTACCTGACGATGATGACTTTGATGATGTTTACTCTATTACGTGAAAAAATTTTTGATTATTGGCCATCAAAACCATAATTATGGGCCAGGTGGCCAACATTTATATAGGATTGTCGGAAAAATCTGATAAATACATGGGTGATTAATAATATTCTCAAAATACAATTTTCGAAATAAAATTAAATATTTTACTTATTAGTCACATATTGTTGTATTGGCCAGCCAGGCAAATAATAGAAATTTTGCAAAAAAATGGAATTACCTATTGGCCACCACCATTATAACTTTTTATAAAAATATATCCAATTCAATCAGTGAATGATTTACAAATACACTAAAGACCAACTACTCGAATCAATTTTCAATTCATTCAATGAACATCTAAATGTGTAACGTACCTCTACACAGAAGTCAAACCCTTGTGATTTTTACAACAAATCTCACTTGTTTCACAGCAACGCTTCAACAGTAAGTTTAAAATCAGATTTTAGGATATTCGACACTGCTTGAAATGACAGTTTTCTGGTATACCAACGGAGGAATACTTAATAAACTTCATTATCAAGTCAACAAGTGGTAAAATTAGTTTAATATTTTACAAATATAGATTTTATCTGCAAGTGGCCAATAATTGAAGATGGCCAATAATAGTAGGTTTACTCTAAAGCAAAACAGTTTCTCTTTGTGAGGAAACTGCAAATAGAAATGGTATTTCTATACCTATTTGTAGAGAAACGAAATGGCTTATGCACTTTATATATATAAAAATGAATAAACTATTATAACTGTTGAAACACATGTAATAAATATGCAATGATTTAAAAAGAAATTCATTGTCATACATTATAAAGACAGACGACATAGAATATGCGATGAAGTTTGTACATTATTCTTTGATTCATTGAAGGTCCAACAGCTTGCATTTTCCTTGTGTCATATTTAAGGGTTCTGTGTCTTCAGCATTCCAATATCCAACTGTGGTGAATTTCTATTGTGATACAATTAGTAGAAGAAAAACTGTTGACATTAATCTTTAACAGCGAGAAAACCTCTTGTTTTTTTTTGTAATTTGATGTTGATTTTTATAGTTGAAAGTTTTTTTAATGGTCATACTTAAGCGGCTTTCCTACAAAGTGTGACATTGTATGCGTTTTTAAGTTACTAGATTGAACAGATTGATTCAATATTTAAAAGGCTTTTCTCCAGTGTGTGACATTTGATGCGTTTTTAAGCTACTAGAATGACTAGTTTTAAAATTACACATGCCACATTTAAAAGGCTTTTCTCTAGTGTGTGACATTGTATGCTTTTTTAAGTGACAATAATAAGCAGTTCTATAACTGCATTGGTCACATTTGAAAGGCTTTTCTCCAGTGTGCGACATTTTATGCGTTTTTAAGTTACCAGACACAGTAGTTCTATAACTACACTGATCACATTCAAAAGGTTTTTCTCCAGTGTGTGACATTTTATGCGTTTTTAAGCTACTAGAATGACTAGTTTTAAAATTACATTTGTCACATTTAAAAGGCTTTTCTCCAGTGTGTGACATTTTATGCTTTTTTAAGTGAAAATAATAAGCAGTTCTATAACCGCATTGGTCACATTTGAAAGGCTTTTCTCCAGTGTGCGACATTTTATGCGTTTTTAAGTTACCAGACACAGTAGTTCTATAACTACACTGATCACATTCAAAAGGTTTTTCTCCAGTGTGTGACATTTTATGCGATTTTAAGTTGACAGATTGAGTAGTTTCATAATTGCATTGGTCACATTTAAAAGGCTTTTCTCCTGTGTGTGACATTTTATGCCTTTTTAATCTGCTGGAAATGACAGTTTTATAATTGCATTGGTCACATTTAAAAGGTTTTTCTCCTCTGTGTAACATTTTATGCATTTTTGATTCAGAGGGATAGATAGTTTTATAACTGCATTGGTCACATGTGAAAGGTTTTTCTCCTGTGTGTAACATTTTATGCATTTTCAATGCAGAGGGATAGACAGTTTTATAATTGCATTGGTCACATTTAAAAGGCTTTTCTCCTGTGTGTGATCTTTTGTGAGTTTTTAATTGATGAGAACGAAACGCTTTATAACTGCATTGGTCACATTTGTAAGGCTTTTCTCCAGTGTGTGACTTTTTATGCATTTTGATGTGATTAGAACCGGAAGATTTAGAATTGCATTGCTTCCTTTCTGAAATCTTTTTTCGAAAATGTTGTATTAAATTTGTCTGTAAGTAAAAAAACGGCAGTAAAAGAATTGATTTCTTTTTTTTTGTATAAAGATATGGAAAGATGTTTTATAATCGCAATGTTTTTATGAACAAAAAATACCCCATATTTTGCATAAGCGAACGTGAATTTTGTAAGGAATTTTATTGATTATCAGTAAATTCTATTGCAGAAAAATTGATATTAATGAAAACACAATATTCCTTTGTACTTCATTCCACTTCATTTAATATGTCAGGACCGGAATCGCACAATGCAAGTTGACAATGCTCGCAATGAGCGACACCGGTCCTGACATATAGAATAAAGAACAAAGGAATATCGTGTTATTATTAATATAATGCCTTTCAGCCGAGTATTGAAAGTTAACACCCCAAAAGAGACAATGTCATGTTTACAAATCCACTCACACTGTATGAAAAAGCGTCTGATAAATATACCATTGTCTGACGTTAAAATTACAGCTTTGTCTGTATTTCAGTTTGGTTTTTAATTCATTAAAAAAGATTTTTTAAAAAGCGCTGTTTGTAAGTCAAAATATGTGATAATATCACTTCAATTTTGATGGTTATAAATACAAATCAAACAACACAGATAAGTGTGTTTAGAAAACCATATTTTTGGGATCTTACAAATGCCTATTCAGCGATTAATTAATATTTAAGCATACCTTTCTTGAATCATCGTTCTTATGTTGAATTCTTTGTTCGCCCACTTGGAGGGGTTCCAATTTGATATCAATCGAATGATCCTCAATTAAAATGTCGTTCATATTATTTTGGTGACTATCGCTATAAGGAGAGTTCTCTGAAGAAGGTAATTCGTGTTCTGGTTCGATTTTGATATCCATTTTAGGATTTTTCCTTTATCGTTACATGAAAACAGAATAAAAAAAAACAATAATGAGCCTTTTTGTGCTTCTTTTAAATTATCGGAATAAATGACACGCTGTCTTGCATTCGAACAAAAATATTTTAAACAGCAATACAAAAGTCTCGGTTGTCAAACTGTTTTAGCAAGAATAAGCATAGAAGGCATAGAAATTGGTCAAGGTTAAGATTTTTTTGCTTTGCAATCAATCAGTTTTATTTTAACATCGAGGGAAAACAAAAGATGTGAAGAATTAAACGACGTATATTCATCGTATATTATAATAACCATTCTGAAAATAGAGTAGATAAAGACTTTACCATACGAAAAATAAGCTCAAATCATTTCCAACACCCGAAGATTAGTCACATTTAAAATGTGTTTAACTCTTATGCGTTTTCCATGTGATTACAGTATCAAAATTGTATTTATTCAGTATTTTAATGCGTTTTGTATTGATGATTTAACAAACCTCCGTTTCTCATATAATTTTTCATGAAGAGCCGTGTGTTTATAAAGTAAACGTGACGCTGGAAATAGTTCGAAACAAACGCTGCATACGAAATTTTCTTTATGAAACAAACTGTTTTTTAGCGTTATAACAGCAACTTTTTTGTGCTGTAATATTTCTGTAATTATGTTTTTTTCACGTATACGAGCTTCTGTTTGTGGTTGATCCCAAGTCAAATTCATCGATGGTAATTTCGTGTGAATCGTAGAGTTAGCATCGGTTGTTTGAGACTTAAACAAAGAATTACAATAAATTAATTTCACATTATGAATGCCTCGTAATTATTCAATATTGTTTTTATATATCTAAAAATATTTTCAAGTTAAAAAAGGGTAAGAAAAAAAA
Organism: Himalopsyche tibetana; assembly: GCA_030503985.1. Lineage (NCBI taxonomy): Eukaryota > Metazoa > Arthropoda > Insecta > Trichoptera > Rhyacophilidae > Himalopsyche > Himalopsyche tibetana. The sequence continues at coordinate 1,649,076 of JAPJYX010000027.1, read as the reverse complement.
TATAGCTCATGTCACATTTTCTTTTATTTTAGTGTCGTAGCCATATTCTATTCGTTTTGTCGTCATATTAAAATGGTCACTGGTAAAAATGAAATTTAACTTTTAAAATAAATCCACGACTTGTAGTCTTCAAATATCCATGAATATCAGTGGCGGTTCTAGGTACTGGGCTATGTGGGCTAAGCCCGACCTACATTTTTCACCCAAAACTTTAGATGGCTGAATACAAATGAACAGTTTGGACAAATTCGGCCGCTGAACAAAATAAATACATTCGTAAGCATAACTAACCTTTCCCAAATTAATACAATATCTTTGTTTTGATTTTCCTCTGTTTTTAATATAAGACAATGCTATGTCTACCTAGAATAATATTCTTGATTGTGTTTTGTATTACAACTTGAAGCCAAGCCGGCATAAAAAAAACAATCACCCTATAAATACTTCATAGAGAACAGGCATATAGCCAGAGTTTTTTCTCTTACACTGGGGCGCAACCAAGCACGATAAAAAAATAAATATTTGTATGTACGAAAACTTCATCAAACTCACACGACTGTGCGTCAAATTATCAAGCTTCTGTCATTCATTGGGGGCTAAATTGAATCTGCCCATGACCAATACATTCAAACACAAATACCAATATCGTTGTATTGTATGAAAGTGACAGGTATTGACTCTCAGTGACAGCTCTGTATTGCTGTTTGTACTTGTTATTTCACTTTGAAAGAGACGAATTTAAGGTTATTATTTTATTATTTCTTACTTACATTAGCATTGATTTTATTATATAGTCAATTATGCTTTGCAGTAGAGTCGTAATATTTTTTTATCTGCTTGTAGATTAATTTATGAGGTGAAGTGGAAAAATACACAGTTTCGTTAATAGTATACAATGCTAAACTTTCCTCTAGCCCACCCAAGATTTTAGTTCAGGAACCGCCACTGACAAATACATATGAAATAAAATATCATTTACAATTTTTAAAATTAAAAAAATATCAAAAACTGTCCGTTTACCTTTGAAGAGTTGTGATGAATGTCAATCGCGTGTTTCCCATCACAGATGTCATCCATATTGTATTTATGATTATCGCTTTCATATGAGTTATCTGGTATATTCGCTGACATTGAGTCATCGTCCAGTTTGATTGTGGCATCAAATCTAAGATTGAGTCTTCATTGTAACGTAAAAACAAAAAGTGTGCAGGATTAATAAAATTTGACTATTTCCAGAGACTATGGGTAAGTGCATTCACATTTGAAAAGGAAAAGTAGTAATGTATGCATACATATAGTGGACTGTTGATAACTATTTAAAAGTAATCCTTCATCAGAACTGTATTCTTTGTTAGTGTTCTGATGAAGGCATTCGCCAAATAAGCTATCATATGTTAATATAAAATTATATTTTTACAACTCAAATACACTGTCACCTTATTAAAAAAATGTTATACGACAGCAATGGTATCAAATCACAAAAACACTATCGAGCGACCTTAATGGTTAATTTTACAAACCTGTTTTTCTCATCAAATTTTAATACAGCATGGCTAGTAACATGCTGCTCAAGCAAGTGTGATGATGAGAATATATCGTAACAAACACTGCAAGCAAAGTTTCGCTCATAGTAAACACCATTTTTAAGCAATATTACAACGTTCACTTCCGGCAGTAAAAAATCCTTTTTAATATGGTTCATACGAGACGTCGAAGATAAATGATGTAGAGAGCAAGTAATCGCTGGTGGTTCAATGAGATCTTCAGAGTCTGTATTGGTAGTCTGAAGCTGAAACAAAAAGAAAACAACGTCACTTGGGTATTATCAAGTTAATATAAATTGTTGGAATTGCAAAAGTCTCAGTCAAGGACTTCACCCAGACAAATTCAATTACACAAGGAAACAAAAGTTGAATATCGTTTATTTGGAGCATCTCCAACTCGTGGTGCAATTGGAAGTTTGGTGTAACTCTTTCGAGGTTTCATACTTTCAATTCATTTTTTATTTTGACAGCTCTAGCCGACTGATCAAAACAGAGCAAATGTTATTCAGAATCAGAATGAAACGGCTGTAATTAAATCCAAGACAATAAATCGTAAATCTGGAATAAAGTGGCCCATCAAAGAGATGCAATATTTTATTTGTCCCACCAAATTATTTCTGTCGGACAACTCTGGTTTAATTGATGACGCTTAACATTGCGTTGCGATTGCTAGGAAATTGAATTTTACTGCAAAAGCACTTAAAGCATGTTGATCTGGATATGTGTTATATTTATCTTTGGAGAAATGTCTATTTCTCATGTATAATATATATATTTATTTGCACAAAGCAGCTTCTTGCAAGAAATGCTTTCATTTCATACACTAAGCGATTTTGTCTTACTGATATTCTATTTCAATTAATTCCAAAAGTCATTACCTATTTATTTGAGGTTAAGACAGCTGCGCGTGTTAACCACGTAACAACCATAACAATGTATTTACATGATGCGTTATGCAACCGAGTGATTTAATAGTTTAAAAGATTACCTCATTAGTGTTGTGATGATCTGTTTCGTCGACAGTTTCTTCCTGCTTCACGAGCGTCTCGACTTTGATATCAATCGACTGTTCCTCATCCGAGATAGCATTCACATCGTTTTGAAGATTATCGCTGTTATGAGCGTTGTAAAACGTATTTGTTGGCTGTAATTCATCGTCCGGTTCGATTTTGATATCCATTTTAAAAGGCTTTTGATTTTGTCAGTCGAAATCAAAGAACACGCCTTATAAAAATATGGTTAACCATAGACAATATTAAAAAATATTTTGGTAACCATCAACAAATCGATGTATGATTAATCATGTCCAAACATCGAATTATAAGAAATAGTATATGCAATGCGAATGATCTGAAGTGAGTGAACTTATGTGTTTAAATATATCTCATATTAAATTTTATGTAATTTCATATAAAGAACTGGAAATTAAAAACGAAAGGGTAAATTACTTGTTCAAACAACTTAATAATAAACCTTAGACATCCTTCAAAAAACAAATCCTTGAGGATGATGCATTACGACAAAGAAATTGAATCAATATTGTGTTTGTGGTATTAAAGTGCAGTTTTGCAAAATTTCTGCAGTAGTTTTAATGTTGTAGGTTTTGCAATTAAAAAAATTCAATGCAATCAAAAAAGGCATTTTTCTTACAATCTACGGTTACTAATACTGAGTGCGAAAGATTAATGAAATGCATATACAAAGCCTGCGTGCAAGGTTAAAACTTTTATAGGGGCAAAACGTGATAAAATAACTAACATGAACCCGCTTTTATTAAGTCGATACCAATAAGTGTTACAACCCTAGTTATAATAAAATTATTTATAAGAAATGAGAATATATGTTATATTTTTTCGACGGCATCTTTTGAAATATTAACTGTTGAATCATAAATTGTAAGTGATATAATTTCAATATATAGTATAACACGATCGGACAAAAAAGTATTGTCTATGGTCAAACTGTTTTTTGACATAATCGTTTTCTACATGCTTCGCGTCAATTGTTGATTCAATGCACTGGAATGGACATCAAGATAGAACCAGACGATGAATTGCTGTCGTCGAATGGTACATCTGGGATCGACAACGATGCTAAGATGAACGTAGACATCTTTAGCGAGGGTCATTCAACTGGCATTGGATTTGGCGTACGTGTGAAGCAGGAATTCGACGAAGACGATTACAACAAAGAAGAAAACGTAAGTTGAAATTAAACGTTGGAATACACGAACCCAGTTATGTGTTTTGAAACATTAAAGTATTGTGCTTCGAAGAAATTTGTGTGTGTATTTCGTTATAGCAGAATTAATTTGAACCAAGCCACCTTCATTACTTCATTGTTTTGACAAAAAACACACTTAAAGGTTGAATTGCTTATATTCATATGTTCTTATCATATTCTTACGTCAGTGTGTTTTTTATTTTTTTATAATGCAACCTCACTCCTTTTTAAGACTAAAAGAAACTTTCTCATAGCTTATGTCAACAACAAAATGTCGAATTCAATCACAACTTTTCAATTAAAGATATGTATTTCATTTCTTGCAGGTTGTCGTTATTGAGTCACAGAAAATCGAAAAGCAAAAAAACGAAGACAGTTGGGAAAAGTATAAAAAAGAATACTACGACGACGTCCGTTTAATAAAAGTAGAAAAAATTGATGTCTACGAGAGTTCAAATTCTGAATGGAAACCAGAAGAGGTAATTGTTCTTCTTCCTTGACCATATTCGCTCTCTATGTGTGGCATACGGCCGTCTCGTTGCACCTCCCATATTTCCTTGTCTCTTCCCAATTGCTTTGCTTACTACTATTGTATGCCAGTATCCCTCAATTCAACCGATCCTATGGATAGTACCCAACGGTCGTTCAGGGCGCCGAAATCTAACCGGAAGAAGAGACAGGCAGGGCTTTCCGGAGGCATCCGCAGTACGTGACCCAGCCAGTTCCAACGTCTCTCCATAACCACTGATATGACGGTCGCTGTATTGTATGTTCCCTGTTATCCGAATTCCTAACAAAATCAAACACCACACCCCCATTATCCGACACAATCATTTGTTCTCAAAGCTCAGTACGTATACGGTTTTTCTGAGTTTTCGTCAGTTGCTATGATTTGCCACCGTATTGCATATTGATTCTTTTTGTCATGCTATATCTAACACAGTTTCTCATCACTTATAAATGTGACACCCCCCTTCACTGCCTTATGGATTATTGATTTGATTCTTGATAACCCCAGCTGTCTTGGTCACTTTTTTCATCCATTATGCAAAACGATAAGTAAATCGCGTTAAAAAAAAAACGGATTATATTAAGTTAACCCGTAACATGCCATCCTAAAAAATCACGTTTCCTGCCATGGTGGCATCTTAGTTTAAGTTTATTGACAGTATTTAAACCTAAGTTAGAAGCTAAAAAATAATTTAAAAAATGTCTATATGCTTTAAAATATATTTTAGGTCTTATTTTCACCCTCATTTTATTTATTAAATAATTTTTTAATTTATGTGCTTAAATAAGCACATTAAATCACCTTTAATCAAACACGATTATTATAAGTGCTTCATGTTTGAAACTCATCCTCAAAGTAATGTCTCGACCGTGCTGCATATGTAGAGTCCAACAAAGGTCTGAAGACTAATTCAAAAAGTGTACCCTATTGGCCATAAACAATAGCCGGGGTAGGTATGATTGACGAAAGGCGGAGTTGAACGTGACCCGACAAAACCAAAATTATTATAGAGCTGTTTGGAAAGTCCAGAATATGTTTTATTATTTTTTAGACATTCTCTGAAATGTTTTATAGAGATTATGAAGTCATATTAATTATTTCATATAATATAACAAAGAAAAAAGGAAAGATTATTGCACATGTTTTTTTTTGATTTATTAGGTTTCAAATTGGTGTTTTCATGGATATAATTTTATATTCACTTATTAGTGAAATAAAGTTTTACCGACTTTGAATATTTTGTAGAATAAAGGAACGGAGAAAAATCATTATTGACCGTTTTAATTTCTTTATTTATTTATATTGGTACTTGTGCTATAATAATATTACATTCCTAAATAATACATAATAAATTAATAAATATAGCGATTTTTATGCAACATGTAATTACAAAAAGTAAAAATACACTTGTATCTATCTACTGTTTTTTATCATTTGCAGTTAATATTCAACAACAACTTATTTGTTTTATAAATGATTCATTTTTGCATACAATTAAGCTGGCAGTTGTCATAATGCGTTTGCAAATAATATAGTTTAAACTGTTCTTTATCATGATTCGTAATTTATTTTCTCAAACAAGTCACAAATAAATGAATGCTAAAAAAATATCGGCATATCTTTTACCACTAATATAATTTTAAGCGACAACTTTTATGCAAACCTATTTATTTTTATTGCAGGCATTTACTAAATCTTTAAAAGGTTTTAAAATATACATCCGGCTTAAAGCAAGTTATTTTTTTATGACTCCTCATGTTTACAAACAAAATATTTCCTATCATAAAGTACCCTAATAAAGATTACGCACAACTTTCGACACTGTTTTGTATAGAGGAATTTTTGACACAATTGAATTTCAAAGCCCCTAAAACATGTTGCATTTAGTTGTAAATATGAAAATATTGCGTTCTCTGTTTAACTTAACAATATTGTAGGTTGTTCTCGCTTCTAACTATTTGAGATGTTTGTTCTTCTATCAAATGTAAACTCGTATATTTCTATCGCATTCTACCATGCAACGATCGACAAATTAATCGGCAAACCACAAAATCGACAATTTTGTGCAGTAGACGTAATATTTTTGATTTTATAATTATATATTTGAATGTAAAACTATTTTTTCTAGGAATACCTAAAATGATAAATACTTATTGACAATATTAAGAGAAATATTGAATGATTTAATGGCTCAACTATCTATGAATTCATCACGGGCATGGAGGTGTTAAGAAAGTTATTATTCGTAAAGAAGACATTCTTTGTTGCCAAAAAAAAACTTAGTTGATGGCAACAGGCTTACAGTTTGCAAATATAGCATCACTGGCTCAAAAGAAACACTTCTCGTCTCAAATGATAGACATTGAAAACTGTCATCTAAAAATATGAGGTTGTTCTGAAAGTTATTCCGCTTTTGACTTTATTTTGACTTCATTTTATTTTTTCAATGCCAACTTTTCAGTGATGCAGCATCGTTTTTATATTTTTGAAATATAAAACATGATATAACTTATTAATCTTCCTACAAAACTATAAAATTACTTATGTCAAAGATAGAAAAAATTTTAATCATATAACATTAACTTAATTCATTTTTTTTAGGTGGGAGCTGCCCATAACTTTCCTTTGTTGCGTCCATTATCGAATGACTCACAGAAGACATCGCCAGTATCGTTCGACGTTATTCAAATCGACAAAGTCAATGTCAAAAACGATGTCTTAGGACATCGACCGATTGTGGTTGTAATAAATCTCCAAAAGAAAGTGTTTCACGAGAGAAACTTCGTTTGCAGTGTTTGTATGCAATTATTTTCATCGCTTGATTCACTTTTATTGCATAAAAATGCTGACCACAAATCGATATTGAGTCTGAAAAATACCAGAGATGCGAGTCTTCGTCTTCAATTGGACCATCTTAAAAAAACGGGCGAGAAACCGTTCGAATGTGATGAATGTGATTATAAATCTGATAGGCGTTCAACATTACAAACCCACAAGATATTGCATACTAGTGAGAAACCATTTAATTGTGATCAGTGTGATTATAAAACTGCATGGAAGGCAAACTTATATACCCATAAGGTATCGCATACTGGCGAAAAACCATTTAAATGTGATCGATGCGATTACAAATCTGCTTATAAGAATAGTTTAAAAACCCATAAGCTAACACACGTTGGCAAGAAACCATTCGAATGTGATAAATGCGATTATAAATGTGCACGGAAAAAATACTTAAAATCTCATAAATCAACGCATACTGGCGAGAAACCATTCAAATGTGATATATGCGATTATAAATCAGCGTGGCATTCATCATTAAAAACCCACAAACTATCACATAAAAGCGAGAAACCATTTGAATGTGATCAATGTGATTATAAATCTGCATGGAAGAAATACTTAAAATCTCATAAACTAACGCATACTGGCGAGAAACCATTTGAATGTGATAAGTGCGATTATAAATCAGCGTGGCATTCATCATTAAAAGCCCATAAACTATCACATGCTGGCGAAAAACTTTTCAAATGTGATCAATGCGATTATAAACCTGCTTATAAGAGTAGTTTTAATAGACATAAAGTAACACACACTGGCACGGAAGACAAATGTTAGCACCCATTAATTTTTCCATACTAGTGAAAAACCGTTTGAATGTGATCAAATCAACACGGAAGACACATTTATTATCTCAGAAAAGATTGCATTCTGGCGACAAACCATTAAAGTGTGATGTATGCGATTATAAATCTGCGTGGTGTTCAAATTAAAAAACCCATAAGCTATCACATACTGTTGGGCAGCAAGTTAAGTGCGATCGGAAGACAGATTTTAAAGCCCATAAACTGTCACACTTTCAGTAAACAATAGGTATGTGGTTGTTGCGATTATACATCGGCAAGGCTTGAAAATTGAAAGAGACTTAAACTGTCGCATACTACAATTGTCTATACCACTGGACTATGATAATGATATATGCAAGGCGATCAGCCTTTACTTTTAATCCCACAATAGCGGTGTCACTTTAAGTGTCATATGGCAATACAAACTCACATTGAAATAACTACTAAAAGTATGAAATTAGTGAACAAGATTCTTTTATATATAAAATCGTTCAGTAGAGATAAGAAGAGTCGAGTATCTGTCACTTTGAATAGCGTTTTTAAGTTTGGGCTAACTCGTTTATTGAGTTGTGTTCATGTTATAACAAAATATGTATAATACAATTCATTCGAAAATAAACAAAATATCGATTTTTTTAATTACATTTATTTCAAGAATCTTTTTCATAGAGAATTTTTAAATGTTAACCTTAACCGAAAATGAGATCAGAAACGTGATCGAATATTTCTCACGTGTGTTTTTTCTTGTCATCCTAAAAAGTTCGCTTTTTCAGCAAGAAGTTTTCTGGCAACAGTAGGTAACCAACTTCAAAATTATTAACTATGAAACTGTTTCAACCTCAGAATTGCACTGCAGGTAGAAGTCACAAATAATTGAAATGTTTCCTGCTCGTACACAGGTAGAAAGTGTCCCCTGTCTTATACTATCTAGCTATTCAATTCGTAAATCTAAAACTATAAACTTGATTTGTATAACACTTTCAAACGGTCACAAAGTGTAACAGTATGACCTGCGAATAGGTTTCGGGAGGAATGAATGGTTTCTCTCCTGCCTGCATTTTCAATGCTTTTTTCAAAACACAAGTGTCAGCAGATTCACAGCTGCATTGGTCCACAGCCCCTTATATTAACAATATATGCACTTTACTTGAGACATTATGAAACATTTTTCTTGATACAATATGAAATATATTTTATACACTAAAACCAGCATTAACATGAAAGTAGGAACCGCGTTATTTATAAGAGTTAATCTCATACAAATATAAGAAGTAACGTTTTTTTATTTATCAATAAATGCAAGAAATGAAAAGTAATTAATTAAATATGGAAAAAAAAATACTCAGTGATAAAATGTATGGCACTCGCCAACGTTTGACTGTTTTTTTTGTTTACACTTTGGAATATTTTTTAATACAATCTAGAACAAAAGAAAACAAAGAAGCGAATCATTTTTTTCAAATTTATTTCATAGCGATATTTCAATACAGAGTATGAATTTGGATTGATCATTTGAAAAATCCTCAATCCTAATAATTGCGATTTTTATCAATTAATATTCAATTAAAATTTTGTCACCGTTTTCTACTGTAATATACAAATTTTTTTTAAGGTGTTCACTGTCAATACTTGGTGGAATGGCATTATAATAAAAATAATAAAACATTTTTAGTACTTTTTCCACATAAAATTTATTAGATCAGGACCGGTTTCGCTCATCGCGAGCATTATCAACTGATAAGAAAAATACAAAAACAGTGATATTTATACAAATTTAAATTGAAATAAAAAGGTGTAAGCAACTATTAACAATTTAAAGGATTAGCAAATTACATTATAATTACACAAAATTAAAATGCTTAACACCCATAACAATTAAAAACTCATCATCAAAGAATAATAAATCTAAGTGGCAAACGATATCAATTATAAACACAATTAAAATTTGGGAAATTTTTACACAAAGTGAAACACTACATTACTAAAGTAAATATCCTAATGATGATTTGGTGTTTTTCCCGTTTCCAAGCAATGATGTACTTCAACAAAATCGGCAGTAATGAAGATTCTGAAAAAGACATTTTAAAAACCATATCAATTCTTACAAAAGGAATAAATTTTGAAAAACATATAAATAATATAGAAGAGCAGTTAACATAGGTTAGAATTAGATTAATGAAACGGATATAACAAAGGTGATGATGAGCGAAACCGGTCCTGATCTAATAAATTTTATGTGGAAAAAGTACTAAAAATGTTTTATTATTTTTATTGTAATATACAAAGTTTAACGATCGTATCTTCTTAACAGTTCTTGAATTCATTCTCAAACTTTATTTTTGTTAACAGGTTCGTTGCGTAATCCTTTCGTAGGATTTCTCGAAACCAAAAACAGTATAGTTATTTTCTTTGACAAAGAAAATAATTATACTGCGCTATTGAAAAAAACACTGGATACATAATCGAGCATCGCATAACTAGTTGTCTATTGATATAATTTTAGAAATTATGTTGGAATAAAGAACAATTGTCACTACACATGTATGTTAAAAATTCAAGACAAACAAAAATTATGTCAACTAATTATTCATTTATCACATGAATGGGTTTTCAATTGAAGTATAAATATGATTAAAACAAATTTTTTTTTTTATTAAAAATGTTCTTAACCCGTTTCAATTTCGAAAGCTTACTCAGAAGCCTTATGAAAAAATGGTTATGAATAATATCAGTAAAACATATAAAAAAAATAAAAGCATCAAAAATCACAAGATTTTATTTAAACATGAATAAGAATCGTAAAAAGTGCCAAAAACAAATATAATCTTATATATATAAAACAAAGTGAGGTTGGTAACACCACGTTTATTTGGAGAATGGCAGTACGGATTGTTATGATCTTTGATTTATTAAATTCGTATCCGCCTAGAATAGCAGAATAAGCATTAAAACATCGGAAAAATAACACGGCAAAGAAAATATGAAGAAAATTAATATCCTCATAAATCGATGAAGAAATTGTTTCTGAATCTTCAAGTCAGATACGCACATTATTTTCTATCATTATTTTGACATGCTTCCAATTGAATCCCCGTGAACTGTGGAACAAGTACAAGGATGACATGTCCGAATACATTTTACATCGAATTCGTGTCAGTTCAGGGAATCCCGATTTCGAGATGAATGAAGAGATACATAACCAGGCTTTGCTCTTGATCGAAGACATGTGTTACCTTATGTACGGCAGATTGTTAGTCAAATTAGGAATGCCAACGCCAGATCGTGGAATGAACGACGCTTTCAATCGAGAATCGGAACGTGAACGTGAATATGATCGAGATGCATTGAACCAATCAGTTTGAATGAATGTACTACTGTTGAACTCTAAACAGAAGGAAATGTACAATACGTTAATGAAGGTAATTGATGATGGAAATGGTGGCTAATTTTTCCTCGATGCGCCCGGTGGAGCTGGGAAGACATTCCTCATGTCATTGATTATGGCCACTGTTCGTGCGAGATAAAAAAAAATCTGTAGCAGTTTCTTCTTCTGGAACAGCGGCCACGTAGATAGAAAGAGCCGAACGGCTTATTCAGCGTTGAAATTGCCGTTAAATTTTCGAACCATTGAAAAACCGACATGCAAGATTGCAAAACACTCAGCAATGGCAAATTTTTTGGTGGCAAATACAATCATCACCTGGGATGAATGGACAATGGCGCACAAATGCGCATTGAAAGCACTCAATCGAACTATTAAAGATCTGCGCAATTACTCAAGATCTTTTGCAGACGCAATGATTCTACTATCTGGCGATTTCCGCCAAACACTACCAGTCATTCCAAGATCGACCGCTGCCCTGCCGATGAAATAAACGCTTGCCTCAAATCATTGACTCTGGCGCTATGTGAAGAAACTTCAGCTGACGACAAATATGCGAGGTGCATTGCTAAACGATCCATCTGCCGAAGATTTCTCCAATCAATTGCTGACTATCGTCGGTTACGGCCGTGTTCCTGTTGACGAATCGAACGGATTGATTTCGTTTCCGTCGAATTTTTTCAATTTCGTCTCAACGAAGAACGGCTTCAACAACAAAATGCTCCCAAACATCTAATCGCAAAAACCACAATTGGTTGAGTGAACGAGCAATTCTTGCGACTAAGAAAAAAGATGTGGATCATTTAAACTTCACAATTCAAAATCAAATCGTTGATCTACTGCATTCCTTTAAATCTATCTAAGTGAATAACATCATTTCAATGTAATTAAAATACTTTTCATTTTGAATTTTGCACATTTATTGAACTTAATTCATTTTGAGTATTTCTAATTCAGCCAATAAATGAATACAACATTTATTGATTCTGAGGCGGTAAGAAGTTTGTCGGGCCAGCTAGTATAATATAATAACAAAAACTTAGCTATCAAAAGAATTGTTTTTTTGAGGCAAACGAAAAATATTATGAATACACATCATCTACAATTTTAGAGACAGCAAAATACAAAGATAGATTTGATAAATAAAACTTATAATCGTCGGTAAGTATTCAATTTATTTTCAACATTATTTCAGTTACAGAGACAATACAAGGTTAACCTAAGCTGAATTGAATAAAAATAGTGGTACAAGTGGTTAATTGCGTAATATATTTTGACATATTTTTGTTTCGTCGCTCACTTTACCAATGATTGCAAAATATTATCGATAAATTCCATTTCATTTGAAACTTGATTTTTTAATGCAATTCAATTTACTGGACTATTTTATTTACCATAAATATCTGCATATCGTCGCTATACTGGCAGAGAGCTGAAGTCAAAAGAACTTTTCTTTGAGCTTTAAATGCAGTAAGTAAACACGCTGCTTATTTTAAAAAAATACGAGATCTGCTATTTTTGTATATGATTTTTTTCCATGATTTTAGCATATTAAATATGTACATCAAGTTTGTTCCTATCAAAAATATTTTTGGCAAAAAAAAACGCTTTTGATTATGTGAATCGAATTTGCGATACGAAAGATAAATAGTTTTTATTGTGCATGAATAAAATAAATGAAATTTCGACAGTTAACTCATCACAGAGTTTTTTGACTTGTCACCTGCCAGTGTCACAAAAATATAAGAGGATAAAAATAAATTTAACGAGATGTACCAAGCATAGCTGAATGTATATTGTTTAAAAAATATTTCTTCTAAATAATATATCAATCCTTCTTTGTTTCAGGATGGATGAATAAGAGACAAACTCGTAGTTGCTATGATAAGAATTCAAATGTATTTGAAAATTACTAAAATTCAAAAGAATTCAAGAAGACTTTTTTAAAACAGCTGGAGAATCAATTTAACTAATTAAGCATGAAATGATAAAATAATAAAAAAAAACACCCACTACTCACTTCTTTGTCATTCACGATGGTGCGACATTTTATGCCTTTTTAAACTAGCAGACACAGCAGTTCTATAACTGCATTTGTCACATTCGAAAGGCTTTTCTCCAGTGTGTGACATTTTATGCCTTTTTAATCTACTAGACTCAGCAGTTCTAAAACTACATTGATCACATTTGAAAGGTTTTTCTCCAGTGTGTGACATTTTATGCCTTTTTAATCTATTAGACACAGCAGTTCTAAAGCCGCATTGATCACATTTGAAAGGTTTTTCTCCAGTGTGTGACATTTTATGCATTTTTAATCTACTAGACACAGCAGTTCTAAAACTGCATTGATCACATTTGATAGGTTTTTCTCCAGTGTGTGACGTTTTATGAATTTTTAATCTAGCAGCCACAGCAGTTCTAAAACTGCATTGGTCACATTTGAAAGGTTTTTCTCCAGTGTGTGACATTTTATGCGTTTTTAAGTAACCAGACCAAGTAGTTCTATAACTGCATTGGTCACATTTGAAAGGCTTCTCTCCAGTGTGTGTAATTTTATGCGTTTTTAAGTCACTAGACCGAGAAGTTCTAAAACTGCATTGGTCACATTTGAAAGGCTTTTCTCCAGTGTGTGACATTTTATGCCTTTTTAAGTAACCAGACCAAGTAGTTCTATAACTGCATTGGTCACATTTGAAAGGCTTCTCTCCAGTGTGTGTAATTTTATGCGTTTTTAAGTGACCAGACCGAGAAGTTCTAAAAGTGCATTGGTCACATTTGAAAGGCTTTTCTCCAGTGTGTGACAATTCATGCCTTTTTAAGTGACCAGACTGAGAAGTTCTATAACTGCATTGTTCGCATTTGAAAGGTTTTTCGCCAGTGTGTGTAATTTTATGCGTTTTTAAGTTACCAGACCGAGTAGTTCTATAACTGCATTGGTCACATTTGAACGCCTTTTTTCCAGTGTGTGACATTTTATGGCTTTTAAAGTCACCAGTTTTATTGGTGAATTGTTCATACTTGAAACACTTTTTTCCAAAATGTAGTAATGTTTCTGTCTGTAAGAAAAAATAATATTTTAAATCACTGCTTACTCTTGGCTTTTTAAGAAATGGATTAGTTGCTTAAAATGCAATGAGCATTTTCACAGATTACGATTTTTAAAAAAATATTTAAATTGACGAAAAAATTACATTTTGTTATTGTTTTGATATAAACAAATATCACGATTTTTTTAAAAATTCAACATTTATCGATTTAATTGTCACATTTTTAGGAGAAGGGTAGCAAGACAAGTTAAAGGATGGTATATTATTGTATTTAATAAGGGTGAGGGCCTGGAATTTGATGGTAAGAAACGAAAAATCAAACAGTACTGAACTATGATTGCTGTTTGAATAAGTTATTTGTACGCTTTAAAGTAAAAAGCTCGAAATTTAATTTACATTTGGTGACATCACTGACAATCTTTATTTTATGCCAAAAGAAAGAAAAACCTTTTTTGACTGGTGAAGAAGTCCATATTTATTTTATAGTTAACAAGTTAACAAACGTGATTTTTTTAAAAAAGGTTAATTGGTAATCAGAGAATTTTTAGGACAATAAGAAGTGTCAAAATTAAAGGTTACATTGCATACATTAATCGTAAGCTAGATTAAACATTTGTTAACTACTTTATACAATTTCAGTATGATTGTAGTTTTTAAAAATTTATCCATAAAAAAATGTTATACTTAAATAATGTTTGTTAGACAACTGTTCTTGGTCTTGTGTTGAAAGTCCGAAACAAGAAATCAAACAGAACAGAAACATATTTGCTATTATAACATTATTTAGGTTCAGGTAAAACTTCGTTTTCGATATCCTACGAACTGTTATACACTTGTCTTAAAAAATAATTATCTTTTTGGAATTTTTAAATGTTTATCCAAAAAATATTAAATAATAACGAATACCTTTCTAGACTGGCGATGATTTTCATGGACATTTTTTTTTTCTTGTACCTCGAGCGGTTCGAATTTGATGTCAATTGAATGATCCTCGATCCACATGTTATTCATATTGTTTTGGTGACTATCGATATCACAAGAGTCCTGATTGGACGATGACAATAATTTATCGTCTGGTTCTATTTTGATATCCGTTTTAAGCTTCTTACTGAATTTTCACATGAAAACAAAAATAAAAAGTTTGAAATCAGCCCCCTGATCTCCTTCTTGTGATTTACTTAAACGATCAAACAAATATATTTCTCAACTGCCAAGAGTAGTATTTTAGAATGATTCAATTTAAAAAAACAGCGGTAACGAAGTATACAATAATTCTTCATTGAAAATTTACGCATTGCACGAAGTTTGGAAGAGATTTCATTTTTGCCACGGCAACATAAGATATCGAATAATAAAAAAGTAACGAACCAATTTTTCCCATCAATTTTTAATATAGCATGGCTAATGAGATGCTGCTTCAGCATATTTGATGACGGGAATATATCATAACAAACATTACAGACGAAATTTCGCTCATTAAACACAGCATTTTCCATAACAATAATGGCGACTATTTTCTTCTGTAATATTGTCGTAATTGTGTTTTGTTCATGAATATTAACTTTTGCTTGTTTTCGATTTTGAGGCAAATTAATCGAAGGTAATTCAGTGTGAACTGAAGAGACGACACTAGTAGTTTGCAACTGAAAATAAAAATAGGACACAACATAAAAACAAATAACTTAAAAAAAACTTAATATATTTTGCTGATATTTTTATAATTTACTGAAATATTTTCAAGTTAAAACAAATGGAAAATAAACATATAGTTCTCGTCACACAAAATTAAAATTTCACGGTGACGTCGTTACCCTATTTTATTCGATAAGCCGTTAAATTTATATGGTCCCTGATACAAAATAATGATAACAAAGATATTTTAAATTTGAAACCACAAATGGGACTTAACAGGCGTAAGGTCATCAAATAAACATAAACAGAAGATATGAAATAAAACTTTACAACAATAAATGATAAAAAATAGTTTTCGGTTACCTTTATAGACTTGTGATGAGTGTTGAGTGCTTCGAATTTAATGTCGATCGAATGTTCCTCATAACAGATGTCATCTACATTGCTTCTTAGATGATCGCTTTCATAAGGGTTATCAAGTGTTTGTGCTGACACTGAGTCGTCTTCCAGTTCTATTGTGATATTAGTTCGAAGCTTAATTCTAAATTGTAACATAAAAACAAAGAATAAATGAGCGTGATGAATAAAACTAGACTCTTTCTACATATGTTTTATTGATTGAATTGTCATTAACTTGGTTAAAATCGTCGTAAAAAGGTGAAAAATAACATGAAATTTAACTTCCACAAATATTACATTACAAAAAGTTGATAGTTGTTTCGGCGTAAGCCTAATGTCAGCACTAATTTTAGTCTTGTTGCTCAGATGAAGGCATCCAAATTAGCTATCAACAATGTAAAAAATTATGTCTTTTTACAGCAAATATAAAATGACAGCAATGGTATCTAATCACAGAAACGCTTTTGAGTGAACTGAGGGGCTTACTGTCTAATTTTACAAACCTGTTCTCCTCATCAAATTTTAATATAGCATGTTGAGGAACATGCTGCTCAAGTAAGTGTGATGATGGGAATATATTATAGCAAACACTGCATACAAAGTTTCGCTTGTAGAAAACACCGTTTTTAAGATGTATTACTACGTTTATTTCGTGCAGTAAAAACTCCCTTTTAATATGCACTTTATTTATGTAACACTTTAAAGATGGTAGATCAGTTTGAGACGAAGTTATCGCTGGCGGTTCAATGAGATCGTCAGTGATGGTTTCGGTCGTTTGAAACTGAAACAAAAACAATTTTCCATTAAAAACTCACATAAATTGATTAAATTCAAAAGATATATTCAATTTTTCTGGGCTAAAGCCAAGACCCTTTCAATTTTCGAAGACCACAAAAGATGATGATCGCTTAGTTCAAGCATGTCCAACTCGTGGCCCAGCAGAAGGTTTTGTGTGGCTTTTTCAAGGTTTCGAACTGTCATTGTTTTTATATAGACGGTGCCAGCTGACTGAGAAAAACAGATCGAATGTGGTGCAGCCTGTTTTTATGGCACTCGTCTATGACGCTTTTATGAGCCTTATTACGGAGAGACGGCTGTAATTCAATCAAAAGACAATGAATCGGAAATCTGGAGTAACGAGGCCCATCGAAGAGATGCAATATGTTATTTCAGTTGGACAGCCCGGGTTTAGTTGTTGACGTTTATATTCAGTTACAATCGCTTAGAATTTTAATTTTACATCAAAAGCGCTTAAAGCCTGTTGATCTGAAAATATGTCTTATTTGTCTATGAAGAAATGTCTATTTCTCAGGTATTATATAGATTTTTACTTGCAGAAAACAGTTATTTGCAAGAAATGCTTTCATTGCATACAGTAACAATGGACTAAGCGACTTTTTCTTGGTGACATTATATATATATTTTTAAATCCAACGGTCTTTACTTATTTATTTGAGGTTATGACCGCTGCATGTGTTAACCACGTATTAAACATAACGATGTATTTATATGATTTTTCAAACAGCTGACTAACTTAATAGTGTTTAAGATTACCTTCGCAGTGTCGCGATGATCTGTTTCGTCAACAATTTCTTCTTGCTTCACGAGCGTCTCGAATTTGATATCAATAGACTGTTCCTCATTCGAGATAGCATTCGCATTGTTTGGAGGATTATCGCTGTTATAAGCATTGCCAGATATATTTGTTGGCGTTAATTTATCGTCTGGTTCTATTTTGATATTCATTTCAAAACAAAATTGATTAAGTCAGTAGAAAGCAATGTGGAAGCTTTATAACATATGGCGTTACTATAGACAATAACAAAAAATATTTTTCTTAACTTTTCATAGACAAATGGATTGATGTTTAATTAGACATAAAATTATAGAGAGTGGTAACTACAACTCAAATGATTAGGACTTCAAGAGTGCATCTTAAATCCATTTATATCACATCTTTATATGGAAGACACATACAAATGACTTACTTAAAATAAAAACGAGAAGGTAAGTTACTTGATCAAACAACTTTAAAAACCCAAGCATAAGCCTAATTACGCTATTTTGTTTTTTATTTACTTAACCGTAATCTTCTTCAAAGAAAACAATTACGATTTTATAAAAATGCCGCTTTGCTGGTATAAGCCAAAATTGTTAATTACATTTTGGAACCAAATATTTCTTTTGTTTTTTACTTTCGAAAACAAAATTCCTTAAAGGTATCGCATTTCGGCAAGACTTATTTTTTGTCTACGGTTTCGCAACTTTACCAAAGAAATAAAAAAAAAAGCACTCCCCGCAGATTTGTAAAATTGATTGCAGAAGATTCAAAAAATGCATATAACGCGACTGCGTGTAGTGGTAAAACTTTAACAGAGGGGCAAAAAGCGATAAACCATTTGACATGAACCCGTATTTGTTAAATTGATATCAAGAAGCCTGGCGACCGGCAGTAATTATAAAATATTTAAATAATAAATGAAAACGTTTATCATATTATTTGGCTGCTTCCGTAGCATCAATTGAAATAAAACTGCTAGATCATATTCTAAAATAAAACAATTACCATACACAATCGAACACGAGCCAATAAAAATAATATTGTCTATGGTCAGACTATATTTGGACATTATCGTTTATTACGTGTTTCGCTTCAATTATTGAGTCAATACTCTGGAATGGACATCAAGAAAGAACCGGACGATGAAATGCTGTCAACGCACGGCACGTCAGGGATCGACAAAGATGCTGAGATGAACGTCGACATCTTAGGCGGAGGTCATTCACCTGGCAATGAATTTGGCGTGCGTGTGAAGCAGGAAGAATTTAACGAAGACAATTTTTACAAACAAGGAAACGTAGGTTGAAATTTAGGGGTAGAGTGCTTGAACGCAGTAATGTTTTTTAAAACATTCAAATACTTGTGGCTTAGTTGTCACCTAGCTACCTTCTTTACATTGTTTTAAGAAAAAACACATTTGAAATATTTAAATTTTGTTATATTTACAGCTTGATACATTTGTATTCAAATCAAATAAGATTTAATATCATATAAAGTGTTTTTTTTTATAATGAAACCAAACTCACTTTGAAAAACAAAATGTCAAATTTAATCACAATAATCCTTTTACTATCAAAAGAACATTAAACTGTCAGCCTTAAAAACAATATACGTCAGCGTGCTAGATTTTGAATTACTTGTCATTTATCCGAGATGCACAATCCGCGGCCCGTTTGTTTATTTTTTGTGGCCTTTGAATGTTTAATATTGCACGTTAAATATATAACATAGTTGTTTGTTAAGTAAATCATTGAATTTGATGGTTCTTTGTTGTTGAAGTAAAATAAATCGGTTCTTAGAAATAGGCTTACCAATCTTGCAACTCAATACGACATATGTTAAGCTTAATTCTAAAGAATTAACTTTATCGGTATTATTTAGCGTTTACTTTAACAATATGCGTACAAGCAATATGCGTGTAACATTTTTTGTAGGCTGTCGTTATGGAGTCACAGAAAATCAAGAAAGAAAACGAAGACAGTTGGGAGAAGTACAAAAAGGAATACTACGACGACGTCCGTTCCATCAAAGTAGAAGAGATTGATGTCGGCGAGTGTTCATATGCCGAACGGAAACCAGATAAGGTAAATGTGAGACTCCCTACGTAACGCGGTGGAACGGCGTTCCGACATCTTTTTTCCTGGCATTTTTAGTGTTTCAAATCATTTTTTTTTCTTTTTACACTTTTGATATTTAATACTATCCTACGTTGCATATATTTTTTAAATCATGATCTTCTGAAAAAGTATTAAAGGTAAAAATATATATATGAAAACTATCTACAACTACCCGATGAGGTTATGCTGCGTCTGAACGAGCGGTATTTGATTTTATTGTTTGTCAGTTATGCAAATGCGATTTAAAAATGTTTATAAGCGTTTCACTCTGAAAATACAATTATTTAATCATTCGCGATGGCAATATACTATAAGCCATAGAATAATATAACTTATGCTAAGGCATTTATTGTGACAGCTGTCACCGTAGGGAGAAATTCGAAAGCCGAAGATAAATCTTAAAAAACTTTGTTGATCAAGGCTGCCGAAGTATATATTTCCAAATAAAACGTAGGCATGTCATGATGAAATAGAATAATAATATGAAATTGGCAGTTCGCCTGTAATTGCGCGCGTATTGCATGTTCCGTATGCGCTCGCTCCCATACCGCGAACATAGAAACCTGTCTCAGGTCACGTAAAATGTTCCGCGATATGGCGTGAACACATACATATGTTTCGGGACATATTCTGAAACAATCTATTCCCCAGCTAATGGGGGGTACAACAATCATCTCTTCGGTCCAGACATGATTTAATAAAGCTTCGGCTTTGCCTCACAGCCCCATATGGTAAACAGCCGGTTGTTGAATCCGTCTGTTATTAAATATTGTTCTGTTCAGAGCATTTGGTGATTTTTCAAGTCTTTGCAATTTGAAAAAATATGTTTCGAAATAAGAAAAAGAAAAAAATAGAATGACGACCGGATAATCATAACCAATAAAATTCAAAGTCAGCTTGAAAAAATATAAACAAGATTATTTTGCTTCTTTTCTTTTTATTTCAGCCTCAAACTACCAACACGAAATCTAAAGATCCCATTAAACCACCAGCGATAAATTCCTCTCAATTTAATTTATATTCGACATCTAACATAGGTCGAGTGCATATTAAAAAGGAATTTTCACTGCAGGAGGTGAACGTTGTAATACAGCTTAAAACTAGTGTTTTCTACGAGCGAAATTTCGTTTGCAGCGTTTGTTACAACACATTCCCATCATCGCATTTACTTAAGCAACATGTGACTTTTCATGGAAACAGGTTCGGCATATATTCATTAATAAAAACTTATTGTTGCCAACAAATAATAAATTTATTTGACCTTAAATATTCTTTTCACCTCTTTTCCATTATTTTCAATGCATAATTAGTTGATAATTATTATACTTCTTGTAAATACTGTATTTTATTTAACATGGATTTATTATTTTATTTCATGTTACAACGAAGAGTGAATCTTGATACCGATTTCTCGACGGAACCTGACGTGAAAAATAATATGAATGACATTTGCAATGAGGATTTTTCAATTGACATCAAACACGAGGCACTTGAAGTCCACCATGAAATCATTAAACAAGAAAAACACCACCAGTCGAAAAAGGTATTTTTAACATCTGGTATAAGAAGTAGATTGTCAAACTTTTTGATTTTTCTTTTCTCACCATCGAATTCGAGGCATTCTCACCTTTATATAATACAGTGGTATACCATCACCTTACATGTCTCGCTATCCTCACCTTTTTAAAATTACATTAATATCGAGAAATATTATATTATTGATTGTCATTTGTATTTTTAACCAACGACTTTTTACTCAGTGTTCTTTCTGATCATTTAAAATAAGTATTTGTGACAATGGTATATAAGCAACATTTCTATAAGAAAAAAAGTTTAAATGAAACGTTGAATCAGATGTGATTCAAAATATTGTTTTGCTTATAGACAGAAACATTACTTCATTCTGGAAAAAAGAGTTTCGATTATGAACAATGCACTAATTAAACTGTTTATTTTAGTGACTTAGGATATATGAGCTGATCATACATTTTTTTTAACAGGACCCTTTCGATATTTTGAATCGCAACTATATATAAAGAATTCAGTTACTTTTATTTTAAAAAAAAACATTAAAACATTTATTCTATTCAAATTGAGGCCTCTACGTCAAAGAACAGTGCAACTTCATTGTCATATAACTGTCGCAATTGCCACAAAATTGTTGAAATTTCGTTTTACTTTGTCACAAACTCGTTTTCAATGACTTAAACATTAAAAATGAATTAAGACAGTTATAATCAGAACATAATTAAATTATGACAAACCATTATTTTGTGTTCTCCTCTGGTTAATTTAAACAAAAAAGTAGTAAGACCGATGTGATTTTAAAACTGCCCTTTCTTTTTTCGTTACAGACAAAATTAAAACTACATTCTCAAAAAAAGCCTAACAAACGTGACCAATGCAGTTTAAGAACTGCTGCGTGTGGTCGCTTAAAAATGCATAACAGGTCACACACTAAAGAAAAGCCTTTCAAATGTGAGCAATGCAGTTTTAGAACTGCTGCGTCTGGTAGCTTAAAAAAGCATAAAATGTTACACACTGGAGAAAAGCCTTTTAAATGTGACCAATGCAGTTATAGAACTACTGAGTCTGGTAGCTTAAAAACACATAAAAGATCACACACTGGAGAAAAGCCCTTTGAATGTGACAAATGCAGTTATCGAACTGCTCAGTCTTGTCACTTAAAAACGCATAAAATGTCACATACTGGAGAAAAGCCTTTTAAATGTGACCAATGCAGTTATAGAACTACTGAGTCTGGTAGCTTAAAAACACATAAAAGATCACACACTGGAGAAAAGCCCTTTGAATGTGACAAATGCAGTTATAGAACTTCTCAGTCTAATCAGTTAAAAACGCATAAAATGTCACATACTGGAGAAAAGCCTTTTAAATGTGACCAATGCAGTTATAAATCTGTTCAAATTGGTCACTTAAAAACGCATAAAATGTCACACACTGGAGAAAAACCTTTTAAATGTGATCAATGCAGTTTTAGAACTGCTGTGTCTGGTAATTTGAAAACGCATAAAATATCACACACTGGAGGAAAGCCGCTTAAGTACTCAAAAAAATCAACATTTTGATGTCAACAGTTTTTTTTACCTACAAATTGTATAACAATGGAAATTCACTATAGTTGGATATTGAAATGCGGGATTCACAGAACCCTTAAATATGACACAAGGGAGACGTTAACTGTCAGACTTTCAAGGATTTGAAGAATAATATGAAAACTTAATCGCATATTTTATGTCGTCTGTCTTTATAATGAATTTCTTTTTTAATTATTGCATATTTTTTACATGTGTTTCAACAGTAATAAGAGTTTGTTTAGTTTTATATATATTTAGTTCATAAGCAATTTCGTTTCTCTACAAATAGGTATAGAAATACCATTTCTTCTTGCAGTTTCTTCAACAAGAGAAGCTGTTTTGTTTTGCATTATCATTAAAATATTATTTTCAGTTTAAATCTATTACTACAACATTATTTAGATTATTTGATTGCCAAACTGTCTATTTTCCTTGTTCAATTTTTTTTCTTCCTCACAATCAACGAAATTATAGTTTTTCTTTAAAGAAAAAACCATTGAATTATCAACGAAAGTCTTAACTTTTAGGATGCAAAACGTGTTGTTTATTTGTTAATCATATTTTAACTATATAAATACAAAAACTATAAAAATAAACATCGCTATTCAATCTAAATTATAACTACTGAAATTGAAACAATTCTTTTATGTTGGCTTATTAAATCTTCGAGTGCATAACGTCAAGAAAAAAACTTTTTGAGTAGATAGCGGCAAAATCGATAGTAAATTTTGTAGCACAATTTTATTTTAGTAGGGTAAAAATATCAAAGTATTTTAGTTCTACAGTTTTTAATATTTTGTAAGCGTTGATAGCTATTTCGGCTTTCGCCATCGTCAGAACTATGAACCAAGTAAATGCCAAATCAATTTTATTTAATCAACACTTTATGAGTTGAAACAAAATTTTGATTTGATTCTAGTGAATAACATAACGTGGCGAGCTTTCTTTTTGAAGAATTTGTGCTTTTATAAGTAGGCTTTCTTGCCATTTTTTTCTACTGCTTTTAATATGAAAAAATTTAATGTATTTTTTATTCATTTTCAAAGTCATAAATTGATAATTTGTCAATCTTAGGCAATGTTAAATAAATAAATAAAGCATTTTTTTCGAGTACTCTTCATGCATTTTTTCTTTGGAGTGGATCATACGTACTTTATAGGTTAAGATTCCTCCTTCGGGTATTAATCCTCTGACGCTGAAGTATAAGAAGGGTCGGTAGCCATTAACAGAGCTACAATATTTCGCACGAAATGATTGTAAAATAATAACATTATTATTTGGTAAACAAAAAAACCTTTTTGCACTATGTGCATTTAATCCAAAACAAATGTTTATATTCGGCAAAATATGTATTATCTTAATAAAAACAATAATCCTTTGTACTTCATTCCACTTTATTTAATATGTCAGGACCGGTTTCGCTCATTGCGAGCATTGTCAACTGATAAGAAATATAATTTAACAATGCTATTTATACAAAATTGAAAAGTTATACACAACAGTTGGCATTGAAAAGAAATTGCCAATTACATTAAAGTGATTCTAAAATAACACAAAATTAAAATGTTCAACACAACTAACATATAATTAAAAAGTCATCCCAGATTCATAAATTCAGAATGCGATTGAAAGTAATTACAAACATAATTATGTTTGTAATTACTTTCAATCGCATTCTGAATTTATGAATCTGGGATGACTTTTTAATTATATGTTAGTTGTGTTGAACATTTTAATTTTGTGTTATTTTAGAAGGATACAACACAATTTTTTTAAATAAATAAGCCAAAATACGTATTGAATGATAAACTGTCCAAAAACAATATATACATACATCATAATTAAATATTTTGCTTGTTTTCATTCTGAAAAATATTTGGCATAATTGTCATAAAACATTCCACGTTACAATAAAACAATGATTTTCATATTTAAATGTCCGGAGTATTCGGTGTGCGAAGTATTCTATATCCGGAAGGTTCGGTGTGTGGAAGAATCCGTGTCCGAAAGATTCGGTGTTCGGAGAGTTCGCGTTCGGACCATTCTTGTTCGGAAGAATCACCGAACCATTTTTAAGTTACCAGACACAGAAGTTCTAAAACAGCATTGGCCACATGAAAAAGTTTTATCCAGTGTGTGACATTTTATGCCTTTTAATGTTACCAGAGAAAGCTGTTTTAAAACTGCATTGGTCGCATTTAAAAGGCTTTTCTCCAGTATGTGAGATTTTATGTTTTTTTAAGCTACCGGAAACAGCAGTTCTATAGTTGCATTGGCTACATTTGAAAGGCTTTTGTCCAGTGTGTAACATTTTATGCGTTTTTAAGCTAACAGCCACAGCAGTTCTATAACTGCACTGGTCACATATAAAAGGCTTTTCTCCAGTGTGTGACATTTTATGCCTTTTTAAGTTATAAGATACAGCAGTTCTATAACTGCATTGGTCACATTTGAAAGGCTTTTCACCAGTGTGGGACATTTTATGTAGTTTTAAACTAATATATTGAATAGATTTATAATTGCATTGGTCACATTTGAAATGCTTTACTCCGGTGTGTAACATTTTATGACGTTTTAAGTTACTAGCCATAACAGTGCTAAAACTGCATTGGTCACATTTGAAAGGCTTTTCACCAGTGTGAGATTTCGTGTGTTTTTTTAAATCACCAGACTGAGTAGTTTTATAATTGCATTGGTCACATTTTAAAGGTTTTTCTCTAGTGTGTGTCATTTTATGCCTTTTTAAGCTACCAGCCAAAGCAGTTTCAAAGCTACATTGGTCACATATAAAGGGCTTTTCTACGGAGTGTAACATTTTATGCCTTTTAAAGTTACCAATTTGAGTAGTGTTATAGTTGCATTGGTCACGTTTAAAAGGCTTTTTGGCAGTGTGTGACGTTGTATGATGTTTTATTCTACCCGAGTGAGCAGTCTGTCCGCCACGTGTGAAAGGTTTTTCTGCAGCTCCTTCTCTATAGTCAAAATTTATTTTTCGAGAATGTAGTAAGGTTTCCGTCTGAAAACAAAAATAATATTTTTCATTGCATGTCTAATTCAATGCTTTCTTTCGGTTTTTTTAATATTTTAATGGAAAAGATGTTAAAAACAGCATCGTCACAAATAAACATTTAAAGAGCTTATATATCCTGAAAGAACGGTGAAATTTCCTTAAAAATAATTTGATGAAAAAATCGTTTTTCCTTAATCAAACAACTGATTTTTCGGAAAAAAATATGAGCTTGGAATACCTTTTTAGACTGGTGATGATTTTCATGTTCGATTATTTTTTCTTGGATATTAACTGCCTCGTGTTTGATGTCAATTGAATGATCCACGATCCATATGCCATTCATATTATTTTGGTGATTATCGATATGACAAGAGTCCTCATTGGACGATGACAGTAATTCATGGTCTGGTTCTATTTTGATATCCGTTTTAAGCTTCTCACTGAATTAATACATGAAAACGAAAACAAAAACTTAAATATAAGCCCCCTGTTCTCTTTCTTGTGATTTACTTTGAAGATCAAATAAACATATTTCTATGCTGCCGTGAGTAGGATTTTCGAACGATAAAAAAGTGATTGTGTGCATATTAAATAAAAGATGGCTACGCAGTATGCAATAATTTTGCATTGAAATTTTAAGCATAGCACGAAGTTTGGAAGAGATTTTATTTTTGCCACGACAACATAAGTTATCGAATAATAAAAAAAAACGAACCAATTTTCCCCATATATGCTGATTATGGCATGGCCAATGAGATGCTGCTTCAGTTCATTTGATGATGGGAATATATCATAACAAACATTAAAGACAGCATTTTCGATCACAATAATGGCGACTATTTTCTTTTGTAATATTGTCGTAATTATGTTTTGTTCATGTACATTAACTTTTGCTTGTTTTTGAGGCAAATAAATCGAATGAGATTCAGTGTCAACTGAAGAGTTGACACTAGTAGTTTGCAACTGAAAATTAAAATTAGAAACAACATTAAAAAAAACATAAATGTGTTATGCTGATATTGTCAGCATTTACTAAAATATTTTCAAGTTAAAACAAATGGAAAATATACATATTATTAATTTCACAAACAATAAAATTCTAGGGTGTCATCGTTACCCTATTTATTTCGATAAGTCATAAATTTATTTGGTCTCTGATAAAAAATAAATGAGATTTGACTGGCGCAAGGTCATCAAATAAACATAAACAAAAGAAATGAAATAAAACTCGACAACAATTATTTGATTAAAAATAGTTTTCGTTTACCTTTATAGACTTGTGATGAGTGTTGAGTGCTTCGAATTTGATGTCATCCACGTTGCTTCTAAAATTATCGAATTTATAATGCTTATCTGGTGTTTTTGCTGACACTGACTCGTCTTCCAGTTCAATTGTGACATTACTTCGAAGCTTAACTCTAAATTGTAACATGAAAACAAAGAGTAAATGAGCACGATAAATAAAAATTGTCTTTTTCTACATATGTGTTATTGATTGAATTGTCATTAACTTGGTGACATTCATCGAAAAAAGGTGAACAATAAGTGAGTTTTTAACTTCCACGAATATCACATTATATATTGTCGATAGTTATTTCTGCGTATGCCTTTGTCAGAACTAATTTAGTCTTGATGCTCCGATGAAGGCAATCGCGAAATAAGCTATCAACAATGTATCTTTTTACACCAAATATAAAATGAACGTATGATATCAAATAACAGAAACGATTTTGAGCGGGCGGAGCTTATTGTCTAATTTTACAAACCTGTTTGCCTCATCAAGTTTCAATTTAGCATGGCTAGTAACATGTTGCTCAAGTAAGTGTGACGATGGGAATATATCATTACAAACACTGCATACAAAATTTCGCTTGTAGAAAACACCGTTTTTAAGATTTATTACTACGTTTATTTCCTGCTGTAAAAATTCTTTTTTAATATGCACTTGGTTTATGTGAGACAACGGAGATACATCAGTTTCAGTCGAAGTTATCGCTGGAGGTTCAATAAAATCTTTCGAGTTGGTATTGGTCGTTATAAACTGAAACGAAAAGAAGTCTCCATTAAAAACCCACATAATTTGATTAAATCCAAAAGAATTTTTCCGGACTTAAGCCCAGACCATTCCAATTACCAAAGAACACAAAAGATGACAATCGTTAATTTAAAGTTCAATCATATCCAAGTCGTGGCCCAATTGAAGGTTTTGTGTGACTATTTAGAGGTTTTGAACTGTCTGTACACTGTGCATTTCTTATAAAGACAGTGCTAGCCGGCTGAGCAAAACATATCGCACGTGGTGCAGCCTTTTTTTAAGACACTTGCCTATGTCTCTCTTATGAGCTTTATAGATACTTCAGCTTTTTAATCAAAGGACATGGAATCGCAAATCTGGAGTTAAATGGCCTATCAAAGAGATGCATTATTTTATTTCAGTTGGACAACCCTGGTTTAGTTTTTGACGTTTTATATTGAGTAACAATCACTAAGAAAAGGCGATGACGGCATGTTGATCTGGAAATTTGTGTGATTTTTCCTTTAAGAAATGTTGATTTCTCTAATATATATATATGTTTACATTCACAAAGAAGCTAGTTGCAAGAACTGCTTTAATTGCATACGGTACCAAAGTACAAGTGACTATGTCTTACTGATATTCTATTTTTAAAAACCTCAACGGCCATAACTCCAAATGAATGCTGCACGTGTATACCATGTCAAACCATAACAATGTATTTATATGATTTGTAAAGCGAATGAGTGACTATTTAGTGTTTAAGATAACCTTATTAGTCTCGTGATGATCTGCTCCGTCGACAATTCCTTCTTGCTTCAAGAGCGTCTCGAACTTGAAGTCAATGAACTCTTCCTCATTCAAGATAGAATTTAGATTGTTTATGTGACAATCACTGTTTTGAGCGTTCTCAGGTGGATTAATTGACAGTAATTCATCGTCTGGTTCTATTTTGATCTCCATTTCCAAACACTTGCGATTTAGTGAAAAGATATTAATGCACAAGCTTTATAAAATCTGGTGATACCATAGACAATAATTCAAATATTTTGCTCAACTTTTAATAGACAAATGAATCGATGTACGATAACAAAATTATAGAAAATAGTAATTATAATACAAATGATTCGGAGTGACTTCAAAAAAGAAAGCCAAAGATATAGGCTCAATATAGTGTCCGTAATATTAAATTGTAGTTTGCAAAATATATGCAGCAGTTTTATCTTTGTATTTTGACAATATAACTTTTCAAATTCGTGGTAATCAAAAAACGTATTTCACTTACAAACTGAAGTTAGCAAAATTAAAGGAAAAGATTCATAAAATGCATGTACAAAGCATGCATGCAGGGGTTAAACGCTTATTAACACAGCAGCAAAAAGTTATTATCTAACTGACACAAACCAGCTTCTGTTTTATTGATGTCAAAAAATCTGACAGCTTTAAAAATAATATAATATTTTAATATGAAATGAAAATATATGTCGTTTTATTCGGCTGCTTTAACAGCATCAATCGAAATATTAATTGTTGAATCAAAAATTTGAAGTAGGAGAATTCGTAATCGAACACAAGCCGATAAAAAAAAATATTGTCTATGGTCAACCTGTTTTTTGACCTAAACGTTTTCTACGTGTTTCGCGTCAATTATTGAGTCAATACTTCGGAATGGACTTAAAGATAGAACCAGACGATGAATTGCTGTCATCAAATGGGACATCTGGGATCAAAAACGATGCTGGGATGAACGAAGACATCTTTAGCGAAGGTCATTCACCTGGCAATGGATTTGGCGTACGAGTGAAGCAGGAAGAATTTAACGAAGACGATTACAACAAAGAAGGAAACGTAAGTTGAAATTTAATGTTAGAGTACATGAACGCAGCAATTTTTACACATTCAAGTACTTGTGCGCTAGCCATGATCCATGTTCTGTAGGTAATCTACTTACTGGCTTCGTAGTTACGTTTAACAATTAAGTCCACTTGTCCATTAGTCGATTTCGAAGGAATTTGTGCGTGCATTTCGTTATAGCAGAATTGGTTGAAACTACGCCACCCTCATTAAATTGCTTTGAGAAAAACACATTTAAAATCTTGTTATATTTACGGCTAATGTTTGATACATTTGTATTCATATCAAAAAACGTTTCATATCGTACTATTATCAAATTTTCCTCAAATGACTTCAACACATAAATGTTTTGTTTCTGGACATATTCTGGAAAAAATTGTTCCGAGGTGACGGGGGGTATAAAGATCATCTCTTCAGTCCAAGCATGATTTAAAAACTTTAGCCTTGCCTCAAATTATCTTATGGTAAACAGCCGGTTATGTAATCCGTCCGTTATATATTGTACTGCTCAGAGCATTTGATGATTTTTCGAGTCTTTCGGTCTGAAGCCGTATTCTTTGTATTTTAAACAATTTGTTCGAATCTATATTTAATAACATCATTGATTCAATTCTTATTTGACAACAGAAAAATGATTACTAAAACTAACAGAAGATCAATTTAAATCAATATTTTTTTTATTTTCTGTATAGGGGAGATAATTAAACCAAATAATTAAAAAATATTAAGCAGTGCAACCTTCGCTCTTACAAGTAAAAAGAGTTTATGCTGAATTTATTTTAATATTTTTATTTTCACAGGGCATTTTGCAATACTGCAAAAAAAATGAGAAAAAAGACAATACTGAATTGCAAAACTTTCAAAGGAATGTTGTCGAAGATAGGCAACATGTTAAACTGGACCACTTTGACGTTGGAGAGTGTTCTTATGTTGGAAAAACTCCAGATCAGGTAATAAAATTGACATATCAAGCTATCAGCCATGTCTTATACTTATCTTTTACAGTAGTCAAGTTGTCAACGCCGTTGGCTTTGGTTACGGTTCTTGAGAGTTCTGCTCATTTGTCCAACTCTTTATCCACTGAATTACTCTTGGCTAAGAAAATTTGGCAAAATTTGAAAATTTCTTTCGTAATAGAACAAGAAAAAAATCAAATTGTCACCGGAGAAAAAAGAAAAACCGAAATGGCAATAGCGGTCGACTATCTTTCTAGATATCAGTGAATAATATAAAATATTATCGTATACAAATAAAAACAGTGACCGGATAATCATCTCTACGAAATACAAATTAAAATACAAACATTCTAATCTATTGATATATTAGATAATTTTGTTTACTTTTTGTTTCAGCCTCAAACTACCGAAACTAAATCTAAAGATCCCATTAAACCACCAGCGATAACTTCGTCTCAAATTAATTTATCTTCAACGTCTAACATAAACCAAGTTCATATAAAAAATGAATGGTCACTGCAGGAGGTGAACGTTGTAATACAGCTTGAAACTTTTGTTTTCTTTGAGC
The DNA here is from genome assembly GCA_030503985.1 of Himalopsyche tibetana. Taxonomy (NCBI): domain Eukaryota; kingdom Metazoa; phylum Arthropoda; class Insecta; order Trichoptera; family Rhyacophilidae; genus Himalopsyche; species Himalopsyche tibetana. The sequence goes on along the minus strand of JAPJYX010000027.1, from coordinate 1,617,534 downwards.
GAAATTTTGTTTGCAGCTTTTGTTTCAATACATTCCCATCATCGCATTTACTTGAGCAACATGTGACTCTTCATGGCAAACTAAAATGGGATTTAAAAATCAGGTTTGTCATATTTTCATTACTTGAAACTTCTTTTTGCCATAGCAACAATAAAATAAATCTCTTCTAAGCTTCGTACATCTGTAATATTTTTTTCAGTTTCAAAATGCCTCAACTGTCCAACTATATAAAATTTATCAACAGTTAACTTAATTCTATGAAAATCAGCTAGTTTCGACAACTCATAAAAATATACCAAAACAGAAACTTTATTGCGCAACGTTGACGCTGTAGTAATGCTGGAAATGGTGTCTTCCATAGGCAAAATTTTGTATGCCGCGAATGTTTTGATATATTTTCGTCCTCAAATTTACTTCACATACATATGACTTCATTTTTAAATGATTAAAAAAGTTCCATGGCATCGAAACCGGTGACATTTGCTCATTTATTTTCAAATGTATTATTTCCCAGAGAGTTAATTATGTTACCAGAAAAATGAACTTGGAGATTTGCTTATAATTTTTAAATTTTTTTTTAAAAAATGTCAAATTTTATGTATAAAAAGACTGTACGACGAAAACCAGTGAGACCTAGTTTGTCAGATGGCTTAACAAAAAACTTGACAATCATTCTCCAAAACAATTTGATACGTTAATGCCGTATCAAATCTTTTCACCGTGATACAAAGTGATTTTCTTTCAAGTTTTGATGTGTGTTTGAGCGAATTACTATCTTTTACTCTTGGGAGTTTTGAAATATATTTTTTTCATCGTTAAAGTATATCACATGAAGGAAAGTTGGGGGCAGATATTTAACTTTTTATTTTTGTTTTCATGTAACAATTAAGTGACGAGCTTAAAACGGATATCAAAATTGAACCAGAGCATGAATTACTGTCATTGTCCTATCAGTACTCTGGTCATATCGATAGTCACCAAAGTAATATGAATGACATATGGACTGAGGATCATTCAATTGACATCAAACACGAGGCACTCGAAGTTCGCGGTAAAATAATTGAACATGAAAATCATCACAGGTCGAAAAAGGTATTTCTTACATCTCACATAAGAAGTAGATTGTTAGGGCTATATTTTAAAAAAAACATTTTTTTTTACTTTTAGACTAGTAATAAAAAAATATTATCAAATCGCCAATTGTAAATAAACTTTCGAGCTAAAAAAGTGCCAATTACATTGTTCAAACAGAAATCACAGTTCAATACTGTTTGATTTTTCGTTTCTAGCCATCATATTCGGGTCCTCTCACCTTGTTATATTACAATGATGTCACTTTACTTGCCTTGTAATCATTCTCTTTTTAAAATGACATTTAAATCGAGAAACAGTGAATTTATCAAAAGTCGTGATATTAATTGTAGTCATTTCATTGGTGTAGTTAAGAAACGATTGTTTTACTCAGCATTCGTTACGATTCGTTTACAGTGGAACCTCTCATAACGAGCTAAATTCGTTCCAGAATCTTACTCGTTATGTAAAACACTCATAAGGCGAACCAATTTTTCCTATATAAAACTATGTAAAATAAAATAATGCGTTCCATGCCGAAAAAAATCATTTTTTATTTTTTCAACGTATGTATGTTCAAATAAAATTGCAAACTTATAAATTTTCAAGGAGCGAAACAACTTAGAATGCTTTTTAGATTTGCAAAAAACAATACAAAAATCGACTAGTTAACTATTTATGCCTAATAAATAATTCTTTTTTACTAGAAAGCTGTCTAGACATTGTTTTTTGCCGACGCTTCTAAATTAATGAACATGTGATTGCATTATCATTGAATCAATTTGTAAAACGCATATCCACCTCCTTATTAAAGTGATGCTTCTCAATGTACGATGCAACTGATTCCCATGCCTTCAGCATTTCTCTTATTGCGCCAGAAAATTATTCCTCTCCATAACTTCTTACTGTGAAAAACAATGCAAATCCACAAGCTTTTTGGAGGTTAGCTCTTGACTGTGCTTTTCAACAAGCTCATCAATATAGTTTTTATTCAACTACAGTCCCATGATACTGGCTTAAGATAAAAACTCGTTGACTGTAGACTCCACGGGTACTGTTTGAAACCCCTCATCATCATATTCTACAACGCTCTCTGGCTAAAGCTTTTTCAAAGCAGAAGTGAGGGTCCTCTTGTTTAACCCTTTCCACGCCTACTCAATCATCTTAAGGCAAGTAACGATGTGAAAGTTGTCTTTCCTAAACACTGCGTCACTCATGCATAATTTTGCTGTTAAGGAGCATTTATTTCACAATGCGTTGTGCTCGTTATGCGAATAACTCGTTATGAGCGGTTCCACTGTATATCAAATCAATAACAAAATGTCATTGTTCGTTATTTATAATAGTCATTAATAAATGTTTACTTGTGAGATTGATATTTTTGAGAAAATTGTACATTTATTCAGACAAATATGATTAAGAATATTATTTTTGCTTACAAGCAAAAAAAATATTACATTCTGGAAAAAAAGGTTTCAAGCTTGAACAATCCACCAATGAAACTGATTATTCTAAAGACTTAGCTCATCCACTATCACAAACTGACCCTGAAACTGACCAATGCAAAGATAAATTTATTCAATCTGGTCAATTAAAATTGCATAAAAAGTCATACACTGGAGAAAAGCCTTTCAAATGTGACCAATGCACTTTTAGAACTGCTCAGTCTTCGTACTTAAAAACGCATAAAATGGCGCACACTGGAGAAAAGCCCTTCAAATGTGACCAATGCAGTTTTAGAACTGCTCAGTCTGGTAGCTTAAAAACGCATAAAATGTCGCACACTGGAGAAAAGCCTTTCAAATGTGATCAATGCAGTTATAGAACTGCTCAGTCTGGCACCTTAATAACGCATAAAATGTCACCAATGCAGTTATAGAACTGCCGTCTCTTGTAGCTTAAAAAGGCATAAAATGATACACACTGGAGAAAAACCTTTCAAATGTGACCAATGCAGTTATAGAACTACCGAGTCTGGTAGCTTAAAAAGGCATAAAATGTCACACACTGGAGAAAAACCTTTTAAGTGTGACCAGTGTAGTTTTAGAACTGCCTTGTCTGGTAACTTTAAAACGCACAAAATGTTACACACGGGAAAAAAGCCTTTTAAATGTGAACAATGCAGTTATAGAGCTGTTTCGTCTGGTTACTTAAAAAGTCACAAAATGATACACACTGAAGAAAAACCTTTTAAATGTGACGAATGCAGTTATAGAACTGTTCAGTCTGGTAACTTAAAAACTCACAAAATGACACACACCCGAAAAAAGCATTTTAAATGTGACCAATGCAGTTATACAACTGCCGTGTCTTCTAGCTTAAGAATTCACAAAATGACACACACTGGAGAAAAACTTTTTAAATGTGACCAATGCAGTTTTAGAACTGCTGAGTCTTGTAGCTTAAAAAGTCATAAAATGTCAAACACTGTAGAAAAGCCTTTCAAATGTGACCAATGCAGTTTTAGAACTGGCCTGTTTTGTAGCTTAAAAAGGCATCAAATATCACACACCGGAGAAAAGCCTTTCAAATGTGACCAATGCAGTTTTAGAACTGCCGTGTCTTGTAGTTTAAAGAGGCATAAAATGTCACACACTGGAGAAAAGCCTTTTCAATGTGACCAATGCAATTATAAAGCTGCACGTTTTGATTACCTTAAAGCGCATAAAGTGACGCACACTGGAAAAAAGCCTTTCAAATGTGACCAATGCAGTTATAAAGGTGCACGATTTGATCAGCTTAAAGCGCATAAAGTGACGACACACACTAAGGAAAAGCTTTAGAATATTGACCGATGCAATTATTAAACTTCTTTTATAATTTAAAATGCCTTTAAAGGTACTTGCTGGGAAAGGGTTTTTTTATGTGACAAAGAATCATTTCGTGACGCAAGAAACATATTCCGTCATGCGAACATGCCGAAAGGTGCCAGAATCCTAAATATGCAAAACAACTGGAGGACGGAAGGCGTATAAATCTCTTTTGAAACACACACTACAAAATAAATAATCAATCCAATACTCGCATCTGCGTAAAACAATTTATTACAATAAAATGATGTAAAAATCTTTTTAATCAAAGCAATGAAAATAAAAACTCTCTTGTCTTACAAACATATTTTTAATTATTAAAAAAGACGAGTTTTCAATTATAAAATACGAAATAGATGTTATTACACAAATTTAAAATAAGTCAAAATTCAGTGAAGCTTTAGCCAGAGAGCGTTGTAGAATATGATTTTGAGGAGTTTCAAACAGTACCTGTGGAGTCTACAGTCAACGAGTTTTTATCTTAAGCCAGTATCATGGGACTGTAGTTGAATAAAAACTATATTGATGAGCTTGTTGAAAAGCACAGTCAAGAGCTTACCTCCAAAGAGCTTGTGGATTTGCATTGTTTTTCACAGTAAGAAGTTATGGAGAGGAATAATTTTCTGGCGCAATAAGAGAAATGCTGAAGGCATGGGAATCAGTTGCATCGTACATTGAGAAGCATCACTTTAATAAGGAGGTGGATATGCGTTTTACAAATTGATTCAATGATAATGCAATCACATGTTCATTAATTTAGAAGCGTCGGCAAAAAACAATGTCTAGACAGCTTTCTAGTAAAAAAGAATTATTTATTAGGCATAAATAGTTAACTAGTCGATTTTTGTATTGTTTTTTGCAAATCTAAAAAGCATTCTAAGTTGTTACGCTCCTTGAAAATTTATAAGTTTGTAATTTTATTTGAATATACATACGTTGAAAAAATAAAAAATGATTTTTTTCGGTATGGAACGCATTATTTTATTTTACATAGTTTTATATAGGAAAAATTGGTTCGCCTAACGAGTGTTCTACATAACGAGTAAGATTCTGGAACGAATTTAGCTCGTTATGAGAGGTTCCACTGTAAACGAATCGTAACGAATGCTGAGTAAAACAATCGTTTCTTAACTACACCAATGAAATGACTACAATTAATATCACGACTTTTGATAAATTCACTATTTCTCGATTTTAATGTCATTTTAAAAAGAGAATGATTACAAGACAAGTTAAGTGACATCATTGTAATATAACAAGGTGAGAGGACCCAAATATGATGGCTAGAAACGAAAAATCAAACAGTATTGAACTGTGATTTCTGTTTGAACAATGTAATTGGCACTTTTTTAGCTCGAAAGTTTATTTACAATTGGCGATTTGATAATATTTTTTATTACTAGTCTAAAAGTAAAAAAAAATGATTTTTTTAAAATATAGCCCTGACAATCTACTTCTTATGTGAGATGTAAGAAATACCTTTTTCGACCTGTGATGATTTTCATGTTCAATTATTTTACCGCGAACTTCGAGTGCCTCGTGTTTGATGTCAATTGAATGATCCTCAGTCCATATGTCATTCATATTACTTTGGTGACTATCGATATGACCAGAGTCCTGATTGGACAATGACAGTAATTCATGCTCTGGTTCAATTTTGATATCCGTTTTAAGCTCGTCACTTAATTGTTACATGAAAACAAAAATAAAAAGTTAAATATCTGCCCCCAACTTTCCTTCATGTGATATACTTATCAAAATATGATGTCAAATATCAAAATTCCCAAGAGTAAAAGATAGTAATTCGCTTAAACACACATCAAAACTTGAAAGAAAATCATTTTGTATCACCGTGAAAAGATTTGATACGGCATTAACGTATCAAATTGTTTTGGAGAATGATTGTCAAGTTTTTTGTTAAGTTATCTGACAAACAAGGTCTCAATGGTTTTCGACTTACAGTCTTTTTATACATACAATTTGACATTTTAAAAAATTATAAGCAAATTTGCAAGTTCATTTTTCTGGTAATATAATTAACTCTCTGAGAAAGAGTACATTTGAAAATAAATGAGCAAATGTCACCGATGTCGATGCTATGGAACATTTTTAATCATTTAAAAATGAAGTCACATGTATGTGAAGCAAATTTGACGACGAAAATATATCAAAACATTCGCGGCATACAAAATTTTGCCTATAGAAGACACCATTTCCAGCATTATTACAGCGTCAAAGTTGCGCAATAATTTTTCTGTTTTAGTATACTTTTCGTTTTTATGAGCTGTCAAAACTAGCTGATTTTCTTAGAACTAAGTTTACTGGAAATATATTTTATAAAGTTGGAAAGTTAAGGCATTTCGAAACTGAAAAAAATATCGCAAAGTGGTGAAAAGAATTTTAAAGGTACCAAGCTTAAAAGAGATTTATTTAAGATTTTTTTAAGAAGTTTCAAGTAATGAAAATATGACAAACCTGATTTTTAAATCCCATTTTAGTTTGCCATGAAGAGTCACATGTTGCTCAAGTAAATGCGATGATGGGAATGTATTGAAACAAAAGCTGCAAACAAAATTTCGCTCAAAGAAAACAAAAGTTTCAAGCTGTATTACAACGTTCACCTCCTGCAGTGACCATTCATTTTTTATATGAACTTGGTTTATGTTAGACGTTGAAGATAAATTAATTTGAGACGAAGTTATCGCTGGTGGTTTAATGGGATCTTTAGATTTAGTTTCGGTAGTTTGAGGCTGAAACAAAAAGTAAACAAAATTATCTAATATATCAATAGATTAGAATGTTTGTATTTTAATTTGTATTTCGTAGAGATGATTATCCGGTCACTGTTTTTATTTGTATACGATAATATTTTATATTATTCACTGATATCTAGAAAGATAGTCGACCGCTATTGCCATTTCGGTTTTTCTTTTTTCTCCGGTGACAATTTGATTTTTTTCTTGTTCTATTACGAAAGAAATTTTCAAATTTTGCCAAATTTTCTTAGCCAAGAGTAATTCAGTGGATAAAGAGTTGGACAAATGAGCAGAACTCTCAAGAACCGTAACCAAAGCCAACGGCGTTGACAACTTGACTACTGTAAAAGATAAGTATAAGACATGGCTGATAGCTTGATATGTCAATTTTATTACCTGATCTGGAGTTTTTCCAACATAAGAACACTCTCCAACGTCAAAGTGGTCCAGTTTAACATGTTGCCTATCTTCGACAACATTCCTTTGAAAGTTTTGCAATTCAGTATTGTCTTTTTTCTCATTTTTTTTGCAGTATTGCAAAATGCCCTGTGAAAATAAAAATATTAAAATAAATTCAGCATAAACTCTTTTTACTTGTAAGAGCGAAGGTTACACTGCTTAATATTTTTTAATTATTTGGTTTAATTATCTCCCCTATACAGAAAATAAAAAAAATATTGATTTAAATTGATCTTCTGTTAGTTTTAGTAATCATTTTTCTGTTGTCAAATAAGAATTGAATCAATGATGTTATTAAATATAGATTCGAACAAATTGTTTAAAATACAAAGAATACGGCTTCAGACCGAAAGACTCGAAAAATCATCAAATGCTCTGAGCAGTACAATATATAACGGACGGATTACATAACCGGCTGTTTACCATAAGATAATTTGAGGCAAGGCTAAAGTTTTTAAATCATGCTTGGACTGAAGAGATGATCTTTATACCCCCCGTCACCTCGGAACAATTTTTTCCAGAATATGTCCAGAAACAAAACATTTATGTGTTGAAGTCATTTGAGGAAAATTTGATAATAGTACGATATGAAACGTTTTTTGATATGAATACAAATGTATCAAACATTAGCCGTAAATATAACAAGATTTTAAATGTGTTTTTCTCAAAGCAATTTAATGAGGGTGGCGTAGTTTCAACCAATTCTGCTATAACGAAATGCACGCACAAATTCCTTCGAAATCGACTAATGGACAAGTGGACTTAATTGTTAAACGTAACTACGAAGCCAGTAAGTAGATTACCTACAGAACATGGATCATGGCTAGCGCACAAGTACTTGAATGTGTAAAAATTGCTGCGTTCATGTACTCTAACATTAAATTTCAACTTACGTTTCCTTCTTTGTTGTAATCGTCTTCGTTAAATTCTTCCTGCTTCACTCGTACGCCAAATCCATTGCCAGGTGAATGACCTTCGCTAAAGATGTCTTCGTTCATCCCAGCATCGTTTTTGATCCCAGATGTCCCATTTGATGACAGCAATTCATCGTCTGGTTCTATCTTTAAGTCCATTCCGAAGTATTGACTCAATAATTGACGCGAAACACGTAGAAAACGTTTAGGTCAAAAAACAGGTTGACCATAGACAATATTTTTTTTTATCGGCTTGTGTTCGATTACGAATTCTCCTACTTCAAATTTTTGATTCAACAATTAATATTTCGATTGATGCTGTTAAAGCAGCCGAATAAAACGACATATATTTTCATTTCATATTAAAATATTATATTATTTTTAAAGCTGTCAGATTTTTTGACATCAATAAAACAGAAGCTGGTTTGTGTCAGTTAGATAATAACTTTTTGCTGCTGTGTTAATAAGCGTTTAACCCCTGCATGCATGCTTTGTACATGCATTTTATGAATCTTTTCCTTTAATTTTGCTAACTTCAGTTTGTAAGTGAAATACGTTTTTTGATTACCACGAATTTGAAAAGTTATATTGTCAAAATACAAAGATAAAACTGCTGCATATATTTTGCAAACTACAATTTAATATTACGGACACTATATTGAGCCTATATCTTTGGCTTTCTTTTTTGAAGTCACTCCGAATCATTTGTATTATAATTACTATTTTCTATAATTTTGTTATCGTACATCGATTCATTTGTCTATTAAAAGTTGAGCAAAATATTTGAATTATTGTCTATGGTATCACCAGATTTTATAAAGCTTGTGCATTAATATCTTTTCACTAAATCGCAAGTGTTTGGAAATGGAGATCAAAATAGAACCAGACGATGAATTACTGTCAATTAATCCACCTGAGAACGCTCAAAACAGTGATTGTCACATAAACAATCTAAATTCTATCTTGAATGAGGAAGAGTTCATTGACTTCAAGTTCGAGACGCTCTTGAAGCAAGAAGGAATTGTCGACGGAGCAGATCATCACGAGACTAATAAGGTTATCTTAAACACTAAATAGTCACTCATTCGCTTTACAAATCATATAAATACATTGTTATGGTTTGACATGGTATACACGTGCAGCATTCATTTGGAGTTATGGCCGTTGAGGTTTTTAAAAATAGAATATCAGTAAGACATAGTCACTTGTACTTTGGTACCGTATGCAATTAAAGCAGTTCTTGCAACTAGCTTCTTTGTGAATGTAAACATATATATATATTAGAGAAATCAACATTTCTTAAAGGAAAAATCACACAAATTTCCAGATCAACATGCCGTCATCGCCTTTTCTTAGTGATTGTTACTCAATATAAAACGTCAAAAACTAAACCAGGGTTGTCCAACTGAAATAAAATAATGCATCTCTTTGATAGGCCATTTAACTCCAGATTTGCGATTCCATGTCCTTTGATTAAAAAGCTGCCGTATCTATAAAGCTCATAAGAGAGACATAGGCAAGTGTCTTAAAAAAAGGCTGCACCACGTGCGATATGTTTTGCTCAGCCGGCTAGCACTGTCTTTATAAGAAATGCACAGTGTACAGACAGTTCAAAACCTCTAAATAGTCACACAAAACCTTCAATTGGGCCACGACTTGGATATGATTGAACTTTAAATTAACGATTGTCATCTTTTGTGTTCTTTGGTAATTGGAATGGTCTGGGCATAAGTCCGGAAAAAATCTTTTGGATTTAATCAAATTATGTGGGTTTTTAATGGAGACTTCTTTTTGTTTCAGTTTATAACGACCAATACCAACTCGAAAGATTTTATTGAACCTCCAGCGATAACTTCGACTAAAACTGATGTATCTCCGTTGTCTCACATAAACCAAGTGCATATTAAAAAAGAAATTTTACTGCAGGAAATAAACGTAGTGATAAATCTTAAAAACGGTGTTTTCTACAAGCGAAATTTTGTATGCAGTGTTTGCAATGATATATTCCCATCATCACACTTACTTGAGCAACATGTTATTAGCCATGCTAAATTGAAACTTGATGAGGCAAACAGGTTTGTAAAATTAGACAATAAGATCCGCCCGCTCAAAATCGTTTCTGTTATTTGATATCATACTTTCATTTTATATTTGGTGTAAAAAGATACATTGTTGATAGCTTATTTGGCAATTGCCTTCATCGGAGCATCAAGACTAAATTAATTCTGACAAAGGCATTCGCAGAAACAACTAACGACAATAATGTAATATTCGTGGAAGTTAAAAACTCACTAATTGTTCACCTTTTTTCGATGAATGTCACCAAGTTAATGACAATTCAATCAATAACACATATGTCGAAAAAGGCAAGTTTTATTTATTTTGCTCATTTACTCTTTGTTTTCATGTTACAATTTAGAGTTAAGCTTCGAAGTAATGTCACAATTGAACTGAAACACGTGTCAGTGTCGGCAAAAACACCAGATAACCTTTTTGAATTCGATAATTTTAGAAGCAACGTGGAAGACATCAAATTCGAAGCACTCAACACTCATCACAAGTCTATAAAGGTAAACGAAAACTATTTTTAATCAAATAATTGTTGTCGAGTTTTATCTCAATTTTTTTGTTTATGTTTATTTGATGACCTTGCGCCAGTCAAATCTCTTTTATTTTTTATCAGAGACCATATAAGTTTATGACTTATCGAAATAAATAGGGTAACGATGACACCCTAGAATTTTATTGTTTGTGAAATTAATAATATGTATATTTTCCATTTGTTTTAACTTGAAAATATTTTAGTAAATGCTGACAATATCAGCATAACACATTTATGTTTACAAGTTGTTTTAATTTTTTTTTTAATATTGTATCAAATTTTTATTTTCAGTTGCAAACTACTAGTGTCAACTCTTCAGTTCACACTGAATCTCATTCGATTTATTTGCCTCAAAATCAAAAACAAGCAAAAGTTAATGTACATGAACAAAACATAATTACGACTATATTACAAAAGAAAAAAGTCGCCACTATTGTGATCGAAAATGCTGTCTTAAATGAGCAAAATTTCGTCTGTAATGTTTGTTTTGATATATTCCCGTCATCAAATGTACTGAAGCAGCATCTCATTGGCCATGCTATAATCAACATATATGGGGAAGATTGGTTCGCTATCTTTTTATTATTTGATAACTTCTGTTGCCGTGGCAAAAACTAAATCTCTTCTAAACTTCGTGCTATGCCAAAAATTTCAATGCAAAGTTATTGTGTACTGCGTAACCATCTTTTATTCAATATTTACACAAGCTAATTTTTTATCGTTCGAAAATCCTACTCACGGCAGCATAGAAATATGTTTATTTGATTGTCAAAGTAAATCACAAGAAAGAGAACCGGGGGCTTATATTTAAGTTTTTGTTTTCGTTTTCATGTAACAATTCAGTGAGAAGCTTAAAACGGATATCAAAATAGAACCAGACCATGGATTACTGTCATCGTTCAATGAGGACTCTCGTCATATCGATAGTCACCACAATTATATGAATGGCATATGGATCGTGGATCATTCAATTGACATCAAACACGAGGCAGTCAATATCCAAGAAAAAATATTCGAACATGAAAATCATCACCAGTCTAGAAAGGTATTCCAAGCTCATATTTTTTTCCGAAAAATCAGTTGTTTGATTATAGAAAAACGATTTTTCTTCAAAGCACCGCATATTTTTTTACAATTGTTACGAGTTTTTTCGTATAAAACGTTTTTAAAGAAAACATAACATATATTATGTAAACTAATAATAGTTCAATACTGTTTTTCGTGTCTTTGGCCATCAAATTCGAGAGCTTGTCACCCTTATATTATATATGATAAACTGCCTATGATGCCTTGCTATCCTTTTCTTTTAAATAATAAATAAACATTGAGTTTAATAAAAACACAATAATCTTTTGTACTTCATTCCACTTTATTTAATATGTCAGGACCGGTTTCGCTCATTGCGAGCATTGTCAACTCGCAATGAGAGAAACTGGTCCTGACATATTAAATAAAGTGGAATGAAGTACAAAGGATTATTGTGTTTTTATTAATATAATGCCTTTCCACCAAGTATTGACAGTGAACACCCTAAAAGTAAACATTGAGTTTATTAACCTTCGTGACATTATTTGTAGTAGGCAAACGATTTTTTCATCAAATTATTTTTAAGGAAATTTCACCGTTCTTTCAGGATATATAAGCTCTTTAAATGTTTATTTGTGACGATGCTGTTTTTAACATCTTTTCCATTAAAAATATTAAAAAAACTGAAAGAAAGCATTGAATTAGACATGTAATAAAAAATATTATTTTTGATTTCAGACGGAAACCTTACTAAATTCTCGAAAAATAAATTTAGACTATAGAGAAGGAACTGGAGAAAAACCTTTCACACGTGGCGGACAGACTGCCCATTCGGGTAGAATAAAACATCATACAACGTCACACACTGCCGAAAAGCCTTTTAAACGTGACCAATGCAACTAAAACACTACTCAAATTGGTAACTTAAAAAGGCATAAAATGTTACACTCCGTAGAAAAGCCCTTTAATTGTGACCAATGTAGCTTTGGAACTGCTTTGGCTAGTAGCTTAAAAAGGCATAAAATGACACACACTAGAGAAAAACCTTTAAAATGTGACCAATGCAATTATAAAACTACTCAGTCTAGTAATTTAAAAAACACACGAAATCTCACACTGCTGAAAAGCCTTTCAAATGTGACCAATGCAGTTTTAGCACTGTTATGGCTAGTAACTTAAAACGACATAAAATGTTACACACCGGAGTAAAGCATTTCAAATGTGACCAATGCAATTATAAATCTATTCCATATATTAGTTTAAAACTACATAAAATGTCCCACACTGGTGAAAAGCCTTTCAAATGTGACCAATGCAGTTATAGAACTGCTGTGTCTTTTAACTTAAAAAGGCATAAAATGTCACACACTGGAGAAAAGCCTTTTATATGTGACCAATGCAGTTATAGAACTGCTGTGGCTGTTAGCTTAAAAACGCATAAAATGTTACACACTGGACAAAAGCCTTTCAAATGTAGCCAATGCAACTATACAACTGCTGTTTCTGGTAGCTTAAAAAAACATAAAATCTCACATACTGGAGAAAAGCCTTTTAAATGTGACCAATGCAGTTTTAAAACAGCTTTCTCTGGTAACATTAAAAGGCATAAAATGTCACACACTGAATAAAACTTTTACATGTGGCCTATGCTGTTTAAGAACTGCCTAGTCTGGTAGCTTAGAAATGAATAAAATGTCACACCTAAGATAAAAGCTTTTTCTTTGTAAGGAATGGCCAAGGTGTTGTATTATTCAAGTTCATTATGCTTCTTTTACAATTATAATAAACTGATATTTTTTTTTTTAAAGAAAGAAACGGGTATGAAAAAGGGAATTCTTCGTTATTATAGATAAAGTATAAACTATTACCTGAAACGAAACCCGGGTCGTTAGTGACAAAATCTGTGAGAATGTACATATTTTGAACGATTCAAATTCAAAACTATTAGATTGAATTATGATTTTAAAAGGTTGTTAAATTAATCTTGCATTATTCACCCAGAAAATCACGTAAAGCGATCGTTGTATGGATTTTTTCATTTAAGACCCTTTGCTCAGTCGATTAAGTATTTTTTAAAGTTTTTCTGCCCGGACCAAGACCATGTCTTTATTATTACGAAATTGACGGTTAAATCAAATCGAAAAGAAGCTATAAAATATAGATGTAATAAATTATAATAAAAATATTTAAAAAAAATAAGCTTTTATTTAAGTGTACTAAAAAGGTTGAAATAATTCCAATATCTATTCCCTCAAAATTATTCCCTCGTCTGAGCAACATCCTGACCGCATGACACTCTTCAGCACAGTAAGTCGGATAGTTTACTCTCCAGAGAATTGGAAAACAAACCATCTCTCACATTTTACTATTGCTATAAGTCGACGGTAGATAAGAGTTATTAATTTCGGAATAATTGTCTCATATGATTAAAAATAAAAGCGCGCGGCGAAAATATTTATCTAAATCTTTATTGCTTATTTTTTTAGGGTGTACCTTTATTTTGTTTTGTTTAAATAATACTGTTATCTATATGCTAAAATGAAATTGTAGAAAAGTTTCCTCGGAGTCTGAGCTTAATTATTTTGAAGCTGGAGTCAGAGTCGTCTTTTTTTAACGCGACTCCACAGCCCTGCTAAGATAGCACGTTGTTACTCTTGGAACGCTTCATCGAAAAAATTTCAACGTCTAAAGCAAGGCAATGCGGTTCCTGATCATCCGGATGTGCGTTCTACTAATGCTTTTGGTCGCATTGACACAGTGCATCTGTAGAATGACGAATTCTTCTACTTGCGGTTGTTGCTGGTAAATGTTCGTGTGCCAATATCTCAATTTGTTTGAAAACGATACTCATTGGGACATGATTTTTTATAATTATTTTGACATGCTTCCAATCGAATCCATGAGTTACCCCATGTGCGGCAGTTAGTTAGTCAAGTGAGGAATGCCAACGCCAGATCGTGGAACAAACGACGCTTTCAATCGAAATCGGAACGTGAACGTGAATATGATCGAGATGCATTGATCAGTTTGAACGAATATACCACTCTTTAATCCTCAACAGAAGAAAATGTACGATACGTTAATAAAGGCAATTGATGATGGAAATGGTGGCTTATTTTTCCTCGATGCGCCGATGGAGCTGGGAAGACATTCCTCGTGTCATTGATTATGGCCACTGTTCGTGTGAGATCCGAAATTACTGTAGCAGTTTCTTCTTCTAGAATAGTGGCCACGTAGATAGAAGGATGCCAAGTGGCTTATTTAACGTTGAAATTGCCGTTAAACCGTCAAACCACGGAAAAACTGACATACAAGATTGCGAAACACTCAGCAATGGCCAAATTTTTGGTAGCAAATACAAGTATCACCTGGGATGAATGGATAATGGCGCACAAATGCGCATTGGAATCACTCAATCAAACTATGAAATATCTGTGCAATGACTCAAGATTTTTTAGAGGCGCAAAGATTCTACTATATGTCGATTTCCGCCAAACTACCAGTCATTCCAAGATTGATGCCGATGAAATAAACGCTTGCCTCAAATCATCGACGCTGTGGCGCTATCTAAAGAAACTTCAGCTGACGATAATCATGCGAGTTGCATTGCTAAACGATCCATCTGCCGAAGATTTTTCCAAGCAATTGCTGACTATTGTCGGCAACGGCCGTGTTCCTGTTGACAAATCGAATGGATTGATTTCGTCTCAACGAAGGACGGTTTCATCAACAAATTGTTCCCGAACATCTAATCACAAAAGTCACAATTGGTTGAGTGAACGAGCAATTCTTGCGGCGAAGAACAAAGACGTGGATCATTTAAACTTTACGATTCAAAATCAAATCGTTGGTCCACTGCATTCCTTCAAATCTATCGACCGTGAAACAAACGAAGACGACGCAACCAACTATCCAACTGAATTTTTAAGCTCAATGGATCTGCCTGGCTTGCCACAGCACAATTAACAACTAAAGGTTGGCTCGGTAGTCATCATGTTTCAAGTTATCAAGTTAACACAACACTTATTGATTCTGAGGCGATACGAAGTTCGTCGGGTCAGCTAGTTTTTAATAAAACACAATCTGAAAAAATCAGGGCTGTGGAGTCGGAGTCGTGAAAAATGAACGGCTCAGTAAGTCTTTTTTTTAATAGTGCCTTTCATCGAGGAATCGTAATGGTATGTTTTTTTGAATAGTTTCATGTTTTTTTTTCTATTTCAAAAGATGTTGAATCTAACAAATGTGAGTCTAATTTTTTAACCATATTCAATATATTTTAAACGTTATATTATACTCTTTATAGAATATTATTACTTCGGTGCCTATACCGAATTTTAAAATACTTTCAAATTATGTGAAGTTCATCGGTACAACTGAACGTCTGAAGATGCTGAAAGGCGAAACCTGGGTCGCTTGTCAAAATTTGTGTGAATGTACATAATTTGAGGTTTTGGTGCTTTTCGACAATTTCCCAAGATTGAATATTTTTTTCAGATTAGACAAAAAATATGACGTAGGTATATAAGTAAAAATGAAATTATTAAAAAAAAATCCCGGTGTCGTCTTTCTTTTTAAACGACTCTACAGACCTGAAAAAAACGTTGAAATAGCTAGAATCAATTTATAATTAACTAGAAAACAACTATAATTATATCTATTGTACCAAATAAAATCGGACTAAAAATAAGTTATTATTCTATATATTTTTTATTAAAAATACTGTTGACATAACAAACAATATCGCACTTATTGTTGATTCTATCTATATACTAAAATATAACAAAAAACGTTGAAATATAAAATGAAAACTACATTTAAAATACCAAATTTTATTCGTCAGAGTTATTTTCCAAGATTATATTGTGTACAGGCATAACATTTCGAGATGAAGAAAAAGAGGAAGTTAGCATAGATGGAGTGGCTTAACAATCGTTAAAATCGGTTTCTTCCTTCAAATTATTTAACATGCCTCTACGTATAATACTAGAAATTAACGATTCAGCATACACAACTTGTAGTGGTTCCATCTTAGCCAGCTTTTTAGATACATACAGTCCAACTCCGTCAAATTCAGTAAGTGGTTGGTTATTTAATTTTAAAGTTGCTTAACAAATATCAAAGAACTCAGCGTGAGAGTTTCTTTTTCTCTTCGGCGTTGGTTTAGGTGTAGTCCTGACCTGAGACAGAAAAATTATAAAAGTGTTAGTATTTATATTTTAAATGTATATGTTATTTCGCATAATTTATAAGAGATCTTCATAATAATATGTGATTTATTGGGAAAATCAAATCGGTAAAAAATCGCGGAATATTATATATCAAATTACTTTGCGACTAGTTTCACAATGATATTCAATTTAAACAACAATCAAGAGTCATAACCTCAAAAAACATGCGTGATGGCTCCGCGTGTTAACCAATTAATAGCAATGTATTTCTAATATCAGGTGTTTCTGTTGACAGAAACATATCGTCTTGATCTTTTCTGATACCCATTTCAAGAGAAAATTGATTAACTCACTGGAAAGTTCTGGCTATAAAAAATCCGGTAACACCAAAGACAATAATAAAAAATATATTGCCAATACTTGCATAGACAATTGAATCGATGTTTGAGTAATCCAAATAATTAAATAAATGAAAAAGTAATTGCGCTACAAAGCACACAATTATAGATTGACTTGAAATAAAAAGAAATTGCTTTTTCTTCTTCAATATTATAAAGAACCGAAAATTGAAACAATTTACTGTACAACTTAAAAAACGTACAACTTAAAAAAGGAAAGTAAAGGGAAAATCAAGTTCTTTTAAATAAAATTAAATAAAAATGGCATAGAAACAAAAAGTCTTTATTTAATTTTTCATTTATGTAAGCCTGTTATGGTGTTCACTGTCAATACTTGGTAGAAAGACATTATTTGAAGTAAAATACATTTTTTTTTTAACCTCCTTATTCCCATTTTTATTAAACGTTATTTCCACTGACAATGAATGTCAAAAAAAGTACATACTAAGAAAATAATATGGTATTTTTCTTAATATGCAAGCCATTTTTAATAATTCCTCAAAGGCCTCACCGCCATGTTCGCTGTGTCGTATTCCGATATGTAGCTTCGGTAAATTTCCACCGCCAAAACATTTGTTGATTACCACTGATTGGTGTCTTCTATATAAAACAGAGAGAAGAGCATTTGGTCTTTTTATATTTCTTCGGTTATATTTTGATGCTAATTTTTGTTATTGAAGATAGTTTTTACAATCGCCTCATTTAAGAGGCTTTTCTCCAATGTGCGTCGATTTATGCTGTTTTAATAAACAAGATTAAACGAATTTCTAGTTGCATTATTCATATTTGAAGAGCTTTTCTACTTCTTGTGACATTTAAAACGTTTGTAAATCACAAGAATTAGCACTTTTATATATTCATCGGTCACATTTATATAGCTTTTTTCGAGTGTGACATTGCATGTCTCTTTAAGTGACAAGATTGAACGGATTTATAGTTGCATTGGCCACACTTAAAAGGCTTTTCTCCAGTGTGTGACATTTTGTGCGTTTTTAAGTTACCAGATACAGCAGTTCTATAATTGCATTGGTCACATTTGAAAGACTTTTCTACATTGTGTGACAACGTGTGTGATTTGAAATCGCCTAGCCGAGAAGTTTTATAATTACATTGGTCACATTTAAGACACTTTTCTCTAGTGTGTGACATCATATGCGTTTTTAAGTGATTAGATTGAACAAATTTATAACTGCATTGGTCACATTTAAAAGGTTTTTCTCCACTGTGTCTTCTGATGTGCATTTTTAAGTGATTAGATACAGCAGTTCGATAACTGCACTGGTCACATTTGAAAGGTTTTTCTCCAGTGTGTGACATTTTATGCGTTTTTAAGTGACCAGACGTAGCAGTTTCATAACTGCATTGGTCACATTTGAAGGGCTTTTCTCCAGTGTGTGACATTTTATGAGTTTTTAAGTGACCAGACGTAGCAGTTCCATAACTGCATTGATCACATTTGAAGGGCTTTTCTCCAGTGTGTGACATTTTATGCCTTTTTAACTGACTATAACTAGCAGTTCTAAAATTACATTGGTCACAATCGAAACTCTTTTTCCCAGAATGTCTTAATGTTCCTGTCTGTAAGCAAAAACAATAATTTAAATCACAGTTTTCGTATTCCAACGGTTTTATTTTAGTTTTATCTTTAACATGGATAAGGCGGTAAAAAGCAGCATTGTCAAAATGTTAATTCCTAATGTTTATTTTCACTGACGAACTGTGAAATTTTCTTTAAGTTATTTAAATATCAAAAATCATTTCTAATACTGAGTAAATTAATCGTCTGTTAAATACCACAATGACCCCAATATATATCAATTTTTTTTAAATTCAACATTTCTCGATTGAAATGACATTTAAAAAATTATAGCAAGGCAAGATAGATAATGGTATATTATAGTATAATAAAAGGGTGAGAACTGAAAAATCACCAGTTTTGAACAAATACTATTAAAAAAAAAGCTTTTTGACAAAACACTTCTATCGACAGATGTAGGAAATATAAGACCCTTCGTGAAAAAAGTTTGTCCATATTCACACAACTATTTTTTTAGAGTTAAGAATACCTTATTGGACTGGTGATGATTTTCATGTTTAATTATTTTATTGTGGACTTCGAGTGCCTCGTGTTTGATGTCAATTGAATGATATTCATTCCAAATGTCATTCATATTGTTTTGATGACTACCATTATCAATAGAATCCTGATAAGAGGATGACAGTAATTCATGCTCTGGTTCTATTTTGACATCTGAGTTGAGCATCTCACTTATTTGTTACATGAAAACAAAAATGAAAAATTAAATATCAGCCGCCTGTTCTCTTTCCTAAGAAATTTTTGAGCTCTCAAAAGATAATAATTGAAAGAAAGATCATTGTTCATCATGGTGAAAAAGATTTGATACGCATATAAGCATTAAGAAAAATGTTTTTCAAAAAAAAAAAAATGCAAAAATCATATATTCAAAATAAGCAGGTTGTCTAGAAGACATGTGCGATGTTAAATTTAAAACAAACATATTTGAAACAAACCTTTTTTCCCCACTGATTCTCAATTTTCTATGAAGAGTCACATGCTTATGAAGTAAGTTTGACGACGGAAATCTGTCAAAACAAGCGCCGCATACAAAATTTTGACCATGAAAAACACCATTTTGTAGCATTATTACAGCGTCAACTTCGCCCTGTAAAATTTCTGTTTTTATGTCTTTTTCGTTTTTAAATGCCGTCAGTGATTGATTCCTAGACAAGCTCGTTGAATTTACTTTACTGGTTATTGAACAGTCAATACTGACATTTTGAAGCTGGAAAAATAAAGAAAACACGACATCAATAGCAATTATCATTTCACCATTCATTACGTTTGGCGACGTTTTCGTGAAAATAATTATTATATCGGATATCAAAAATCATTTTTTATGAAAATTTTTGATTTCCTCTGATAATGAAATTCGCGTTATGTAATTTTATCAAAATAGTCACATAACCTTGTTCGTCTCGTGTTGATCTTGGTCGTTGATTTTTTTTGTGATTCGCCAGTAACTCGTGTTTGATGTCGATGGAGTTTTCGTCATATCTGGTGCATTTATTTTAATACGATAGGAGTTCTCTGAAGCATAAGATGACACTAACTCATAGTCAGCTTTCGTTGAGAAATCGGTATCAAGATTCGCTCTTCATTGTCAAATGAAATAAAATAACAAATCCATGTTAAATAAAATAAAGTATAAACAAAAAGTATAATAATTATCAACTAACTTTGCATTGAAAATAATGAAAAAGTGGTGAAAAGAATATTTAAGGTAAAATGAATTTATTTTATTGTTGGCAACAATCTATATATTAATAGCCGATAAGGTCCGTATGTATGTCTGAGTGGGTGAGTGTTTGAGCGTCCATTTCACACCTTCCAGTCTCCACTTTTTTATTCATACTAAATTTATATATTAAAAGTCGATAAAATAATCACTCGCTTTTCACTTTTCACAAATGTGTGCGTACTGATGATGTCCTCGAGACATCTTCTTCTTCTACGAAATGTATTTTGTTTGCGTACATTTTCAAATTAATAGATAATGAAATGAAATAAAATAAAATAAAATAAAACGAAACGAAATAAAATAAAATAAAATAAAATAAAATAAAATAAAATAAAATAAAATAAAATAAAATAAAATAAAATAAATTAAAATAAAATAAAATAAAATAAAATAAAATAAATTAAAATAAAATAAAATAAAATAAAATAAAATAAAATAAAATAAATTAAAATAAAATAAAATAAAATAAAATAAAATAAAATTAAATTAAATGAAATTAAATTAAATTAAATTAAAATAAAATAAAATAAAATAAAATAAAATAAATTGAAATAAATTAAAATAAAATAAAATAAAATAAAATAAAATAAATTGAAATAAATTGAAATAAATTAAAATTAAATTAAATTAAATTAAATTAAATTAAATTAAATAAAATAAATTAAAATAAATACATTAAATTAAATTAAATAAAATGAATTAAAATAAAATAAATTAAACTAAATAAAATCAAACACAATGCAGCAAAAATCTCCCGTTGCTGGGCAACAGGCTTACAGCTAGTAAGTTTTTAATATATGCCGAACCTGTTTCCATGAACAGTCACATGTTGCTTAAGTGAATGCGATGATAGGAATGTATCGTAACAAACGCTGCAAACGAAATTTCGCTCGTAGAAAACACTAGATTTAAGTTGTATTACAACGTTCACTTCCTGCAGTGAATATTCCTTTTTAATATGCACTTGGTTCATGTTAGATGTCGAATAAAAATCAAATTTAGAGGAAGTTATCGTTGGTGGTTTAATGGGATCTTTAGATTTCGTTTTGGTAGCTTGAGGCTGAAACAAAAAGATAGCAAAACAATATTTATATTAATGGCGGGGTGTTAATGTTTTTTCGATGTCACTTTCTATTTTATAGGTTATGATTATCCGGTCGTCATTTTTTTATTTTTCTTTTTATTTCGAAACATATTTTTAAAAATTGTAAAGACTTGAAAAATCACCAAATGCTCTGAACAAAACAATATTTTATAACGAACGGATTCAACAACCGGCTGTTTACTATATGGTGCTGTGAGGCAAAGCCGAAGCTTTATTAAATCATGTCTGGACCGAAGAGATGATTGTTGTACCCCCATTAGCTGGGCAATAAATTGTTTCAAAATATGTCTTGGAGCACATGTATGTGTTCACGCCATATCGCGGAACATTTTACGTGACCCGAAATAGGTTTCTATGTTAGCGAGCGCATACGAAACATGCAATGCGCGCGCTGCTACAGACGAACTATCAATGTCATATTTCATAATATTATTCAATTTCATCATGACATGCCTACGTTTTAATTGGAAATATATACTTTGGCAGCCTTGATCAACATACACCCATCGGGCGCCATTATCGGGCGCCATTATCTTCGGCTTTCAATTATTTCCTTACGGTGACAGCTGTCACAATACATGCCATTGCATAAGTTATATTATTCAATGGCTTATAGTATATTGTCATCGCGAATGATTAAATAATTGTATTTTCAGTGTGAAAAGCTTACGAACAATATTAAATTGCATTTGCATAACTGACATACAATAAAATCAAATACCGCTCGTTCAGACGCAGCATAACCTCAACGGGTGTTGTAGATAATTTTCATATATATTATATTAAAAAATATATGAAACGTATGACAGCACTAAATATCAAAAGTATTTAAAGAAAATAAAATGATTCGAAACGTTTAAAGTTTCAACAAAAAGAAAACGGAACGCTGTTCCACCACGTTACATGGGGAGTCTAACATTTACTTTTTCTGGTTTCCTTACGGCATATGAACACTCGCCGACATCAATCTCTTCTACTTTGATGTAACGGACGTCGTCGTAGTATTCCTTTTTGTACTTCTCCCAACTGTCTTTGTTTTCTTTCTTGATTTTCTGTGACTCCATAACGACAACCTAGAAAAGATGTTCCACTTATAATTGAAAAAGTTTACTCGAAATAGTATCGATAAAGTTAATTATTAAGAATTAAGCTTAACATCTGTCGTATTGAGTTGCAAGACTAGTAAGCCTTTTCTAAGAACCGATTTATTTTACTTCAACAACAAAAAACCATCGAATTCAATGATTTACATAACAAAACAGTATGATATATATTTTACTTGCAATATTAAACATTTAAAGATCACAAGAAATAAATAAATAAACAACAATAAATTCAAAATCTAGCACGCTGACGTTTAATTTTTTTTTAGACCGACAGCTAATGTTTTATTGATAGTAAAACGATTATTGTGATTAAATTCGACATGTCGTTATGAAAATAAGGTATGAGAAAGTTTCGTTTAGTCTTCGAAATGAGTTTGGTTTCATTATAAAAAAAGAAAACACTTAGCATGATAATACTATGATATGAATCTTATTTGATTTGAATACAAATTTATGTAAGAATAGATATGTTTCAAATGTGTTTTTCTCAAAGCAATGTAATGTACTTAATTCGCTTGGTTCAAACCAATTCTGCTAAAACGAAATGCACACATATATTCCTTCGGAATTGACTAATGTTGTAAGCGGACTTAATTGTTTTACTGGAGATGGTTCCTCGCTTACGCACGAGTGCTTAAATGTTAAAAAAAAACATAACTGCGTTCATGTACTCTACCCTTAAATTTCAACTTACGTTTTCTTCTTTGTTGAAATCGTCGTCGTCAAATTCTTCCCGCTTCACACGCAAGTCAAATCCATTTCCAAGTGAATGACCCTCGCCAAGGATATCTACGTTCATTTCAGCATCGTTGTCGATCACTGGTGTACCGTGCGATGACAGCAATTCACCGTCCGGTTCTACTTTGATGTCCATTCCAGACTATTGACTCAATAATTGAAGCGAAACACGTAATAAACGATTATGTCAAAATATAGTTTGACCATAGACTATATTATTTTTATTGGCTCCTGTTCAATTGTGCATAGTAATTGTTTTATTTTAGAATATTATAAAGCAGTTATATTTCAATTGATTATCGATAAACGTTTTCATTTATTATTAAAATATTTTATAATTACTAGGGTTCCCAGGCTTCTTGATATCAATTTAATAAAAACGGGTTCATGTCAGTTGGTTTATTGTTTTCTGCCCCTCTGTTAATGTTTTACCACTACACGCAGTCACTTTATATGCATTTCCGCAATCAGTTTTATAAATCTGCGGTGAGTATTTTTTTTTATTTCTTTGGAAAAATTGCGAAACCGTAGACACAAAGATAAGTTTTGCCGTAATGCAATAAATTCAAGGAGTATTGTTTTTAAAACGTAAAAAACAAAAGAAATATTTGGTTCAAAAATGTAATTAACAATTTCGGCTTATACCAGCAAAGCGGCATTTTTATAAAATCTTAATTGTTTTCTTTGAAGAAGATTACGGTTAAGTAAATAAAAAACAAAATAGCGTAATTGGGCTTATGCTTGGTTTTTTAAAGTTGTTTGATCAAGTAACTTACCTTTTCGTTTTTATTTCAAGTAAGTCATTTGTATGTGACTTCCATATAAAGATATGATATAAATGGATTTAAGATGCACTCTTGAAGTCCTAATCATTTGAGTTGTAGTTACCACTCTCTATAATTTTATGTCTAATTATACATCAATCCATTTGTCTATGAAAAGTTGAGAAAAATATTTTTAGTTATTGTCTATAGTAACGCCATATGTTATAAATTCTACATTGCTTTCTACTGACTTAATCAAAATTCTTTTGGAATGAATATCAAAGTAGAACCAGACGACGGAATAACGCCAACAAATGCATCTGACAATGCTTATAACAGCGATGATCGTCAAAACAACGCGAATTCTATCTCGAACGAGGAACAGTCGATTGATATCAAAGTCGAGACGCTCGTGAAGCAGGAAGAAATTGTTGACGAAACAGAACATCACGACACTACAAAGGTAATCTTTAACACTATTACCTCACTTAGCTGTTTGACAAATCATATAAATACATCGTTATGTTTAATACGTGGTTAACACGTGCAGCGGTCATAACCTCAAATAAATAAGTTAAGACCGTTGGATTTTAATAAAAATATATAATGTCACTAAGACAAAGTCGCTTAGTCTATAAGTACCGTACGTCTTGAAAGCATTTCTCTCAAATAGCTATTTTCTGCAAGTAAAAATGTCTATGATACCTAAGAAATAGACATATTTTGATTGAATTTCAGCCGTCTCTCCGTAATAAGGCTCATAAAAGCGTCATAGACGAGTGCCATAAAAACAGGCTGCACCACATTCGATCTGTTTAGCTCAGTCAGCTGGCACCGTCTATATAAAAACAATGACAGTTCGAAACCTTGAAAAAGCCACACAAAACCTTCTGCTGGGCCACGAGTTGGACATGCTTGAACTAAGCGATCATCATCTTTTGTAGTCTTCGAAAATTGAAAGGGTCTTGGCTTTAGCCCAGGAAAATTGAATATATCTTTTGAATTTAATCAATTTATGTGAGTTTTTAATGGAAAATTGTTTTTGTTTCAGTTTCAAACGACCGAAACCATCACTGACGATCTCATTGAACCGCCAGCGATAACTTCGTCTCAAACTGATCTACCATCTTCGAAGTCTTACATAAATAAAGTGCATATTAAAAGGGAGTTTTTACTGCACGAAATAAACGTAGTAATACATCTTAAAAACGGTGTTTTCTACAAGCGAAACTTTGTATGCAGTGTTTGCTATAATATATTCCCATCATCAAACTTACTTGAGCAGCATGTTCCTCAACATGCTATATTAAAATTTGATGAGGAAAACAGGTTTGTAAAATTAGACAGTAAGCCCCTCAGTTTACTCAAAAGCGTTTCTGTGATTAGATACCATTGCTGTCATTTTATATTTGCTGTAAAAAGACATAATTTTTTACATTGTTGATAGCTAATTTGGATGCCTTCATCTGAGCAACAAGACTAAAATTAGTGCTGACATATTAGGCTTACGCCGAAACAACTATCAACTTTTTGTAATGTAATATTTGTGGAAGTTAAATTTCATGTTATTTTTCACCTTTTTACGACGATTTTAACCAAGTTAATGACAATTCAATCAATAAAACATATGTAGAAACAGTCTAGTTTTATTCATCACGCTCATTTATTCTTTGTTTTCATGTTACAATTTAGAGTTAAGCTTCGAACTAATATCACAATAGAACTGGAAGACGACTCAGCGTCAGCACAAACACTTGATAACCCTTATGAAAGCGATCATCTAAGAAGCAATGTGGATGACATCTGTAATGAGGAACATTCGATCGACATTAAATTCGAAGCACTCGACACTCATCACAAGCCTCTAAAGGTAAACGTAAATTATTTTGAATCATTTTATTGTTGTCAAGTTGTATTTCATTTCTTCTGATTATGTTTATTTGATGACCGAACGCCTGACAATTGCCTTTTAATTTTTTTAACATTAAATATTTGTGTCATTTATTTTGTATCAGGGGCCATATAAACTTAACGGCAAAACTAATACAATAGGGCAATGACTTACCTGTATAATTTTATTGTTTGTGAATTAAATTTGTTTTCCAATTCATTTCTCCTTAATAATATTTTTGTTCATTATGACAATATCACCATAAAACAGTTAAGTCAACCAGTTTTGTTTACTAATTTGTACAGCTGTGTTTTATTTTTGGTTTCAGTTTCAATCTACCAGTGTCAACTCTACGGTTCACACTGAATTACCATCGATGAATCTGTATTGGGATAAATCACAAGCAAAAGCTCAAATACATGAACAAAACATAGTAACGGAAATATTACAGCAGAAAATGGTAGCCATTGTTATGATAGAAAATGCTGTGTTTAATGAAGAAAATTTAGTGTGTAGTATCTGCTATGATATATTTCCATCATCAAATCTACTGAAGCAGCATGTCACTGGGCATTCTAAATTAAACTTAAATGAGGAAAACAGGTTCGTTAGCTTTTCAGTATTCAATAATAAATGTTGCCGGAACGAAATTGAAATCTCTTCTTAACCTCGTAGCTATGCCGTAAATGGCAATGCAAAATTGGTTGATAATTACTAAACTACAGAAGTGGGAAACCTTTTGATTTCTTAAGGTCACATTTCTTTGTACGATTCAACATATGACCACAGTAAAGAAAACATTGACACCCATCCTCCCCGTAAACTATATATTTTATATTAAAATGAACCGCCAAATCCATCTAAATTACATCAATTTTATTAATAAAAGAATTCAAATGTTTAATGTTTAGATGAAATCAATTAACTATTGAATTTAAATTTCGCATACTTGAGAAAAAGCTGAAACTATGATTGCATTTTTCTTAATTGATAAAAAAATTGATTGTATATTATATACGTCAAGGGTTACCAACCTTTTTGGACGCAACAGATTAAAAATATCAAAGTATTTTAGTTTTACAGTTTTCAATAATTTTATGCGTTGATAGCTATTTCAGCTTGCGCCATCGTCAGAACTATGTTTAAACCTTTTTGGACTCTAGAGCGCATTCTTCAGTATTGGTAGGGTGATGGGCACCAAATTTTTTCAAGGTTATTTATAACCCAGGAATTTAACGATTCGCCTACATTATCAGCGTGACTTGTTTTTTTTAAGCTCTTCTAGAAATTTTCAAATCCAAAAACCCTGAAATTAGTTGGCGAGTGCAATGAACGTGTAGTTGGTAACCCTCGATATACGATTATTAAATATGACCTTTGAACAGTTTTTGAACCAGCAAAATGTTTAAAGTTTCACTTTCTAACAATTAAGTCAATCATCTTCTGAGCTAAATAGAATTATCAAATAAAGATGATTGTTTATCGGCATAGGACAGCTTTCACGGTTCTTAAATTTGAATAAGCAAATTCATTCAAAAAACGTTTAAGCCGTGTTCACATTTGCTAATTTATTGTTAAATATATTCTTTTGGAGAGTCTTATTATAATTCCGGATAAATATACTTCATGATGTAGTTATTAATCATGTATAAAAAGGCAGTGTACCAGTGTAGACCAGAAAGACTAAGATTCTAAGACTAAGACAATCATTCTTCAATGCAATTTGATAACTAAATGCCGTAAAACTGTTGAGAGCCTATAAATTAATTTTATTCAATCATAAAATCAAATCATAAAAAGGAGAACTGGCGGCTGATATTAAACTTTTTATTTTCATGTAACAATAAGTGAGACGCTTAAAACAGATATCAAAATAGAACCAGACCATGAATTACTGTCATCGTCCAATCAGGACTCTTGTCATTCCGATACTCACCAAAAAAATATGAATGACATTTGGATCGAGGATCATTCAATTGACATCAAACACGAGGCACTCGAAGTCCACGATAAAATCAATGAACATGAAAATCATCACCAGTCTAGAAAGGTATTCTTAGCTCTTATTTATTTTCAGAACAAACAGTTTTTTGAATATGGACAAACGAATTGTCTTCAAAGCAACGCATATTTTTCTACAACTGTTATAAGTTTTTTGTCAAAAATGAGTTTGTATAAAAATAAACTTATATATAAAAACAGTAATAATAGTTCAGTGCTGTTTGATTTTTCGTTTCTTACCATCAAATTTGAGACCTTGTCACTCTTATGTCGCCCACATGTCTTGTTTTCCTTTCCTTTTTATATTGACATAAAAATCGATAAACATTGAGTTTATAAAAAATGTGACATTATTTGTAGTTACTGGTGTATTGAACGAACGTTTTTTTCCAGAAATCTTATTTGTTTACATCAAAGTAATTTATAGAAAATTTTAATGATCTTCCGGTAATATAAAGCTATAAAAATGTCCATTTGTGACAATGCTATTTTCGAGCACATTAAAAATAAAAAAATGAAAGAAATCATTGAATTAGTCAAATATGATTAAAATATTGTTTTTCCTTACAGACGGAAACATTACATTCTGGAAAAAATAATTTAAAGCAAGGCCCTAAAAAAATTGTTTATCCTGGTCAATTAAAACTGCGTAAGTCACAAACTGGAGAACAAACTTTCACACGTGACAGAAAGAAGAAAAAAACTGCCCATTCGAGTAACATCAAACATCATACAATGTCGCAAACTGTAGAAAAGCCTTTTAAATGTGACAAATGCAATTTTAAAGCTTCTC
Organism: Himalopsyche tibetana; assembly: GCA_030503985.1. Taxonomy (NCBI): domain Eukaryota; kingdom Metazoa; phylum Arthropoda; class Insecta; order Trichoptera; family Rhyacophilidae; genus Himalopsyche; species Himalopsyche tibetana. Next base: position 1,588,612 of record JAPJYX010000027.1, on the reverse strand, counting down.
GGCCTGGTCGCTTAAAAACGCATAAAATGTCACATACTGGAGAAAAGCCTCTCAAATGTGACCAATGCAGTTATAGAACTACTAATTCTGGTAGCTTAAGATGGCATAAAATGTCGCACACTGGAGAAAAGCCTTTTAAATGTGACCTATGCAATTTTAAAGCTTCTCGGTCTTGTTACTTAAAAACGCATAAAATGTCACATACTGGAGAAAAGCCTTTCAAATGTGACCAATGCAGTTATAGAACTACTCTGTCTGGTCATTTAAAAAGGCATAAAATGTTACACACTGGAGAAAAGCCTTTCAAATGTGACCAATGCAGTTATAGAACTGCCAATTCTAGTCATTTAAAAAGGCATAAAATTTCACACTCTGGAGAAAAACTTTTCAAATGTGACCAATGCAGTTATAGAACTGCCGAGTCTGGTAACTTAAAAAGACATAAAATGTCACACTCTTGAGAAAAACCTTTCAAATTTTACCAATGCAGTTATAGAACAACTCAGTCTTGTAGCTTAAAAAGGCATGAAATTTCACACACTGGAGAAACAATTTAAATGAGACCAATGCAGTTATAGAACCGCTCTGTCTGATAGCTAAAAGAAGCATTAAATGTCACATACTGGAGAAAAGCTTTTTTGATGTGTATAATGCAATTATAAAGCATCGGAAATTCATCGGAATGTCCATATATATAGATTTATAAATGATCAGTATTGTAAGAAATACGATGTGGTGTTGAGTACTTTATTTTTTATTTTTCGTTTATGTTTTCGAAAAATACTTAGTTTTAATTGTATATTTAGTATGGCAACTAATTGTATAGATTATCAGTTGTCATCGTTTATTCCTTTTCCACAATCTTCAACATGTGTATTCTATTTAGAAAAATATTTTCGCCTCGCGCTTTTACTTTTAGTCATATGAGACAATTATTCCAAAATTAATAACTCTAATCTACCGTTGACTACTAGCGATAGTAGAGTTTGAAAAATGGTTTGTTTCCCAATTTTCTGATCAACTGATGCGTCACCAATCCCAATTACTCTTCTGAAGAGTGTCAGGATGTTGCTTAGAGAATTATGTTAAAAGAATAGATATATAAATTATTATTATTTTAGTACATTTAAATAAAAGCTTATTTTTGAAAAATAATTGTATTATGAATTGCTTTTACTAAAATGTGTGATATCATTTAATTAACCTTTTACACTAGTAATTTTTCTCAAAGGTTGGTAGCGCTTACTCGTATTTAATTTTGGTTTTTTTCGGAACATAATTTCTGAATAAAAATTAGGTAAAAAACACCTTTTACTTGGCTATTTTTTCAAAAATAAATAAATTTGTAGAATATATTCAATTCATTCTATAAATATTGTTAAGTAAGTAAAAAAGTCAAATATATGCCATTGAAAGGAAGAACCTTTGCTTAGAACCCAGCTGCATACATTTTACACCTATTGTATCAAAACCCTTCTGTAACTTGCTAGACATTACGTTAGATACTATCAGCTTAGAAAAACATTATAAAAAGGAGTTACATTGCCAGTGATAATATTCAATTATAAAAGCGACAATAAGTAGGCAAAATTCAAGTTGAAAACTGTATAAACATTGACATTTCACTAATCATTCTAACCTCAAATACTGAGGACATTAAGTTTATGGTGCGCATGCGCCAAATATTTCCGAAATCCCTGCTTTAGCGGTTCAAGACCTTTTATTCAAAATACTTGACACAAATAAATTTATTTATTAATTTTAATAAAATAAAACATTTATTTAGAACTTATAAATAAATACACACTTTTATATAAAACTAGATATGATAAGAAAAAAAGTATTCTGAAATCGTTGAGACATATGTGTTTCTGAATAATTTAAATAAGTATATTTTTTTTACCAATGTGGAGCATAAAGACTCATGGAGTTTATCTCAACATAAGTGTTTCTACGAGAACTGCTTGTTACTCAGTTGCTTTCAGAGAGGTTGAGCAACCGAGTAACAAATAAATATACACACAAAAAATACACAGCACAAGTTGAAACACATGAAATGCATTTTAAAAAACAATACATGCAAGCAAGTCAAATGGAAGTATTTCTGAATTTTAATAAAAATAAAACAAAATTGAATTATAATACATATTTTAATTGGTCTGTAAAATAAGTATGTTTATATTATTTTTACTAAACTAGATATAAAAATTAATTATACGGAAATTTTTGAAACACGTGTTTCTGCCTAAATTATAATTGTGTTTTATATCGACTGTGGAAAGGAAAAAGGACTTAACCCACAGTTTCTTCAAAACAGGTTTTTTTCGATAATCACAATGTATCAAACTTGATACACGTTCTATCAAAAGGATGCAAGCTGCAAATGCCGAATTAGTATCTAAATTTAGCTTTTTAGTTTGAAAAAAGAAATAAAGGTATTTCCTAGTCAATTTTTTTAATTAGTATTAGATTATGTCAATTAAACACCAGTTTAGAAGTCTCCGTGCACTTCAGGGTTTTATTTAAAAAAAAAATTTGGCTCCCTTGCTTATGCGTACAAGGATGATTTGCGCTTAAAAGCGCTTCGCCATTTATTCTCAAAAAGTTTTTGTTTACATATATGTTTGATTTGTAATACAGAGCAATAGTAAAATGTAAATATTGATAAAAATAAGTTTGCCATAAGTAGTATAGAGTAACATAGTCTTAAAGTATAAGAAAAAGTAAATGAAAAACAAATGCAAGTAGAAAAACAGAGTAAGAGTTATATATAATTGTAAAAATATAGTAAGATATATCACAGTAATAAAGAACAATTGTATTTTATGTGTGAAGTGTTTGATAATACACATTTGTTTAAGTATTATTACAAGTGATAGTGAAGTATAAATAGGAACTTACAGTTAGACTTAAGTGGAATAAAATACAATAAATCATTATAAAAGTAAGAATAAATGTAAAGGAAAATAAAATAAAATAGGTTAAGTGTATGAGTAGAGAATTTTGTGGGTTTAGTTTTTGTATTGTGTAGAGAACTATTGTCCTTCGTTAATGAGTTTTATTTTTTTTGATTGTTGAAGTTAAGAACTTTATGAAATGTGGCTGTATTTCTGTGTTTGTGATTAGTATGTGTCTCTGTGTCAGGTCAAGTGTAATGTTACGTGATCTGCAGATCGATACCAGTTCCCATTTCTCTCTTTCGAGGATTATACAGTCTTGTATTAGATGGTCAACTGTTTGGGAGGTGGTATCGTCGCATGGGCAATGGTCATCCTGCCTGAACTGGAATCTTTTTAGGTATGACCTCATCGCGCCATGGCCCGCACTTCAGGGTTGTGTATAATTCATAATTTGCATATGTCACAAAATCATCAAAACTCGTTTTAAGCGCCTCCTGTAAAATTTGATATGTGTGGGTTAAGTCCTTTTTCCTTTCCACGGTCGATATGATTGAACTAAAAAAAAAAAAAGACGAACTTTGTTCACACGAACATAAATTTTAATAATTTGCACTAAACATTGCCCACTAGCACGAGGGAACACTCAAAAATCAATTTCAAAGCTTCTCACTAAAAAGTGTTAATGATTTTAGAATATGCGTTTAAATATAAGCCATGATAAATAGGCGGCCTTCTACCGTCAAAAAATTCGCTTTCATGAATTATTTATCTTCAACTTTGAAAATGTTCCAGCACACCCAAAATCTCTGTAGAATTTATTACTTAAAATCAATGTTGTGTTTCTTCCATTCAATATTATCTGCTAAAATTTTATCAAATCCGGATCAATAAATGAGACCAAGATTGGATACTCTACTCAGCACTTCTGTCAGATGAATATTTAATTGAGCAACCATGATATTGCAAAGAAAGCTAATAAAATCTTCATGACTGACAATAAAAAATATTAATGAAGCTTTCATGCATATTGACACACCTCGTAAAATATGAATATTAGTAAATAAATGTTTTATTAACTTTATATATATATATACGTTTTCAAACATTCGCACACATTTTCAGGAACCAATGATGTGCGGAAGTCCAGGTCGACCAGTTTGTACCACAAAAATTCTAATTCATAGACATCAAACAAATTCATTAAAAAACTACTGAATTAAAAAAAACAACATTTTATAATTCTTCATAGTATGATATCGCTTAAAACAATAGCCCGGATGAAGGCCTGGTTTTCTAGCACACGTATCACAATTTAAGCGAATTTCGTGTCTCCCACTTGTCAACCTTTTTTTTAAACATACTAAGCAGTCTTTTTGTTTACCATCATTAAAAATGATATATGTATTTTTATTAGGTCGTTCTTTGGTGTCCGATCTTGATGATCATTCACGATCCGATGAGATGATAGATAAGAGTATTTCTAATAACAATAAAAATATTTTTAAAAAATAATTCAACAAACAATTTTGATATTTGCTAATATATTTTTCCGTCCATGATGTATCATGTAATCATTGTAGTAAAATCATGGATTATTTTTATTGTAAATAAGCAATAATTTATTTACAAATTGTACGCAAATCTATGGTTGTGTATCACTGCCGCCGAAGCAAATAAGTTAAGCGGTTTGAAATGTTGTGCTGTCTCGTTTGCACATGATGCATCTCCCTTGCACTTATGACAGCCCGTACTTCTCATACTTCAAAAGAGTGTGTGTACATATTTTAAATCAGGAAGACTGATATTAATGTTTTATTATATTACACTATATTTTCTAAGCTAACACCTACCTAATAAAGAGTATTTATTAGTCAATTTAAGGTCAGCTGTGATGAATGCGTTATGAATGTGTTGCTATAGGTAATTTGCATAAATACGTTGGGAACGAACTCTTCCCGATGTTTTAAAATTGCATATTTTGACATTAAATGCATAAAAAAAATATATTCATTTTGATCAGCGTATAAAGATCAAAGTATCTCTATGATAAATTACACGAAAATAAAAAAAATAAAATCGATAAAATAATCACAACCAACAAATGTGTTACGTTAAATATTTTACGAAATTTCTGCTACTACGAAAAATGGTTGTTAGCAAACTTAAACATTATTTCAAAAATTAAATATTTTACGAAATTTCTGCTACTACGAAAAATGGTTGTAAGCAAACTTAAACATTATTCCAAAAAAAAAGTAATTTACGAAATTTCTGCTTCTACGAAAAATGGTTGTTAGAAAACTTAAACATTATTCCAAAAAATAAGTAATTTACGAAATTTCTGCTTCTACGAAAAATGGTTGTTAGAAAACTTAAACATTATTCCAAAAAATAAGTAATTTACGAAATTTCTGCTTCTACGAAAAATGGTTGTTAGAAAACTTAAACATTATTCCAAAAAAAAAGTAATTTACGAAATTTCTGCTTCTACGAAAAATGGTTGTTAGAAAACTTAAACATTATTCCAAAAAATAAGTAATTTACGAAATTTCTGCTACTACGAAAAATGGTTGTCAGCAAACTTAAAAATTATTCCAAAAAATTTAATAATTTACAAAATTTCTACTATCTGGATATGGATCTGTCGGTCATGCAGACTTGGTTGCATCTTAGGCAAATTATAGGACATTTAAAGAATTCTTGGATAATTGTTGAGTTAAATAGATAAAATCCAATATTTTCTACTGCACTTAATTATTTATTAACTTTTAATTTCTGCACACTGTAGTGCATGCAACCAAGTCTTGAGGAATTTCTTCTCGGGAAATTTCTGGCAAAATTTTGAACACGACTAACGTTGTGACGCTACGGAATACACCCTATAAAAGAGTGTGAAGCCGTAGAGGGTGGTGGTAGGTACAACCTTGAGTACCCTAGGGAAAAGTAAAGACGGAGTTTATTAATTATTTTTTATTAGATTCTATACATATATAATAATAAATATGCATTCAATTGTTCATGTCAGTAAATTTCTGACCTTTCTATAATGCAACAAAAATCTCACGTTGCTGGGCAACGGGCTTACAGCTAGTCTATATATTAATAGCCAATAATGTCCGAGTGGGTGTTTGTAAGGTGTCCTGACCTACCAGTCTCCACTTTTTTAAATAAAATAAAATAAAATAAAATAAATCTATATATTAAAAGCCGATAAGGTCCGTTTGTTTGAGTGAGTGATTTCTGCTACTACGAAAAATGGTTGTTAGCAAACTTCAACATTATTCCAAAAATTAAATAATTTACGAAATTTCTGCTCCTACGAAAAATGGTTGTTAGCAAACTTGGACATTATTCCAAATATTAAATAATTTACGAAATTTCTGCTCCTACGAAAAATGGTTGTTAGCAAACTTGAACATTATTCCAAATATTAAATAATTTACGAAATTTCTGCTACTACGAAAAATGGTTGTTAGCAAACTTGGACATTATTCCAAATATTAAATAATTTACGAAATTTCTGCTCCTACGAAAAATGGTTGTTAGCAAACTTGAACATTATTCCAAATATTAAATAATTTACGAAATTTCTGCTACTACGAAAAATGGTTGTTAGCAAACTTGGACATTATTCCAAATATTAAATAATTTACGAAATTTCTGCTCCTACGAAAAATGGTTGTTAGTAAACTTGAACATTATTCCAAAAATTCAATAATTTACGAAATTTCTGCACCTACGAAAAATGGTTGTTAGCAAACTTGAACATTATTCCAAAAATTCAATTATTTACGAAATTTCTGCTACTACGAAAAATGGTTGTTAGCAAACTTAAACTTTATTCCAAAAATTGAATATTTTACGAAATTTATGCTACTACGAAAAATGGTTGTTAGCAAACTTAAACATTATTCTAAAAATTAAATATTTTACGAAATTTCTGCTCCTACGAAAAATGGTTGTTAGCAAACTTGAACATTATTCCAAATATTAAATAATTTACGAAATTTCTGCTCCTACGAAAAATGGTTGTTAGCAAACTTGAACATTATTCCAAAAATTCAATAATTTACGAAATTTCTGCTCCTACGAAAAATGGTTGTTAGCAAACTTGAACATTATTCCAAAAATTCAATAATTTACGAAATTTCTGCTACTACGAAAAATGGTTGTTAGCAAACTTAAACTTTATTCCAAAATTTGAATATTTTACGAAATTTATGCTACTACGAAAAATGGTTGTTAGCAAACTTAAACATTATTCTAAAAATTAAATATTTTACGAAATTTCTGCTACTACGAAAAATGGTTGTTAGCAAACTTGAACATTATTCCAAATATTAAATAATTTACGAAATTTCTGCTCCTACGAAAAATGGTTGTTAGCAAACTTGAACATTATTCCAAAAATTCAATAATTTACGAAATTTCTGCTACTACGAAAAATGGTTGTTAGCAAACTTGAACATTATTCCAAATATTAAATAATTTACGAAATTTCTGCTACTACGAAAAATGGTTGTTAGCAAACTTGGACATTATTCCAAATATTAAATAATTTCCGAAATTTCTGCTCCTACGAAAAATGGTTGTTAGTAAACTTGAACATTATTCCAAAAATTCAATAATTTACGAAATTTCTGCTCCTACGAAAAATGGTTGTTAGCAAACTTGAACATTATTCCAAATATTAAATAATTTACGAAATTTCTGCTCCTACGAAAAATGGTTGTTAGCAAACTTAAACTTTATTCCAAAAATTGAATATTTTACGAAATTTATGCTACTACGAAAAATGGTTGTTAGCAAACTTAAAAATTATTTCAAAAATTGAATATTTTACGAAATTTATGCTACTACGAAAAATGGTTGTTAGCAAACTTGAACATTATTCCAAATATTAAATAATTTACGAAATTTCTGCTCCTACGAAAAATGGTTGTTAGCAAACTTGAACATTATTCCAAAAATTCAATAATTTACGAAATTTCTGCTACTACGAAAAATGGTTGTCAGCAAACTTGAACATTATTTCAAATATTAAATAATTTACGAAATTTCTGCTCCTACGAAAAATGGTTGTTAGCAAACTTGAACATTATTCCAAAAATTCAATAATTTACTTAATTTCTGCTACTACGAAAAATGGTTGTTAGCAAACTTCAACATTATTCCAAAAATTAAATAATTTACGAAATTTCTGCTCCTACGAAAAATGGTTGTTAGCAAACTTGGACATTATTCCAAATATTAAATAATTTACGAAATTTCTGCTCCTACGAAAAATGGTTGTTAGCAAACTTCAACATTATTCCAAAAATTAAATAATTTACGAAATTTCTGCTCCTACGAAAAATGGTTGTTAGAAAACTTGGACATTATTCCAAATATTAAATAATTTACGAAATTTCTGCTCCTACGAAAAATGGTTGTTAGCAAACTTGAACATTATTCCAAAAATTCAATAATTTACGAAATTTCTGCTACTACGAAAAATGGTTGTTAACAAACTTGAACATTATTCCAAATATTAAATAATTGACGAAATTTCTGCTCCTACGAAAAATGGTTGTTAGCAAACTTGAACATTATTCCAAAAATTCAATAATTTACGAAATTTCTGCTGCTACGAAAAATGGTTGTTAGCAAACTTAAAAATTATTCCAAAAATTGAATATTTTACGAAATTTATGCTACTACGAAAAATGGTTGTTAGCAAACTTAAACTTTATTCCAAAAATTCAATAATTTACGAAATTTCGGCTACTACGAAAAATGGTTGTTAGCAAACTTAAACTTTATTCCAAAAATTGAATATTTTACGAAATTTATGCTACTACGAAAAATGGTTGTTGTATGAAATTTCTGCTAACTATAAAAATAAAATAAATTAAAATAAAATAAAATAAAATAAAATAGACTAAAAAAAAAACATAAAAAAAAATAAAAAAAAATAAAAAAATAACATAAAATAAAATAATATAAAATAAAATAAAATAAAATAAAATAAAATAAAATAAAGTAAAGTAAAGTAAAGTAAAGTAAAGTAAAGTAAAATAAAATAAAATAAAATAAAATAAAATAAAATAAAATAAAATAAAATAAAATAAAATAAAATAAAATAAAATAAAATAAAATAAAATAAAATTAAATTAAATTAAATTAAATTAAATTTAATAAATTAAATTAAATTAAATTAAATTAAATAAAATCAAATTAAATTAAATTAAATTAAATTAAATTAAACTAAATAAAATTAAACACAATGCAACAAAAATCTCCCGTTGCTGGGCAACGGGCTTACAGCTAGTATTTCTTTATCGGAATCCTGCAGTCATTTACTTAAAATTAATTGCTCAACTCAGATATCGTATTCACCCGAGCGAATTATTATTTACTGGTTTCATAAGCACATTACATATTTTTAGTCGTGGTCACTAAATAAAAACTCAATCTATAATCATAAAAACATGTAAGAATCCTTCAAACTTATAAATACTTAAAACAAAAAAAAACAGGACTATAATAAATATCCGTCTTCATTGTAATTTGTAAATTCTTCATAATTAAAAAAGTCTTCGTTTTTCGAATTTGCAACGCTCCGTATGACATAACATTATTGTCCATTTTTTACATCGATATTAAAATTATTTTAGTAGGGAAAATTTACATATTTTTACTTTGATAAAGAAAGTCCACAAACAAAAATACCCAAGTTCATAATTATTAGTGAAATGGTGACTGAGAGTTGAAAATGCAGTCAAAAACACTTCATATATTTGTGGCAGTCAACCCATCAAGAATGCTATGCAGCTCTTATTTTGCAACTTTAAAGTTAATGTTTCCAATAACTGCAGCTGTCCTGCTTTGTAAAGCATTTACCCTATGTATAATTTTTATAATTTTAATTGTATAAGAACCATTTAAAATCTTTTCAAAAAGGCACCTTGGGTAAACAAAGTTGCATTTGAAGAAAGTAAAACTGTATCGCAGAAGCAGTTAAAGATTTCAGAAAATATATATTTTTTTTATTAACGAATTATAGTTTGAATTTTAATTTGAATCAAATATAAATCTTACACCTTACACATTAATATTGGGAAATAAATATTAATCAACAATGTTATTCTATGTGCATATTAAGAAACGATAAAACTAAAATAAGAATTTGAATGCATTTAATTGTTCTTGTAATTGGGCTTGAAAATTCTGCAGATAAAACCCTAATGAAATACTTATATTTAAAATTAAACAAGATATTCATTTGTTATTGATTATAAAAACACTTAAGTCGTAATAAAAATAATAAAACATTTTTAGTACTTTTTCCACATAAAATTTATTAGATCAGGACCGGTTTTGCTCATGATGAGCATTGTCAACTGATAAGAAAAACTTTGAAATCCTGCATGTTAACAATAAATCTTTAAAACTTGATAAACAAGAGATCTTAAAAATAAATAGACATAAATTCTTGCCGGACTCTAATTTATTAAATGAACAGCTTGTATTTGCATCATCACCCTTTTTCCATCATAATAATCAAAAAATATATTTCTCTTACAAACTACAGTTTTCAAAACTAAGTGTAAGAGATTTATTAAATGTGTCGGTATAAAGCGTATTCGTGCATAAGCGAAACCTTTCATCAAAACACAGGCAACAAAATAAATGGTAAAAAGCAACCAGCTAATTTACATGAACCTACATTTGTTATGTCAATTTCAAGATATCGGGTAGCCCAAGAAATAATAAAATACTTTCTTAAGATGTGAATACATCTATACGTCAATTTGTTTGGCTGCATCAATCGAAATATGTATTAGCTGTTTAATCATAATTTTTAAGTCATACACTATCGAACACAAGTCAATAAAAAAAATATTGTCTATGGTCAACTATTTTTTGACATAAACGTTTTCTACATGTTGCGTGTCAATTATTGAGTCAATACTCTGGAATGGACATCAAGATAGAACCGGACGATGAATTTCTGTCATCGAATGGTACATCAGGGATCGAAAACAATGCTGAAATGAACGTAGACATCTTTGGCGAGAGTCATTCACCTGGCAATGGATTTGACGTACGTGCGAAGCAGGAAGAATTTGACAAAAATGATTGCGACAAAGAAGGAAACGTAAGTGATGATGTTTTTAAACATTTAAGTACTTGTGCGTGAGCGAGGAATCACGTTTAGGTGGTTATCTACGTATATGTACGGCGTTGTAGTCACGTGAAACAATAAAGTCCGCTTGTAAAATTAGTCGAATGATTTGTGTGAGCATTTCGTTTTAGCAGAATTGGTTTGAACCAAGCCACTTACATTAAATTGCTTTGAGAAAAACACATTTGAAAGATTGAAACCTTGTCATATTAACGGCTTATGTTGGATACTTTTTTATTAATAATACAATCTTATTCATTAAAGACTAAACGATTTTGTTTCATAGATTATTTTAACAAAAAAACGTCGAATTTAATCACAATAATATTTTTACTTTCAAAAGATCACTTGAACTGTCAGCCGTACAAAAATATTGGATTTCTTCGTAGAGTTTGAAATTATTGGTGTTTATCCGCAATGCACAATCTGCGGCCCGTTGGCTTTTTTTGTGGTATTCGAATGTTCAAGCATATGTACAAGTTAATAATATATATAAGTAATATATAACATAGTTTCTTGTTATTTTAATTGTAAAATTTGATGGTTCTTTGTTGTTGAAGTTAAATAAATCGGTGAATAGCTATAGGCTTACTCAATACAACAAATAATATGCTTAATTCTAAAGAATTATCGGTATTAATTTGCGTTAACTTTTCAACTATAAGTACAACATTTTTTGTAGGTTGTCGTTATGGAGTCGCAGAAAATCAAGAAAGAAAACAAAGACAGTTGGGAAAAGTACAAAAAGGAATACTACGACGAAGTCCGTTTCGTCAAAGTAGAAAATATTGATGTCGGCGAGTGTTCATATGCTGAAGGGAAACCAGAAAAGGTAATTGTTCAGCACGCCACGTATCACGGTGGAACAGCGTTCGGGAAACTTTTTCTTGATTTTTTAATGTCCAAATAAAATATATTTTTTTTATTTTTATTTACTTTGTTTTATGCTATAATACGTTTGAAAATATTTTTTATTTCGTGATCACCAGAAAAAGTAAAAAAAGGATTATCGGAGCTAAAATTAGATCTACTAGATCGATTTCGGTTCGCAGGCGTCGGTCCTTTCTACTCTTTAATCTTAAACAACAGGGCAAAGCGAGAGCGATTTATTAACCACTATTCTTAAACTTGCCCATCTTATTATTTGTCTATCGTTTTTACCTATGTCCGCTGCCAGTTTGGAGCAAATTGCCTCCTTATTGAGGTATCTCGACTTTTCTACGATAACTGTTTGTTACTCAGTCGCTCAACCTCTTTTTTTCAGAGAGAGTAGAAGGTATAAAAGAAAGAGATTAGGACAAGACTAGTTGTGGAATAATCGCTCTAGGTTCGCCACACTACTAAAGAATCGGAAGGGTGAAAGGAAATTTGTAGATATCACAAACACCCATGCTTTCGAATAGAAATCAAAAAATGCTGATAATCGAACCCGTGAGGTACGGCACGAAAGCCCACGACGCCAACCGTTGCGCCATCTGCCCCAACATCCTTACTTTTTAAAAAAGAGAGATTGAGCAACTGACTAACAAGCAGTTCTTTTGAAAATCTCTACGGAGATACCTTTATAAGGAATCCATTTTCTTCGCATTGAAAACAAATATGAATTATATATTTTACTGCTCAGAGCATTTAGTGATTTTTTTAGGTCTAAAGCCGTATTGTTGGTATTATAAACAATTTGTTCGAATCTATATTTAATAACGCGCTTGATTCAAATCATTTCTGACGAGAGCTAAATTACTAAAACTAACAGAAGATCAATTTAATTCAGTGAATTTAGTTTTATTTTATGTATAGGGGAGATAATTTTTAAGTATCAAATAATGCGACCTTTATGCATAAATACTTTCATCATCATACTATTCCAATCTTCGCTCTCACAAGTAAAAAGAGTTTATACTGAATTTATTTTAATATTTTTATTTTCACAGGACATTTTGCAATACTACAAAAACATTAAGAAAAAAGACGATACTGAATTCCAAAACTTTAAAAATAATGTTATCGAAGATAGGTTTCCTGTAAAAGTGGAACATTTTGATGTTGGAGAGTGTTCTTATGTCAGAAGAACTCCAGATCAGGTATTAAAATCGACATATCAAGCTTTCAACCATGTCTAATACTTAATCAATAGTCAAGTAGTCAACGCCGTTGGCTTTGGTTACGCTTCTTGAGAGTTGTTCTCATTTGTCCAACTCTTTGTCTACTGAATCACACTTGGCTAGGAAAAGTTGGCAATAATTGAAACTTTCTTTCGTAATAGAAGAAGAAAAAAACCAAATGGCCAGCGAATAAAAAAGAAAGCCGAAATGGCAACAGCGGTCGACTATCTTTCTAAATATCAGTGAATAATAAAAAAAAATATCTTAAAATATAAAAATAAAAATGGCGGCCGGATCATCATCCCTATAAAATACAAACATTTTAATCTATTGATATAGAGATCATTTTGTTTACTTTTTGTTTCAGCCTCAAACTACCAAAACGAAATCTAAAGATCCCATTAAACCGCCAGCGATTACTTCGTCTCAAATTGATTTATCTTCAACGTCTGACATAAACCAAGTTCATATTAAAAATGAATTTTCTCTGCAGGAGGTGAACGTTGTAATACAGCTTAAAAATATTGTATTTTTTGAGCGAAATTTTGTTTGTAGCTTTTGTTACAATACATTCCCATCATCGCATTTACTTGAGCAACATGTGACTCTTGATGGCAAATTAAAATGTAATGTAAAAAACAGGTTCGTCATATTATCATTATTTAAAACTTCCTGTTGCCATAGCAACGATAAAATAAATCTCTGCTTAGCTTCGTACCTCAAGCATTATTTTCACCACTTTTCGATCATTTTCAACTGTTCAACTTTATTAAATACATTTCCAGTAAACCTAATTCATCGAGCTTGTGTTGGAATCAGCTGGTATAAAAATAAAAAGTACACCAAAACTGAAATTTAACAATGCAACGTTGACGCTGTAATAATGCTGGAAAGTGGTGTCTTTTATATGCAAAATTTGGATGCAGCGTTTGTTTTGATATATTTTCGTCGTCAAGTTTATGTCACATACATGTGACTTCATTGTAAATTGACACATTTTATGTATAGAAAGACTGTTCAACGAAAACCAGTTAGACTAAGTTTGTCAGATGGCTTAACAAAAAACTTGACAAGCTTTCACCAAAACAATTTGATACGTTAATACTGTAACCGATCTTTTGACCACCATGCAAAATGATTTTCTTTCAAGTTTTGATTTGTGTTTCTTCGAATTACTATCTTTTACTTTTGGGAGTTTAAAAATATATATTTATTTCGTCTTTAAAGTAAATCACAGGAAAGAAAACTGTGGGCTGATTTTTATCTTTTTATTTTTGTTTTCATGTAACAATTTAGTAAGAAGCTTGAAACGGATATCAAAATAGAACCAGGGCATGAATTATTGTCGTCGTCTAATCAGAACTCTTGTCATATCGAAAGTCACAGAAATACTACGAATGACATATGGATCGAGGATCATTCAATTGACATCAAACACGAGGCACTCGAAGTTCACGATAAAATAATTGAACATGAAAATCACCACAGGCCGAAAAAGGTATTTCTTACTTCTGGAAATAAATGGATATTTCGAATTGTATTTGAAATAAATTGAGATTTTAATTTTAAGACGAGTAATTAAAAAAATATATACATTTCGCCAAATCTAAATAAATTTTCGAGTAAAAAAAAGTGCAAAAACCATATTAAAAAAGCAATCATAGTTCAATACTGTTTGATTTTTCGTTTCTCATTCAAATTTTAAATTCGAGGCGCATGCACCCTGTTATAATAGAATCACTTGACTTGCCTTGCTATTATTCGTTTTTTGAAACGACATTAAAATGGCAAACTAGTAAATCTATCAACATTCATGGTATAGATTGTTGTCATTTTTGTAGTTAAAAAACGATTGTTTTACTCAGCATTTGTTTTCATTCGTAATTATCAAATCAATAACAAAATTTCATTTTTCTTTAATGATAATAGTCATTAAAAATGTTTATTTGTGTAAATGCTATTTTTGAGAAACTTGTACATTTAAAAAAAAACCGAAAGAAAGCATAAGACAAATATGATTTAAAATATTTTTTTTGTTACAGACAGAAAGATTACTACATTCTGGAAAAAAGAGTTTCAAGAATGAACAATGCACCATTAAAACTGTTTTTTCAGGAGACTTGAACTTGGAAACTGACTCTGAAACTGACCAATGCAAGTATAAATCGACTAAATCTAGTCAATTAAAGTTGCATAAACAGTCATATACCGGAGAAAATCTTTTCAAATGTGACCAATGCAGTTTTAGATCTGCTGATTCTGGTAGCTTAAAAATGCATAAAATGTCACACTCTCGAGAAAAGCCTTTCAAATGTGACCAATGCAGTTTTAGATCAGCCGATTCTAGTAACTTAAAAAGGCACAAAATGTCACATACTGGAGAAAAGCCTTTTAAATGTGACCAATGCAGTTTTAGATATGCCGATTCTGGTAACTTAAAAAAACATAAAATGTCACACACTGGAGAAAAACCTTTCGAATGTGATGAATGTAGTTTTAGAACTGCCCTGTCTGCAAGCTTAAAAAGGCATAAAATGACACACTCAAGAGAAAAACCTTTCAAATGTGACCAATGCAGTTTTAGATCTGCCGAGTCTGGTAACTTAAAAAGGCATAAAATGTCACACACTGGAGAAAAACCTTTCAACTGTGACCAATGCAGTTTTAGTTTTGCCGATTCTGGTAACTTAAAGAAGCATAAAATGTCACACACCGGAGAAAAGCCTTTCAAATGTGACCAGTGCAGTTTTAGATCTGCTGATTCTGGTAACTTAAAAAGGCACAAAATGTCACATACCGGAGAAAAGCCTTTCAAATGTGACCAATGCAGTTTTAGATCTGCTGATTCTGGTAATTTAAAAAGGCACAAAATGTCACATACCGGAGAAAAGCCTTTCAAATGTGACCAATGCAGTATAAGATATGCCGATTCTGGTAATTTAAAAAAACATAAAATGTCACACACTTGAGAAAAACTTCCACCAATGCAATTTCTGCGTATGACAGTGTCCTTATAATGAATTTCATGTCACACACCGGAAAAAAAACGTTTAAATGGAACCAGTACAAATTTAAAACCATCTTTTCCAGTGAATGGAGATTACATTATATGTCACATACAGCAAAAAAACCTTTCAACTGAGACATATACCGCTTTACAATTGTCTATTCTAGTGCATTCAAATCGTTTAAAATGTGACATTTAGGCTAAAAGCTTTTTATGTGTGACCAATGCATTTATAAAACTTCCTATCCTAGTGATTTAAAAAGGCATCAAAAGTCACACACTGGAGGAAAGCCTTTTAAATGCAACCAATAAATACATTAAGCTGCTTATCTTAATTCAAAAATAAATTTCGTTTTCGATTACATCATCGTAATGGCATCAAATGACAAACTTTAAGGAATCTACTTGAATGTCTCTCTTCTCTTTTTATTTGGGTACAATACAGCTTACACTCTGGATAGAACCCTTTCGAAGGTGACCAGTGCAATTTTAAATCGGTCCGTTATTGGCGCTTAACACATATAACATACCGCCGCTTTACAAGTATCGTCAAAGGCTTCGTTCGTTTTATTTAAAGAATCGATTCATATTTTTTTGAAGTTATACTTCCTTAGACGCGTTACGCAAAAATGATGAGAGTGAAACTTTAAGATGCGCGCGCATCATCGTCACACAAAATTCACCAGTTGGACAGTATTCGAGTAGTCAGTAGTATAAAAAAGTATACGGGAACTGATGTGAAAAATATTGCGATAAAACGAATTTATACATTACGGTTTTATACAAGCTGCAATAAAAGTGAGATCAAGAGTACGAAACCGTGTTCGTAACGGCTGTAACAAACGGCGTTGATTATGATTTTTTTTATATCGTACTGTTATATACAATCGATAGATTTCGCAAACAGAATATTATTTAAAAAGTGAACTGAATATCAAACACGGCGTAGATATACTTTGTATCTGACATTTGAAAGAAAGTGAACAAAAACAACGAAAAATATACTTTTAATCAACATTTTAAATAGAAAATATGTTTTATATTGTTGAATATTATTGAAGTTATACATGTATAGTACTATTAATAGTTCTATTTAATTTCTATTCCAGTTTTCAAGATAGTTAAAAAAAAAACAATTAAAAATTGTTTTTAATGATGCCAAAGAAGTATAACTTCCGACGCGCGTACATAAGTACACGCACCCATTTTTTTCAAATATGGCAAAGTTTCGTAAAATTAATTGACGGTTAGATGACAATATGTCAACAGCTCAATTTTCTTGAAAATGATACTCATTGGGACATAAAAATCGCTCAAGAAATTGTTTCTGAATCTCCAAGTCAGATACGCACATTATTTTCTATTATTATTTTGTCATGCTTCCCATCAAATCCCCGTGAACTGTGGAACCAGTACAAAGATGACATGGTGAATTCGTGTCAGTTCAGGGAATCCCGATCTGGAGGTGAATGAGGAGATACACATAACCAGGCTTTGCTTTAGATCGAAGACATGTGTTACCGCATGTGCGGCCGTTTGTAAGTCAAGTGTAGAAACACCAGATCGTGGAATGAATGACGCTTTCAATCGAGAATCGGAACATGAACGTGAATATGATGAGATGCATTGAACCAATCAGTTCGAACGAATGTACCACTGCTGAACCCACAACAGAATGAAGTGTACGATACGTCAATGAATGCAATTGATGATGGAGATGGTGGCCTTTTTTTCCTCGATGCGCCCGGTGGCACTGGGAAGATATATCTCATGCCATTGATTATGATCACTGTTCGTGCGAGATATAAAATTGCTGTTGCAGTTTCTTCTTCTGGAATAGCGACTACGTAGATAGAAGGATGGCGAACGGCTTATTCAGCGTTGAAATTGCCGTTTAAACTTTCAACCACTGAGATGCATATCTAAACGATCCATCTGCCGAAGATTTCTCCAAGCAATTGCTGAATATCGGTAACGGCCGTGTTCCTGTCGACGAATCGAACGGAATGATTTTGTTTCCGCCGAATTTTTGCAATTTCACTTCATTCAACAAAATGTTCCCGAACATCTAATCACAATTAATTGAGTGAACGAGCAATTCTCGCGGCAAAGAACAACGATATGGATCATTAAAACTTCACAATTGAAAATCAAATCGTTGGTCCACTGCATTCCTTTAAATCTATCGACCGTGTAACAAACGAAGACGAAGCAACCAACTATCCAACTGAATTTTTAAACGTATTGGATCTGCCTAGCTTGCCATCGCGCAATTTACAACTAAAGGTTGACTCTGTAGTCATCAAGTTAACACAACATTTATTGATTCTGAGGCGGTACGAAGTTCGTCGGGTCACTTAGTTGTTGATAAAATTAACTCTAATACAAACATATTGACTCTAATACATTTCTTTTTTATTCATAATTCATTTAATTGGATGATTTTATCGTGCTTTTAAAAAAACTATTTGTACCCATAACCTATTTGTAGAAAATAAAGAATTTTAAAATGTCAATAATTTTTTTGATTTATGATTAAATACCTGTTTTAAAGTCACGAACTCTGAAAAGAAAATAAGGTTTCTATAATGGTTAACACGACAAAATAAAATAAAGGAATCCAAATTGTATGATTTATTGGTTTCAACAAGATTTAAAAACAGTTAAATTATCCAAGTGAAAATAATGGGAAAAGGTAAACTGCACTCACGGCTTTTATAACACTATAATATAAAAATATAATAACGTTGAATCATGTAGTAAACGATCACATAAAATACGTCCTTATGATAAAATGTCCTTAAACTATGAAATGATCCTTACTAGAAGTCATTCATATGACGCGTCAAATTAAGTATGTGTGTATATACTAATGTTTCTGCTGTATGTTTCAATGACGTTCGTCAATCATCGCGATTTTCACACTACACAAAATCAAAAATTCGACAGTGTTCTCAAGTGAAAATAACCACAAAATCTCGTCCTCCGTTGTCACTTTGTACAAAGCTTTCCAAAGAGTGTGTGTTCCTCTCCGTCTTAGATTCAAGTATTTTTTTCTCACATAATTTGCGAATAAAACGTATGTTTGTGGCATACTAAGCGTGTTGGCATTATAAGAAAAATGTATCTCTTCAACACGTAGCCTTTCATGATCAGCTGCCTGACACAAAACAACGAAATACTAATATTGTTTTGAAGAAATTGTATCGTAAGGAATTTAACATAAGTTCCACAAAAAGCAATTGAAAACGTAATCGTACGTTCATTAAAATTCATCATTTTAATATTTGACTTTTTTCAACTCCTAGAAGCTCATATATTTTTTTAAAAACAAGTTATATTTGACGAATAAGTAAAGTTTATTCATTCTGATTTATTTAATTTATAATTATGCATTTGATTCTTTTTAGAAGCGACAAATAATCTATATATTAATAGCCGATAAGGTCCGTTTGTTTGTTTGTTTGTCTGAGTGAGTGAGTGTAAGGTGTCCTTGATTTCCCCTCCCCCTGCCCCTCCCCCTCCCCCTCCTCCTGCCAAGCCGCGCTGTCACTTTTTATTCATACTTAAGACATATTTTTCCAATATACACTGTTACTTATGATTTTTCTCAATTTCCTCTCCTCCTCCCCCTCCCCCTCACCAGCCACGATGTCGTCATTTTTTATTCCTACCTTTTCGATGACGTCATATATTATTATTTGATGAACCAAATTCGGTGTTATTAAAAATCTCTGAAAATCCCATACAAAAAATCACCACCCTCAACCGAGATTCGAACCGTCGACCTTCGTATTACCAGCCGAGCTCTCTATCAACTGAGCTAACTAGGTAGTTGTTGATAGTGATAAAAATTGACCAAATAAATTAAACATTTGAAAATGGAACGATATTAAATTTGCGATTGAAAGTGATTCGGTTGTTTGTAGGTATTCAAAATTTTAGGCGTAGGTTCGAATCTTGCCTTGAGCAATTTTTTTTTTTATAACATTATTTTCTTTTTAAAACACAGTACATATTGATCGTATGAAAATAAATGCTATCAAAATAACATAATTCGATTGACTAGCGAACTAAGTTTTTCAAAAATTCTATTTGGAGAATAAGTCAACATTTTGATAAATTGCGTTTTTTATCTGTTAGTTCACTCAAAAAATACTTGAATAAAATAGAGGCATATTTCTGAATTAGTTTAATTTATTTTATTTATTATTTCTGAAATAGAAATTTCTGCGACTACGATTGTTAGCAAACTTAAACATTATTCGAAAAATTAAATAATCGAATTAAAATCAAAAATAAAATTAAATAAAATAAGATAAAATTAAATTAAATAAAATAAGATAAATTAAAATAAAATTTCCATACAAAAAATCACCACCCTCAACCGAGATTCGAACCGTTGACCTTCGTATTACCAGCCGAGCTCTCTATCAACTGAGCTAACTAGGTAGTTGTTGGGAATTATAAAAATTGACCATATAAATTAAACATTTGAAAATGGAACGATATTAAATTTGCGATTGAGAGCAATTTTTTTTATAACATTATTTTCTTTTTAAAACACAGTACATATTGATCGTATGAAAATAAATGCTATCAAAATAACAGAATTCGATTGACTAGCGAACTAAGTTTTTCAAAAATTCTATTTGGAGAACTATTTTGCATGTGAAAATTACGTTTTTTATTTGTTAGTTCACTTAAAAATTACTTGAATAAAATAGAGGTCTATTTCTGAATATGTTTATTTTATTTTATTTATTATTTCTGAAATAGAGGGGTAATAATCAAATTTAAATCAAAAATTAAATTAAATTAAATAAAATAAAATAGGATAAAATAAAATAAAATAAATAAAGTTAAATTAAAATAAATTAAAATAAATTAAAATAAAATAAAATAAGATAAAATAAAATAAATTAAAATAAATTAAAATAAATTAAAATAAATTAAAATAAATTAAAATAAATTAAAATAAATTAAAATAAATTAAAATAAAATAAGATTAAATAAAATAAAATAAAATAAAATAAAATTATATACTATGCAACAAAAATCTCACGTTGCTGGGCAACGGGCTTACAGCTAGTTTATTTTAATATTTCATTTCTCTCTTTCTACTATCCGCTTATCCGACAATGATTTTTCAATTCGTGGCGTTTTCTTATGACTGTAAAAGTGATCGATGCACGTCACGTCCTCTAGTTGTTTTGCATATTTCAGATTCTTATACCTTTCAGCAAATTAACAGCACAAAAAATACTTTTTCAGGGTAATGACAAAAAATTTAGGCGTAACTAATGCATCTGAATTGACAGTTTTAAAAGACTTTGCTCCTGTGTGTGACATTGAATGCGTTTTCAAAACTCCAGACCGTGTTGTTTTAAAACTGGATTGGTCACATTTATAAAGTCTTTCCCAGTGTATTAAATTTTATGACTTTTAGGTGACCAGATTGAACTGATTAATAACTCTATTGGTCACATTTAAAAGGTTTGTTTGTGTGTGACATTTTATGCGTTTTTAAGTGACCATATGAAGCAGTATTAAAACTGCATTGGTCACATTTGAAAGGCTTTTCTCCAGTGTGTGACATTTTATGCGTTTTAATGCGACTAGAATAAGCAGTTCTATAATTGCATTGGTCACATTTAAAAGGTTTTTCTCCTGTGTGTGAAATTGTATGCCTTTTAAGTCTGCTGGAAATGACAGTTTCATAGTTGCACTGGTCACATTTAAAAGGTTTTTCTCCAGTGTGTGACATAAGATGCATTTTTAAAACACCACAATAAGCAGTTTCATAATTGCATTGGTCACACTTAAAAGGCTTTTTTCCGCTGTGTAACATTTTATGCGTTTTTAAGTTAGCAGAAGTAACAGTTCTATAACTGCATTGGTCACATTTGAAAGGTTTTTCTCCAGTGTGTGACATTTTATGCGTTTTTAAGTGACCAAACATTGCAGTACTATAATTGCATTGGTCACATTTGAAAGGCTTTTCTCCAGTGTGTGACATTATATGCGTTTTTAAGTTAGCATATTTATCAGATTTATAACTGCATTGGTCACATTTGAAAGGCTTTTCTCCAGTGTGTGACATTTTATGCGCTTTTAAGTTGCTAGACCTAGCAGTTTTATAATTACACTGGTCACAATCTAAACTCTTTTTTCCAGAATGTCTTAATGTTCCTGTCTGTAAGCAAAAAAAAAAAAATTAAAATCACATTTTTACCATGTATTCCAACGGCTTTCTTTAAGTTGTTTCTTTACTTTTTTATGGATAGGGTGGTAAAAAATAGCATTGTCAAAATGCTAATTCCTAAGGTTTATTTTCACTGACGAACTATGAAATTTTCTTTAATTTATTTGAATTTCACAAATCATTTATAATACTGAGTGAAATATTCGTTTGTTAAATACAACAATGACCTTAATAATTATCAAGATTTTTTTAATTCAACATTTTTCGATTGTAATGACATTTAAAAAAAGGAAGTATACCAAGACAAGTTAGGTTATGGTACATCATAGTATAATATAATGGTGAGAGGGCCTCGATTTTGATGGTGAGAATTGAAAAATCACCACATTTGTACAAATACTTTTAAAATACACCTTTTCGACAAAACACTTCTAACGACAGATGTAGAAAATATAAGTTGCTTCGAAGAAAAAAGTTGATCCATAATCAAACAACTACTTTTTGTAAATAAATAGGAGCTAGGAATACCTTTTTAAGCTGGTGGTGATTGTCATGTTTAATTATTTTTTCGTGGACTTCGAGCGCCTCGTGTTTGATGTCAATTGGATGATCCTCATTCCATATGTCATTCATATTATTTTGGTGACTATCGATATTACAAAAGTTCTGATTGGAGGACAATAATTCATGCTCCGTTTTTTTTTTGATATCCGTGTTAGGCATCTCACTTAATTGTTACATGAAAATAAAAATGAAAAGCAATAATCAGCCGCCTATTCTCTTTCCAAAGAAATTTTTAAGCTCTCAAAATAAAGTTATGCCTTTAAACAGAAATCAAAGCTCGAAAGATAAATCATTTTTCATCATGGTGAAAAATATTTGATACGCCATTAAGTACCGTATCAAATTGTTTTGGAGAAGAATTGTCAAGAATTAAGTCAAAACATGTAAAAAACTTAGTCTTAGTGGTCTTCGATGTATTCCGACACTATTTTTTGATACATTAAATGTAACATTTAGAAAATTAATTACCATTTCACGAAATTAAAAAAGTTATAAATTAGAAATTAATAACCATTTTAAAATATGTTATGTAATGTTTGTTGTTTAACGATGAATATAAGCTTACCGGTAGAAGTATTAATTAAACAATAAAGAAGCAAATATCAGTGGCGTTGAACACGTCTATGGAGACTTTTTTAATCAACTTGTTCATACAAATTTCAGAATTGTGACAGTTGTGTGATTCCAAAAAACATTTTATAAGAAGAAGAAGATGCATTTCATTGTTAGAAGATAGAAAATTCAAGTTTTTTACGTGTCTTTTCAAATTATTACAAAGATCACATTAAATAAGTTTTTTACCAATATGGGGAAGTCTATTTACTCATAAGTATATTATCAATGATTTTCAAAAATTAAATTCAATCATAGATTCAAAACATGCAGGTTTTTTTCTAGTGTGCGTTGTAAAATTTAAATTCAAGAGCAATTTGATCACTAGTGAACAGTGCACATTTAAATTCTATACCAAAAGAAATTCCAAGCAACAATAATATACCTTTTGCACTGATATTTGAAACTTACCTCAATTTGCTATGAAGAGCCACATGCTTATGAAGTAAGTTTGACGACGGAAATCTGTCAAAACAAACACTGCATACAAAATTTTGGCTATAAAATACACTTTTTTCTAGCATTATGACAGCGTCAACTTTGCCCTGTATAATTTCAGTTTTGATATCCTTTTCGTTTTTATAAGCCATCAAAACTAGCTGATTCCGAGACAAGCTTGTTGGATTTACTTTGCTGGTTATTGGACAGTCAATACTGACATTTTGAATCTGGAAAAATAAAGAAAAAAACGACATTAATAAAATAAGCATTTATCATTCATCATTCATTGCGTTTGGCGACGTTTTCGTGAAAATGATTAGAATTTCTGATGAAAAAAAAACATTTTTTATGTTAATTTTTGAATCATAATAAAATTCGCGTTATGTAATTGTATCAAAATAATCACACAACCTTTTTTGACTCGTGTTGATCTTGGTCGTTGATTGTTTTTTCGTGATTCGCCAGTAGCTCGTGTTTGATGTCGATGGAGTGTTCGTCGTTTCTGGTGTCATTCATATTAATACGATAGGAGTTCTCTGAAGCATTTGATGACACTAACTCATAGTCCGGTTCCATTGAGAAATTGGAATCAAGTTTCGCTCTTCATTATTACATGAAATAAAATAACAAATACTTGTAAAATAAAATATAGTTTAAAAGAAAAGTATATTAACTATCAACTAATTTCGCATTGAAAATAATGGAAAAGTGGTGAAAAGAATATTTAAGGAACGAAGTTTAGAATAAATTTATTTTATTGTTGGCAACAATAAGTTTTTAATAATTAATATACGCCAAACCTGTTTATATGAAGAGTCGCATGTTGCTTTAGTAAATACGATGATGGGAATGTATTGTAACAAACGCTGCAAACGAAATTTCGCTCGTTGAAAACACTAGTTTTAAGCTGTATTACAACGTTCACCTCCTGCAGTGAAAATTCTTTTTTAATATGAACTTGGTTTATGTAAGACGTTGAAGATAAATCAAATTGAGACGAAGTTACCGCTGGTGGTTTAATGGGATCTTTAGATTTCGTTTTGGTAGTTTGAGGCTGAAACAAAAAGATGACAAAATAATTATGTTTATATTTTTTCGAGTTCACTTTGTATTTTATAGGTTATGATTATCCGGTCGTCATTCTCTTTGTTTTTCTTTTTATTATTTCGATTCCCAGTACGAACAGCATTTTTTTGAATGACCAATAAATTTCTATTTGAACCCATGGGACTGTATGCCCTACACTGGGAGGGGACGAAGATAAAAAAGGATAAAAAGATAGGGCTGGTACAGGACTAATGGTTAACAAATCGCTCTCGCTTTACCCTGTTTTTTATAAATTTAAGAGTGTGAGGGATCGATATGGAAAATACCAACGCTTCTGAACAGAAATCGATCTTGCAGATCTTATTTTAGTTTTAATATTTATATATAATTTTTATTGATTACTTTTTTAGAACATCAAGATTTAAGGAATATGTTCAAACGTATGGCAGTATAAATATTAAAAAGTATTTAAAGAAAAAAAAATGATTTGAAACGTTAAAAATGTCAAGAAAAAATATGCCAGAACGCCGTTCCACCGCGTTAAATGGGGAGTCTAACAATTACCTCTTCTGGTTTTCATTCGGCATATGAACACTCGCCGACATCAATCTTTTCTACATTGCTGGGACGGATGTCGTCGCAGTCTTTTTCCCAATTGTTTACGTTTTCTTGCTTAATTTTCTGTGACTTCATAACGACAACCTGCAAAAAATGTTGCACTTATAATTAAAAAAGAACGCGAACTAATACCTATCAAATTTAAGTTCATTCTTCAGAAGTCACCTTAATATTTGTTGTATTGAGTTGCAAGATCAGTAAGCCTATTTCTATGAGCCGATTTATTTTACTTCAACAACAAAAAAACCACCAAATTCAATGATTTACATAACAAACAACTATGTTATAAATTTTATTTGCAAGATTAAACATTCGAAGGCCACAATAAATAAACAAACGGGCCGCGGATTGTGCATCTCGGATAAACAAAAATAAATTCAAAATCTAGCACTCAGATGTATATATTTTTTTTTACGGCTGACAGTTTAATGTTCTTTCATAGTAAAAAGATTATTGTGATTGAATTTGTCATTTTGTTGTGGAAATTAATTATAAGAGAGTTTTGTTAAGTCTTTAAAATGAGTAAGGTTGCAATATTAAAAAAGAGAAAACACTAAGCATGCAATTATTATGATATGAACCTTTTTTGTTTTGAATACAGATGCATCAAACATTAGCCGTAAATATAACAACATTTCAATGTGTTTATCTCAAAACAATGTTATGTTGGTGGCCTAGTTCAAAGCAATACTGCTATAACGAAATGCACGCACAAATTCCTTCGAAATCGACTAATGTCACAAGCGGGCTTAATTGTTATACGTGACTACGAAGCCAGTATGTAGATTACCTACTGAACATGAATCCTTGCTAACGCACAAGTTTATGTACTCTACCTTTCAATTTCAACTTACGCTTCCTTCTTTGCTGCAATCGTCTTCATCAAATTCTTCCTGCTTCACACGTACGCCAAATCCATTGCCTGCTGAATGACTCTCGCCAAAGATGTCCACGTTCATTTCAGCATCGTTGTGGATCCCTGATGAACCATTCGATGAGAGCAATTCATCTTCCGGTTCTACCTTGATGTCCATTCCAGAGTATTGACTCAATAATTGAAGCAAAACACGTAACAAACGATAATGTCAAATTATAGTTTGACCATAGACAATATTTCTTTTATCGGCTTGTGTTCGATTATGTATAGGAATTCTCTCAGTTTAAATGTTTGATTCCACAGTCAATGTTTCAATAAATGCCGTCGAAGCGGCCAACTAATATGGTTTATATTTTCATTTCTTATTAAAATAGTTAGGGCTGCCGAATATTTTTACACCGACTTAACAAAACTGGGTTCATGTTAGTTAGTTATTCGATTTTTGCGCCTGTTAAAGTTTTAGTCCTGCACGCAAGCGCTTAAAAGCTTAAAATAGTGAATAAATATATTCAGACCTTACTTTAATTTACTGCCTTTTCTTAACATGACAATTTTGTGACTTTTTCCCAATGAATATATGTAATTCATTGTCATAGCATATATATGCTTACAAATAGATACTACTGTGTTAAGTTTAAACTACTTTTATACTCATTCACAGAAAAATGGCATCCCTTCCTCTCAAGGCTAAACTCATTTTATGAATCTTTCGCAATCAGTATTAGCAACTGAAATCTGTTAGAGAAATCCCGTTTTGATCACCTTGAAAAAGCTATATTGTCAAACCTAGAGCAATAAAACCATTTCAATAATTTTGCAAAATTGCAATTTAAGACCACAGACACAATAACGAGCTTATCTTTTGCCGTTGCATAACTTTAAAAGAGATTTTTTTGAATACATTGTGTTAACATTCAATTACCAATTTTGGCTTTTATTTAAAGAAAACGCCATTTTTATAAAATTGGAATTGCTCCATACGATGAGAAAGATGGCTCAGCAAATAAACGAATTTTTAAATATTGAGTATTTGAGATTATATTTTGTTCCTTTTTGCGATTCGAGTACTACAAGGTTCAATGTGAAAAATTTTGACGAAACAAACATAGCAATGTATACCAATTATAATACTTAGAACATTGCTGCATTGTTACTTCTGTTGCGTCAAAAGTTTTCATATATAACCTTGTATTACTCGTGTCGCGAATTAGATATAATAAGTATTTTTACACATAAATTCAGTCACTCCTAGTCATTTGTATTGCAGTTACTATTTTCTATAATTTTATGTCTAATCATGCATCAAATTGTTAGTCTATGTAAAGGTGAACAAAATATTCATAAATATTGTCTATGGCTTACCATATTTTATTAAGCGTGAACATACGTTGATTTCTACTGACTGGAATCAAAATTCTATTAAAATGGATATCCAAATAGAGCCAGACGATGAATTACCGCCAGCAAATGCATCTGACAACAGTCATAACAGCGATAATCGTCAAAACAACGTAAATGCTCTCTCGTATGAAGAACAGCCGATTGATTTAAAAGTCGAAACGGTCGTGAAACAGGAAGAAATTGTTGACGAAACAGATCATCGTGGACTTAATAAGGTAATCTTTAACACTACTTAGTCACTCAGCTGTTTATCAAACCATATCAATTTATCGTCACGTCTGAGAAATAGACATTTCTTTAAGAAAAAATAAAACATGTTATTAAATAAACAGGCTATAAGCGCTTTTGAGTAAATTTATATTCGATTGTAACACAATGTTAAACCTCATCAACTAAACCAGAGCTGTTCAATTGAAACCATTTAGTGAAGCATATGAAATATTGCATGTCCTTAATGGGCCAGTTTTCTCCAGATTTCCGAATCATTGTCTTTGGATTGAATTACAGCCGTTTCATCTTAATTCTGCTTAGGTCAGTTGGCTAGCGCTGTCTACATGAAAAATCTACAGAAAGTCAAAAAATTCGACACAGCTATACCAAACCTCCAATTGGACCACGAGTTGGAAATAAACGATTGTCAACTTTTGTGGTCATGTTTAATTGGAAGTTTCAGGGTTGAAATCCAGGCAAAGTGAATTTCCCATTTGGATATATTTAATTAATGTCAACTTTTTATAGAGCTAAGCTTACTTAGCCTGCTTTTGTTAATTCCACCAATTTATGTTAAATTTACTACATTTTTTTTTGATTTCTTTTTGTTTCAGTTTAAAATTTCCAATACCAAATCTATAGGTTCCATTTTACTACCAGCGATACATTCGTCTTAAAATAATTTATCTTCGTTGTCTTGCATAAACCTAGTGCTTATTAAAAAGGATTTTTTATTGCAGGAGGTGAACGTTGTAATAATGCTAATAAATGGTGTTTTCAATAACCATAACTATGTATGCAGTGTTTGTTACGAGGTATTCCCATCATCACACTTGCTTCAGCAGCATGTAACTAGCCATGCTATATTAAAATTTGATGAGGAAAACAGGTGTGTAAAATGAGGCAATAAGCCCCGCAAATCGCTCCAAAGCGTTTCTGTGATTTGATACCATTGCTGTCATTTTATATTAGGTGTAAAAAAATTTTTTTTTTACATTGTTGATAGCTTATTTGGTAAATGCATTCATCGGAGCATCAATACTGAAATTAGTTCTGACGTATCAACAATATATAACGTTATATTTGTGAATATTAAAAACTCACTTTGCTTTTCACCTTTTTTTGATGAATTAACCAGAATTGTCATTAACCAAGTTAATGACAATTCAATCAATAACACATATGTATTTTTATTCGTCGTGCTCACTTTTTCTTTGTTTTTATATTCTAATTTAGAGTAAAGCTTCAAACTAATGTTACAATAGAACTGGACGATGACTCAGTGTTAGTAAAAACACCAGATAAACCATAAGAAAGCGATTATCTTAGATGCAAATTGGATGACATCTGTAATGAGGAACATTCGATCGACATCAAAATTGAAGCACTCGAGACTCATCACAATTCTTTTAAGGTAAATGAAAACTAATTGTTATAATTTTATTGTTGTTAAGATGTATTTCATTTTTTCTGTTTATGTTTATTTGATGACCCTACGCCTGTTAAGTCCCATTTATTTTTTGAAATCTGAAATATCTGTGTCATCATTTTGTATCAGGGACCTTATAAATTTTACGGCTAACCGAATTAAATAGGGCAACGACGCCACCATAAAATTAAACTGTTTATTATTTTATATTTTCCATTATTTTAACTTTAAAATATTTGAGTAAATGATTACTATATCAATATAACACAGGTTATTTGTTTTTATGTTGTGTCTTATTATTATTTTTAGTTGCAAACTACTAGTGTTGACTCTTCAGTTCACACTGAATTATCTTCGATTAATTTGTCTCAAAATCAAAAACTAAAAATGTTAATATACATGAACAAAACACAATTACGACAATATTGCAGGAGAAAATTGTCGCCATTATTGTGATTGAAAATGCTGTGTTTAATGAGCGAAATTTCGTTTGTAATATTTGTTATGACATATTCCCATCATCAAATAAACTGAAGCAGCATCTCATTGGCCGTGGTATATTAAAAATAGGTGGGGAAAATTGGTACGTTACTTTTTTATTATTCGATAACTTATGTATGTTGCCGTGGCAAAAATAAAATCTCTTCCAAACTTCGTGCTATGCCAAAAAAATATTGTATACTACGTTACCATGTTTTATTATCATATGCACTTAAAAAATATATCATTTAAAAATACTACCCATGGCAGCTTAGAAATATATTTTTTTGATCTTTAAAGTGAATCAAAAAAGACAATGGGTATGATTTTTTTTTTTTTTTTTCATGTAACAATCAAGTGAGAAGCTTAAAACGGATATCAATATAGAACCAGGCCATGAATTACTGTCATCGTCCAATCAGAACTCTTGCCATATCGATTGTCAACAAAATAATATGACTGGCATATGGATCGAAGATCATTCAATTGACATCAAACACGAGCCACTCGAAGTTAACGAAAAAATAATTGAACATGAAAATCATCACCAGTCTAGAAAGGTATTCTAATTTTTTTTTATTTATTTTCCGAAAAAACAGTTGCTTGAATATTGACAAACGATTTGTCTTCAAAGCAACGTATATTCTTTCATTACCGTTATAAGTTTTTTTGTCAAAAATGTGTATTTAAATAATCTCCTCAACATATATATTAAAACAATAATAATGGTTCAGCGCAGTTTGATTTTTCGATTATTACCATTGAATTCGAGACCTTGTCACCATTATATAATACGATGTGAAAATATTACCAGAACTGAGAGCAGTAACATTTTCCTCAAAATAATTTGATGTGAACAAAAAAAATCGCTTAATATGTACAACAGTAACAACAAATAGAGTCACGACTTTTTATAAACTCAATATCTATCGATTCATGTCATTTAAAAAAGAAAAAAGAAAGCATGCATTGAATTATATACATGTTATAAAAAATATTGTTTTTGCTTACAGACGAAAACATTACTACATTCTCGAAAAATGAATTTCGAGTATGAACAAAGCACTTCTAAAACTGTTTACCCTGGTTTCTTACAAAAACATAACATCATTCAAACTGGAGAAAAATCTTCAACATTTGACGGAAAAACTGCCTTTTCGGGTAGCATAAATCATCATACAATGTCACACACTGGAGAAAAGCCTTTCAAGTGTGACCAATGCAATTATAAAACCAGTCGGTCTGGTGACTTAAAAACGCATAAAAAATTACACACTGGAGAAAAACCTTTCAAATGTGACCGATGCAACTATAAAAGCGCTTATTCTAGTGTTTTAAAAACGCATAAAAGATTACACACTGGAGAAAAACCTTTCAAATGTGACCGATGCAACTATAAAAGCGCTTATTCAAGTGTTTTAAAAACGCACAAAATGTCACACACTGGAGAAAAGCCTCTTAAATGTGACCAATGCAATTATCAAACTACTCTATCTTGTAACTTAAAACAGCATAAAATAACACACACTGAAGAAAAGCCTTTTAAATGTCACCAATGCAATTATAAATCCACTCAATCTGGTAACTTAAAAATGCATAGAATGTCACACACCGGAGTAAAGCCATTTAAATGTGACCAATGCAGTTATAAAAGTGCTGCTGCTTGTACTCTTAAAACACATAAAATGTCACACACTGGAGAAAAGCCTTTCAAATGTGACCGATGTAATTTTAGGGCTTCCCAGTCTGGTAGCTTGAAAGCGCACAAAATGTCACACACTGGAGAAAAGCCTTTTAAATGTGACCAATGCAATTACAAAACTACCCGCTCCGCTAACTTAACAAGACATAAAAACACACACACACAAAATTTCCGTTTGAATGTGACCAATGCAGCATAAATTTGCTCGTTCTAGTCACTTAACAGTGCATAAAAGGTTACACACCGGAGAAAAGCCTTCAAAATGAGACCAGTCATTGCAGTCTTAGTTCCAAGCAGGGTAATAGAAAAAAAAAAATGTGAGTGGCGTAGAATCTCAGCTTACACTTTTTTGTCGGTCGTACGAAAATCGACCCTTAATTCTGTGAATTCGATGAATATTACATGCATGTTTAAAAGATTTCTTTTTTGAAGATTTTGTAATGCGTTGGTGTTATTGCCTTCTGATAAACGCTGCGTCGGAAAGTCCATATATATTTGTTTAGTTAGAATTGAAATTGTTGTTAGAAATGCGATGTGGTGTAGAGTAGATTTCTCCGAATTTATAGTTATCGAAAAATACATCGTTTTATTTGTGAATTTATTGTATTCGTTATATTTTTGTTTCCATGATATTAAACCTGTGTATTCCTGTGAGTGTGCTTATATGTGATTGTGTGTGCGTATGTTGTATTTTTATTAAATGTCATAGAATGGCACTCTGCTTTATGCTTTTAACTTATTCTTTCATTTGATTACCCAATTTTTCTATCACTGATGTAAAATAATTAATCGTAAATAACCTTAACCCATTTACGCCCAAAACCACGTTCGAAAACTTTTTTTTAATGTTATTTATTGATAGTTAATGAGAAAAAAAATAATTTTACCTCAGAGATAAGGAGGTATACTCGCCCGAGTACACTGGGCGGTTGCGCTTGATATTATGTGGCAAAGCCGCTAGACACGCAGTGTTTGGTAGCCCATTATTCTCATGTTCCATACCAAGTATTGACGATGACGGACGAATTCTTGTTTTTGTCAGTTTGACATATTGCCCGTCTCAGCGATAACTGGTCAAGGGGTGTCACCTGTTCAGATTTACTTTTCATCACGTGAAGTCGCCAAGCATTAGATATCGCCGTATCGAAGAAGTAGGTAAAAATAAACCACCACCAATTCTTACATTTTATGGCCACCCAGTAAGTACTGATTGATTGGTCCATTTTGTCAACACTGCCCATTTCTTTGTTGTAATTTATTAACAATATTGGTAGACCTATGTCTATCCTTTGCTCGAGGGGCCTACATCATCTTTTTACTTTTCCTATAGGCTGTATGGACTCGAAATGTGTACCCATAGTTACAACTTTATGACGTTATGAGTTGCACTATAAATAGAAAAAGGTTTCTCTCCACTCGGGTGCGTCTTGATTTTTAACTCGTTTTAATGTCATCGTCACTGTAGTCCGAGTCGGAAACATCGCGGTCGGGGTGACGTGGAACTACTTCAACTGTTCCTGCAACGTCTTTCGGAAAAGAAAAGGACATGAAATCATCATCATTTCCATCTTCTTCGTCACTGGGATCATCAGGCTTTGGTGGCACTAATAATAAATCATATTCGGCATCATCGTTTTCATCGGACATGATCGACACAAGGGCTTCTTCGAGTATTGTATAGTTATTTTGTCTCATAAAAACGCAACGGATTACCATTGTAGTCTTTGTGAGAACTGAATTATTACACTTTTTGTGAACCACACCAAAATCAAAACGAAAAGACTAGCGCAGTTTGACGGCTGAACGCCTGTTGTACTCGCTTGAGTGCAGTGCAATAAAATGCAACATAGCACACGGTAGATGAATAATAATGTCATACTAAAAATATATTATGTTTAAGTAGAGCCCAAGTATACATAATAATGAGA
This sequence comes from Himalopsyche tibetana, assembly GCA_030503985.1. Classification (NCBI taxonomy): domain Eukaryota; kingdom Metazoa; phylum Arthropoda; class Insecta; order Trichoptera; family Rhyacophilidae; genus Himalopsyche; species Himalopsyche tibetana. The sequence goes on along the minus strand of JAPJYX010000027.1, from coordinate 1,554,922 downwards.
AACAATTAAAAATTTATTATTATTTATACTAAAAAAATAATCCAAATATCCAAACTAAATCGTCTTGTTTTAAACCAAAATTTCGATGATAAACTATTGAAATTTATGTACGCATTTTTGCCTAATTGTATTTTTTTACAGTTCACTTCTATCATATAGTTTCATAATAGGCTATGAATTTTGAAATAAACAAAGAAATAATACACCAAATCACGCTTGAAATAGGTGTACTCAAGCGAGTACGGCGGGCAGTAATGGGTTAAGGAATTCATCAATATGAAGATAGAATATTTTTTTGATGTTGAGTTTGATCAAAAGAGGCGATTCAGCGAGGTGAAAATCATTATATAGCATGCTTATTTTTGTTAAAAAATGTCCTTACACGTCCAATAATCATAATGATGCTAGCGTTTTTCTTATTACAGATGACACTGTAAGTGCATAAGATTGAAAAAATAGGCGAAGAAATTCGTTTAAAACAATTTTATAGCCTAGCACAGGGTTTCCCAAACTTATTCTGAGTTGGAACACTTTGCAACTCCGGAAATTTCAACGGAACACAGCTTAATTTTTGGGATGAATAATTCGTTATAATTTTTTTATTGTTAAAATAATTAATATTTATTAAGTAACTGTTTCAAAATATATCATAAACAAATAAGAGTTAATATGAATATGAAAGTGTAGAAATTTGAAGAAAATGGATTCTTTCTTTTTTATATTTTTCTAAAGTTTAGATATCTGAGAGTATGTTCTCACAGGGATTTTTCAACATTTTAATTATTTATTAAGTTACAGCGATTTCGGTGACGCAGACACTTAGCTGGTCCGACCGGAACAAATCGAAACTCAAAACATCAAACGCGTTTTTCTTGAAACTACTTTTTTCAAGCTGGCGTGCATAATATTTCAATTTCTATTGAACCGATTTATTTTAATACTTTTGCAAACTTTCTCTATACATCCTTCTATGGCCCGTAGCAGATTTGAATTTGAAAAATTCCTTTTTTTTCAAACAGCTTTTTTTTATTTCTCCAAGGTACGGGCGATAGCGATATTTTTACTAATAAAGTATCCGTTAGATTTTTGGTTGGAATCATGTACGCCAGGACAGCACCTTTTCTTTGGACCCCTCCCTTTACCAGCCGATAAATTTTCGAGTTTAAAATTTATTTATTTTTTGAAATTTTTCATATATTTTTAAAATATAAATAAAGGAATGGTAAAAATGTTCATTGTTTACTTTTTACAGAGCTCGAAAAAACACCCGAAACTCTTGCCTGTAGACAAGAATGCCCCCTTAAGTGGAAATATTTGGTTCACACCTGTTAGCAAACCTCATCGATCGTTTAGTTTTGCTTTAATCTCTTTTTAAATGACTGCATTTTCACAGTTTTTTTTAGGATATGGCATATTTTTTTCATGGAAAAAAATAGTTTCAAGCCTGCATAGCAAAAAGTTGACACTCACTTTAAAGCTGCTTTCCACCGTGACCGTTTTAGAATTGGTCGTAAGCCTACTGAAATTTGAAAGATCGCAAAATTCTTGTAGAATTTTCAATCAATGGAGTAAAATAATCGTACAACCATTGTTTATTTTTTATTTGGTAATACTATTTATCTAATAAAATATGCTTTACCATTCTTTTTGTTTTGTACTGTATTGCGTTTGGAAATCTATTTCGGTCCACTTCAATATTTATTTTGAAGGGTCAAAGAAAACGCGTACAACGTACTGTTGGCCTTAAGCGGCATTGATGATTTTGAATGATTTGGGTGTGATAAAATAATCCTACACCCTCAGCGATAGGAATTCGGCGCAATTTTTGTTGCCGTATTCAATTTATATCCAAAACCTCAGCTTTTACCTAGATACTTAACATCATAACATATGTATGTGGAGATAGACCATCACTAGCTTTTCAATATGAAGTATAATAAATTTAAATGTGTTTCAGCGTATAAAACCATTCCAAAATTTGTGAAAAATTCACTTTGGACCGCGGAACATAGTTTGGGAAGCCCAGCCATAGACAATATTGCTAGTGGTTTGCTCATCCTTGCATAAACAATTAAATAAATGCATACTTAGATCTAAAACTGTAGTACCTAACTGCACTATAAAATGATTGAAAAATACTAATTTTTCAACTGATTATACATTGATTGTAGATATTCATGTTTCTCAAAATATGAAGGTATGCAAATTGAAGCAAATGTAATTATACGTTGTGGACATCATATGTTAAAATACCTGATCTTGTATTTAAAAAAGACAATTGAAGACTCGTATCAAGAATTTACAAAGTAAAAAAAAATAAGACTTAAGTTTATTCATCGTTATTTTATTCGATTATAAATTGTTATTGATTGAATTCAAATCAACGAAACGAATAGAGTTTAACTTTGTTGGGAATAACAATATTTATTCCGTAGAATTGAAAAAAAATCAATTCAAAAATTATAAAAGAATGAGCTAACCATTATTGTCTATGTTAATGCTACTTGTACGTCTTCTGGTATACTATTCTATGGTATTCATACAACTCGGTAAGTGAAAAGAAGGCTAAAATGAATATCAAAGAAGAACTGGAAAATGCATTCTCGTGTACGAATATGCCTGACAACTACTATGGCGGCGATAGTCAACATAATCATATGAATGACACACGGAATGAGGAACATTCTATTGACATCAAACACGAGGCACTGACGAATCACGACGAAATACTTGAGTCTCAAAAGGTAACACTGTTTATTCGTTCAATCGATCGAAATAGAAAGCATCATTGTAAACATTAAAAGCTTTTGTGGTATATTTAAGATGTATATTTGTTATCGTTACGCGTGTTTTTGAGGTTATGACTGTTCTCGAGATTTTTTAAAACAGAATTTTAATAAGTTATTATTTTCCGTTTTATTGACCGAGTCGAGAGTCATTTGTGAAAATATGATGACAACTCTTTTTCAATCTGTACATTGAGTAAATGTTGCCCAAAACAATGAAGTTCTGGAACATATTTAGTTAGAAATTGGAAAATGCCAAACTACCATACACGGAAATCAATGAAAGCGATAAAAGAATATGATATCGGTATGAAAGGATCGAGCCCATGGCTCAATGGTCAACGTCATTGCGCACAGAACTTTCATGCTGTCCTTATGGGGTCGAATCCCAGTGCGTACAGCATTTTTTTTATCGATTTCTGTTCGAATGCATGAATGTTTCTGCTGCTTTTTTTTATTAAATTCTTTAGTGTTCTAAACGTTTTACCCTCTTCCATCTCCTACTTTTGAGTTACGCTTCTTGTTTTTATTATGTTTATGCTTTCATTTGTAATTTTTCGAAGGGTGAAAATATTACCTATTTATCTCATTGGTATTCTGCGTAGAAAATAATATTGGCTGTTTTTTTTAATTTGACAAATAATACAAATGAATTTAGTTAAAAAAGTGACAACACTTCAAACTTACACAGTATTTGAGTAGTTTTTATAGAACACGGTTATTTCCACAAAAAAATATATCAAAAAAACAACGCCATGGCAGTTCAAAATCTTGAAAAAGCCACACAAACCTTCAATTGGGCCACAAGTTGGATATGACTGAACTTGAACATAACGATTGTCATCTTTCGTGATCTTTGGTTATTGGAATGGTCAGAGCTTGAGTCCGGGAAAAAGGAATATATCTTTTGGATTAAATCAATTTATGTGGGTTTTTAATGGAGACTTCTTTTTTTTCAGTTTAAAACGACCAATACTATTTCTGAAGATTTCATTGAACCCCCAGTGATAAGTTCGACTCCAACTGATGTATCTTCGTTGTCTGACATAAACGAAGTGCATATAAAAAAAGAACTTTTACTGGAGGAAATAAACGAAGTAATAAATCTTAAAAATGGTGTTTTCTACAAAAGAAACTTTGTTTGCAGCGTTTGCAATAATATATTCCCATCATCACACCTACATCAGCAGCATGTTACTAGCCATGGTATTTTAAAAATAGATGGAGAAAATTGGTTCGTTAGCTTTTCATTATTCGAAAGCTTATGTTGCCGTGGCAAAAATAAAATCTTTTCCAGAGTTTGAGCTTCGCCAAAAATTTCAATGCAAAATTATTGTATAATTTATTAGAAACTTAATTTTTTGATTAACTCATTCGAAAATACTACTCTTAACAACTTTAAAATATATTTATTTGATCGATTAAGTAAATCACAACAAGGAGATCAGGTACTAAATTTTTATTTTTGATTTCATGTAACAATTAAGTGAGAAGCTCAAAACGGATATCAAAATAGAACCAGACCATGAATTACTATCATCGTTCAATCAGGACTTTTGTCATATCGAAAGTCACCAAAACAATATGAATGACAAACGGAATGAGGATCATTCAATTGACATTAAACACGAGACTCTCGAAGCCCACGATAAAATAATTAAACATGAAAATCATCACCAGTATCGAAAGGTATACCAAGTTTTTTTTATTTATTTTCCAAAAAAACAGTTGTCTGAATATGGACAAACGAAGCAATGTATATTTTTTTACCTCTGTTATAATTTTTTGTCAAAAAATGTATTGAAAAAAAAAAACATACTTCTTATTGAAACGAAACTTAAGAGTTCAGTGCTGTTTGATTTTTCGTGTGTTACCGTAGATTCAAGAATTGGTCACTATTGTATTATTAAATGATAAACTTTTACCAAACATATTTTGCTTTCTTTTTCTTATTCAAATGCCATGAAAATTGATAAACATTGAGTTTATAAAGACTCGCGAATTATTTATTGTTACTAGTGTATCGAACAAACGATTCTTTTTCAGTATTCTGATTTGTCTACATCAAATAATTTCTACTGTTCTTCCAGTATAATAAATCTTGTGATTGAAAATAATGTTTTTTCTTACAGACGGAAACATTACTACATTCTGGAAAGATAAATTTCGGCTACGAACAAGGCTCATCTAAAACTGCTTATCCTGGTGACCTAAAACATAAAATCTTTCACACCGAAGTAACACCTTTGAAAAATGACAGAAAGAAAAAAGAAACCACCCGTTCGGGTAACATAAATCATCATACATCACACACGGGAAAAAAATCTTTTGAATGTGACCAATGTAACTATAAAACTGCTTTGTCTGAAAGCCTAAAGACTCATAAAATGGCACACAGTGGAGAAATGCCTTTAAAATGTGACCAATGCAGTTATAGAACTGCTGCGTCTGGTCACTTAAAAACGCATAAAATGTCACACACCGGAGAAAAGCCTTTCAAATGTGACCAATGTAATTATAAAACTACTCAGTCTTGTAACTTAAAGAGGCATAAAATGTCACACACTGGAGAAAAGCCTTTTGAATGTGACCAATGCAGTTATAGAACTGCTGTTGCTGTTACCCTTAAAACACATAAAATGTTACACACAGGAGAAAAGCCTTTTAAATGTGACCAATGTAATTTTAAAACTTCCCAGTCTGGTAGCTTAAAAAGTCATAAAATGTCACACACTGGAGAAAAGCCTTTTAAATGTGACCAATGCAATTATAAAACTACTCAGTCTAGTAACTTGAAAACGCATAAAATGTAGCACACTGGAGAAAAGCCTTTTAAATGTGACCAATGCAAATATGAAACTTCCCGATCCGGTGACTTAACAAGACACAAAAAGTCACACACATGAAATTTACTTTGAATGTGACCAATGCAGCAGAAATCTAATCGTTCTAGTTACTTACAGTGCTTTAAATGTGCACACTGGAGAGCCTTTGAAATGAGACCAATCTTTGCTGTCGTAAGTTCCAAGCAGGGTTATAGAATAAAATCAAATCTTGAGTTCCGTTGAATCTCAGCTTATACTTTTCTAGCGGTTGTACGCAAATCGACTCTTAATTTTGCTAATGCGATCAATTAAATATGTATGTTTGAAAGATTCCTTTTATGAAGATTTTGCAATGCGTTGGTGTTGTTACCTTCTGATTTACGCTGCATCGGCAAGTCTATATATATTTATTTATTTATGAGGGATATTGTTGTCAGAAATACGATTTGGTGAAGAGTTAATTTTTTCAAATTTTTAGTTATCGAAAAATACGTAGTGTTATTTGTAATTTATTGTATTCGTAATATTATTTTTTTATGATATTTTCCCGAAGTATTCTTGTAAGTGTGTGTGTGTGTTCGTGTGCGTATGTTGTATTTTTTTTAAATGTAATGAAATAGCACTTTGCTCTTAGCATTTAACTTCCCAATTTTTCTATCGGTAACATAAAATAATTAATCCTGAATAACCTTAAACAAAAGCATCAATCAGAACAACATAACGTATTTCAAGGAATTGAGTTTTATTGCCCCTTATATTATCTTTAACCATTTTTATGAAAAAGGTGTTTGAATAACCTTAAAATAATAATGAGTTTTTAAAATAGTTTTAATACTTGTGAAAAATTAAAATTATTGTAATTAAATACTTTCGCTTCAATTTCATTTCTGTGAACGCTGGTGACTTTCGCCTATCTGTGAAGGCTTTCGTATTTTAATGAATTACCCTTACTCATATGAGTGATATCATTTATTTAATATAAGCATCGATCTTTTAAGATTCAATGCTCAATTTATAAACACATAAAACAGTCTGCGCCAAATTTTGCAGCCTATATCGTGTATTTTTGACCATTGCCACAAAAATTCTCAATAATTACTGCAATCCCAAGACTTTTAAGGTATTTTTAATTTTTTTTCACGTGTGGGAACACAAGCTTTTAAAAATATGATGGATACCTATCTGACGGCTAACAAATTTCGACATTTTAGGAAATATGTCATGACTTCATGCAATTCATATTTTTCCCTCACAATACCAGCTCTTTTTCAAGAAATAAACACTTGGCAATCGTATGGCCATACTTTACGTCATAATTTGTAACTTTTTTCCTGTAGTGGGTTTTGACTGTAATGTGAAAAGTAAATAAAAAAATGTGTTTTTGAGTTAACAGCATGCATTTACAATGATAATCGCTCTTTATCCCATCATAATTTTTAACCATAATCGATTACTAGACGATGCTATGCTCATAAAAGTACACAGCCCACTATGACTATTTTTTTGTCAATATATGACTGAAGATTTGCGTTCGAGGAACCCTACGAAAAGATTGTGTAACAAACCAGATTGCACGAAAAACTGTGACTAAAAACAAGATCTCATTAATAAATAAGATCTTGGGCTCAATACAAATTAGTAAAAGATGATGACAGAACTTAATTTTCAAATTAATTGAATAAAATCGAAATTATAACTTTTTCATTATAATAATTGATTTTTTTATGATTTATTCAACCTTGCATTTTGTATTTTTAAACGTTTCTAAGGAAATGAATTTTAATTAAATGATTTGCTTTAGTTGTACCAAATTAAATTGTTATTCAAAAAACCTTAGAAATGTTTTTTTTTTCATTAAATGAATAGAATTTGTTTTTCGAAATATATAATTAAAATGTATTCATGTGATTAATGTAGTAAGCTTCGGTTTCCCATAATATTTTAAGTATTTAAACAGGAAAAACATTATTCATGAAAAAATGTCCAATGGTGCGAAAAATGATGTTCTGTCGATGATGACTTCATCAAGCGGTGAGCGGATTGCAGAAAGGAATGAAACATAAAGTAAATAAAAAGTCGCCTTTGTGAATACGTGACCAGAGTTAAACAATTTATTTAATGAAAATAGAACATACAAATCATTGTTTATTTGAATATTTTTGCAAAGAAAATAAACTTTTTCGACTGACAAACATTTCTTAAATCATTAGAAAAAGTAAAGGTCTGGGTTTTATTTATTTAAATTCGAATTTTGTTAGCATAGCTCTGATAATATCTTTATATTATACAATCATTTCATTTGAACTTACAGTTATTTTACAATCTGTGATTACAGCAAATAATCATAACTTTATTATATTGAGTGAAATAAATCTTTAATATATTTGGTATTGTCGTCGGAATCATATTTTGCCGTACAGTTAAAATTGATCACAGTGCTATTCGTACAAAATAATTATTATTAACAAACGATTATTGTTTGTTGTGTTATAGATTATAATTTTTACTAAAACACTTTTATATGTTGGTTCAACTTTCATTCCATATATCGTAATTGTACACTTTTAAATAAATCACTGATCTTATAGTCGAATAATAACAACGTGAGTTTCAAGGCGTCTCTACTGAGTCTACGACCGTTCGATTTGAACTCTTGATTATAACTGAATGGGGAGGAGTAGGATATCGGTTTTGGGCGTTGAAAGGTTATTGTTGCAATTATAGTATGTCATAGAGTAATAACATAGTACTCTATGACATATTGTCGAGTTAACATATCAGTTGCACCCATATATTATTGAAAAGGATGTGTTAATGACACTAAATTGTCTTACATTGAAATGTTTAAAACCTTCAATAATTAATTTAAAAACTTAATTACGCTCAAGTTGAGCCTAATAATGAGTTCAAACATAATTATTTTCAGAAAATTTAAACAAAAAAGTTCAAATATAACATTGATAAAATGAAATACTTAACGATTATTGACATATTTCGGGTAACGAAAACAAGGAGACGTTTTCAAAACAATCTGTTCTCTTAATAATCAATTCTTACAAAGAAAGTAAGACAACTTATTTTATTGCAAAATAAAAATACAAAATAAATAACAAACATATGTTAAATACATATTTATACAAAGTTCTTCAAAGAATTCAGAATGAAAGAAAATAATAAGATAACAATTACGCACAATGATTTTTTAATCTTTTAGTCAGCGGTGAGTGTTGAAAAACTAGTGTCGCTTTTTATTTTAACTGTACTATAGTGACATTTACTATACACATTTATATTACACTGTACAATAGTGACACAAAAAAAGAACACGTATTCAGAACAACGATAGCTTTTACCAACACTATTGTTTTCTTTCCCAAAATATTACAATGAAATGTCATTAAACTAAAATGATATAGAAGCTTTAAATACTTTAGTTTATGAGTAACAAATAAGAAATATGCGACTGTGACCAAAGGTAGTGCTACCTTCTCATCGCTTGAATAGAACTTTTAAAACTCTTGAGAAAGCAGGTACACACTAAAATACATCTTTACTACATATGTAAAAAAGGGGTTTCAATGTTATCAGTTATAAGAATTTCAAAGTTTTTTTATATTCACTCATACAAATCGAAATTTATTGGCAAGGTTGAAGGATTTCTTTCATGCCTGTGATATTTCATGTTTTTGTAAAACAACAGTGTAAGCAAATTAATGATTGGATTGGTATTAAATCGCACAAGTCTCAGTTGGAAGGCTTTTTTTCAGGATGCATCGTTTAATGCATTATTAATTTGTAAGAACAAACCGCTTTATAGTTGTTTTTGTCACATTTAAAGTTTTTCTCTTTCGTGTTTCTTTTTATGCCTTTTTAAGTTACCAAGCAAACCAGTTCTATAACTACACTGGTCACATTTAAAAGGCTTTTCTCCAGTGTGCGACAATTTATGCGTTTTTAAGTTACCAGACAAGGCAGTACTAAAACTGCATTGGTCACATTTGAAAGGCTTTTCTCCAGTGTGTGACATTTCATGCGTTTTGAGATTACCAGATACCGCTGTTCTAAATCTGCATTGGTCACATTTATAAGGTTTTTTTCCAGTGTGTGTCAATTTATGCGTTTTTAAGCTACCGGACACAGTAGTTCTATAATTGCACTGGTCACATTTAAACGGCTTTTCTCCGGTGTGTGACCTTTTATGTATTTTTAAATGACCAGACATAGCAGTTCTATAACTGCATTGGTCACATTTAAAAGGCTTTTCTCCTGTGTGGGACATCTTATGCAGTTTTAATTGACCAGATTGAACAGATTTATAACTGCATTGGTCGCATATAAAAGCCTTTTCTCCAGTGTGCGACATTTTGTGCGTTTTCAATCTTCTAGATACAGCTGTTCTAAAACTGCATTGGTCACATTTAAAAGCCTTTTCTCCAGTGTGTAACATTTTGTGCGTTTTTAATCTACCAGATACAGCTGTTCTAAAACTGCATTGGTCACATTTAAAAGGCTTTTCTCCAGTATGTGACATTTTATGCCTTTTTAAAATATAAGAACGAGAAGATTTATAGCTGCATTGGTCACATTGAAAAGGCCTTTCACCAGTATGTGACATGTTATGCGTTTTTAAGCTACTAAACAAAGCAGTTCTATAATTGCATAGGTCACATTTAAAAGGCTTTTCTCCGGTGTGGGACATCTTATGCAATTTTAATTGACCAAATTGAACAGATTTATAATTGCATTGGTCGCATTTAAAAGCCTTTTCTCCAGTGTGCGACATTTTGTGCGTTTTCAATCTTCTAGATACAGCTGTTCTAAAACTGCATTGGTCACATTTAAAAGGCTTTTCTCCAGTGTGTAACATTTTGTGCGTTTTTAATCTACCAGATACAGCTGTTCTAAAACTGCATTGGTCACATTTAAAAGGCTTTTCTCCAGTGTGTGACATTTTATGCCTTTTTAAAATATAAGAACGAGAAGCTTTATAACTGCATTGGTCACATTGAAAAGGCTTTTCTCCAGTGTGTGACATGTTATGCGTTTTTAAGCTACTAGACAAAGCAGTTCTATAATTGCATAGGTCACATTTAAAAGGCTTTTCTCCAGTGTGTGACGTTGTGACAGTTTTAGTGATTTTTCCAGAATGTAGTAACGTTTCAGTCTGAGAACAAAAACAATATTTTTTATTACATTTGTCTAATTCAAAACTTTCCTTCAGTTTTTTTGTATTTAAAATAAAAAACGTTGTTAAAAAATTGCATTTTCACAAATGAACATTTTAAGAGCTTTATTATTCTGGAAGAACAGTGAAATTTTGTTTTAATTATTTGATGTAAACAAATAAGATAACTGAAAAAAACGTTTGTTATAAACACCAGTTTCTACAAATAATGTCACAATTTTTAATAAACTCAATATAAAGAGGAAATGATAGCAAGACATGTTTGGTAATAGTTTATCATTGTAATATAGAAAGGTGACAAGGTCTAAAATTCAATGGCAAAGGAAACGAAAAATCAAACAGCACTGAACTATTACTACAATTTTTATATATTATATGTTTTTTTAAATAAACCTTTTTGACAAAAAAAAAACTTATAACAGAGGTAACGAACCGTTTGTTTGTATTCAAACAAATGTTTTTCGGGAAATAAATAAGAGCTTGGAATACCTTTCTAGACTGTTTTTCATGTTCAATTATTTTTTCGTGAACTTCGTGTGCCTCGTGTTTGATGTCAATTGAATGATCTTCATGCCAAATGTCATTCATTATATTTTGTTGACTATCGCTATCACAAGAATCCTGATTGATAGATGACAATATTTCGTGTGAAGGTTCTATTTTGATATCCGTTTTAAGCTTCTCACTTAATTTTTACATGAAAACAAAAATAAAAAGTTAAATAAAAGCCCCAAGTTCTCATTCTTGTGATTTACTTTAACGATCAAATAAATATATTATCATGTTTAGAAACTATGGGTAAATAAATGCATTCGCATTTGAAAAGGAAAAGTAGAAATTTGCGTGAAGGCATCATTGTTGCTCTGAGATCAAAAAAAATAACGATTATATGTTCAGAAAAGAAGATTTTGAAAGGGAGGTATTTCATTATATTCAAACACAAATATTATCCCCGCGTTTACAAATACATTGACGACGCTGGCCATAGTAGAAGATGAGCATCACAATCTAAGCCAGGGTTTCTTAAACTATGTTCTGTGGAGGGAAAGTTGGTGTTCCGCGGGGCCAGACTGGGCGTTCCGCTAAAAGTGGTATTGTTTTATGCGCTGCAACACATTTCAACACATTCTACTCCATATTGCAAAACAATAAATGGAGTATCTCCACATACTCTATGACGTCAAGTTTCTAGATAGAGGTGGTGATATTGAATAGGAATTGGATACGGCAACAAAAATTGTGCCAAATTTCTATCGTCGAGAATGGAGGAATATCTTGTCACTCGCCGAGCGTATGAAAATGATATTGTTTTTGCCTGCAATTTAACTCCATTGCCAAGATTTACAGAAAAACTTTTATAAACATTGTCATTGATGTGACAAAAACAGCTTGTGTCAAATATTCAGCAAATTATTGCATTAATTCTGGAGGATAAAGTCTGCGAGAATTTTCATAACGACTGTGGAAAGGAAAAAGGACGTAACGCACACAATCAAATACAATTTTACAGGAGGCACAAAAAAATGTGTTTTGATGATTTTGGGCCGTATGCAAATTATGAAACATACACAACCTGGGAGTGCACAGAGACTTCTAAACTGGTGTTTAAAAGTCTTCGTGACAACATTTTGATAATTGACATTATCTAATATTAAATAAATTAATAAATAACAAGGTTCTATATAAATAATAATAATTACGAAGTGTTCCCTTTTAGGGTGTTCACTGTCAATACTTGGTGGAAAGGCATTATATTAATAAAAACACAATAATCCTTTGTACTTCATTCCACTTTATTTAATATGTCAGGACCGGTTTCGCTCATTGCGAGCATTGTCAACTGATCAGTTGACAATGCTCGCAATGAGCGAAACCGGTCCTGACATATTAAATAAAGTGGAATGAAGTACAAAGGATTATTGTGTTTTTATTAATACGAAGTGTTCCGTTAAAATTCCTTGACTTGCAAAGTGTTACGTTTCAAAATAAGTTTGAGAAACCCTGATCTGGGGCTTATGGCTTAATTTTACAAACCTGTTTTCCTCGTCAAATTTCAATACAGCATGGCTAGTAACATGCTGCTCGAGCAAGTGTGATGATGAGAATACATCGTAACAAACACGGCAAACAAAGTTGCGCTCATAGTAAACACCATTATTAAGCATTATTACAACGTTCACTTCCGAAGGTACATTTTTTTTTTTTAAATGGTTTATACAAGACGTCGAAGATAAATCATGTAGATGACGAGTTATCGTTGGTGGTTCAATGAGATCTTCATAGTTTGTATTAGTAGCCTGATGCTGAAACAAAAAGAAAACAAAATACGTTGTGTATTTAATTTTAATTTCATATAAATTGTTGGAATTGCCAATGTCTATTTGAGGCATCTGCAACCCGTGGTCCAAGTGGAGGTTTTGTGTAGCTCTTTCGGGGTTTCTTGCTTTCAATTGATTTTTTATTTAGACAGCGCTAGCCGAATGATCAAAACAGAGCGAAATAATACATAATCAAAACGAAGCGGCTGTTATTCAATCAGACAATAAATCGGAAATCTAAAATAGAGTGGCCCATCAAAGAGATACAATTTTTTATTCGTCCCACCAAATTATTTCTGTCGGACACCTCTGGTTTAATTGATGACGCTTAACATTGTGTTACAATCGCTAAGAAAATGAATTTTACTGCGAAACCGCTGAAAGCAGGTTGATTTGGAAATATGTAATATTTTTCATTAATGAAATGTCTATTTCTCAGGTAGAATAAATATTTTTATTTGCTCAAAGCAGCTACTTGCAAGAAAAGCTTTCAATGCATAAAATACCAAAGTACTGAGCGACGTTGTCTTACTGATTGTCTATTAAAAAGCCCGCCAACGGTCATCGTCTATTATTTTGAGGTTATGACCGCTGCACGTGTCACCCACGTAATAAACATAACGATGTATTTATATGATTTGTTAAACAGCTGAGTGACTAAACAGTGTTTTGGATAACCTTAGTAGTGTCGTGATGGTCTTTATCGTCAACAATTTCTTCCTGCTTCACGAGCGTCTCGACTCTAATATCAATCGAGTGTTCATTCTCTTTGATTTGACGATTATCGCTGTTATGAGCGTTGTAAGACATGTTTGTTGGCTGTAATTCATCGTCTGGTTCGATTTTGATATCCATTGTAAAAGGATTTTGATTAAGACAGTCATAGTCAAAGAAAACGCTTTATAAAATATGGTTAACCATAGACAGTGTTTATGAAAAATTTACTAATCATCAATAGACAAACAAATCGATGTATGACTAGGGCTGCCAGGTGTCCCGGAATTGGAATCGCTGTCCCGTATCCCGGATGAGGAATACATTGTTGCGGAAATTTAGAGAAAACTATTTCACTTCGGTTCCTGGGTTTTTAGATTCGAAAATCAACAAATCGGACATATATCCCGGATTCACTTGCAAGAAACTTGGCAACCCTATGTATGACTAATCATGTCTCAACATCGAATTATAGAAAAAAGTAATTGCAATGCAAATGATTTGAAGTGATTAAACTTATGCGTAAAATTGTATCTTGTATTATATTTTATGTGATTCCAAATAAAGAAATGAAAATTAAGACAAATGGGTAAATTACTTGATCGTACAACTTAAAAGAAACAAAATATAAACCTTGAGACACCTTTATAAAAATTACGATTTTCTGGTATATGTCAAAATTGGCATTAGAATTTTCAAGCCATGCAATCAGCTTTTTACATTTTAAAAAAGAACTTCGAGGTGATGCATTGCGACAAAGAAATAGGCTCATTATTGTGTTAGTGGTATTATAGTGCAGTTTTACAAAATCTTTGTAGCAGTTTTAATGGTGTAGGCTTAACTACATAATATTTTCAAGGTAGTCAACAAGGGCATTTCTTGTACAAACTACAGTTACTAAAACTTTTTGCGAAAGATTTATAAAATGCATTTACAGCGCCTGCGTGTAGTGGTCAAACTTTTACACGAGCAAAAAGCCATTAAATAACTGGAATGAACCCGCTTTTGTTAAGTCGATGTCAAGAAATCTGACAGCCCAAGTAATAGTATAATATTTGTATACCTAATAAATGAGAAAACATGTTACATTTTTTCTGTGCTTCGACAGCATCAATCGAAATATTAACTGTTGAATCTTAAGCTGTAAGTGAAATAATTTCTATGCATCGTCGAAGATAAGCCAATAAAAAAAAATGTCTATGGTTACACAATTTTTTGACATAAACGTTTTCTACATGCTTAGCGTCAATTGTTGAGTCAATACACTGGAATGGACATCAAGTTAGAACCAGATGATGAGTTGCTGTCGTCGAATGGTACAACAGGGATCGACAACGATGCTGAAATGAACGTAGACATCTTTAGCGAAGGTCATTCAACTGACAGTGGATTTGGTGTATGTGTGAAGCAGGAATTAGACGAAGACGATAACAACAACGAAGAAAACGTAAGTTGAAATTAAACAGTGGAGTACACGACCGCAGTTATGTGTTTTAAAACATTACAGTATTGTGCTTCGAAGGAATTTATGTGTGCATTCTGTTATAGCAGAATTGGTTTGAACCAAGCCACCTACATTACTTACATTGTTTTGACAAATAACACGCTTGAAAGATTGAATTGTTCATATTCATATGTTCATATCATATTCTTACGTCAGTGTGTTCTTTATTTTTTTACACTGCAACCTCATCTCCTTTTAAGACTAAAATAAACTTTCTCATACCTTGTTTCCACAAAAATATGTCGAATTCAATCACAATAATCTTTTTACTACCAACTTTTAACTGTCAACGTACAAAAATTACATACGTCAGCGTGCTCGAGTTTGAAATTATTGTTGTTTACCCGAGATGCACAATCCGCGGCCCGTTTGTTCATTTATTGTGGCCTTCGGATGATTAATCTTGCAAGTAAAATATATAACATCGTTTTTTGTTGTGTAAATTATTTAATTTGAGTAAAACTAATAGTTTTTTAAAAAATAGGCATATTGGTCTTGCAACTCAATACGACAAATAATATTCTAAAGAGCTTTCGCTTAATTCTAAAGAATTAACTTAAATTTTATCGGTATAAGTTTGCGTTCAATTTTTAACTATAAGTTCAATATTTTTTGTAGGTTGTCGTTGTGGAGTCGCAAAAAATCAAGCAAGAAAATGAAGACAGTTGGGAAAAGTACAAAAAAGAATTCTGCGACGACGTCCGTTTCATCAAAGGAGAAAAAGTTGATGTCGTCGAGTGTTCATATGCTGAACGGAAACCAGAAAAGGTAATTGTTAAGCACGCCATGTAACGCGGTGGAACGG
This sequence comes from Himalopsyche tibetana, assembly GCA_030503985.1. Classification (NCBI taxonomy): domain Eukaryota; kingdom Metazoa; phylum Arthropoda; class Insecta; order Trichoptera; family Rhyacophilidae; genus Himalopsyche; species Himalopsyche tibetana. The sequence continues at coordinate 1,538,785 of JAPJYX010000027.1, read as the reverse complement.
CGTTCGGATTTTTCTTGATTTTTTATGTACAAATCAAATAAAATTTTATTTTTATTAACATTTTTTATGCTATTCAGAGAGAATAGTTGGCTTTAAAGGACGACACAAAAACAGGACTAGTTGAAGTTAATAGTCGCTCTCTCGCCTAAGTCATTATAGAATTAAAAAAATGGAAGGAAACTTTTAGACATCACAAACACCTATGCTTTCGAAAATCAATCGAAAAATGCTGTTCGTAATAGAAATCGAACCCGTGAGGTCCGGCACGAAAGTCTTACCGTTGCGCTATCGACCGCGACATCCTTACTTTAAAAAAAAAAGATTGGGCATGTGACTAAAATAGCAGTTCCTGTCAAGGGTACCTGTTTCGGGTCACGTAAAATTTTCCATGACATTACTTGAACGCATAAATTTTGTGATCCAAGACATTCTGAAACAATTTGTTCCCTATGGCCTAAATAATAGTATGTATTACGATCATTTCTTTGGTTCAAAATTGATTTAAAGTCTTGGATTTGTCTGAAAACGTTATATGGTAAAGAGCCGATTGTTAAATATTGTACTGCTCAGAGCATTTGTTGATTTTTCGAGTCTTTCGGTCTGAAGCCGTATTGTTTGTATTATAATCAATATGTTCGAATCTATATTTGATAACACGCTTGATTCAATTATTTTTTGACGAGAGCAAATGAATTACTTAAACTAACAAAAAGATCAATTTTATTCAGTAAATTATGTTTTATTTTATGTATAGTGTAGTAATTTAAATTTTTTTTTTTTAAATATTAGACAATGCGACCTATATGCATAAATACTTTCATCGTCATACAATTCCAATCTTCCCCTTACAAGTTAAATTAGTTAATACTTAATTTATTTTGTTCAATATATTTATTCATACAGGACATTTTACAATACAACAAAAACAACAAGAAAAAAGTCAATTCTGAATTGCAAAACTTTAAAGGAAATGTAATAGAAGATATGCATCCTGTAAAAGTAGAACACTTTGACGTTGGGGAGTGTTCATATGTTGAAAAAACTCCAGATCAGGTAATAAAATTGACATTCCTATATATGTAACATATAAATCGTATATGAAATGAGGATCATTCAATTGAGATCAAACACGAGACACTCGAAGTTCACCGTAAAATAATCTAACATGAAAATCATCAGCTTAGAAAAGTATTCTTCAATCTTATTTATTTGCAGAAAACAGTTGTTTGAATATGGACAAAGTTTTTTTTGCTTTAAACTTCAGTTATTTTAAGTGTTTTGTCAAAAATTTATATGAGAAACGAAATATTTAAGCTATTTTATTTTTGACGAATAATTTATAAATTCTTATACTTCGCAAAATGTTAATGACAAATCGTCAATCTCAAAATTTATAAGCTTGCAAGTAATGTATTATATATATAAGAAAAGCAATAATAATTCAGTGCTGTTTCATTATTCTTTTCTTACCTTCAAAATTAACTTGCCTTGCTATCCTTCCATTTTTAAAATGACATATAAATCGAGTAGAGTAATGTTTAATTTTTAAAAAATAGCGATATTATTTATAATCATCGTTGTTTCAAAACCTATTGTTTTACTCAGAATTAGTAATGATTTGTTCAAATCAAATAAGTTAATTCAAAATTTACTTTTCGTCAGTTATAATTAACGTTCATTTGTGATAATGTTTTTTTTGGAGCACCTTATTCATTAACAATATAAAAAAAAACGAAAAGACAGCCGTTTTAATAAAAGAAATGCGAATTAAAAATACTGTTTTTGCTTACAGACAGAAAAAATACTGCATTCTGGAAAAATGAGTTTCGATTGTGAACAGTGCACTTATAAAACTGTCCATTCAGATTCATTCAAATCCCATAAATTGACTTGCACTGCAGATGAGCTTTTCAAAGGTGACCATTGCAGTTACAGAACTGCTGTGTCTAGTAAAATGTCACACACCGGAGAAAAGCCTTTTAAATGTGACCAATGTAGCTATAAAACAAATCTATCTGGTCACTTAAAAATGCATAAAATGACACACTCTGGAGAAAAGCCTTTCAAATGTGACCAGTGCAGCTTTAAAACTGCCTTATCATCTAATTTAAAAAGGCATCAAATAATACACACTAGTGAAAAACCTTTCAAATGTGACCAATGCGACTACGAATGTGTTCAATCTGGTCAATTAAAAATACACAAAAAGTCACATTCTTCAGAAAAGCCTTTCAAATGTGACCAATGCAGTTTTAAAACTGCTTTATTTTGTAGTTTAAAAAGGCATCAAATTTTACACACTGGAGAAAAACGTTTCAATTGTGACCAATGCGACTATAAATCTGTTCAATCTGCTCAATTAAAAATGCATAAATTTTCACACTCTGGAGAAAAGCCATTTAAATGTGACCAATGCAATTATAAAACTGTGCGATCTGGTCATTTAAAAATGCATAAAGTGTCGCACACTGGAGTTAAACCTTTCAAATGTGACCAATGCAGTTATAAAACTGCCTTTACTGCTGATTTAAAAAGGCATCAAATGTTACACACTGGAGAAAAGCCTTTCAAATGTGACCAATGCAAATATAAAACTGTGCGATCTGATCAATTAAAAATGCATAAACTGTCACACACTGTAGAAAAGCCTTTTAAATGAAACCGATGCAATTAGAGATCTGCCCTACCAGGCTAATAAAAAAGCATACAATGTGTATCCTGGTGATTAAAAAAAATAATAATTGTTAAAGCAATGCATCGGTCAACAGTGCAATTTTACGCCAATTGGTTGTATGCATGAAATTATAAGGCGTCGCGTTCTGATTTCTGAAAAAAAATATTATGTCACACTCTGGAGAAAAACTTTTACAATAATACTAATTTTACAACTGTTCGGTGTTTTAAAAAGCATTTAGTTCTAAGTAAGAGAGTAACTTTTAGAGTGTTGTATTTTCGTGCTTAAAAAAGCATTAGATCATGACGTTACGTTCTGTGACCGTGAATGGTTTGTCATTTAAACTCATTTTTTACGTCAAATATGTTTTAAATTCATAGGTTTCCGAAGATTTTCGAGTTAGGCGGTGACCAATCTTAATAGCAGTAGCATTTTAGGAATTCAACTTGGAGTGACGACGGTAAAGATTAAACGAAATAAGTAAACGATCAGTTAAAGAAAGCTTTGTTTCAATCCACCATAACAAGTCTGAACATAACTGAAAATTTAATCTTTGAACATTAAAGCATTAAAATTATACTAACAAAAGAAATATTTTAAGCAATAAAAATTATGAATCAAAAATCAATAGCCCACTTTATATTATGCTTTCCATCGATATGTCAGAACCTTCAGATACTAAACAAATTTGTTATTAGCGTTCTTTGTTTGCATATGAATAGAATGCTGTTTAGTTATGCAGTTCACGTGAAATACTTTAGCGCAATCCAAGCATTGAGTCTTTACATTGTCTTTGATATTCATTCTGCACCTGCTGTATCTCTTCAGAGATACAGCAGATTTGTGCTTGGACTGTTTTCAATTATGAATCGTAGTTGTCGCTCGTTTCTGACACTTTTTTCCTATTTATTTCAATATTTCGTCTTTTCTCTTTAAGTATTTGTTTCTTAACATTATTTTTATCTTCAATCCTAATTTTTACCCGTAACTTATCTTCAAGAGCCTGCTGACACTCTTTTGAGGATATGTTAAAAGCCGCACTTGATACTCTGTTATAGCTGGAGAGCAAATTGATGTTCCTGGAATAGGTGTAAGAAAATGATCCGAGTCTGGTAAGTATGGGCTTTCTACTGATTCCCATTTTCGAATAACGTCTTCAGCAGAGGAAGGTGTCGTTACAACTACGTTTTTGTGGACGTTCCTATGTGAAGCATCGCTAGTAAAATGCAGTGGCATAACAACTTCTGTTTTAAGGATGTTGGTATGTGAAGTATCTTCAGGACAATAGAGTGGTATAACAGCTTCTGCCTTAATGATGTCAATAAGTGAAGCATCATCAGGATAATGTAGTGGTATTACAACTTCTGTTTTGACGATATCAATATGTGAAGCATCATCAGAAGAATGCAGAGTCATTACAGCTTCTGCATTGAGGATGTTACTGTGTGAAGTGTCTTCAATATAATCTAGTAGTTCTGTTTTGATGATGTCAATATGTAAAAGATCTTCAGTATAACTCGGTGGCATTACAGCTTCTTCTTTGAATATGCTACAATGATAAGTCTCTCCAGTATTAACCACAGCATCGGTTACCCTACAATTCGTTTGAGATTCGTAATATTCCCAAATTTTAAACAGCATGTGAAACTCTTTGTTGTTATTTTCTCCGATACTATCATGAGTCCTTTCAAACATTCTAATTTTTTCACTACCCACAATATGTTGGAACTGGTCAAATGCCATTACAGGGTTACCAGCGTCAATATCGTTATAATTCACCGTTAGGTTCCTCGATGCCAAGCATTTTGAATAGTCTACTGCATCTGGATTGAATGGTTGCAAGCCACAAGATCGAAATCCATTTTGTATGCAAGTTTTATTTATTTTACTCATAACTTTTTTTAAAACCATTAATAAGTTCTCTTTGTTGATTAGTTTCCCTTCGTTTTCTATTCTCCAATCACGCGCAGATGATTTCCATAATTGTTTAACTGGCCTGAAGAGAGCATCATTAGCTGGCTGCAGAATATGCGTGGAGTCCGGGTAAAGGGAGATGATTTCTATTTGCAGAGAGCTCGCTATCAAACTTAGATTGTAACTTAAATGGGATCGGTGGCCATCTACAAATAATATTACTGGGAATTCGATCTTTTTCTCCATCAAATGTGGATGAAAAATATGCCGTATAAAAAACTGAAAAGAGTCGGCTGTCATCCACCCAGATTGGCTGAGAGCTATCCCCCATTCAGATGGAACAGAGTGTCTTATTCGATCTGGAAGTCTCTGGTATGGATAAACTATAGTCGGGAAGCAAATTGTCTCATCAGCCGACATGGTAAATAAAACTGTTATAGATTTTTTGGATTTGCCCTTATCTATTACTTGTGCGTTTTTTTCTTGCGTTGTATCGTAAACCCATCCTTTTAAAGGACATGTCTTGAAACCTGATTCATCTGCATTGAATATACGAGACGGATGCTGTAATATATTTTCCAACCCTTGTTTTCGTAGGTAGTCGAAAATGTGACGGAACCATTTCCTGATTTTACTTTCAGATACGCAGGCACTGGCTTCTGTCAGTGCTTCGCTTTTTATTTCAGAGACTTTTGGATGTCTTTTTAAAAATCTTTTAAGCCAACCACGTCATGTAAACACACAAATTCAGATAAAGCCTCTCATATATGAAATTGATGTATTTTTATTGTAAAATATTTGGCATTATAGATAGCTTGTGCCAATGTATCAAATATTTGGAAAATGGAAAATCATAATACATAAACTAGAAAAGGTTTTTTGACAGTCATTCTAGAAGATGAAGAGGAGAATTTACATCACAAACGCCTACATCTTACTGAGGTCTTTAAAAATCCGTAAATTCTTGAGATTTTGGAAGAACTAAAAAAAGATCACGCCGGTGCTTTTTGCAAATCGGAAAATTTTTGCGTTTTAGATATTGGGGTGAAATTGATTAAAAAATCTCAAGATTTCAAAATAGCCAGCCAAAGATTCCCGTGTGTAAACGTTTTCTTTATTGCGGCTCAGATAAATGAATGTGGCCTATAGAAAAAAATAGTTCCTTGCCCTGAATAAGACCATACCAGGCAACAAAAAAGGGTATAACTGTAACTAATAATCAATATTTTTAATTTTAAAAAATAACTGGTCTATTATCCTTGAAAGGAGTTTCTCTAGGATTTGTAGTTATAAATTTGTGTGCCGAATCCAATACATCTTCTTTTGATCGTGGGAATCCTTTACTTTCCAAATCACAAATCCAATCTTTAATGTCCTGCTCTTCTTTTTTTGGCAGATATGGTTTGGGTCCGAAATCTGAATCGCCCTTGTCATTTGCCATATTGTAGTGTATGGTACTTCTTGGAATTCCTTATTTTTTAGATGCAGCCCTTACGCTTGCTCCGGCGAATATTTCTTCTTTTGCTTTATCTAGAAGTTCTTTAGTGTAATGTGGTATTTTTGGCATTATGTCAACTCTGACACACGGTTTATAAAAGCGTCACAGTAGTTGTACAGTATTTGTTAAGTTATTGGACACTCGGTCAATTACTGAAAGGAAGTCATAGTTATAAAAAAAATCGAAAATAAGCATTTAATCATAAATCAGGCAGACACAAAGCTTGTACGGAGCGTTTTATTACTGCTAACACCAACAACTATTATTAAATTAATTATACACACTGACTTTTAGGTTAGTTTTTGAACTGCTCGCTAAATCTCAATTGATTTCAACTGTTTGTAGTCTCTCACGCTTTCCCGGGAAGTTTTGTCCTGAAATTCATTAAACTTTTACAAAAACAATTTCATTTGCTAAATCAAATACGCTTTTTTGCAACTTTCATCTGACATCGTATATAAGTTACTTAGTATTGCCATTTAGTGTTTTTAAGCTAAAACTAAAAAGTGTTAAAAACGATCATTTTTTTGTTTGGCAACCTTATATACGTAAAAAAATTGCCACCTCATCCTTAAAAATATATGAAAACTGATTTAAAAAATGAATGGAGGAATTATTATGGGCCGTAAATAAAAGTCGGCCCTAGGTGGCAGGACCATTCTTTCGCCTCTGGCTCGAAGTTAGAACTGGCGTAGGAAAGTTGAGGATTGAACAGAAAAGAGGAAATTGATAAATGCGATGAAAGTTTACCACGGGCGGCTATGCCAATAAGTCAATTATAATGAATAAACACATGATAATTCAAAAATATTTTTTTTTATTTACTATTATAGGCTCAATTTCATACAACAGAACGCATCAAATTTTACTTAACTTGGAGTATTAATTTTTTCTTCACTTTTGATAACGCGTAAAATAGCTATTATAGTCTATGGTAAAGCTACTTGCAGTGTAGTCTATGACTTTAACGTGATTTTTACTGTCAGCTATCAATACGGTAAATGGACATTAAAAAGGAATCGGATTATGAATTATCGTCTTCGGATATACCTGACAGCGGCGAAAATCTACAGAATAATATTATTGACTTCTGGAAAGAGGAATATTCCGTTAAGATCGAATATGAGTCGCCGGTGAGTCACGGTGAAATAATCGATAATGATGATGACTCAAAAAAGGTAATTTTTAACGCTATTTATTCGTTCATCAAATTATAAATTACTTTTCTAAATGTTAGAAGCATTTCGTGGCTTATATTCAATGTATATTTGCTGTCTGTTAATAAAGTGACTGCTCTATTTTGTAGTAAATATGATTCACAACAAAACAGGCTTCTCTTTCTTTACATGAAAAGTAACTAAATGCTATTAATGTCAATGCAGCTTTGTAAGAAATTCAAAAACGAATAAGAAAGTGCCAAAAAATAGTCTATGAATGACCCGTAGCTGCGTCCTTCAGCTATAATAGATTTAATGCAAGTGATCAGCGTTAACTGACCAGAGTTAGTAAAACATAATTAATAAGATAAGCGGCTGGCAAACAGACTGTCAGAACAACAACTTGGACTTAATACCAAACCGGTCGGTAAGCTCGAATCAATGTCTTAATCTGAGACGCTTGGTGAGCCCACTTATTGTTGATACAATCTATTTGAACTTCGATAGTTTAATTGCAAAACAGCTTATTTTTTGATAAATAATTCTTTGTTATGAAGAATAATGATCACAAAAACTTCGCCATTTTTAATCACTCATTAAGCCAAGCCAACTTTGGTTTCATCCTATCGATGTCTAATAATTTCGTGTTTTCTGATTTGTTTCAGTTTCAAAATGCCAATTCTAATTGTCCAGTTGCAATTGAACCAACATCAGCGAGCTCCTCCCGGAATCAATTACTTGCGACATCTTGCATAGAGGAACGATCCGTTAAAACAGAAACGTTAAAGCGTGAAAGTGTCGATGTAATTGAGCTGGAAAACGGTGTGTTTCGTGAACCTAATTTTGTATGCAGCGTTTGTTGTCATATATTAACATCAACAATCTTACTGCATCAACATGTGACTCTTCATGGTCAATCCAGTTTTGATGGGAAAAAGAGGTTTGTGAAATTAAACAGTTAACAGAAAAAACGTTTGAACGTTATTCAGAAACACTGCTGTCGTATCGTTAGAATATGCACTAAATTTGGATCGTTTAAAAAATGTACATTCACCCAAATTTTGTAACATACGACCCGGGATTCACCTATAACCGAATGTTTTGTCTTCTGCTTATTCATTTAATCGTAATTTTGTTTTCAAAGAAAGCTTACTTTGAGTGTATAAATAGACAGTGTTATAATATCGCAGACCAAAAATACCAAGTTTGTTTAATTTGTTGACTAAATATTTAACAATCATTTGCTTTAGAAATTCGATATAGCTTAGAGCATTTCGTATTTCAATATGATTTTTGTATACCATAGATGTTTCCATTATTAAAATCCATTATTAAAATGGAGCATACAAAGTTAATCTAGCAGCTTCTTTCTATTTTTGCTTTATCTGTTTTCATGTCAATTATAAGTGAGATGTTGGAAATGGATGTCAAAATTGAACCGGAGGATAAATTACTGTCATCAAGTTACTCGTGTGATAACGATAGTTACCAAAATAATGTGAGTGACATCTGGAAAGTGGATCATTCGATTGACATCAAATACGAGGCACTCTCCTCAGATCACGAAAAAGTAATAAACGATGAAAGTCAACACAAGTCTAAAAAGGTATACTTTAAAATCAATTACTCGTAGATCACCTCGTAGCTTAACTCTTAGATTAGTATTGGAACCATCAAGGATCTTTTTGTGTGTGGTTACCAAATACAAATACATAGATTATTTGGCGTTAAATCGCTTGAGCAAAGCTCATTTTATTTCGATGTCACATGCAAAGAATGTTAGAATCTCATATAGATCTATTATCAATATAAGAGAAGGTGTATTTTTATTTATTTTTAACTCATGCCATTAAGAAGGCTCCAATCTTTAGACGCGTGTAGTGAAACACCTTACCCGTAAACAGCATTAGGTTTTTTTTTTTAATAATTCAACAATTTTCATTCAGAATAACAAAATTAGTTACAATGAACGCAATTCAACGTGATCATTCTTTAATGTAGTGTATAAATAAAATTATACACTACATTCAAATAAACTAGATTCTAGTGAATTGCCAAACAATTATTTATGTATACTTTTGATAATGTGAGAGTCGTTGCCAAAAATTTAGTGGTGAGGCTGCAATAAGTAAAGCTTCGTTTATATCGTATATAAAAATAACTTGAGATAAACAGATTATTGTTTTTTCTATACTGTTACAGACACATCAAGTAACACTTGAAGACGCATCTAAAAGTGAGTCTTTTGAATGTGACCAGTGCAATTTTATAGCTGCCGGTTCGTATCTCTTCAAAAAGCATAAAATGACGCACAAAAAACCTTCCATATGTGACCAATGTAACTTTAAAGCTGGCAGTCGTTTCCTCTTACAAAAACATAAAATGTCGCACAATGAAAAAAACTCTTTCAAATGTGGTCAATGCATTTTTAAAGCTTCCAGTTCTTATCTCATAAAAAAGCATAAACTGTCACACATTGACGAAAAACCTTTCAAATGTGACCAATGCAGCTTTGAAGCTGTCAGTAGTTACCACTTGACAAAACATAAAGTGTCACACGCTCAGCAAATTTCTTTTCGGTGTGACCAATGCAGCTTTGAAGCTGCCAGTTCTTATCTTTTCCGAAAGCATAGAAAGTCGCATATTGATGACAAGTCTTTCAAATGTGACCAATGCATTTTTGAAGCTGTCAGTGATTACCTCTTGAAAAAACATAAAATGTCACACACCGAAGAGAACTCTTTTAAATGTGACCAATGTACCTTTCAAGCTGCCAGTTTGTATCTCTTAAAAAAGCATCAAGTGTCGCACACTGAAGAAAAACCTTTCCAATGTGACCAATGCAGTTATAAAACTGTGTTTGCTTATCTCTTAAAATCGCATCAAGTTTCTCACACTAAAATTAAGCCATTCGAATGTGACCAATGCGATCATAAAGCTGCCCAACTCAGCGACCTCAAAAGACATAAAATGGTACATGCCGGAGAAAAGTCTTTCAAATGTGACCAATGCAGTTATATAGCTGTCCGGGCTGATTACTTAAAAAAGCATAAACGGTCGCACTTAAAAGTGAAGCATTTCGAATGTGACCGATGCAATTACAAAACTACCCAACTTCGTAATTTAAAAATGCATAAAAGTCGCGAACAAAAGAAAAAGCATTTTTCATCTCAACTATGCAGTTATTAAACTGTCCACCCTAGCAACCTTATAAATAAAAAAATATAATAAAAATAAGCTCTTATTTCAGTGTACTAAAAAGTTCAAAATAATTCCGATATCCATTCCCTCAAAATTATTCCCTCGTCTGAGCAACACCCTGACCAGATAACACTCTTCAGCACAGTAAGTCGGATCGTTGACTCCAGAGAATTGGGAAACAAACCATCTCTCACATTCTACTATCGCTAGTAGTCGACAGTAGATTAGAGTTATTAATTTCGGAATAATTGTCTCATATGACTAAAAGTAAAGCGCGCGGCTAAAATATTTATCTCAAACTTAATGTTCAATATAATTTCAAATAAATTAAAGGCGGACAAAAATAAATATTTAAAGCTTAATGTACAATATAATATCAAGTTAATTTAAAGCGAGCGAAAATACTTATCTAACACTTAATCTACAATATTATATCAAATAAGTATAAAACGGATAAATGTATGTATCTAAAACTGAATCTACAATATAATATCAAGTAAATTTAAGACGGGCAAAAATATTTATCTAACACTTAATGTACAATATAATATCAAATAAATTTAAGCCTAGCGAAAATATGTATCTCAAACTTAATGAAAAATATAATTTCAAATAAATTTAAGCTGGACGAAAATATTAATCTACAACCAATGTTCCCTTTGCAAAACAGATAACTGTTTAATCGACACATGTCACCGCATTTTTAATGTTCAATCGACAGTTAAAGATTCGATATCCTGCACTTATATTCCATAACACTATCGTTTTAAATCATAATCTTATAATAGAAATATAGTGCTTTAATATTAAACTGTATTAAGACCGATTAATGCTTTCACAAAGGCGTGAGATCATTTTAAAACTGCTGACGTTTGCGTTAAATTTTGACATTTCACAAATCCCGACAGCAGGGTCACGTCTTGGCGACTAACAGAGCAAGTGAGGAAAAAGCTTATAATAAAAACACCACAAGCTCTTGAGAAAAGATTTTTAAATGTAACCATGACAACCCGATCCGAAAAAACAACAAATTAACTACCTATTCAAGAAAGAAACTTCTAACATATGACCAGTTAATTGAAAATAAATTGATGAAGCTCTACGAGAACCAATATCAACATACAGATTGTATTACACTGAAAATTTATTTGTTTTTTTTATTTAACAACTGCCTTTTCCTTGTGCCCTTAAAATATACATATACATTCATGTTTTCAGAAGACAAGTTCTATAATGTGCAATTTCATAACCCTTTAAAATATATTATTAAGCTTATAACGATGAAAAGCGGCTTTACTGTCATACATGCGAATTAAATCTGCTATTCTCGGGATTAATAACAAACGAATAATGATATTTCGGAAGTGAAAGTATTTGGTAAATAAATTTTACTTCTGAAAGTTACGTTATCCAACATCTATTCAATTATGAGAAAATGTTATTGCACCTTAATAAATCAAAAGTATATGTGCTGTGGTCTACAATATATTGATGTCCCAAAAGCATCTATGCCTTTGTTGGTTAATTGCACTGTTTACAACAAAACAAGATGTATTGATTTCTATCATTTTTCATTTTTTTTTATACATTCTATCCAATCATGATGATCACTTTATATATCTTCCATATAATTCATTTTCACTTTTAGGGTGTTCACTGTCAATACTTGGTGGAAAGGCATTATATTAATAAAAACAATAATAAAAAGTCATCCCAGATTCATAATAAAGATGACTTTTTAATTATATGTTAGTTGTGTTGAACATTTTAATTTTGTGTTATTTTAGAATCACTTTAATGTAATTGGCAATTTCTTTTCAATGCCAACTGTTGTGTATAACTTTTCAATTTTGTATAAATAGCATTGTTAAATTATATTTCTTATCAGTTGACAATGCTCGCAATGAGCGAAACCGGTCCTGACATATTAAATAAAGTGGAATGAAGTACAAAGGATTATTGTTTTTATTAATATAATTCATTTTATTTTAATATAATAAGCGTAAGTGTGTTTTTTGAATCATCTGTGCTTTCATACAAATTTCAGTCAAAACTTTGTAGCACTGGCGGTTTCTGTAAATTTCAGATGGACAAGGTTATAATAGAAGTTAAGTTATTTCTAATTAACTCTGAAGGAATATTTTTAACAATATTTTATTAACTTTTCCGTTTCTAAGCTCAAGAAATGCGACCCCAATACCAACATTTTCGTAAATATCTATTTTAATATGGGTGATACGATGTTTATAATTAAGGTATTCTTATATCATAGTTTTTTGGACCTTTTGTAGTTTATATAAATACGCGATAACGCTTATCAGCTGATTAGCGCCCGCAATAACGATTGTTCGTATGATAATTTGGAACGCTGGGAACACTCTTCAGTAGTCAATTCATATGTGTGCTGACATGACGTCTTTTTTACGCGCAACTTAAAATATGATTATTTATTAAAAAACCACAGATTTTTATAAAAAAATGTATGAGGAATAATGCAAAGAAATAATTTTAAGCCCTTGGACTATTTTTTTTTTTGAAATTCATAAGAATAAGGGTAATAATGAGGAAACCACTGGGGTCAAAAAAGACCCCATCGGCTGAGAAGTATTTTTCTAGTCTCCGAGCCGCAAGAGTTAATAGTTATATCATGCCAGTACCATTGCCCACATCTTTTTTGATGCAGCTGTCCACATAGAACCTTGTAGCACTCGGCTCGCGAATTACCATTAAAACTGCCATTTTTGGATTTAAAAGTAATCCAATAATGATACTTTAAAAGTGAAGGTATTGTTTATAGCATTTTTTCTTTCAAATGTTACTTTTCTCAGGATAGATATTATTGTAATTAAGTTTTTAGATAATGCGTTTATGCCTTCCACTATCTTTTGAAAGTATATATGTTATTGTCAGTCAACTAAACTGCTTACAACAAAACAAGATAAATAAGTTAATGCTAACATTAGGCCAATCAAAAATAATAAAATTAAAGCTTATGTTCAAAAATTTAAAAAATAAACGAAATTTATTTACTTGATCATGGCTTAAAATGTATAAAGTTCAAGATTTATTCGTACAGTGACAATAAAATATTTTATTTTTTAACTGTAGGTTATTCGGAGAATACTAAAAATATTTGATTTTAATGTTAACTAGCTGTAAGCCCGTTGCCCAGCAACGTGAGATTTTTGTTGCATAGTATTTAATTTAATTTAATTTTATGTTATTTTATTTTATGGTATTTAATTTTATTTTATTTTATGTTATTTTATTTTATTTTATTTTATTTTATTTTTATTTATTTTATTTAATTTAATTTTATTTAATTTAATTTAATTTTATTTTATTTTATTTTATTTTATTTAATTTAATTTAATTTTATTTTATTTTATTTTATTTTATTCCATGTTATTTTATTTTATTTTATTTTATTTTATTTTATTTTATTTTATTTTATTTTATTTTATTTTATTTTATTTTATTTTATTTTATTTTATTTTATTTTATTTTAATTTATTTTATTTTTATAGTTAGCAGAAATTTCGTAAATTATTTAATATTTGAAATAATGTTTAAGTTTGCCAACAACAATTTTTCGTAGTAGCAGGAACTTCGGAAGTACTTAATTTTTAGAATAATGTTCAAGTTTGCTGACAACTATTTTTCGTAGTAGCAGAAATTTCGTAAATTATTGATTTTTTGGAATAAAGTTTAAGTTTGCTAACAACCATTTTTCGTAGTAGCATAAATTTCGTAAATTATTGAATTTTTGGAATAATGTTCAAGTTTGCTAACAACCATTTTTCGTAGGAGCAGAAATTTCGTAAATTATGTAATATTTGGAATAATGTTCAAGTTTGCTAACAACCATTTTTCGTAGTAGCATAAATTTCGTAAAATATTTAATTTTTGGAATAATGTTCAAGTTTGCTAACAACCATTTTTCGTAGGAGCAGAAATTTCGTGAATTATTGAATTTTTGGAATAAAATAAAAGTTTGCTAACAACCATTTTTCGTAGTAGCATAAATTTCGTAAAATATTCAATTTTTGGAATAAAGTTTAAGTTTGCTAACAACCATTTTTCGTAGTAGCCAAAATTTCTTAAATTATTGAATTTTTGGAATAAAGTTTAAGTTTGCTAACAACCATTTTTCGTAGTAGCAGAAATTTCGTAAATTATTGAATTTTTGGAATAATGTTCAAGTTTGCTAACAACCATTTTTCGTAGGAGCAGAAATTTCGTAAATTATTTAATATTTGGAATAATGTTCAAGTTTGCTAACAACCATTTTTCGTAGTAGCATAAATTTCGTAAAATATTCAATTTTTGGAATAAAGTTTAAGTTTGCTAACAACCATTTTTCGTAGTAGCCGAAATTTCGTAAATTATTGAATTTTTGGAATAAAGTTTAAGTTTGCTAACAACCATTTTTCGTAGTAGCAGAAATTTGTAAATTATTGAATTTTTGGAATAATGTTTAAGTTTGCTAACAACCATTTTTCGTAGTAGCAGAAATTTGTAAATTATTGAATTTTTGGAATAATGTTCAAGTTTGCTAACAACCATTTTTCGTAGTAGCAGAAATTTCTTAAATTATTGAATCTTTGGAATAATGTTCAAGTTTGCTAACAACCATTTTTCGTAGTAGCATAAATTTCGTAAATTATTGAATTTTTCGAATAATGTTCAAGTTTGCTAACAACCATTTTTCGTAGTAGCAGAAATTTCTTAAATTATTGAATCTTTGGAATAATGTTCAAGTTTGCTAACAACCATTTTTCGTAGTAGCATAAATTTCGTAAATTATTGAATTTTTCGAATAATGTTCAAGTTTGCTAACAACCATTTTTCGTAGTAGCATAAATTTTGTAAAATATTTAATTTTTGGAATAATGTTCAAGTTTGCTAACAACCATTTTTCGTAGTAGCAGGAATTTCGTAAATTATTGAATTTTTGGAATAATGTTCAAGTTTGCTAACAACCATTTTTCGTAGTAGATGAAATTTCGTAAATTATTGAATTTTTGGAATAATGTTCAAGTTTGCTAACAACCATTTTTCGTAGTAGCAGGAATTTCGTAAATTATTGAATTTTTGGAATAATGTTCAAGTTTGCTAACAACCATTTTTCGTAGGAGCAGAAATTTCGTAAAATATTTAATTTTTGGAATAATTTTTAAGTTTGCTAACAACCATTTTTCGTAGTAGCATAAATTTCGTAAAATATTCAAATTTTGGTATAAAGTTTAAGTTTGCTAACAACCATTTTTCGTAGTAGCCGAAATTTCGTAAATTATTGAATTTTTGGAATAAAGTTTAAGTTTGCTAACAACCATTTTTCGTAGTAGCATAAATTTCGTAAATTATTTAATATTTGGAATAATGTTCAAGTTTGCTAACAACCATATTTCGTAGTAGCATAAATTTCGTAAAATATTCAATTTTTGGAATAAAGTTTAAGTTTGCTAACAACCATTTTTCGTAGTAGCTGAAATTTCGTAAATTATTGAATTTTTGGAATAATGTTCAAGTTTGCTAACAACCATTTTTCGTTGGAGCAGAAATTTCGTAAATTATTTAATATTTGGAATAATGTCCAAGTTTGCTAACAACCATTTTTCGTAGGAGCAGAAATTTCGTAAATTATTTAATATTTGGAATAATGTTCAAGTTTGCTAACAACCATTTTTCGTAGTAGCAGAAATTTCGTAAAATATTTAATTTTTAGAATAATGTTTAAGTTTGCTAACAACCATTTTTCGTAGTAGCATAAATTTCGTAAATTATTTAATATTTGGAATAATGTTTAAGTTTGCTAACAACCATTTTTCGTAGTAGCATAAATTTCGTAAAATATTCAATTTTTGGAATAAAGTTTAACAACCATTTTTCGTAGTAGCAGAAATTTCGTAAATTATTGAATTTTTCGAATAATGTTCAAGTTTGCTAACAACCATTTTTCGTAGTAGCAGAAATTTCGTAAATTATTGAATTTTTGGAATAATGTTCAAGTTTGCTAACAACCATTTTTCGTAGGAGCAGAAATTTCGTTAATTATTTAATATTTGGAATAATGTTCAAGTTTGCTAACAACCATTTTTCGTAGTAGCAGAAATTTCGTAAATTATTGAATTTTTGGAATAATGTCCAAGTTTGCTAACAACCATTTTTCGTTGGAGCAGAAATTTCGTAAATTATTTAATATTTGGAATAATGTCCAAGTTTGCTAACAACCATTTTTCGTAGGAGCAGAAATTTCGTAAATTATTTAATATTTGGAATAATGTTCAAGTTTGCTAACAACCATTTTTCGTAGTAGCAGAAATTTCGTAAAATATTTAATTTTTAGAATAATGTTTAAGTTTGCTAACAACCATTTTTCGTAGTAGCATAAATTTCGTAAATTATTTAATATTTGGAATAATGTTTAAGTTTGCTAACAACCATTTTTCGTAGTAGCATAAATTTCGTAAAATATTCAATTTTTGGAATAAAGTTTAACAACCATTTTTCGTAGTAGCAGAAATTTCGTAAATTATTGAATTTTTCGAATAATGTTCAAGTTTGCTAACAACCATTTTTCGTAGTAGCAGAAATTTCGTAAATTATTGAATTTTTGGAATAATGTCCAAGTTTGCTAACAACCATTTTTCGTTGGAGCAGAAATTTCGTAAATTATTTAATATTTGGAATAATGTCCAAGTTTGCTAACAACCATTTTTCGTAGGAGCAGAAATTTCGTAAATTATTTAATATTTGGAATAATGTTGAAGTTTGCTAACAACCATTTTTCATAGTAGCAGAAATTTCGTAAAATATTTAATTTTTAGAATAATGTTTAATATTTTAATGTTTAATATTTCGTAGGAGCAGAAATTTCGTAAATTATTTAATATTTGGAATAATGTTGAAGTTTGCTAACAACCATTTTTCATAGTAGCAGAAATTTCGTAAAATATTTAATTTTTAGAATAATGTTTAAGTTTGCTAACAACCATTTTTCGTAGTAGCATAAATTTCGTAAATTATTTAATATTTGGAATAATGTTTAAGTTTGCTAACAACCATTTTTCGTAGTAGCATAAATTTCGTAAAATATTCAATTTTTGGAATAAAGTTTAACAACCATTTTTCGTAGTAGCAGAAATTTCGTAAATTATTGAATTTTTCGAATAATGTTCAAGTTTGCTAACAACCATTTTTCGTAGTAGCAGAAATTTCGTAAATTATTGAATTTTTGGAATAATGTCCAAGTTTGCTAACAACCATTTTTCGTTGGAGCAGAAATTTCGTAAATTATTTAATATTTGGAATAATGTCCATGTTTGCTAACAACCATTTTTCGTAGGAGCAGAAATTTCGTAAATTATTTAATATTTGGAATAATGTTGAAGTTTGCTAACAACCATTTTTCATAGTAGCAGAAATTTCGTAAAATATTTAATTTTTAGAATAATGTTTAAGTTTGCTAACAACCATTTTTCGTAGTAGCATAAATTTCGTAAATTATTTAATATTTGGAATAATGTTTAAGTTTGCTAACAACCATTTTTCGTAGTAGCATAAATTTCGTAAAATATTCAATTTTTGGAATAAAGTTTAACAACCATTTTTCGTAGTAGCAGAAATTTCGTAAATTATTGAATTTTTCGAATAATGTTCAAGTTTGCTAACAACCATTTTTCGTAGTAGCAGAAATTTCGTAAATTATTGAATTTTTGGAATAATGTTCAAGTTTGCTAACAACCATTTTTCGTAGTAGCAGAAATTTCGTAAATTATTGAATTTTTGGAATAATGTTCAAGTTTGCTAACAACCATTTTTCGTTGGAGCAGAAATTTCGTAAATTATTTAATATTTGGAATAATGTCCAAGTTTGCTAACAACCATTTTTCGTAGTAGCAGAAATTTCGTAAATTATTTAATTTTTAGAATAATGTTTAAGTTTGCTAACAACCATTTTTCGTAGTAGCATAAATTTCGTAAAATATTCAATTTTTGGAATAAAGTTTAACAACCATTTTTCGTAGTAGCAGAAATTTCGTAAATTATTGAATTTTTCGAATAATGTTCAAGTTTGCTAACAACCATTTTTCGTAGTAGCAGAAATTTCGTAAATTATTGAATTTTTGGAATAATGTTCAAGTTTGCTAACAACCATTTTTCGTAGTAGCAGAAATTTCGTAAATTATTGAATTTTTGGAATAATGTTCAAGTTTGCTAACAACCATTTTTCGTTGGAGCAGAAATTTCGTAAATTATTTAATATTTGGAATAATGTCCAAGTTTGCTAACAACCATTTTTCGTAGTAGCAGAAATTTCGTAAATTATTTAATTTTTGGAATAATGTTGAAGTTTGCTAACAACCATTTTTCGTAGTAGCAGAAATTTCTTAAATTATTAAATCTTTGGAATAATGTTCAAGTTTGCTAACAATCATTTTTCATAGTACCATAAATCGACCTCGGCGCATATATCGACAGCCCTGCAGTTTTTAAATTGCTAATTATTGAATTTTTGGAATAATGTTCACGTTTGCTAACAATCATTTTTCGTAGTATATATATTTTATTCAAATAATTTTCAAATACGCTAACAAATAAATTTCGTAAAAGAAGAAAAAGACCCGATGACATCAGTACGCACACATTTGTGAAAAGTGAAAAGTAAAAAGTGATTATTATAGATTTTATTTTATTTAAAAAAGTGGAGACTGGAAGGTCGAGGACGTCCTTACACTCAGACGGACATTATCGGCTATTAATATATAGATGAACAGTTAATCATATATTTTCTTATAGATTAAAAAAAACAGTTTATAATGTAATAGGGCCGATATTCATGATTATATTAAAAGGGAATATGCATTAAAGTATTTTTTATTGATAATTCACATACTGTTATAATTTGATTGATTTACATTTATTATACACTCACTTGACACATTTAAAAAATATCAATATAAAATTTTCATTGCAACATGAGATTCAAATGATAAAGTTCTCAAAGCTGAAAGAAAGATTTATCTACAAGTTGTAATTTTCAGTTCAAACTAAAAAAAACAATATTACATTCACTATTAATATGATAATATTAATAGTCGATAATGTCCGTTTGTCCGAATGAGTGTCTGTAAGGTGTTCCCGATTTCACACCTTCCAGTCTCCACTTTTTTATTCATACTAAATTCTATATATTAATAGTCGATAAAATAATCACTCGCTTTTCACTTTACACAAATGTGTGCGTACTGATGTCCTCGAGTCTTTTTCTTCTTCTACGAAATGTATTTGTTTGCGTACTTGAAAATTTATAATTAATGAAATAAAATAAAATAAATTAAAATTAAATAAATTAAAATTAAACACAATGCAACAAAAATCTCACGTTGCTGGGCAACGGGCTAACAGCTAGTATGATATTAATAGTGCATATACTTTTATGCATTTGTTTTTATTGAAGGCATGTTTCATCATACATACATACTATGACTTGTCCATGCAAAGATGATCATTTTTTGATGAAAAAGCTAAATTTTTCATATGTATCGGGACCAGTTTTGGTATTCAGGTTCATCACCAACCAACTGCCGACTGAAATACGCAGACGGTTTTTAAGAGCTCTTTCATTTTTCTCAATTAATTTCAAAAAACTTAATTGCCATCAAAACGGTACTTTTAAAGCGGCGGTATGTTATATGTGTTTAGCGACAATAACGGACCGATTAAAGATTGAATTGGTCACCTTCAAAAGGTTTTTTTTCAGTGTGTGAGCTGTATTGTACCCCAATAATAAGACAAGAGACATTAAAGTAGCCTTTTCAGGGGAAAGACATTTATGCATTTTAAAAGTATTCGAAAACGATTTTTTATTCTTGCATTAGTCATCAATGTTTTTTTACCAATAAAAGAAAATAAGCAGCTTGATATATTTATAGGAAGCATTTAGGATAGGAAGTTTTCACATTTCATTGGTCACACATGAAAGGCTTTTCTCCTGTAAATGACATTCTATGACAATTTAATGCACTGGAATAGACAGTTGTAAAGAGAATTTGGCATATTAGAAAGGTTGTTCTGCTCTTTATTTAATGCAATTTTTAAGTTACTAAAACCATATGCTTTATAATTGCATTGGTCACTTTTTAAAGCCTTTTCGAAAAAACGGTTTTAAATTTGCATTGGTTCCATTTACACGTTTTTTTTCCGGTGTGAGGCATGAAATGCATTTTAAGGACAATGTAATAAAGGTGCATTCGCCGCATTCAAAAGGTTTCTCGACTATGTGATATTTTATGGACTTTCAAGCTAAAAGAGTAGGCAGTTTTAAAATGGCATTGGTCACATTTGAAAGGCTTTTCTCCGGTGTGTAACGTTTTATGCCTTTTTAAGTTACCAGAAACAAAAGTTTCATAACTGCATTGGTCACATTTGAAAGGCTTTTCTCCAGTGTGTGACATTTTATGCGTTTTTATGCAACCATATTTCACAGATTTATAACTGCATTGGTCACATTTAAAAGGCTTTTCTCGCCTGTGTGATATTTTATGGGTTATCAAGCAACGAGAATGGGCAGTTTTAAAATTGCATTGGTCACATTTAAAAGGTTTTTCTCCAGTGTGTGACATCTTATGCCTTTTTAAGTTACCAGACTCAGCACATCTAAAACTACATTGGTCACATTTGAAAGGCTTTTCTCCAGTATGTGACATTTTATGCCTTTTTAAGTGACTAGAATCTGCTGATCTAAAACTGCATTGGTCACATTTGAAAGGCTTTTCTCCAGTGTGTAACATTCGATGCGTTTTCAAGTGACCAGACACAGCAGTTCTATAGCTGCATTGGTCACATTTAAAAGGCTTTTCTCCAACGTGTGACATTTTATGCGTTTTAAAGTTACGAGACAAAGCGGTTGTAAAACTGCATTGGTCACATTTATAAGGCTTTTCTCCAGTGTGTGTCATTTCATGCACACTTAATTGACAAGATCGATTAGATTTATAGCTGCATTGGTCACATTTGAAAGGCTTTTCTACTGTGTTTGACTTTTTATGTAGTTTTAATTGACCAGAATAAACAGTTTTATTTGAGCATTGTTCATATTCGAATCTCTTTTTTCCAGAATGTTGTAATGTTTCTGTCTGTAAGCAAAAACAATATTTTTAATCATATTTTTCCGATTCAATACTATTTTTTAAATGGATAAGTTGCGCAAAATAAGACTTAGAGATTTTATAAGAATTATTTTAATTGGTTATTTGTTATTGATTCGATAAAACGAATCAGAACGAGTCCTTCCATTACCGAGTTTAATACATGTTTGTTAATACAGTTTAATACTAATGAGTTCAGAATTTCTCCGTTTTATCATCATTTTTAAAAGGAAATGCGAGCAAGTAATAAGGTCATGGTATATCAGCACTTAAATATATAATTATATATGTAAAATATATTATTTGGGCGCTTTAAAGTTCTAAGTTCAAAATTTTGTCATTTACATTTGACGGCTTAAAAATATTTATTTAATTACACGTATGAAAATAAATATCTTGATTTTTTTAAATACAATCTTGATAATCCACTTTTTATGCCAGAAGTAAGAAATACCTTTTTTGGCTGGTGATGGTTTTCATGTTCAATTATTTTATCGTGGAGTTCGAGTGCCTCGTGTTTGATGTCAATTGAATGATCCTCATTCAAAATGTCATTCATATTATTTTGATGACTATCTCTATCAGTAGAATCTTGATAAGAGGTTGACAGTAACTCATGATTCGGTTCAATTTTGATATCCGTTTTAATCTTCTCACTTAATTATTACATGAAAACAAAAACAAAAAGTTGAATATCAGCCTTCAGTTTTTCTACTTGTTAATCACTTTAACGATCTAATAAATATATTTCTCAGCTAACAAAAGTTAAATTTAGTTAAACTTTCGAATGCAAATCAAAAAATCATATTTTATCATGGTAAAAAGATTTGATAAGGCATTAACGTTAATTAAATTGTTTTGGTGAATGATTGTCAAGTATTCCGTTAAAACTTCTAACAAACTTAGTCTTACTGGTTTTCGATATATTATGACGCTGTCTTTGTATACATTAAATGTGACACTTTAAAAATAATAATCAAGTTTATTTAACTAATATAATAATTCACTCTCTGGAAAAGAATATATTTAACAGAAAATAAGCAAATGTTAGTTGCGTCAAACACGGCTATGGACACTTTTTGAATCCATTCGCTGTTGATACCGAAAACATTTAATTTAACATTTGATAACAGTATTTACAAAGATGAATTTCATTGTTAGAAAATAAACCTTTCTTATTAAAGACTACGTTTTTAACCAATATCAAACACTCTATGAACTCAGAGGTATATATTATATATTATCAATGTTTGTTAAAAGAAAAATATATTCAAAATATCTAGTATGTGATATTAATTGAAACTTCAAGAGCAAATTGATCCCATGTGAAGTGTTCATTTGAATTCTATAACAACAGAAATTCTATATAATAAACTGCTCTTTTTCATTGATATTTTAACAAACCTATTTTTGCCTTTGAATCTTAATTTTCTATGGAGATTCGCATGTTTTCGAAGTAAATGTGACGACGGAAATATATCGAAACAAACGCTGCATATAAAACTTTGCCTATAAAACGACATATTTTCCAGTTTTATTACAGCTTCAACTTTACGCTGTAAAATTTCTGTTTTGATGCACTTCTCGTTTTTATAAGCCGTAGAAACTAGTTGATTCTGAGACAAGCTCGTCGAATTTAGTTTACTAGTTATTGGACAGTTAATACTGGCACTTCGAAACTGTAAAAAAAAACACGATATTAATAACAAATATCAATCCATCATTAATTAGGTTGGCAACTTCTGCGGGTAATTCGGACAATTGATAAGTATATTTCATGCTAATGTGTGTTTTGGTCTCAACATTAAATTTGCGTTTTGTAATTTTATCGAAATAATCATGATAACCTTTGTTAACTGGTGTTGATCTTGGTCGTTGATTGTTTTTTCGTGATTCGTCAATGGCTCGTGTTTGATGTCAATGGAATATTCTTCATTTATTTTAATACGATAAGAGTTCTCTAAAGTATTTGATGACACTGAGTCATCGTCCGGTTTCATTGAGAAATCGCTTTCAAGCTTCCCTCTGAAATGATACGCAAATAACTAAAAAGTCTTTATATTGAAAAAAAAACATTTACAGTGAAATCTATGGCATAGCACGAAGTTGAGACGAGATTTCATTTCTGCTACGGCAACATTAGTTATTGAATAATGAAAAGCTAACAAACCTGTTTTTCCCATCATAATTTAATTTAGAATGCCCAATGACATGCTGCTTTAGTATGTTTGATGATGGGAATAGATCAAAACAAATACTACACACGAAATTTTGTCCATTAAAAACAGCATTTTCTATCATAATAATGGCGACCGTTTTCTGCTGTAATATTTCCTTAATAATGATTTGTTCACGAATAGTTGCTTCCAATTGATTTCGATTGGAATTCATCAACGGTGATTCAGTGTGAACCTCACAGTTGACACTAGTTGTTTGAAACTAAAACCAAAAAGTAAAACTCGTTTTTTTTAGGCAAAAAAAAATCCTTAAAATTTTAAATTTGCAAAAAAACTCTTTAATTACCCAGAAATAAAAAAAAACATACAACGCTGATTTCTTGCAGTAAATGTTTTATAGTCTACGACTTGTAATCTTAGTCTACGACGACAATCCTTTATCTGAGTGTTCTGAATATTATCAAAGTATGGAGGCGTAGTAGTAAAAAATATTTAATATTTCGCATAATTTATGAGTGATCTTCGTAAAAATGTGTGATTTTAACGCGATTATCAAAGCTTCAATAAATATTTTAAATCGTGGCGGTGTTTTTAGCTTAGTTTTTGAAGTTTTTCGCCGAAATAATCCATTAAGCTTAAATACACAATTACCCGCATAATTTATCAGTGTTCATCCTATTAATTTTTGATTTTAACGCTATTATCAAGCCGTCAAATAATAATTTTTAATCATGGCGTTGCTTAAAGGTAAACTTTTACATTACAGCCGAAAACTCAGACGTTTAATTCAACATGGCCGTTGCGTCAGTGCTACCAACGCAAAAACATGCGTCACATTAATTATTATTGTTATTATAATTCTTTATTTTACATATCTAAAAAGGGTGATTGTCTTAAATAAGCGTCAGAAATACCCCAAAAACACGGAGAGCGAAACGAATTCCTAAACATAAATTCGTCCAAACAGGACACGAATCAATCCTACTTGTTCCGAATTGACGTTTCAGCTTTCCTTTCGCACGCATCCACATATTTTCCACGTTTTGCATATGCAATTCATTATCGTTTGGATCTACAAAGTTGTCTTGGTGGATAGCAAGCGAATGAGTGTATATTACATCCGCAATACGTTGAATATTTCCGTACGCTGCCCACCCGTCGGAAGTGATATGTGTACTAGGCAGTATATGTCGTAGTATTTCTTGTGCCAAAGTACTTGCAGATCGGTCTGCCACTCCAATAAGAAAGCATTTTCCATCTTGGTACATTCAAAACTAACGACATTTATGTTTCAATAAATATTGAAATTATAATAATAATAATTGTTTTTTTTGCTAATCGTTAAAAACGACGCATTTGACGTTAAGTCGAAATTGGCCTTTGTGACAGTGGCGCCAACACAGACATAAAAAAAAACAAAAATTGTTCGTGAATCAATTATACAAATCAAATTAACATTATGATCTCTGATTACTGTCAGAATAAATGAAAAAAAAACAAATCTTTTCTCAACTAAGATGTATAAGTAGTTACCATAGCTAAACCAATATTTCCGATTTCGCTGCAAAATCGGTAATATTCGGTAATATTGGAAACTATGTGAAACTACTTGGAGTAGGAAGGGGTCCTGCCGCCCGGGGCGATCCTTGAATTTGGCGCCCCCAATATGTCCTCTAATTATGTTTTAAAATTACTTCAACTATTTATAAACTATGAATGTAGAGTTGAACCACAGTTGGCCTAATTTTATTTATGTATGGAAATAATTTCTCGCAAAATATTGTATTTATTTTTGAAAATGCCGCCGCCAAAAATGTGCCATGCGGGGCGGGCACCCGCCTTGCTACGCTACTGACTACTTATACATCTTTTTAAAGATAAGGTTGAATAAACATTTGTTTGTTTCATTTATTCTGAAAGTAATCAGAGATCATAACGTTTCTACGATTTGTATAATTAATTAAAAAAATGAATTCAAAAATGATCACTGTTTTTTTGTCTGTGTTGGCGTCACTGACACAAAGGCCATTTTAGATTACACGTCAAATGCTTCACGACGTCGTTCTTAAAGATAATCTTCGACTCTAGTGTAAAAGATTACCGTTTTAAGCTTAGTTGTGAAGTATTTCGCCGAAATAATCCATGAGATTCTAAATGACATATAAACCAAAAATAGCGTTTGAAATTACCTTTTGAGAGTCATCTTCATTATCGATTAATTCGCCGTGACTCACCGGCGCTTCGTATTCGATCTTAACGGAATATTCCTCTTTCCAGAAGTCATTCATATTATTCTGTGGATTTTCACCGCTGCCGGGTATGTCCGAAGACGGCAATTCATATTCCGGTTCCTTTTTGATATCCATTATAACCTTCTTTTCACTTACCGAGTTGATAACTGAGATAGTAAAAATCACGTTAAAATCTACGCTGCAAGCAGTGTTAACATAGACTACAATGGCTATTTTTTATTAATCTCTTTCCGCATAGACAATAAAATTTATGCGTTATCAAATAGGTAGAATATTAAAAATACTTTCGTGATTTTTATGCTGTTTTCTGTATTAAGTCGATTGAAATGAATGACAATTTCTCTTTTTTCTCGTTCAGCCTAAAACTATAAATATAAAAAAAAACTTTTTTTTAATGTAATCTTTTCTTAAGTGCACTTAAAAGATTAAAATAAATTTGATACCTATCGAATCAACAAAATTTCCTCATCTGATTTTTAAAGAATTGTTTTGTATGATTAAAATTGAGCGGCTAAAAATCTTTTGATTTTATATTAGTAATTTTGATAATAATGTTTGTATTATTGTTGTCATCAAACCAGCAAACATAGATTTTAAATCATGGCGTTGTTTTAAGCTTCTTAGGGATTTTTTGTGGAAATAATCGTGGCCTACTAAAACTTACTTAAAATAGTTAGTTAAAAGCACTTTATGTAATCAATTGTTTTGACAAAATTCATTAATATTTAACTAAAATAAAACCTATTATATTTGCTACATAGAATACAAATAACATTAATAATATTATATTTTCAGTCGTGGAGAGGCTACTACTAAAAACATATACATAAATTGTATTTCATTTAAACACAAGAGACAAAGTCAAAACGAAGCCAGAAATTTGACCATCTGCATAAAACGTTAGATCTTTCATATTAAAGGCAAGCATTACAACAAGCCAGAATAAAATATTGCACACAATAGAATTGGACTGTACGACCCAGATGTAAAAAATATTTATAATCAAAGCCAACGCCGGTTATGAACATTGGAAAAACGGAATTCAGCTTTCCAGTAAATCATTTATCGAAGAAGATGAAATTTCGATCAATACACTAAAGCAGTGCTTCCCAAACGTTTCAAGTAGCTCAACGACGTATTCCGAAAAATCCTCGATTTGCTATACTTTTTCCCTGGAATCCAAATTCTCGATTCCGCATTTCCACAGCAGCCCCCTTCAGAAATTCCGCGGCCCCCAATATGGGAAGCTCCGATTTGACAGGCTTAAATATAAAGATATTTGTACTTTCTACTGAATTTCGCGGCCCACAAGTCGGGAAGCACTGCACTAAAGTAAACTTCCTAAGTATGTTTATAAAAATTTTCAGTTCTCCATATTGACGAAACACAAATAAAATGGATGTTGGATGTATTTTTAGCCGTAAGTTTCGTTTCTTCCAATCATTTTTTATTTGAGTTATATACTGTTTTCTATATTTTTGAATCTAGCCATACTTCGATACGTTTGTCTATGCAAATAGGAATAAAGCAATTATAATTATTGTCTATGGCAATACCATGTTATATTATAAAACGTTTACGTCTATTTCTTCCGAATTGAGCTAAATACTCTTAAAATGGATATCAAAAAAGAACCAGACGATGAAATTCTGTCACTTAACACATCTGAGAACACTCATGACCACGATAACCTTCAGAACAATGTGAATCTTATCTGGAATGAGAAACAGTCGAATGAAATCCAAGTCGAGACACTCGTGAAGCAGGAAGAGATTGTTGACGACAAAGATCATCACGAGGGCAACAAGGTAATATGAAACATTATTAAGTCGCTCAGTTGTTTTAAAATCATATAAATACATCGTTATTGTTATTACGTGGTTAACACGTGCAGAATTTATTTGAGGCTATGACCGTTAATTTGTTTTAAAAGTTAAATTTAGGAATTCCAATATGAAAAAATCTACTTCAGCGATTAATGCGTTAAGGAAGATTCAGCGCAATGCTACGTTTTACGTGGGCGAAGTCACTTCGAACACTATAAGAACGCGATTTGAAGCTACTCAGAATGTCAATCAAACTGGTCGCTGCGTGCTTTTTGTCGCGTAAGACACTATAGCGGCGGAGACCGTTTGATATTTTCGTGCTTCACCGAGTCTCTTTGATTTCGTTAACGCAAGACATACTGTCATTTGGAAACCGCTTAGGTCGAGGAAAACTTTATTTTCGATAAACATTTAATGTGTGAACTATATTCACAGTTTTATATCCTGATATATAACATATTTTTCTTAGCCATTTCTTTTTGTTTCAGTTTCAAACTGATCCCATTGAACCACTGGCGACAACTTCTTCTCAAACTGATTTATCTTCTATGACTTATATAAACGACCAGCATACTATTAAAAAGGATTTTTCTCTGCAAGAAGTAAACGTTGTAATAATGCTTAACAATGGTGTCTTCTACAAACGAAACTTTGTATGCAGTGTTTGTTATTACATATTCCCATCATCACACTTGCTTAAGCAGCATGCTACTAGCCATGCCATATTTACATTTGATGAGAAAAACAGGTTTGTAAAATTAAGTAAAAAGTCACGTAAATCGCTCAAAAGCGTGTGTGATTTGATACTATTGCTATTGTGTAACATATTTTTAATAAAGTTAAATGAACGCCTTTATCAGAGCAGGACAAAAGATATGATCTATTTTGTTGTATTTTCACCTTTTTATGAAGTTGTTCTCAATTCAATGAATTCCATTTATCTGTGACAGTCTTTTTTAATATGATGAATGCAGATTGACATTTTGCATAACACTGCGTTTGAAAATACGGTAAAGAGCTTTTTAAATGATACCAAATGCATCATACGTATTATCATTTTTTCAGCAGAAAGACTTAAGCCAGAATTTCGCTGGATTTTCTCTCAAAATGGCTAGTGTTCAATTATTTAAAATACATGATTCATTTTAATAATTGCTTTTATTCAAAATTTTCATGAATGGATGACATGATTTATTGCAAAGCAAAAGAATCCCAATGTTGACCAACTTCTATGCCTTTTATGCCTATTCTTTGTAAAACAGTTTGAGACCCGAGACTTCTGTATTGCAGTATAAAATATTTTTGTTCGAATGCAAGGCGGCGTGTTATTAATTCCGATCATTTATAAAAAGCACAAAAAGGCTTAATACTAATATTTTTTGTATTCTGTTTTCATGTAACAATTAAGTGAGAGGGCTAAAGTGGAAATCAAAATTGAACCGCAACACGAATCACTGTCATCAGAGAACTCTCACATTAGCGATGTTCACCAAAATAATGTGAACGACATTTTTATTGAGGATTATTCGATTGATATCAAATTGGAACCCCTTGAAGTGCGCGAAAATAAAATTCCACATGAGAATGATGATTCTAGAAAGGTATACTTAATTATAAATTATTTGCTGAACAGGCATTTGTAGATCCCAAGAAGATGGTTTTATAAATATATCTGTGCTGTTTTATTTTTTGTTTCTTACCATAAAAATCGAGGTACCGCCTGAAATAAAGTGGAACTTTATTCTTACATATTTTGACTTACCAACAGGCTTTTTGAAAAATCTTTTTCAATAAATTAAAAACCAAACAGAAATAAAGACAAAACTGTCACTTCAATGTCAATCAATGGTGTATTTATCAGACGATTTTTTAAAGAGTGTGAGTATAGATTTGTACACATTACATTGTCTTCGTAAGAAATTGCTGATAATCAATAAACTTCCCTACGAGAATCAAGTTCGCTTATTAATAAAATAACGTATTTCTTTATTCATAAAACATTGCTATTATAGAACATCTTGATATCTCTTAATAAAACAAAAAGAAAGCGAATTGTATACTGTTGTTTTTTTACTTACAGAAAAATTCAATGCATTTTCGAAAAAATATTGTAAAAATTAATCAATGCAATTCTCAACCTTCCGGCTCTAATCACATTAAAACGCATAAAATGTCACACACTGGAGAAAAGCCTTTCAAATGTGATCAATGCAGTTTTAATGCAACTCAGTCTAGTCACCTAAAAAGGCATAAAATGTGTCACACTGGAGAAAAGCCTTTTGAATGTGATAAATGCAGCTTTAAAACTGCTGCGTCTGGTCACTTAAAAACGCATAAAATGTCACACACTGGAGAAAAGCCTTTCAAATGTGACCAATGCAGTTATGAAGCTTCTCGTTCTCATCACTTAAAAACTCATAAACTGTCACACACTGGAGAAAAGACTTTAAAATGTGACCAATGCAGTTATAGATATGCCAAGACTGATGACTATAAAAAGCATAAAAATTCACACACTGGAGAAAAACCTTTTAAATGCAACCTATGCAATTATGAAACGACTCAATATGGTTACCTAAAAATGCATAAAAAATCGCACACTAGAGAAAAGCTTTTTAAATGTGACCAATGCATTTATGAAACTACTCTGCCTGGTAACTTAAAAAGGCATAAAATGATGCACACAGGAGAAAAACCTTTCTTGTGTGACCAATGCAATTATAAAACTAACCATCCCTCTGCATTAAAAACGCATAAAATGTCACACACCGGAGAAAAGCCCTTCAAGTGTGACCAATGCAGTTATAAAGCTTCTCGTTCTTTTCAATTAAAAACTCATAAAATGTCACACACTGGAGAAAAACCTTTTAAGTGTGACCAATGCAATTTTGAAACTACTCTGTCTGGTAACTTAAAAATGCATAAAAAAAAGTCACACTAAAGAAAAACCTTTTAAATTTGACAACTGCAATTTTAAAACTGCTTATTCATCTAGTTTAAAAACGCTTTAAATGTCACGCACTAGAGTAAAGCCTTTTGAATGTGACCAATGCAATTATAAAACTCGCCAAGATAGTAAATTAAATAAACAAAACAATTCTCACATAAAAAAAAACCTACTTAATTTTACCAATAAAGCTGCTCTTTCTTTTAAATTTGAAACTTGTAGTGTCACACGAAGGAAAAAGCTTCCAAATGAAACAAATCAAAGGAGTTCTTAGTTCCAAGCATTTCTATAGAAAGAAACAGCAAATCATGAGTGGTCCGTTGAATCTCAGTCCCTAATTAAAATTGTCAAACGGCTTTACTTCGATCGACTCTCAATTCCGTGAATTCGATAAATTTACACGTGTTTGTGACTCTTTCGTAGTATGTATATATAAATAGTGGATAGTGTTGAAAATAGTCACAAATAATCGAAAATCGCTTTCCACTTTTTTATGTCCCAGAATCCTTTTTTTTCTTTTGCTTTTTCCGAAAGATATTTCTGTATGTGGATATTTGAAGCCATCTATTTTTATTTCACATTCAAAAAATACCAGCCGCTGTTTGGAGTCGAACGCGGCACTTCATACACTTTCACTTTATATCAGTCGAGCGCTTTACCTCCTGAGGTACGTCAAGTTCCACTGGAGTCGAAAATAATATTTCATGTATATTTTCTTAACCATATCCGCTCCCAGTGTGGAGTTTATGGACTCCTTATGGAGTTTATCTCAACAGATGTGTTGCTACGAGAACTGCTTGTTACTCAGTTGCTCAACCTCTCTTTTTCCAAAGAGAGTAGGAATAGAAGGATAGGGCTTGGACAGGACTAGTGGTTAGCTCATCACTCTCTATACGCCCCGTTCATAGGATATGATGGGTGGGAGGGGGGAATTAATCACATCACATACACCCATGTCTTCGAACAGAAATTCATAAATCGATTGAAAAATCAATTTATAAAACTTACCGTACTAGGATTCGACCTCGCGACCTCCGTAGCCGAAGCCAACGACGTTGACCACTCGACCACACAGGCGGCTATGTTTATTTAACATTTGAATTATTCTAATTATTCCAAAATATGAATACTGCAAAGCTGTCGGATAGTATTATAGTACACGTTAAGCAAATATAATATTTTCCATACTTTAACAATGTCTTGGGTCTGATATTTTTGGACATTTTAAATACATTTTCATAAATTTTGCATACATTACGAATATTTTAATTCTGATACGGATATTTTAAGGAATTACATTTCGATAAAATTTGCAATTAATTTTGATTGTTTGGCATATCGAAATTGCATTTGTTTTCCAACTTTTTTCTAACACTTTCCTAAGTTTTCCTACATCAAACATTCTTTTTTATAGCAAAATTATTAGGGACTACACGCCCCCGATTGTCTTGATAATTTTTGTCATCCTTCATGTGACCCAGTTTCCCAAAATTTAAAGAAACGACACTTCTCTTTGCCTTGAGGATTTTTGTCATCCTATATGTGACACATTTTCTTAAACATTTTAAGAGTCGACACTTCTTACTGACTGCCTTGATGACTTTTATCGTGCTTTTCGTGACCCGGTTTCTCAACATTTTATGAGTCACCCCGCCTTCTGTCTTGATGATTTTTATCATCCTATATATGACGCAGTTTTTCAACATTTTAAGAGCCAGCACTCCGCCGTCTGTCTTGAGGATTTTTGTCACCTGGATGTTGTGATATCTCTCTCTGCTATGGGAAGCAATTTTCATACAATATTTTGTTTCTTACATAACTCGACTTTGGTTAACATTTTCATAATCTTACTTCAGGTTTCTTTTAAAATATATTCTCGACTATCGGCAACTCTATTAATTATCAGACGTGCTAGAGAAAACATAAAAATCATTGGAAACATGAGATCCCACACCATCATACGGTATTACATTGCATCATTCATCAAGAAGCGCTTTGTGCGCAGACAATTCTAGAATAAATTTGTAAAGTAATGGAATTGGTGATTACGATTATCATCTCCATTTTAGCTAAAGCTCTTAATCATCGCCGAGTGAAAGATTTTTTAGTTGAAATGGAGAGTGAAAACTTAGTTCTTAATATATTTTTTTAAAATTCTCAAATCTAAAATTCGTAAATATTTTTATTTTCCGAAATCTTGAACTGCTTCCCCGACACAGTTTTACTTTTTCAGAAGAAACCTTGTTAATCCAAGGCGTCGTATAATTAATGATTCATAAGTGTAAAAACTTCATACATCATTTTATTTATAAAGAAAACAATGTTTAAAATATGGAGTTCTTTGTTGCTTTAGATAATGTCAAATTTATTCGATAGTGTACAAATACATTTAAATTATAAAGTATTGGTAAATAAATCTTTTATTATCCACCCAACAAATCATGTAAAGCGATCATTATATGGTTTATCTTAGTAAGAAAACTTTCTTTCAGTCAGTTTGATTTGTAAAGCTATGCACATGTTTTAATTACGAGATCAACATTCTTATAAAAAATCAGCTCGAGAAGAAGCTACACAATTTATTTCAAAATAAGAATTGAAAATACTAAGACATAAACCTTATTATTGACTTATAATCAGCAAGCAAATCTTGTATAGAAACCTAATACGCAAACAAATATCAGAGATTGTACGTTCTTAATTGAAAAGAGATGTGTATCGCTCTCTAATGAAAGGTCCACTAAGAAAGGTCAGTTCTCCAGTGTGCAACTGGAGACAAGCCTTAAAAATGAGACCAGTCATTGACTTGAGAGTAAAGTTGCAAACAGTTTAATAGAAAAAGTGTTAAATCATGAATTCCGTTGAATCTCAGATTATACTTTTCTGATGGTTGTACGTAGATCGCCCCTTAATTTTATGTTTGTTTGAAAGATTTCTTTTATGAAGATTTTGTTATGCGTTGGTGTTATTTACTTTTGATTTACGCTGCAGTAATTTTTGTTATCTGTGGGGAAGAGTAGATTTTTTCGTTTTAAAATTTATCGAAAAATATATAGTTTTAATTTTTTATTTACCATGGCAATTTATTATATAGATTACCGCTTGCATTAGTAATATTTTTCTTTTCATTGTATAAACATGTGCATTTCTGTATTTTTTTCATTTACGTGTGGGTATGTTGTATTTTTATTTAATCATGTAATACAATGGCACTTTGGTTTAAGCATTTAACTTTTTCTTTCATTTTATTACCCAATTTTTCTGTTACTAATATAAAATATTTTTTTGTGAATAACCTTAAACAACAGCTACAATCAGAATCCATGATATATTATATATGTTTTATGTTCTTTTTTGGCATTATCCGGACCGCGATTATCCAGATTTTCGATTATGCGTATTGCTCAATATATGTAAACAATTTTTTACGAATTTTCTGATTTTAACGTGGCGAATTGCTTCCACCGTTGTTTACGTACGTGATGAAATCCATAATTTTTTTTCGATGATTTGCGTTGTTTGAAATCACAGAACCTCAGATGCTTAAAAAAGATCTTTCGGTTTGTTATGACCACCTGAAAAATGCCTAGATGAATGAAATTTTAAAAGTAAAAAAATATCAAAACTCCATAAATAAAAGAGGAAAACATTATTATAACTAGAAAATTAATGCATCATCTTGCACATCTATAGAATGTTTAAAATAAATCGATGAATTGCTTACATTAAAATTTATGATACTTGAATTTTTTTATATATTTCATGCTTGGGAAAATCATGAAACAATTTTGTTAAAAGATTAAGTCACACACTAGAAGAGACATTGTGGAAGCAATAGCACACATTTTAGTGAAAAAAAGTGTAACTCAGGATAACTTATATGTCTTAAAAGTATATATTCGCAATTTAGCAGCTTAAAAAAACAGCTAACTGTTTTAAGCGAAAATCAATAATTGAATTTTTTAATAAAAGATAAATTAGAACTGAGGAGTTATGTAAAATGAATGTATGACAAATAATACTAAATCATACTGCATGTCCATAACTTTCCCTGTCATTAATGTTTTTTTTCGATTATCCGGATTTTTCCTTATCCGGACTACCTTCATCCCCAATAAGTCCGGATAATCGAGGTTCTACTGTATTTATCTGTGAAACAAATAATTCGTTTTTGAATTTATGATAATGAAAATTCACCAAGTAACAGATAATTTAATTAAAAACAGTAAAATTTATTGAAAGGAATTAAGATGTGTTGCCTCAAAATTATTATTTGACTTACTGATATTAATTGACTTAAACTATTTTTTAAAAAAAAAGCGTTCGACTGACCTTAAAAACGGGTTTTAAGTATCTATATATTAATAGCCGATAAGGTCCGTCTGTAAGGTGTCCTCGACCTCCCAGTCTCCACTTTTTGAAATAAAATAAAATAAAATAATATAAAATAAAATGAAATAAAATAAAATAAAATAAAATAAAATAAGGTCCGTCTGTAAGGTGTCCTCGACCTCCCAGTCTCCACTTTTTGAAATAAAATAAAATAAAATAATATAAAATAAAATGAAATAAAATAAAATAAAATAAAATAAAATAAAATAAATTAAAATCTATATATTAATAGCCGATAAGGTCCGTCTGTAAGGTGTCCTCGACCTCCCAGTCTCCACTTTTTGAAATAAAATAAAATAAAATAATATAAAATAAAATGAAATAAAATAAAATAAAATAAAATAAAATAAAATAAAATAAATTAAAATAAATTAAAATAAAATAAACTGAAATAAAATAAATTAAAATAAAATAAAATAAAATAAATTAAAATCTATATATTAATAGCCGATAAGGTCCGTCTGTAAGGTGTCCTCGACCTCCCAGTCTCCACTTTTTGAAATAAAATAAAATAAAATAATATAAAATAAAATGAAATAAAATAAAATAAAATAAAATAAAATAAAATAAATTAAAATAAATTAAAATAAAATAAACTGAAATAAAATAAAATAAATTAAAATAAAATAAAATAAAATAAAATAAAATAAATTAAAATAAAATAAAATAAAATAAAATGAAATAAAATGAAATAAAATAAAATAAAATAAAATAAAATAAAATAAAATAAATTAAAATAAAATAAAATAAAATAAAATAAATTAAAATAAAATAAAATAAAATAAATTAAAATAAATTAAAATAAAATTAAATTAAATAAAATAAATTAAAATAAAATAAAATAAAATAAATTAAAATAAAATAAAATAAAATAAAATAAAATAAAATAAAATAAAATAAAATCAAACACAATGCAACAAAAATCTCACGTTGCTGGGCAACGGGCTTACAGCTATTCTATATATTAATAGCCGATAATGTCTGTCCGACCACATTTCAAACCTTCCAGTCTCCACTTTTTTGAATAAAATAAAATAAAATTAAATTAAATTAAATTAAATTAAACTAAATAAAATCAAACACAATGCAGCAAAAATCTCCCGTTGCTGGGCAACGGGCTTACAGCTAGTCGTTTATTATTTGTGAAAAATTAAAATTATTGTTATTACATACTTTCGTTTCAATTTCAATTTCATCACTGTCAACGTTCCAGCCGACTCGTATGAAAGAAACCAAGTTTTCATTTTTATGGCATGGCTTGTAACTATATGAGTCGGCAGTTTGTCAAGTGAGAAGAGCCAAATTATCGTGGAAATAGGATAGCATATGCACCAGAAAGCCGCATGTATTTAATATATATTAATATGTATAAGTATATGAATTTTAAGGGACAAAAATGTCTCTCTGTTTGATTTTTTTTTATTTTTGATCTTTTCGTAACGGATCAGACAATTCCGAAGACCATTCATATTTTGAATGAACGCATATAACTCGGTCCATTATTGATCAGATTTACCATTTTCAGTAACTATTTTTCTTTTCTTTTTAAATATAGCTGAAGCCATTTAGAAGCTATAGGCTGAGTCGTAAAATTTTTAATAAAACACAATCTGAATAAATCAGGGCTGTGGAGTCGGAGTCGTGAAAAGTGAACGTCTTTTTTAAATAGTGCCTTTCATCGAGGAATCGTGATTGTATGTTTTTTTTAATACTTTTATGTTTTTTTTTTCTATTTCAAAAGGTGTGAATCTAATAAATATGA
This sequence comes from Himalopsyche tibetana, assembly GCA_030503985.1. NCBI lineage: Eukaryota > Metazoa > Arthropoda > Insecta > Trichoptera > Rhyacophilidae > Himalopsyche > Himalopsyche tibetana. The sequence continues at coordinate 1,501,832 of JAPJYX010000027.1, read as the reverse complement.
GTCTAATTTTTTAACCATATTCAATATATTTTAAACGTTATATTATACTCTATATAGAATATTATACCTTCGGTGCCTATACCGAATTTTAAAATACTTTCAAATTATGTTCATCCGTGCAACTGAACGTCTGAAGATGCTGAAAGGCGAAACCTGGGTCGCTCGTCAAAATTTGTCTGAATGTACATAATTGAGATTGAATATTTTTTTTCAGATAAGACAAAAAATATTACGTAGGTATATAAGTTAAAATTAATTTTTTAAAAAAAAATCCTGGTGTCGTCTTTTTTTTACACGACTCTACAGACCTGAAAAAAAACGTTGAAATAGCTAGAATCAATTTATAATCAACTAGAAAACAACTATAATTATATCTTTTGTACCAAATAAAATTGAAATAAAAATAAGTTATTATTCTATATATTTTTTATTAAAAAAACTGTTGACATAACAAACAATATCGCACTTATTGTTGATTCTATATACTAAAATATAACAAAAAACGTTGAACAGCTTAGTTAGGGTGACCAAAATTTGAATATGTCAAAGGAGGACACTGGTAAAAATGGATATATAAAAAAAATAGTTTAGTAAGGTTCTTTATTGATCATATCGCCAATTTATTACAATATTAATGATGTTTCTTTACCAAAAAAACAGCTTCAATTTTAAAAAGTAGTTAAACTTAGATAAAAACTAAAGCATATTAGATTTATTTATTGATAGTGACACAGATTTTTTTTATACATTTAAAGGTTATTTTATGGTTTTTACTATCATCATTGATACTCTTTCCTATCAATTCTATCTGCTAATTATTTGTACACTTTGTCTATGAGTTTGGATAATTCAATAAATTCACCATTTTTAACAGATGACCTGCTAAGCGTTTTATAAGTTGTTTTTAGCACAGTTTTAATATTATGCATTATTAAAACTTGTTTCCAGGTATCATTGATCCTTAGTTCTTCTCTGCGAGCCACACAATGTTCTTCAGTTAAGTATTATAGTTCATGTAATATTTCAAAATAGCTTCAACTCCAATTTCTTTCCGATGATCACTGAACTTTTATCTCATGTGAGCATGACCATTTTCTTTTGTCTATCAATTAATCCGTTTATTAGATCGCAACTAGATTGTTTGCGATCAACCATTTCAATTCCATCCTTTTGGTCTTTGAGTGTTTCCGTTATCATTTTGAAAATCCTGCATTTTGAAATATTTCAATTTTGTAACTGTATCCCAGTGCACTGTTTTTTACCTCTATTCAATCCACTTCTTGCCGGATGTAAAGTTTCCTTACACATTTGCTTCGGAGCAAATGATGCATTTGACACAATCATTTGCTTGTAGATAAACAAATAAATAACTAATGCGAATGCATTAAAGACGATATTTATGTTAAAACGACTTTTAAAACGGGATTTCTTCTTAATGATCGCATTTGAAATGTCACTACTTATTTTAAGTAGATCAGTTTTAAAATATAAATATATTTTTTTAAATATTTATGCAAGCACTTGTATTATTCAATCGACTTACGATAAATAAATTATAATGTTTTAAGATTACATTGTTCCTATTGTAAAGGTTGTCCAATGTGGGTGCAATAAAATGTTTGTTAATTATTCAGAACGAGCAGTTTTACAATTGTATTAGTCACATTGAGAAAAAGACTTTTTAATATTGTGTTAACTTTAAGGTGTTTCAAATGCATCAGAATTGACCATTAAAATATTGCAGTGTTATCATTTTTAATGCATTTCTCCAGTGTGGGACATTTTATGCTTTTTTAAACCTGAGGGATAAGCAGTTTCGTAATTGCATTGGTCACACTTGAAAGGCTTTTCTCCTGTGTGGGACATTTTATGCAGTTTTAATTGAACAAATTGAACCGATGTATAGTTGCATTGGTCACATTTAAAAGGCTTTTCTCCCGTGTGTGTCATTTTATGCGTTTTTAGTGAACTGGAACACACAGTGCTATAATTGCACTGGTCACATTTGAAAGGCTTGTCTCCAGTGTGTGCCATTTTGTGTATTTTTAAGTGAGCAGAACGAGAAGCTTTATAACTGCATTGGTCACATTCAAATGGTTTTTCTCCAGTGTGTGAGATTTTATGCCTTTTTAAATTAGAATAGCGGGTTGTTTTAAAGTTGCATACGTCACATTCAAAAGGTTTTTCTCCAGTGTGTATGATTTTATGTACTTTTAAGGCTTGAAAAAACGCAGTTTTGAAGTTGCATTGGTCGCATTTAAAAGGTTTTTCTCCAGTGTGTGACATCATATGCCGTTTTAATTGTACAGATTGAACTGATTTATAATTGTATTGGTCACATTTAAAAGGCTTTTCTCCGGTGTGCAACATTTTATGCATCTTTAAGTGACTAGATACAGCAGTTCTATAACTGCATTGGTCACAATTCAGAGGCTTTTCTCCTGTGTGCGACATTGTATGCGTTTTCAAATTACCAGACAGGGTAGTTTTATAATTGCAAAGATCACATTTAATAGGTTTTTCTCCAGTGTGTGACATTTTATGTTTTTTCAGGTTACCTGAATAAGCAGTTTTGTAAGTGCATATTTCACAATCGAAACTCTTTTTTCCAGAATGCAGTAATGTTTCTTTCTGTTAGCAAAAATAAAAAATTTAAATAATATTTGTGTAATTCAATGTTTTCTTTCGCTGTTTATCTAAAATAGACAAGGTGCTCAGAAATAGCATTGTCACAAATGAACATTTTTTATATAACTGACGAACATTGAAAATTTGCTTAAATTTATTTGATTTTAACAAATCATAACTTATATTTTATGAACTATTATTGGTAATCTAATATATGTTATATGCTCGTCTTTATGTTTAAGGTTCGACATTTGATCATTTACAATTGGCGACTATTAGTATCTATAACTGTTTTTTTTTGGACAGTAAATAAGAGCTCGGAATACCTTTTTAGACTGGTGATGATTTTCACGTTCGGTTATTTTTTCGTGAACTTCGGCTGCATCGCATTCAATGTCAATTGAATGATTCTCATTACATATGTCATTTATATTGCTTTGGTGACAATCGCTATCACGAGAGTCTTGATGAGAGGATGACAGTAACTCTTGCTTTGCTTCTATTTTGATATCCGTGTTGAGCTTCTCCCTTAAATGTTTCAAGAAAACAAAAATAACGTATCAATTATCAGCCTAACGTTCTCCTTCTTGTGCTTTGCTTTAACGATAAGATCAAATATTTTGTTGAAGTCTCAAAAGTTAAAAGATAGTAATGGTTTCGAACACAAATGCAAAATCATTTCATAATGGCAAAAAAGATTTTATAGTGCAATATAAAAGGCTTTTGTTATCAAAGTGTTTTAGGAGGTTTAATATGACGACGTTTATTTTTCATATACTATAATAACTCTCGAGGAAAGAATATATAAAAAAATACATAAGCAAGTGTCAGCGGCGTCAAACACGGCTATTTTGAATCAACTCGTTAATACAAATTTAAGAGTTGTGGCAGTTGCGTTACGCCGAAAATTAATCATCCTTATTTAATTACTCATTTAACATGAAAGATAATTTTTATTGTGAAAATAAAACAAAAAACGTTCTTACGTGCCGGTTACAAATCCGTCCATTGGTGACGTTGAATTAGTGTTTCGACAATATTCGGCAGTCTATGAACATACTTAAGTATATTATACTTGTTTATGTATTTTTAAAGAAAAATGATATTATAGATTCATAATATTGTAAATTTTTTCTCTAGTATTCGATGTTAATTGAAAATTTAAGAATTTCAAAATTTAAATGGTTTGGTTTTTAAATATTATTTTTTAAACAAATTATAACTATTATGCCAATGCCTTCATCAAAACTAACTTCTACCGTAATGTACTAATGGAAGCATTTGCTGAACTAGTGAACGACCATAAATAATTAAATATTCTTTAAGCCTCAATAATTCTGTCTTTTTTCACAATGTTCAATCTGCGGCAGAGCACAGTTTCTCAACCGGGGGTCAAAGAGAAAAAATAATTTTAATGGAGTCACGGCACATTTTTGCGGGGCCACGAAAAAATCGATTGACAACTCCCAGGTATTGAAAATCTAGCAGGGACATAAATATGTTTGAAATGTGCTAGAAACGTAAAAAAATCTTTACTGTTTTCGAAGTTGAGAAATAATAAAAAAAAATATGTGAGAAAATGCGTCAATCCCTGGGATTTTTTTGTTAAGAAGCTTTGTGGTAGAAGACAGTATTTATATCAATCCTAGAAGCGATTTTGGGTGACTCGGGGCTTTTGGAGTTTCCATGACTAGCCACATGTCGTTTCAGTAAGTGCGATGATGAGAATGTATCGAAACAGACACTGCATACAAAATTCTGTTCGTAGAATAAACATTTTTAAGCAATAGTTTAACTTACTCTCCGTGCAGTAAAAAATTCTTTTTAACATGCTGTTCTTTTTTGTGAGACGTCGAACATAAATCAGTTTGAGACGTAATCATCGCTGGTGGTTCAATGAGATCTATAGAGTTGGTATTGGTAGTTGTAAACTGAAACAAAAAAAGTATTATTAATTTAATATATTCTATTTTATAAATTGATTTACATGTATAAATATTTTATCACATTTATAATGTAATATATTATTTAATTTATTCATCAAAGACTTGGGCCTCGGATAACAAGTTGTTGATTTAACACGGTTGATGAATTGTGGCATATTTTTCTATAACACGGTTTAAAAGGGTATTGAATGAATTTTGGAGGATCGTACATTAAACGAAAAAGAATTAGTCAAATTGTGTGCCGGTGAACCAACTATAATAAATGATTCGAAAAGCAGTTGCAGCGAAGAAGCTGCATGTTTACATTAAAACAATAGACGACGGCTTGAGATTGACTGATAAATTAGTACATTCTGTAATAGAAAATGATCCTATAATGGCAATAGGTATAGAGTTCAATATAAATAACTGAGTATTTGGCTACTTCGTTAATCGCACAATCGCTTATTAGAGAATAAAAAATGTCTAAATCCAAAAATACTCCCGAGTCATCCGATGATGAAAACTCACAACCGATCTCGAAAAAGAGTCCTACATATAGAACTGTAAGTGATAGCGATAATGAATCAATAATGTATTAAATTAAATTATTATTTAAAGCATAAAATATCAAGTGTTTAAATAAAAAAAGAATGATTTAAACATGAAAAATGTCAAGAAAAAAGGTGCCGGAACGCCATTCTACCACGTAACACGTGGAGTCTAACAATCACCTCTTCTGGCTTCCATTCGGAATATGTGCACTCGACGACATCAATCGTTTCTACTTTTTTGAAACGGACGTCGTCGTAGTATTCTTTTTTGTACTTCTCCCAACTGTTTTCGTTTTCTTTCTTGATTTTCTGTGACTCCATAACGACAACCTACAAAAAATGTTATATTTATAATTGAAAACTTAATTAATTTTAAGCTAATTCTTTATAATTTAGCTAAACATTTGTCGTATTGAGCTGCAAGGTCAGTAAGCATATACATACTTACTAACCGATTTACTCTACTTTGATAACAAAAACACCATATTATACATTTTATTTTTAAGATTTGACATTCGAAGACTACAAAAAATAAACAAACGGACTGTAGTATTTGTAGTTCGGATATAAAACAATAATTTTAAACTCTAGGACGCGAAATTCGGAAATTTTGTTGTGGAAAAAATCTATTAGAAAGTTTCGTTGAGTCTTTAAAATGAGTTAGATTTCATTATAAATAAAAGAAAACACATAATATGAACCTTTTTTGATTTGGATACAAATGTATCTATCATAAGACATTCGTATAAGAAGAATTCAATGTTTTTTCAGAAATGTTTTTAAAAACATTACCGCGTTCAAGTAATCCACCATTACATTTCAACATACGTTTCCTTCTTTGCTGTTATCGTCTTCGTCAAATTCTTCCTGCTTCACATGTACGCCGAATCCATTGCCAGATGATTGACCTTCGCTAGAGATGTCTTCGTTTATCCCAGCATCGTTGTCTATCCCTGATGCACCGTGTGATGACAGCAATCCATCGTCTGGTTCCATCTTTATTCCGGAGTATTAGGGTCCCGCACACTGGGATGCCGGCGTCCAGGATACGATGACGTATGTCAGAGTGTGCCGGATATCGTGTCATGTAAATTGATATCAAAATTGAGAGGTCGGCGTCCAGTAAGTACTGCACGCCAAAATGGCACGCCGTCGTGTACACGCCGATAAGGGTCTGTACACTGCCTGAAACTGCCGCTCCGTCGTGCAGGTGAGCCATAGATATCGCCTCTCAATCTATGCTCTATTTCGTCGCCTTGGGTATACAAGGTTCCACATGAATAATAAAACCGCAGGAGAAGCAATTTCAGACGATGTAACTTTTTGTAGAATCGATAGTTTAGATTAAAAGTAAATTATAAAAAAAATATTAAAAGCATGCATATAATCAGAATTAGATGTTTACCTAACATATTAATTTTATTTAAATGTCGTTGTTCTATTAGCATATTTAGAATAGACGAAACTGCAGTTCGACGCTTTCAAATGTTCTTAAATGTCTAAAAGAAATCTGCAGGTCAAACCTTGGTGCATTAATACTCAAAAATATAATTTCTCTTAGGTATGCTACATTCGTTCCATGCACCTGGAATACCCGTATGAAACATACTTATGCATCTATAGGTGCGAATGAAAGAATAAACCGTTTCTAATATTTTTTAAATATACGTTCAGATAGAACTTTAATGTCCTATAAAATTCGTATGTTTTTCAGATTGTGCATTTTTATTTCCCATGTTTACGCAAAAAGACGGTTTGTTTTCTTATAACCGAATTATTTACCTGTCATTTACAATTAGTAAACATGGATGTCCGCACATGGTCGAAAAATTTCACGGCAGATTTCATTGCAGTGTATAGATCGCATCCATGCTTATGGAAGATTAAAAGCTTAGATTACAGGAATCGAAATCTTCGTGATCAGGCCTATATTCAAATGATACAGTTTTGCAAAGCAAAAGGGATCAGTGATGCCAATAGGGATTTTGTTGCAAAAAAGATACAAAGCCTTCGAGGATCATTCAGGAAAGAATTAAAAAGACAAAGTGATAGCCAACGTAGTGGGCGAGGAACTGAAGAGATATACGCACCATCCTTATGGTACTTTGATTTACTCTCATTCACAAAGGATCAAGAGATCCCAACCGACAGCATCTCTAATATAAATGATTTTGGGATGCAGGGTGCCATAGGAGAGAATGAAAATCGTGAAGAGGAGCAGTCGATAACGCCAAGAGTGGAACAAGAATTAGAACATAGCTATGTAAGTATTTTCTTTATTGTTTTTTATTAATTATTACAGATTCAATAATTCTTTCACATTTGTTGAGTACACTTATGCTCTCCCATTTGCTATCATTAAATCTTGCCATTCTACCCTGCCTTCACTTATAAAATAATTCTTGTAGTTTTCTCTGTTTTGTTTTGCTTCACATGTAGCAGATGTGTTACTGCATCGTTGTAAATTAAGCAACTCACTTGAGGTTGTATGCCAATCACCGCTTTGCACTATACCTGAATGTATGTCTTCTGTATCAATAGTAGATGGAGTTATATACGAATCACTAGATACACGTAAGTAATTATGCAAAGCACATATCGCCATTATCACGTGACAAATATTTTCAGGTTTCTTCATATTTATAGCTGTATGTAGTATTCTGAATCTAGATGCGATTATTCCAAACGTATTTTCAACTACATTTCGAGCACGTGACAACCTGTAGTTGAACACTCGTTTAGCCTGATCAAGATCTCTATGCGCATAAGGCTTAAGAAAATTTTCATCTAAACCAAAAGCTTCATCGCCAAGAAATACAAAATTAAAATTCTTAGTAGTTTCTTCATTTTCAGGTAAATTAAGCTGTCTAGATTTTAATTGTCGATGAAAATCTGTGTACTCTAACACACCTCCATCAGATAATCTTCCATTTTTTCCTACGTCGATGTATATAAATTCATAGTTAGGGCCCACTAATGCCATTAAAACGATACTGTAAAAATTCTTATAGTTGTAGTAAGTTGCTCCCGAATGTGGTGGCGGCACAATTCGTATATGCTTGCCATCCAAAGACCCTCCACAGTTGATGAATTGCCATTTGTTTTGAAAACCATTTGCTATTTTTCTCCATTCTTCTTTAGAAGTAGGAAACTGAAAAATAAAAGAAACATATTATACATTTAAAATATAAATACTAACACTTTTATAATATTTCTGTCTTAGGTCAGGACTACACCTAAACCAACGCCGAAAAGAAAAAGAAACCCTCAGGCTGAGTTCTTTGATATTTGTTCAGCAACTTTAAAATTAAATAACCAACCACTTACTGATTTTGATGGAGTTGGACTGTATGTATCTAAAAAGCTGGCTAAGATGGAACCACTACAAGTTGTGTATGCTGAATCGTTAATTTCTAGTATTATACGTAGAGGCATGTTAAATAATTTGAAAGAAGAAACCGATTTTAACGATTGTTAAGCCACTCCATCTATGCTAACGTCCTCTTCTTCTTCATCTCGAAATGTTATGCCTGTACACAATGTAAGCTTGGAAGATAGCTCTGACGAATAACATTTGGGATTTGAAATCTAGTTTTCATTTTATATTTCAACGTTTTTTTGTTATATTATAGTATGTAGAATCATCAATAAGTGCGATATTAATTGTTATGTCAACAGTTTTTTTTAATAAAAAATATATAGAATTATTATTATTATTATATTATATTATATAGAATTATTAATTATCTTATTTTTAATCCGATTTTATTTGGTATTGCAACGTTTTTTGAAACAAGAGTCGTGTAAAAAAAAAAGACGACCCCAGGATTTTTTTTAATAATTTCATTTTAACTTGTATGTATTTCATCAGATCATCTTTAGTCAGCCAAGCATGCAATGTCAACACTTTGAACTATTTTGTTTGAATACACATCATAAAATAAATTTTCCAAAAAAAATTGAGCCATTTATTTTTCACGACCGACTCCGGCCAAAATACCACGACTCCAACGCCACACTCCTGGTTTTTTTTGTTAGAGAATACATAAATTTATAACTTATTTTAAATTGATTATTAATAAGTTTGATGTTATTTGTTATTTCAACATTTTTTTAATAAAAAATATATATTTTAATCCATGTCCACTCCCAATGTGAAGCATATGGCCTCCTAATGGAGGTATCTCAACAGAAGTTTTTTCTACGAGAACTGTTTGTTACTCAGTCGCTCAACCTCACTTTTTTCAAGGTGAGTATAGGGAAAGAAGGATAAGTCTAGAACAGTACTAACTGTTGGCTAATCGCTATTGCTACACCCAGTTATTAAAGGATCAGAAGGATGGGAAGACAGGAAATTGTGTGAATTGACATCACAAACACCCAGTCTTCGATCACAACTTTGAATTGAATAATTCTCAAATTCACTGTAATCTGACCGGGAATCGAACCCAGACCTGTGTGATCGTTAGAGCAAGCTCTAACCAACTGGGCCACAGCAGGTGACATAAAAATATATAGAAATATAACTTATTTTTAGTTGATTATTTGTTATTGCAACGCTTTTGATAAAAAAACATATATAATTAAAACTGTTTTTAAGTTGATTGTCTATCAATAGATTCTTATTAAATATTAATAATTCAGATTTTTGTTATTTATTTCATTTTTAGTTCTTTTTCTAACATTTTTTAAAACAAAAAATATATGGAATTATGACAAATTTATAAGATTTTAAATTAATTAACAATGGGACTGATGTTTATATGCTTTTAAGTTTACTGAACAAAAAAAATATATAGTTAATTAACAAAATTTTAAGTTGATAAATAATATGTCTGATGTTTATATGCTACAGCAACGTTTTCTGAATAAAGAATTATATAAAATTATAACCAGTGCTTTTTTTTTAGAGATTTTTCCATCCCTATTCGCTCCCAATGTGGAGCATACGGCTTCCTAATGGAGTTATCTCAAAATAAGTTAACTGCTTGTTACTCAACCTCACCCTTTTTGTGAAAGTAATGATAGAAAGATAGGACTAGTACTTAACTAGTCGCTTTTGTTTTGCCCCATTAATTCTAGGATTGGAAGGTTGGGAGGACTTTGTTTATATAGCACAAACACCAATGACTTTGAACATATAACGATTGAAGAAAATACTATTCAAATTTGTGAGATCTGTCATGGAAGCCTTGTCTTCCTCTGAGTGACTACTGATCAATGTATTTTGAAGGGTAGAAAAGTTTCAAATGTGCACTGACGAGTTTGATGAGCAAAAGTGACAAAACCATCGCAGATGGGATCCATGTGATACAAAAAGTACACTAAATCATGCAGTATACACCTGGTTCTGGTCACAGAGTAAGTCTATGAACCCGGTTTAGTTTTGTTTTATGACAATAATTTATGAGTGTTACGACACCACATTCAAAATGTACACACGATAAGGCTAAACAGCCAATATTTTTCGAATATTAATTTGACACATTAAAAAATCCATGAAAAAAAGTGCTGGAACGCTGTTCCACTGCGTTACATGGAAATAATAGTTGATTGAGCGAGTCAAACGACTAAAGCTAATTTACAAGACTTTAAGTAGATTATTAATAAGTCCGATATTTATTTATTTCATTATATTTTTTTAAAAAAACTTCAAATATATTTATTAACGAATTTTTAATTACTTTCATGTAATCTGTCTTGAGAACTTCATAGATAGCTTTGCAGGTTTCTGGTATCAGAATACTCAATGCCGAAGACGATATTCCTGCGCTGAATTTTAGGTCTTCAAACGAACGACCTGTCGCCAAAAATCGTAGAGTTGCTGCTAGTCGTTCCTCTGCACTGATACTGTTTCGAAGCACAGTATCCTTCTTGGTGATTCTGTGCCTAACTTTGTCTAGCGAAGTGGCAAAACATACACTGTCCATCCTTAAATAATTTTTGAAATCGTCTGGATAGTTTTCCCTTAATTCTCTTATTAACGGCAGGTGGGAGTAGCGCTGCCTGTAACATTTCACCCAGCAACTTCGTTTTTTTCTTTTTTTTTCTTCACAGAGTAAGCTGAGGCCAACGCAAGATACCGCCAATTTAATATTATTCAATCGGTTTTCCATTTTTACTTGAGAGGTTTGACGTACAAGGTTTGACGTTTGACATTTGACATTTCATCTAAGAGCATAGACAGAACGAAAACTCTCGATCCTCTCGATAAAAGTCCGCTACTCGCAAGCGTTCCAAGCAACAGGCCAACACGCCGCGTTTCCCACACGATTAGACATTACACTGACATTTCTGCCCGCGCTCCATTTGTCCTTTCTATTTTCGTGGACGCCAACCATTTTGCGTCTTTTAGTGACAACACTTTTGGATGCCGGATAGCCCGAACGGTTTATTCGACAGTCTTTACCACGTTCTTTTGGCGTCCACGCCGAAATCCCAATTTAATGTGCCCTATTGACTCAATAATTGACGCGAAACATGTAGAAAATTTTTATGTCAAATAATAGTTTGACCATAGACTATATTTTTTTATTGGCTTGTGTTCGATTATTTATAGGAACTTTATGTATAGGAACACTAAATTTTCTATTCAACAATAAATATTTCAATTAATACTGTCGAAGCAGCCAAATATATTATATTTTTAGAGTTTATATTACATTATTTTTAGAGCTGTCAGATTTTTTGAGATCAGTAAAACAAAAGCGGTTTTGTGTTAGTTAGATAATCACATTTTGCTGCTGTAAAAATAAACGCTTTACCCTTTCACGCATGCTCTAGATCAGTGTTTCTCAACCTTTTTGGAAGCGTGGCCCCTTTTGAGTGTCTTCATTTTTTTGTGGCCCCCATACCATTGTTTTGTCTTCCCATGAAAATTTTAATTTCAGAACACACTTTTTTTTATAGCTCTTCCGAGATTTTCGAATAATGCCAATAATTTATTTTATTTACGGATTTACAAAAAATAGCTGCGTGACGTCCGCCATTATGCTCTTCCCTGTATCGTTTTTTCAATACCCGTGGCCCCCCTATAATGTGTTGTGGCTCCCCAAAACAAAAATAAATCTCTGTGGCCCCCTGGGGGCCACATGGCCCACCGTTGAGAAACCCTGCTCTAGATATACACTTTATTAACATCTCGCAAAAATTTTGCCTACTACAGTTTGTAAGGGAAATACGTTTTTTGACCATTATGAATATAAAAAAGTTATATCGTCAAAATACAACGGTAAAACTGCTGCATAGATTTTGCAAAACTGCAACATAATATCACAGACACTATATTGACCATATTTCTTTGGCTTTTCTTTTCGTCTTGATTTCTAGATCTTTTTATGGAAAACACATTCAAATTGAAATAAGATGTTTTTACACAAAAAAGCTTAGTCACTTCGAATCATTTGTATTTACTTTACTATTTTTATAATTTTATTTCTCATTTAGTTATCAGTTACCATACATCAATTCATATAAAAAAAGACGAGCAAGATATTTATAATTATTGTCTATGGTTATGTCATATTTCATAAAGCTTGTGCATTTATTTCTATTCACTATATCACAATAGTTTGGAAATGGATATCAAAATAGAACCAGACGATGAATTACTGTCAATTTATCCATCTGAGAACGCTCAAAACAGCGACAGTCGCCAAAACAATGTGAATGCTATCTTGAACGAGAAAGAGTTGATCGACATCAAGGTCGAGACGCTCTCAAAGCAAGGAGTTGCTGACGAAGTAGATCATCTCGAAACAAATAAGGTTATCTTAAACATTAAATAGTCACTCATCTGCTTAACAAATCATATAAACACATTGGCATGATTATTACGTGATCAACACGTGCAGCATTTATTTGAGGTTATGTCCGTTGATGTTTTTTAAAAATAGAATATCAGCAAGACAAAGTCGCCTAGTAATTTGGTACTGTATGCAATTAAAGCAAATAAAAAATACATGTATCACCCGAGAATACATATATTATCAGATCAACAGGCTATAAGTGCCTTTGATTCTGCAGTTAATTTCTAAGCGATTGTTACTTAATGTTCAACTGAAATAAATTATTGCATGTCCTTTGATTGAATTACAGCCTTCTCCTTAATAAGGTTCGTAAGAAAGACATAGACAGGTGTCGTATAAAAGGCTGCGCCACGTTCAATTTGTTTTTCTCAGTCGGCTAGCACTGTCTTCATAAAAAAAATGCAAGATGCATAGACAGTTTGTAACCTCAAAAAAGCCACAGACAACCTTCAATTGGGCCACGAGTTGGATATGACTGTATTAAAACATAACGATTGCCATCGTTTGTGGTCTTTGTTAGTTGAGAGGGTCTCGGCTTAAGTCCGGGAAAAATGAATATATCTTTTATATTTTATCAATTTTGTGGGTTTTTTATAGAGATTTTTGTTTCAGTTTCAAGCGACTAAAACCATCACTGACGATCTCATTGAACCGCCAGCGATAACTGCGTCTCAAACTGATCTACCATCTTCGAAGTCTTACATACACAAAGTGCACATTAAAAGGGAGTTTTTACTGCGGGAGGTGAACGTTGTAATAAATCTTAAAAACAGTGTTTTCCACGAGCGAAACTTTGTTTGCAGTGCTTGCCATGATATATTTCCATCATCTCACTTACTTGAACAGCATGTAACTAGCCATGTTCAATTGAAATTTGAAGAAAAAAGCAAGTGAGTAAAATTAGGCAATAAGCAGGTCAATTCAATTGAAATTCAAGTCACTTAATCCTAAATTTAAAGAGTTACCTGACATGAAACAAGCCGTTTTACCATCAGCATTTTATAGATTTTTATAAAATATCTGTCAGAGGAATAAGTTTGACATACACTCCACAGAATGAATATTAAATAACAACTAGTTTATTTTCCGTTCGATGGTTGGGTGTTATAAATGTCCATAAATCTCTCCCAACATTCCTAGAGCAAAAAGCTAACCATAACGTTTTCAAATTAAGCCCTCTCAGCAGAACGATATGTTGAGGATCTGAGTAAAAGCGAACATGGCTTAAAAATAAACTACCAACCACTTGCTTTTTCTAAGTCAATTGCACTATAGTCGGAAAAAAAAAATAATTTCGTTAATTTGTAAGGAAGAAAAAAAATATTAAACAAGGAAAATACACAGTTTGGCAATCAGACAATCTAAATAAAATTAATCACATATTTTTAAGTGTTGGTAGTAATAGATTCTAATTGAAAATACAACTTTGATAATAAAGTAAAACAGCTTCTCTTGGTGAAGTAAGTGCAAATGGTATTTCTTTACCTATTTGTAGAGAAACAAAATAGCTTATGCACTAAATATATACAAATAATAAAAAAAAACTATTATAATTATTGAATCGCATGTAAAAATTAAGCAATAAAGACAGACAGCATAGGAGATAAAATATGCGATTGAGATTGTAAATTGTCCTTTAATTCTTTGAGTAACATTTTTCCTGAGTTGTATTAAAGGATTCTGTCACCAACATTCCAATATCTAGCTATGGCTGATTTCCACTCTTATACAATTTGAAGTTTATAAATAATTGTTGACCTTAATCTTTTACAGACAGAAGGGAGCTTGGTTTTTTCTCTTTCTTTTTTGTAATTTGATGTTGATTTTTTAGTTGAAAGTTTTCTTACTGGTCATATATACGCGGCTTTTCTCCAGTATGTGACTTTTTATGCGTTTTTAAGTTATAAGATTGAATATATTGATAATTGCATTGGTCACATTATGAGGCTTTTCTCCAGTGTGACATTTTATGCGTTATTAAGTTACCAGACGTAGCAGTTCTAAAACTGCATTGATCACATTCGAAAGGCTTTTCTCCAGTGTGTGACATTTTATGCCTTTTTAAGTTACCAGGCATAGCAGTTTTATAACTGCATTGGTCACATTTAAAAGGCTTTTCTCCAGTGTGTAACTTTTGGTGTGTTTTTAAGCTACCAGACAAAACAGTTCTAAAACTGCATTGGTCACATTTAAAAGGATTTTCACCAGTGTGTGACATTTTATGCCTTTTTAATTGAACCTTAGAAGCACTTTTATAATTGCATTGATCACATTCAAAAGGCTTTTCTCCAGTGTGTGACATTTTATGCCTTTTTAAGCCAGCAGACTGAGTAGTTCTATAACTGCATTGGTCACATTTAAAAGGCTTTTCTCCAGTGTGTGACATTAGATGCGTTTTCAAGCTACCAGACGCAGCAGCTCTAAAAGTGCATTGGTTACATTTAAAAGGCTTTTCTTTAGTGTGTGACATTATATGCCGTCTTAAGTAATCAGGCACAGCAGTTCTATAACTGCATTGGTCACATTTGAAAGGCTTTTCTCCAGTGTGCAACATTAGATGCATTTTTAACTGACCAGACGCAGCAGTTCTAAAACTGCATTGGTCACATTGAAAAGGCTTTTCGCCAGTGTGTGTCATTTTATGCCTTTTTAAGCCACTAGACACAGCAGTTTTAAAACTGCATTGATCACATTCGAAAGGCTTTTCTCCAGTGTGTGACCTTTTATGCGTTTTTAAGCTACCAGACTCGGCAGTTCTATAACTGCATTGGTCACATTTGAAAGGCTTTTCTCCAGTGTGTGACATTTTATGCGTTTTTAAGCTACCAGACGCAGCAGTTCTAAAGCTGCATTGGTCACATTTGAAAGGCTTTTCTCCAGTGTGTGACCTTTTATGCCTTTTTAAGACAGCAGACGCAGTAGTTTCATAACTGCATTTGTCGCATTTAAAAGGTTTTTCTCCAGTGTGTGACATTTTATGCATTTTTAAGTGACCAGACGCAGCAGTTCTAAAACTGCATTGGTCACATTCAAAAGGCTTTTCTCCAGTGTGTGACATTTTATGTGTTTTTACGTAGCTAGATACAGGAGTTGTAAAACTGCATTGGTCACAATTGTAAAGTTTTTTTTGAGAATAAAGTTTTAGTTTTGTCTGTAACGAAAAAGAAAGAGCAGTTTTAAATCGTATCGCTCTTGCTACTTTTATGTTTTTATTAACAAGAACATAATATAAATAATGGTTTGTCACCATTGAATAATGTCATTATTATAACTGTCTTTATTGAGTTTTTAACTTTTAAAGTCATTGAAAATGAGTTTGAGACAAAATAAAACGAAAGTAAAGCAATAATGTGACAATGAAGTTGGACTGTTCTTAAACGAGAAGGCCTCGATTTGAATGTAGTAAAACAGCAAATATAAATTATTTCTGCTTTTTTTTAAAAGAAAATAGAGTACAATTCTTTATATTCAGTTGCGGTACAAATAATTAAAAAAATCGTGTCGTTAAGCTAATAAGACATCAGAATAAACAGTTTTATTGGGGCATTATTCATACTTGGAACTCTTTTTCCCAGAATAATGTAACGTTTCTGTCTATAAGAAAAACAATATTTTGAATCACATCTGATTCAACGCTTTATTTAGACTTTTTTCTATAAGATATGTTGCTTTAATTCCATTGTCACAAATAAACATTTTAAATGATTATTATAATTGACAAACAGCAATTTTGTTATTTATTTAATGTAAGCGAATCAAAACGATACTGAGTAAAAAATCGTCCGTTAAAATTACAAATGACAATCAATAATATAATGTTTCTCGATATGGATGTCTTTTTGTTAAGGTCAGGATAGCGAGCCGTGTTAGATGATGGTATATTACTGTATTACATGAAGGTGAGAGGGCCTTGAATTTGATGGTGAGAAACGAAAAATTAAAAAGCATTGAACAATTATTGCTGTTTTCATACAAATGCTATTTGCACGCTTAAAAGTTTTAAGCTTGATTCTTTTTTTTTTAATTTGGCGACTTATTAATATTTGTTAATTATTCGTCTAAAAATATATATTTTATTTATTTAAAATGCAACCCAATTCTTATGCCAATTTCAAGAAATACCTTTTTCGACTGGTGATGTTTTTCTTGTCCTATTATTTTATCGTGGACTTCGAGTGCTTCGTGTTTGATGTCAATTGAATGATTCTCATTGGAAATGTCATTCATATTACTTTTCATGTCAGGTTCCGTTGAGAAATCGGTATCAAGATTCGCTCTTCATTGTGACATGAAATAAAATGAGAAATCCATGTTAAATAAAATATAGTATAGAGAGAAAGTATAATAATTATCAACTTATTTTGCATTGAAAATAATGGAAAAAGGGTGAAAAGAATATTTAAGGTGAAATAAATTTATTTTATTGTTGTCAACAATTAGTTTTTAATAATGAATACATGCCAAACCTGTTTCCATGAAAAGTCGCATGTTGCTTAAGTAAATGCGATGATGGGAATGTATTGTAACAAACGCTGCAAACGAAATTTCGCTCGTAGAAAACATTATTTTTAAGTTGTATTACAACGTTCACCTCCTGCAGTGAAAATTCCTTTTTAATATGAACTTGGTTTATGTGAGACGTTGAAGATAAATCAAATTGAGACGAAGTTATCGCTGGTGGTTTGATGGGGTCTTTAGATTTCGTGTTGGCAGTTTGAGGCTGAAATAAAAAGAAAAGAAGCAAAATAATCTATATATTAGTAGCGGAGTGTTTTTATTTTTTCAAGCTGACTTTGAATTTTATTGGTTATGATTATCCGGTCGTCATTCTTTTTTTTTCTTTTTCTTATTTCGAAACATATTTTTTCAAATTGCAAAGACTTGAAAAATCACCAAATGCTCTGAACAGAACAATATTTAATAACAGACGGATTCAACAACCGGCTGTTTACCATATGACGCTTTGAGGCAAAGCCAAAGCTTTATTAAATCATGTCCGGACCGAAGAGATGATTGTAATACCCCCAATTAGCTGGGGAATCAATTGTTTCAAAATATGTCCCGGAACACATGTATGTGTTCACGCCATATCGCGGAACATTTTACGTGACCCGAGACAGGTTTCTATGTTCACGGTCTGAGAGCGAGCGCATACGGAACATGCAATGCGCGCGCAGCTACAGGCGGACGGTCAATGTCATAATTCATATTATTCTATTTCATCATGACATGCCTACGTTTTAATTGGAAATATATAATTTGGCAGCCTTGATCAACATACACCCATCGGGCGCCATTTTTAAGATTTATCTTCGGCTTTCAAATTTTTCCCTATGGTGACAGCTGTCACAATAAATGCCTTTGCATAAGTTATATTATTCTATGGCTTATAGTATATTGTCATCGCGAATGATCAAATAATTGTATTTTCAGTGTGAAAAGCTTATGAACAATATTAAATCGCATTTGCATAACCGAAATACAATAAAATCAAATAACGCTCGTTTAGATCCAGCATAACCTCATCGGGTAGTTGTAGATAGTTTTCATATATATATTTTTACCTTTAATGCTTTTTTAGAAGATCATGATTTAAAAAATATATGCAACGTATGACAGCATTAAATATCAAAAGTGTAAAAAGAAAAAAAATATATTTCAAACACTAAAAATGCCAAGAAAAAAGATGTCGGAACGCCGCTCCACCGCGTTACGTGGAGAGTCTCACATTTACCTTATCTGGTTTCCGTACGGCATATGAACACTCGCCGACATCAATCTCTTCTACTTTGATGGAACGGACGTCGTCGTAGTATTCCTTTTTGTACTTCTCCCAACTGTCTTCGTTTTCTTTCTTGATTTTCTGTGACTCCATAACGACAACCTACAAAAAATGTTAGACGCATATTGCTTAACGCTTAATAATACCGATAAAGTTCGTTCTTAAAGTGTCGTATTGAGTTGCAAGATTAGTAAGCCTATTTCTAAGAACCGATTTATTTTACTTCAACATCAAAAAACCATCAAATTCAATGAGTTACACAACAAAAAACGATGCTATATATTTATTCAGCAATATTAAACATTCGAAGGCCACAAAAAAATAAGTAAACGGGCCGCGGATTGTGCATCTCGGATAAATGACAAGTAATTCAAAATCTAGCACGCTGACGTATATTTTTTTTTAAGGCCGACAGTTTAATGTTCTTTTGATAGTAAAAGGATTATTGTGATTAAATTTGACATTTTGTTTTTCAAAGTGAGTTTGGTTTCATTATAAAAAAAAAACACTTTATATGATATTAAATCTTATTTGATTTGAATACAAATGTATCAAGCTGTAAATATAACAAAATTTAAATATTTCAAATGTGTTTTTTCTTAAAACAATGTAAAGAAGGTAGCTAGGTGACAACTAAGCCACAAGTATTTGAATGTTTTAAAAAACATTACTGCGTTCAAGCACTCTACCCCTAAATTTCAACCTACGTTTCCTTGTTTGTAAAAATTGTCTTCGTTAAATTCTTCCTGCTTCACACGCACGCCAAATCCATTGCCAGGTGAATGACCTTCGCCTAAGATGTCGACGTTCATCTCAGCATCTTTGTCGATCCCTGACGTGCCGTGCGTTGACAGCATTTCATCGTCCGGTTCTTTCTTGATGTCCATTCCAGAGTATTGACTCAATAATTGAAGCGAAACACGTAATAAACGATAATGTCCAAATATAGTTTGACCATAGACAATATTATTTTTATTGGCTCGTGTTCGATTGTGTATGGTAATTGTTTTATTTTAGAATATGATTAAGCAGTTTTATTTCAATTGATGCTACGGAAGCAGCCAAATAATATGATAAACGTTTTCATTTATTATTGAAATATTTTATAATTACTGCCGGTCGCCAGGCTTTTTGATATCAATTTAACAAATACGGGTTCATGTCAGATGGTTTATCGTTTTTTGCCCCTCTGTTAAAATTTAACCACTACACGCAGTCGCTTTATATGCGTTTTTGAATCTTCTGCAATCAGTTTTACAAATCTGCGGTGTTTTTTTTTTTATTTCTTTGGTAAAGTTGCGAAACCGTAGACAAAAAATAAGTCTTGCCGGAATGCGATACCTTCAAGGAATTTTGTTTTCGAAAGTAAAAAACAAAAGAAATATTTGGTTCCAAAATGTAATTAACAATTTCGGCTTATACCAGCTAAGGGGCATTTTTATAGAATCGTAATTGTTTTCTTTGAAGAAGATTACGGTTAAGTAAATAAAAAACAAAATAGCGTAATTAGGCTTATGCTTGGTTTTTTAAAATTGTTTGATCAAGTAACTAACCTTCTCGTTTTTATTTCAAGTAAGTCATTTGTATGTGTCTTCCATATAAAGATATGATATAAATGGATTCTTAATGCACTCTTGAAGTCCTCATCATTTGAATTGTAGTTACCACTCTTTATAATTTTATGTCTAATTATACATCAATCCATTTGTCTATGAAAAGTTGAGAAAAATATTTTTAGTTATTGTCTATAGTAACGCCATATGTTATAAAGCTTCCACATTGCTTTCTAGTGACTTAATCAAAATTCTTTTGAAATGAATATCAAAGTAGAACCAGACGACGGATTAACGCCAGCAAATACTTCTGACAATGCTTACAACAGCGATAATCGTCAAAACAATGCGAATGCTATCTCGAACGAGGAACAGTCGATTGATATCAAAGTCGAGACGCTCGTGAAGCAGGAAGAAATTGTTGACGAAACAGAACATCACGACACTACAAAGGTAATTTTTAACACTATTACCTCACTTAGCTGTTTGACAAATCATATAAATACATCGTTATGTTTAATACGTGGTTAACACGTGCAGCGGTCATAACCTCAAATAAATAAGTAAAGACCGTTGGATTTAAAAAAATATATATAATGTCATTAAGAAAAAGTCGCTTAGTCTATTGATACTGTACGCAATGAAAGCATTTCTCTCAAATAGCTATTTTCTGCAAGCAAAAATGTATATGATACCTAAGAAATAGACATATTTTGATTGAATTACAGCCGTCTCTCCGTAATAAGGCTCATAAAAGCGTCATAGACGAGTGCCATAAAAACAGGCTGCACCACATTCGATCTGTTTTTCTCAGTCAGCTAGCATCATCTTTTGTGGTCTTCGGTAATTGAAAGGGTGTTGGCCTTAGCCCAGGAAAATTGAATATATCTTTCGAATTTAATCAATTTATGTGAGTTTTTAATTGAAACTTGTTTTTGTTTCAGTTTCAAACGACCGAAACCATCACTGACGATCTCATTGAACCGCCAGCGATAACTTCGTTTCAAACTGATCTACCATCTTCGAAGTCTTACATTCACAAAGTGCATATTAAAAGGGAGTTTTTACTGCACGAAATAAACGTAGTAATACATCTTAAAAACGGTGTTTTCTACAAGCGAAACTTTGTATGCAGTGTTTGCTATAATATATTCCCATCATCACACTTACTTGAGCAGCATGCTTTGAAACATGCTATATTAAAATTTGATAAGGAAAACAGGTTTGTAAAATTAGATAGATTGTAAGCCTCTCAGTTCGCTCAAAAGCGTTTCTGTGATTAGATATCATTGCTGTCATTTTATATTTGCTGTAAAAAGACATATTTTTTTACATTGTTGATATCTAATTTGGTTGCCTTCATCTGAGCAACAAGACTGAAATTAGTTCTGACAGAGGCATACGCCGAAACAACTATCAACTTTATGTAATGTAATATTTGTGGAAGTTAAAAACTCATGTTATTTTTCACCTTTTTACGATGAATATCTACCACGTTAATGACAATTCAATCAATAACACATATGTAGAAACAGTCAAGTTTTATTCATCGCGCTCATTTATTCTTTGTTTTCATGTTACAATTTAGAGTTAAGCTTCGAACTAATATCACAATAGAACTGGAAGACGACTCAGCGTCAGCACAGACACTTGATAACCCTTATGAAAGCGATCATCTAAGAAGCAATGTGGATGATATCTGTAATGAGGAACATTCGATCGACATTAAATTCAAAGCACTCAACAGTCATCACAAGCCTCTAAAGGTAAATGAAAATTATTTTGAATCATTTTATTGTTGTCAAGTTGTATTTCATTTCTTCTGATGATGTTTATTTGATGACCGAACGCCTGTCAATTGCCTTTTAATTTTTTTAACATTAAATATTTGTGTCATTTATTTTGTATCAGGGGCCATATAAACTTATCGGCAACACTTATACAATAAGGCAATGACTTACCTGTATAATTGTATTGTTTGTGAATTATTTTTTTTTCCAATTTTTTTCTCCTTAATAAAATTTTTGTTCATTATGACAATAACAATTAATAAAACAATTAAGTCAACCAGTTTTTTTACTCATCTATACAGCTTTATTTTATTTTTGGTTTCAGTTTCAATCTTCCAGTGTCAACTCTACGGTTCACACTGAATTACCATCGATGAATCTGTATTGGGATAAATCACAAGCAAAAGCTCAAATACATGAACAAAACATAGTAACGGAAATATTACAGCAGAAAACGGTCGCCATTGTTATGATAGAAAATGCTGTGTTTAATGAGGAAAATTTAGTGTGTAGTAACTGCTTTGATATATTTCCATCATCAAATCTACTGAAGCAGCATGTCACTAGGCATTCTAAATTAAACTTAAATGAGGAAATCAGGTTCGTTAGCTTTTCAGTATTCAGTAATAAATGTTGCCGTAACTAAATTGAAATCTCTTCTTAACCTCGTAGCTATGCCATAAATGGCAATGCAAAATTGGTTGATAATTAGTAAACTACATAAGTCGGAAACCTTTTGATTTCTAAAGGTCACATTTCTTTGTATGATTCAACATATGACCGCAGTATAGAAAACATTGACATCCACCTTCCCCTTTTATATTAAAATGAACCGCCAAATCCATCGAAATTATATATATTTTATTAATAATAGAATTCAAATGTTAAGTGTTAAGATGTAATCAATTTACTATTGAATTTAAATTTCGCATACTTATGAAAAAACTGAAACTATGATTGCATTTTTCTTAATTGATAAAAACATTGATTATATATTATAAACGTCAAGGGTAACCAACCGTTTTGGACTCTAGAGCACATTCTTCAGTATTGGTAGGGTGATAGGCACCACATATTTTCAAGGTTATTTATAATCCAGGAATTTAACGATTTGCCTACATTATCAGCGTAACTCGTTTTTTTTAAGCTCTTCTAGAAAATTACAAATCCAAAAACCCTGAAATCAGTTGGCGGGTGCAATGAACGCGTAGTTGGTAACGCTTGATATACGTGATAAACTGACCCTTTGTGGTGAAAAACGTTATTAAATATGACCTTTGAACAGTTTTTGAACCAGCAAAATGTTTAAAGTTTCACTTTCTAACAATTAAGTCAACCATCTTCTGTGCTGAATAGAATAATCAAATCAAGATGATTGTTTATCGGCATAAGACAGCTTTCACGGTTCTTAAGTTTGTATAAGCAAATTCATTAAAACAGCGTTTTAGCCGTGTTTGACATTTGCTAATTTATTGTTAAATATATTCTTTTAGAGAGTTTAATTATAATTCCGGATAAATATACTTCATGAAGTAGTTATTAATCATGTATAAAAAGCCAGTGTACCAGTGTAGATTAGAAAGACTAAGATTCTAAGACTAAGACAATCATTCTTCAATGCAATTTGATAACTTAATGCCGTATAACTGTTAAGAGCCTGTAAATTTGTTTTATTCAATCATAAAATCAAATCATAAAAAGGAGAACTGGTGGCTGACATTCAACTTTTTTATTTTTTTTTCATGTAACATTTAAGTGAGACGCTTAAAACAGATATCAAAATAGAACCAGACCATGAATTACTGTCATCGTCCAATCAGGACTCTTGTCATTCCGATAGTCACCAAAATAATATGAATGACATTTGGATCGAGGATCATTCAATTGACATCAAACACGAGGCACTCGAAGTACACGATAAAATCAATGAACATGAAAATCATCACCAGTCTAGAAAGGTATTCCAAGCTCTTATTTATTTTCAGAACAAACAGTTGTTGGAATATGGACAAACGAATTGTCTTCAAAGCAACGCATATTTTAATACAACTGTTATAAGTTTTTTGTCAAAAATGAGTTTGTATAAAAATAAACTTATATATAAAAACAGTAATAATAGTTCAGTGCTGTTTGATTCGAGACCTTGTCACCCTTTTAAAATACAATGATAAACTATGACCAAACATGTCTTGCTGTCCTTCTCTTTTTATATTGACATAAAAATTGATAAACATTGAGTTTATAAAAAAATGTGACATTATTTGTAGTTACTGGTGTATTGAACGAACGTTTTTTTCCGGTAATTTTATTAGTTTACATCAATGTAATTAATATAAAATTTTAATGTTCTTCCGGTAATAAAAAGCTATAAAAATTTTCATTTGTGACAATGCTATTTTTGAGCACATTAATAATAAAAAAATGAAAGAAATCATTGAATAAGTCAAATATGATTAAAAATATTGTTTTTCCTTACAGACGGAAACATTACATTCTGGAAAAAATAATATAAAGCATGGCCCTAAAAAAACTGTTTTTCCTGGTCAATTAAAACTGCAAAAGTCACAAACTGGAAAACAAACTTTCACACGTGACAGAAAGAAGAAAAAAACTGCTCGTTCGGGTTACATCAAACGTCATAAAATTTCGCTCACTGGAGAAAAGCCTTTCAAATGTGAGCAATGCAGTTATAGAACTGCTAAGTCTGGTAGCTTAAGAAGGCATAAAATTTCACACACTGGAGAAAAGCCTTTTAAATGTGACCAATGCAGTTATAGAACTGCCGAGTCTGGTCATTTAAAAAGGCATAAAATGTCACACACTGGAGAAAAGCCTTTCAAATGTGACCAATGCAAGTATAGAACTGCTCAGTCTGGTCAATTAAAAAGACATAAAATGTGGCACTCTGGAGAAAAACCTTTCAAATGTGACCAATGCAGTTATAGAACTGCTGATTCTAGTAATTTAAAAAAGCATAAAATGTCACACAACAAAGAAAAGCCTTTTAAGTGTGACCAATGCAGTTATAGAACTGCCGAGTCTGGTCATTTAAAAAAGCATAAAATGTCACACACTGGAGAAAAGCCTTTCAAATGTGACCAATGCAGTTATAGAACTGCCGAGTCTCGTCATTTAAAAAGGCATGAAATATCACACACTGGAGAAAAGCCTTTCAAATGTAACCAATGCAGTTATAGAACTGCTGATTCTGGTAGCTTAAAAAGGCATAAAATGTCACACACTGGAGAAAAGCCTTTTAAATGTGACCAATGCAGTTATAGAACTGCCGAGTCTGGTCATTTAAAAAGGCATAAAATGTCACACACTGGAGAAAAGCCTTTCAAATGTGACCAATGCAAGTATAGAACCGCTCTGTCTGGTAGCTTAAAGAGGCACAAGATGTCACACACCAGAGAAAAGTTTTTTTAATGTGATTAATGCAATAATAAAACTACTCGCTCTGGTTACTTAACCAAACAGAAAAAGTAACACAAGAATTTTTTTGAATATGACCAATGCAGCTACAAATCTGCTCGTTCTAGTTACTTAAGATTGCCTACAAAGTTGCACTCTGGAAAAAAATCCTTTGTTTTGATATCAGTAATCGCAATTTTTAGTTCCAAGGAGTGTTCTAGAGTTTCGTTTAATCTCAGTTTTTACTTTTCTGATGGTTGTACCTAGGTGGAACCTCAATTCTGTGAACTCTATGAATATACCATGTATGTTTAAAAGATTTTTTTATTGCGTTGGTGCTAATTTCTTTTGATTTACGCGACATCGCAAAGTCCATATATATGTATTTTAAATGATCGGTATTGTAAGAAATACGATGTGGTGTTGGTAGTTAATTTTTTTGTTTTCGAAAAATACTTAATTTTAATTGTATATTTAGTATTGCAACTAATTGTATAGATTACCAGTTGTCATCGTTTATTCCTTTTCCACAATCTTCAACATGTGTATTGTATTCAGAAAAATATTTTCGCCTCGCGCTTTTACTTTTAGTCATATGAGACAATTATTCCAAAATTAATAACTCTAATCTACCGTTGACTACTAGCGATAGTAGAGTTTAAAAGATGGTTTGTTTCCCAATTCTCTGATCAACTGATGCGTCAAAAATCCAAATTAATATGTAGAATATATTCAAATTCAAACTATAAATATTTTCTAGTAAGTATAAAAGTCAAATATATGTTTTTAAAAGGTTCTTATCCAGCTGCATACATTTTACACCTATTGTATCAAAACCCTTCTGTAACTTGCTAGACATTACCTTAGATACTGTCAGCTAAGAAAAACATTATAAAAAGGATTGTTACTTATTGCCAATTATAATATTCAATTATAAAAGCGACAATAAGTAGCCAAAATTCAAGTTTAAAACTGTATAAACATTGACATTTCACTAATCATTCTAAGCTCAAATACTAAGGGCATTAAGCCTTTAGTGCGCATGCGCCAAATATTTCCGAAATCCGTGGTTCAGCGGTTCAAGACCTTTTATTCAAAATACTTGACGAAAATAAATTTATTTCTTAATAAAATAAAACATTTATTTACAAGTAATAAATACACACTATTATATAAAACTAGATATGACTAGAAAAAAAGTATTCTGAAATCGTTGAGACATATATGTTTCTGAATAATTTAAATAAATATTTATTTTCTATACCATGTCCGCTTCCAATATAAAGCATATGGACTCCTTATAAAGTTTATCTCAACAGAAGTGTTTCTACGAGAACTGTTTGTTACTCAGTTGCTTTCAGAGAGGTTGAGCAACCGAGTTACAAATAAATACACACACAAAAAATACACAGCACAAGTTGAAACACATGAAATGCATTTTAAAAAACAATACATGCAATCAAGTCAAATGGAAGTATTTCTGAATTTTAACAAAATAAAACAAAATTGAATTGTAATATTATAATTGGTCTGTAAAAAAAGTATTTTTATATTATTTTCACTAAACTAGATATAAAAATTAATTATACGGAAATTGTTG
This sequence comes from Himalopsyche tibetana, assembly GCA_030503985.1. Lineage (NCBI taxonomy): Eukaryota > Metazoa > Arthropoda > Insecta > Trichoptera > Rhyacophilidae > Himalopsyche > Himalopsyche tibetana. Next base: position 1,474,778 of record JAPJYX010000027.1, on the reverse strand, counting down.
AAACGTGTTTCTGCCTAAATTATAAATGTGTTATATATGATTGAACTAAAAAAAAAAGACGAACTTTGTTCACACGAACATAAATTTTAATAATTTGCACTAAACATTGCCCACTAGCACGATGAAGCACTTAAAAGTAATATGTTCTACTGAACATTGTCTGCTAGTCCGAGGGAAAACTCAAACATTAATTTCAAAGCTTCTCACTAAAAAGTGTTTATGGTTTAAGAAAATGTGCGCTTAAATATAAGCCATGATAAATAGGCGGTCTTCTACCTTCACAAAATTCGCTTTCATGAATTATTTATATTCAACTTTGAAAATGCTCCAGCACACCCAAAATCTCTAGAATTTATTACTTAAAATCAATATTGTGTTTCTTCCTTCCAATACTATCTGCTAAAATTTTATCAAATCCGGATCAATAAATGAGACCAAGATTGGATACTCTACTCAGCACTTCTGTCAGACAAATATTTAATTGAGCAACCATGATATTGCAAAGGAAGCTAATAAAAACGTCATGACTGACAATAAAAAATATTAATGAAGCTTTCATGCATATTGACACACCTCGTAAAATATGAATATTAGTAAATAAATGTTTTATTCACTATATATATATATATATATGCTTTCAAACATTCGCACACATTTTCGGGAACCAATGATGTGCGGAAGTCCAGGTCGACCAGTTTGTACCACAAAAATTCTAATTCATAGACATCAAACAAATTCATTAAAAAACTACTGAATTAAAAAAAAACAACATTTTATAATTCTTCATAGTATGATATCGTTTAAAACAATAGCCCGGATGAAGGCCTGGTTTTTTAGCACACGTATCACAATTAAAGCGAATTTCGTGTCTCCCACTTTTTTTTAAACATACTAAGCAGTCTTTTTGTTTACCATCATTAAAAATGATATATGTATTTTTATTAGGTCGTTCTTTGGTGTCCGATCTTGATGATCATTCACGATCCGATGAGATGATAGATAAGAGTATTTCTAAGAACAATAAAAATATTTTTAAAAAGTAATTAAACAAACAATTTTGATAATTGCAAATATATTTTTCTGTCTATGATGTATGTAATCATTGTAGTAAACTCATGGATTATTTTAATTGTAAATAAGCAATAATTCATTTTCAAATTGAACGCAAATCTATATTTGTGTATCACTGCCGCCGAAGCAAAGTGATTGAGCGGTGTGAAATGTAGTACAGTCTCGCTCGCACACGATGCATCTCACTTGCACTTATGACAGCCCGTACTTCTCATACTTCAAAAGAGTGTATGTACATATTTTAAATCAGAAAGACTGATATTGATGTTTTATTATATTACACTATATTATATAAGCTTCCACCTACCTTATAAAGTCATCATCAGTGTATTTTCATTTTTATATGGGGAACTGTGGAGCCTAGCTCCAATCTCTCTTTCATCTTTGGTTTTGGTTTTTTTTTTTTTTTAAATGTTGTGGACCCAGTTTTTTTATTCTATTTATTTTTTTTAGGATTGTTTTGTTTTGGGTTTATCTATTGTGCTTTTTTTAAACAGAGTGATAAGAGGGTGGGGTAGAGGGAAAAGGAAGGTAGCATATATGCAGGGAGGGGGAGTGAAGGGTAAGAGGAGGTTACAATTTACAGTTATATAATATAAAAAAGAAAGTTTCTTTTCTTTTCCTGTCTTCTTTTCGGCCGCGCGATTGCGGCAACCAGGCATGTCAGTGGTGGGATCTTAGGGGAGCTAGGGCGGTTTTAGGAGGAGGACTTTCCTTGGCCGCGCTATGTCAGTGTGCGGGTACTCAACGTAATCGTTGAGTTAGGCTTTTATTGTGTCGTTTGGATGATCCGTCATGTCGCTGTAGAATTTCTTCGACAGCTTCATGACGTGATCGAGAATTGGGGCTGTGTTAGTGTCTCTATGCAACGTGGTGCCTCGCACGAACCAGGGAGCACCTGTCATCGTGCGAAGCGCCTCGTTTTGTATTGTCTGTAGTGTCTGGATATGATGCATGCCTGCGTGTGCCCATATAGGGCATGCATAGGTCATGATTGGTCGTGTTATCGCGGTATACAGTAGTAGCTTGCTTTTCAATGCGAGTTTACTATTGTGTCCTAGCATGGGATAGAGTGAAATTATTAGTCAATTTAAGGTCAGCTGTGATGAATGCGTAATAAATGTGTTGCCATATGTAATTCACATAAACACTCCGGAAACGCACTTATCCAGATGTTGGCTCATCCAAATTGCATATTTCGACATTAAATGCAAAAAATAATATAAAATTTGATCAGCGTATAAATATCAAAGTATCTTAATGATAAATAAGGCGAAAATAAACAAGTATAATTTTATATGAGGCCAGTAAACGAGGTTGAAGTTATGTCGACTACATGTCGACGTTTGAGTGGTAGACCCGAATCGTGATGTCGACTATACGTCGACGTTCGAGTAGTAGGAGTTAAATCTAGGTTTCATTTTATATTTCAACGTTTTTTGTTATATTTTAGTATATAGAATCAACAATATGTGCGATATTGTTTGTTATGTCAACAGTTTTTTTAATAAAAAATATATAGAATAATAACTTATTTTTATTTCGATTTTATTTGGTACAAAAGATATAATTATAGTTGTTTTCTAGTTGATTATAAATTGATTCTAGCTATTTCAACGTTTTTTTTCAGGTCTGTAGAGTCGTGTAAAAAAAAGACGACACCAGGATTTTTTTTTAAAAAAATAATTTAACTTATATACCTACGTAATATTTTTTGTCTTATCTGAAAAAAAATATTCAATCTCAATTATGTACATTCAGACAAATTTTGACGAGCGACCCAGGTTTCGCCTTTCAGCATCTTCAGACGTTCAGTTGCACGGATGAACATAATTTGAAAGTATTTTAAAATTCGGTATAGGCACCGAAGTTATAATATTCTATATAGAGTATAATATAACGTTTAAAATATATTGAATATGGTTAAAAAATTAGACTCATATTTATTAGATTCACACCTTTTGAAATAGAAAAAAAAACATAAAAGTATTAAAAAAAACATACAATCACGATTCCTCGATGAAAGGCACTATTTAAAAAAGACGTTCACTTTTCACGACTCCGACTCCACAGCCCTGATTTATTCAGATTGTGTTTTATTAAAAATTTTACGACTCAGCCTATAGCTTCCAAATGGCTTCAGCTATATTTAAAAAGAAAAGAAAAATAGTTACTGAAAATGGTAAATCTGATAAATAATGGACCGAGTTATATGCGTTCATTCAAAATATGAATGGTCTTCGGAATCGTCTGATCCGTTACGAAAAGATCAAAAATAAAAAAAAATCAAACAGAGAGACATTTTTGTCCCTTAAAATTCATATACTTATACATATCTGTTCGTTTTGCCGAGTGTAAGTTTACACAAAAAAAAAGGTACTTTGTGTGATGATTTTTTTTCTTCACATTTAACATCAAGGTTGCCAGTGATATTGAAATTGATAATGTCAAACAAATATATTAAAAATATATTTTTTTTTAATCGTAAATATAGAAGTAAGTCCACAGTATCACCTAGTAAATAATATTTTTTGTATAACGTTTAACGTTTGGTGTAATATTATTTTCATGGAAAAATGCATCTTTTTTTGTTAGATCTTTTGCTTCGTTTACGTATATAAATACAGTAAAACCCCCATTTATGCGATCTTCGGGACCGTATAATTACGGACCGTATAATTGGGGGTGTGAATCTCATACAAAATTAGGGATTTGGGCTTTTCGGCGGAAAATGCAAAACTAAGATTTCCCTTCATTTTTGCAAAAAAAAAATATTGTCGAAATTTTTAGTTACTAAGTGAAAAAATGCAAAGCGCGCGAAGAATGCCGCATATAGTCAGACGCCCAGGTATGTGTGTATAGCCTGGCACGTGTTGAATACACAGACGCTAGCCAACATTTGACTGTATGCACCGCATATCTGCCGAATGCATAGTTGGCCTTGTAAATCAGTCGTTCGAGGACCATTGTTTGAAGTGCTTTTACAGTTTTGCGGTGTGTTCAATCTTTCGCACTTTCAGGTAAATACATATTACTAATAACTTTTTACTTTATCTATAACATCAAATTAATTTTAAATCTTTAAAAAACTTTACTGACTGCTCGATTTACTATTATATTAAAATATTTTTCAGCCATGGAAAAAACGGAATTAAAAAAAAAAAGAAAACGAATTTCTATCGAAGAAAAATATACCATTTTAGAAAAACTTAGCAGCGGAGTGAGAAATTATGTTATTTCCAAAGAATTTAATATAAATGAATCTACAATTCGATCGATTAAAAGAAATGAACGTAAAATTAGACAGTGGGTGTCTATCGGTTCACCTGATAGTATAAAACAAGTTTCATATATAAAAAACACTCTAATAACAAAAATGGAAAAATGTTTGAAAATATGGATAGAAGATTGTAATAAAAAACATATTCCTCTGAGTGTCCGATTTATAAAACACAAAGCATTAAAAATTTATGTATATTTGAAACAAGGAGAGACTGATGATTCAAACTTAGCTCTCGAAAATCATTTCGAATTTAAAGCGAGTAATGGCTGGCTTAACCGATTCATCAATCGATTTTCCCTGCGCAGCATTAAAATGAGCGGCGAACGTGCATCTGCCGACGACGAAGGTGCAAAAAAATTTACACTAAAATTTAAAAAAATTATTGATGACGAAGGCTACACACCCGACCAAGTATTCAATGCTGACGAAACAGGCCTTAATTGGAAAAAAATGCCAGAACGCACATTTATTTCCAAAACCGTTAAATCTGCACCCGGATTCAAAGTTGCCAAAGACAGAATAACTGTTCTCCTTTGTAGTAATGCATCGGGGAGTTGTATAACGAAACCAATGGTTGTCAATCATTTTTTAAACCCACGAGCAATGAAAGGAATCGATAAGTCTAAATTGCCCGTTTACTGGAGGGCAAATAAAAAAGCGTGGATTACGGGAATTTTATTTCGCGATTGGTTTTTTAACTGCTTTGTTCCAGAAATGGAACAGTTCACGTTAAGAAAAAATATTGCATTTAAAATATTGTTACTGATTGATAATGCTCCTGGCCATTGTACGGATCTTTGTCATCCAAATGTCAAAGTAATCTTCTCTCCTCCAAACACTACATCTATAATACAACCCTTAGATCAAGGAATAATCAAAACTTTCAAATCGTATTACATACGAAGAACATTCGAGTATATTATGGAAAATTCTGACAATAGTCCAAATACGACACAAATGCAGTTGTGGAAAGATTTTTCTATTTTAAATTGTGTAAATTTTATTAATTTGTCTATTAATGAAGTTAAATCGTCCACATTAAACGCTTGCTGGAGAAATATTTGGCCTGAAGTGGTCATGGATGGAGTCAGTGTAACTCCAATATCCTACGACACTAATCGGATAATTACTTTAGCAAACACCCTGGACAACATAAATGAGTCTGATATCAGTGAAATGATTAACAATGATTCGTTAGAATTGGACGAGGAAGAATTGGTTCTTCTTACAAACGAAGAAAACGAAACTGATATTAACAACCGAATCAACAATGGCTTTATGGAATTGGTTAAAGAAGAATCAGTTGCACTTACAAATGACTCCGTACAAAATGACAATAAAGAAAACGAATGTCAAGCCGAAGGTTTGACTTTAAATAATTTAAAAGAAGTATTTCAACTGAAAAAAAAATTAGAATCCCTCATTACTAGTATTGATCCCTCAACTAAGCGCTCTGAAAAATTTAAAAAAATATTCAAGTTCTCTTTAGCACCGTATTATAACATACTGCAAGAGTTGGAAATTATTGAAGAAGACGAGGAAATCATCTCAGTAATAAAAAAGCGTCATCGAAACCGAACATTATCTGACAGTGAATGATGTATGTTTTTTTTACTTTTTTAAATTTTAGTCCTAAATTAAGTACTCGATATAATTCGATGTAGGGTAAAACCTACTATTATTGGCCATCTTCAATTATTGGCCACTTGCAGATAAGTCTAGTTTTATAAGATATGAAACTAACATTACCACTCGTTGACTTAATAAGGAAGTTCATTAAGTATTCCTAGATATAGCAAATAACTATCATTTAAAGCATTGTTAAATGACCTAAAATCTGATTTAAAGCTTACTGTTGGAGCGTTGTCGCGAAACAAGTGAGATTTGTTGTAAAAATCACAAGGATTTGACTTCCGTGTAAAGGTACGTTGAACATTTATATGTTCATTAAATGAATTTAAAATTAATTTGAGTAGTTAGACTTTAGTGTATTTATAAATCATTCACTGATTGAATTGAAAAAAAAAAGATTAATATTTGATATTCAAATTGCTTGCATTTGTCAAATGAATATACATACATGAGTATCAATAAGATAATAAAATGATGTAAGCATACTCTGTATGTAAATTAAATACCTATATGAATTATATGTCTTCAATATAATCAAAAATATTGGCTCTATCACAATACAGCAGAATCTTTCCAAATTACTTAGTCAAATTAATGTTTTGCTTGTTTCCATTCTCCAGCGCCATTCTCATAGTTTTTTTTGTAATTACTTCAGATATAGAAACTTGAAACATCCATCAGAGATTTTTGGTTATTAAATTATTTTTACTAAGTGTTGCAAATGAGTAAAAGATTTTTAAAAAGGTTAAGATTTTTAAGCAAATCGGACGCCATATAATATTGAGAGTAAAGTTCCATTTGGGATCTTCACATGTACATAAATAGGTACATAGTATTTTATATATAAAAAAAATACTTGAAATAATATTTGACATTCTTTTCAGATTGATTCGTATCATTTTGTTTTTTAAATATTTGGTTTCGATTCAGCTCAATTTACTGAAAACATATGATTCTTACATTAAAATGACATTAAAGTTTGCATTAATCACTTAACGTAACACTTTATATTGATGTGGGAACATAAAATTACATCATTAGTTTTTATTTTATTTAATATTTTTTTACTGCAATTTTTGGTATGGCCAATAATTGTATCTTTTGGTGGCCGATAATTGAAAAAAGTGACCAATAATTGTAGATTTCTGCCTTTTTTTTGCTTATTTTTTTTCAAGTGCAAAAATGTATATGTTTCGATAATTGATTATAATATGTAAATAAGCAATTTGACATATGTTTTTTTAATTCGCATTCCTAATGATACGTGGCCAATAATTGCATGTTTTGCTCTATGTACTATTTCAATAAAATTATGCTAGATTATTACTTTATGTAAAATACCCTTTTACAAATATCAAATTACAGTGTAAAATATAAATAAAATAAACAAGTTAAAAAAACTACATATGTATTTCTTTTCCCGCGACGCGCATATGTATAAATAAAACCAAAAAAAGTTTTCAAAATCAGTTGCAGTTTTTTACCATGAGAAAATAGTATGCACATCAAATTAAATAGATTCTCTGATTTAAATTTCCATTAAAAAATATATATTGAGTTGAGCTCCCCTGCTGCAGCCGCCCAGACGAACAGCAGCAACGGACGTAGCAATGGAATGCGACCGTACAATTGGGGGATTTGCGGCGAATATTTCAAGCCAGCGCATAATTCGGGGTCGTGTAATTGGGGGTCTCACTGTATGGGTTAAATTTTCGGATAAGTTTATTTATTGCTTCTTTGGCCGGTTCACAATTCTTTACAAAAAAATAAGTGTTTGTTCTATGGGATTTTTACGAAAGTGAAATTAGTCATGACAATACTTATATAACACAGATCCATTGTCTCAGATTCATTTTACATCTGTATCCTTTTTTTTCTTTTGTAGACATTTTGCAACTAATTCTTGAAAGTCAACCCTGAATTCAAAGAAATGAAATCATTATTTTACTTCGAACAAAGCACCGCTTTTACTCAATATATGTTTGGCTTGCCAATAGCAATAAATTAAGTAATTCTCAATGCCCTTTTCGAGACGCTGTTGACAAGGAGCTATTTTTTCTGTAAAGTTTATGGCTCTGCTGTGAAAAAAATGTGACCCTAATGCTTCATAATTATTACACATATAAATGGCCACCATTCATTAATAGCATATACCTGCACCATTCTAACAAAAACAAACGATTCTCAAAGATTTAAAATATTTAAATGATTGAAATATAACAAGAATTATTTAAAAATATCTGCGAGTTGCGAATAAAACCTTACGATATAGAACAGATGTTTATTTTCGGTTTTATAATATCTCAAAAAAACTAAAATAGTTGTTGTTGCTGAGAAGAAGGAGGTGGGGGGGGGGTTAGTAACCAGTAACTTTATTTTAAATTAGTGTATATTATTGCAACTCTTTATAGCCATTTCTTACTAAATAACTTTATTTTTAAGTTGTTAAGACTCTTTATATGAAACCCTCGGTTGAGAAACACTGATTTTATCATATTTTTATATGTATAAAACCATACGAACGCTTTTCTGAAAGAAAAAAAAATATACATCAATCGGTTAAATAGTTATCGCAATTTAAACGTGAGCGCAAAAAAAGTTCCATTTCCCCAAAATTCGGCCGGCTCCCGCGCATTTTTTAGTATGCAAATCTCCGGACCTATATGTGTTAAATACATGCGGCTTTCTGGTGCATATGCTATCCTATTTCCACGATAATTTGGCTCTTCTCACTTGACAAACTGCCGACTCATATAGTTACAAGCCATGCCATAAAAATGAAAACTTGGTTTCTTTCATACGAGTCGGCTGGAACGTTGACAGTGATGAAATTGAAATTGAAACGAAAGTATGTAATAACAATAATTTTAATTTTTCACAAATAATAAACGATACTTAAAACCCGTTTTTAAGGTCAGTCGAACGCTTTTTTTTAAAAAAAATAGTTTAAGTCAATTAATATCAGTAAGTCAAATAATAATTTTGAGGCAACACATCTTAATTCCTTTCAATAAATTTTACTGTTTTTAATTAAATTATCATTTACTTGGTGAATTTTCATTATCATAAATTCAAAAAAGAATTATTTGTTTCACAGATAAATACAGTAGAACCTCGATTATCCGGACTTATTGGGGATGAAGGTAGTCCGGATAAGGAAAAATCCGGATAATCGAAAAAAAACATTAATGACAGGGAAAGTTATGGACATGGAGTATGATTTAGTATTATTTGTCATACATTCATTTTACATAACTCCTCAGTTCTAATTTATCTTTTATTAAAAAAATCAATTATTGATTTTCGCTTAAAACAGTTAGCTGTTTTTTTAAGCTGCTAAATTGCGAATATATACTTTTAAGACATATAAGTTATCCTGAGTTACACTTTTGTTCACTAAAATGTGTGCTATTGCTTCCACAATGTCTCTTCTAGTGTGTGACTTAATCTTTTAACAAAATTGTTTCATGATTTTCCCAAGCATGACATATATAAAAAAATTCAAGTATCATAAATTTTAATGTAAGCAATTCATCGATTTATTTTAAACATTCTATAGATGTGCAAGATGATGCATTCATTTTCTAGTTATAATAATGTTTTCCTCTTTTATTTATGGAGTTTTGATATTTTTTTACTTTTAAAATTTCATTCATCTAGGCATTTTTCAGGTGGTCATAACAAACCGAAAGATCTTTTTTAAGCATCTGAGGTTCTGTGATTTCAAACAACGCAAATCATCGAAAAAAAAATATGGATTTCATCACGTACGTAAACAACGGTGGAAGCAATTCGCCACGTTAAAATCAGAAAATTCTTAAAAAATTGTTTACATATATTGAGCAATACGCATAATCGAAAATCTGGATAATAGCGGTCCGGATAATGCCAAAAAAGAACATAAAACATATATAATATATCATGGATTCTTATTGTAGCTGTTGTTTAAGGTTATTCACAAAAAAATATTTTATATTAGTAACAGAAAAATTGAGTAATAAAATGAAAGAAAAAGTTAAATGCTTAAACCAAAGTGCCATTGTATTACATGATTAAATAAAAATACAACATACCCACACGTAAATGAAAAAAATACAGAAATGCACATGTTTATACAATGAAAAGAAAAATATTACTAATGCAAGCGGTAATCTATATAATAAATTGCCATGGTAAATAAAAAATTAAAACTATATATTTTTCGATAAATTTTAAAACGAAAAAATCTACTCTTCCCCACAGATAACAAAAATTACTGCAGCGTAAATCAAAAGTAAATAACACCAACGCATAACAAAATCTTCATAAAAGAAATCTTTCAAACAAACATAAAATTAAGGGGCGATCTACGTACAACCGTCAGAAAAGTATAATCTGAGATTCAACGGAATTCATGATTTAACACTTTTTCTATTAAACTGTTTGCAACTTTACTCTCAAGTCAATGACTGGTCTCATTTTTAAGGCTTGTCTCCAGTTGCACACTGGAGAACTGACCTTTCTTAGTGGACCTTTCATTAGAGGGCGATACACATCTCTTTTCAATTAAGAACGTACAATCTCTGATATTTGTTTGCATATTAGGTTTCTATACAAGATTTGCTTGCTGATTATAAGTCAATAATAAGGTTTATGTCTTAGTATTTTCAATTCTTATTTTGAAATAAATTGTGTAGCTTCTTCTCGAGCTGATTTTTTATAAGAATGTTGATCTCGTAATTAAAACATGTGCATAGCTTTACAAATCAAACTGACTGAAAGAAAGTTTTCTTACTAAGATAAACCATATAATGATCGCTTAACATGATTTGTTGGGTGGATAATAAAAGATTTATTTACCAATACTTTATAATTTAAATGTATTTGTACACTATCGAATAAATTTGACATTATCTAAAGCAACAAAGAACTCCATATTTTAAACATTGTTTTCTTTATAAATAAAATGATGTATGAAGTTTTTACACTTATGAATCATTAATAATACGACGCCTTGGATTAACAAGGTTTCTTCTGAAAAAGTAAAACTGTGTCGGGGAAGCAGTTCAAGATTTCGGAAAATAAAAATATTTACGAATTTTAGATTTGAGAATTTTAAAAAAATATATTAAGAACTAAGTTTTCACTCTCCATTTCAACTAAAAAATCTTTCACTCGGCGATGATTAAGAGCTTTAGCTAAAATGGAGATGATAATCGTAATCACCAATTCCATTACTTTACAAATTTATTCTAGAATTTTCTGCGCACAAAGCGCTTCTTGATGAATGATGCAATGTAATACCGTATGATGGTGTGGGATCTCATGTTTCCAATGATTTTTATGTTTTCTCTAGCAAGTCTGATAATTAATAGAGTTGCCGATAGTCGAGAATATATTTTAAAAGAAACCTGAAGTAAGATTATGAAGATGTTAACCAAAGTCGAGTTATGTAAGAAACAAAATATTGCTAAAGAATATTGTATGAAAATTGCTTCCCATAGCAGAGAGAGATATTACAACATCCAGGTGACAAAAATCCTCAAGACAGACGGCAGAGTGTTGACTCTTAAAATGTTGAAAAACTTTGTCACATATAGGATGACAAAAATCATCAAGACAGACGGCGGGGTGACTCATAAAATGTTGAGAAACCGGGTCACGAAAAGCACGACAAAAGTCTTGATGACAGTCAGTAAGAAGTGTCGACTCTTAAAATGTTAAAAAAAATGTGTCACATATAGGATGACAAAAATCCTCAAGACAAAGAGAAGTGTTGTTTCTTTAAATTTTGGGAAACTGGGTCACATGAAGGATGACAAAAATTATCAAGACAATCGGGGGCGTGTAGTCCCTAATAATTTTGCTATAAAAAAGAATGTTTGATGTAGGAAAACTTAGGAAAGTGTTAGAAAAAAGTTGGAAAACAAATGCAATTTCGATATGCCAAACAATCAAAATTAATTGCAAATTGTATCGAAATGTAATTCCTTGAAATATCCGTATCAGAATTAAAATATTCGTAATGTATGCAAAATTTATGAAAATGTATTTAAAATGTCCAAAAATATCAGACCCAAGACATTGTTAAAGTATGGAAAATATTATATTTGCTTAACGTGTACTATAATACTATCCGACAGCTTTGCAGTATTCATATTTTGGAATTGTTAGAATAATTCAAATGTTAAATAAACATAGCCTCCTGTGTGGTCGAGTGGTCAACATCGTTGGCTTCGGCTACGGAGGTCACGAGGTCGAATCCTAGTACGGTAAGTTTTATTAATTGATTTTTCAATCGATTTATGAATTTCAGTTTGAAGACATGGGTGTATGTGATGTGATTAATTCCCCCCTCCCACCCATCATATCCTATGAACGGGGCGTATAGAGAGCGATGAGCTAACCCCTAGTCCTGTCCATGCCCTCCTTCCTACTTCCAATCCTTCTATTCCTACACTCTTTTGAAAAAGAGAGGTTGAGCAACTGAGTAACAAGCAGTTCTCGTAGCAACACATCTGTTGAGATAAACTCCATAAGGAGTCCATAAACTCCACATTGGGAGCGGATATGGTTAAAAAAATATACATGAAATATTATTTTCGACTCCAGTGGAACTTGGCGTACCTCAGGAGGTAAAGCGCTCGACTGATATGAAGTGAAAGTGTATGAAGTGCCGCGTTCGACTCCAAGCAGCGGCTGGTATTTTTTGAATGTGAAATAAAAAATATTTCATCCGCTAGTAACTAAAGATGGCTTCAAGTATCCACATACAGAAATATCTTTAGGAAAAAGCAAAAGAAAAAAAGGATTCTGGGACATAAAAAAGTGGAAAGCGATTTTTGATTATTTTTGACTATTTTCAACACTATTCACTATTTATATATACATACCACGAAAGAATCACAACATTTTTATACGAGTCACAAACACGTGTAAATTTATCGAATTGACGGAATCGAGAGTCGATCGAAGTAAAGCCGTTTGACAATTTTAATTAGTGACTGAGATTCAACGGGCCACTCATGATTTGCTGTTTCTTTCTATAGAAATGCTTGGAACTAAGAACTCCTTTGATTTGTTTCATTTGGAAGCTTTTTCCTTCGTGTGACACTACAAGTTTCAAATTTAATAGAAAGAGCAGCTTTATTGGTAAAATTAAGTAGGTTTTTTTTTATGTGAGAATTGTTTTGTTTATTTAATTTACTATCTTGGCGAGTTTTATAATTGCATTGGTCACATTCAAAAGGCTTTACTCTAGTGCGTGACATTTAAAGCGTTTTTAAACTAGATGAATAAGCAGTTTTAAAATTGCAGTTGTCAAATTTAAAAGGTTTTTCTTTAGTGTGACTTTTTTTTATGCATTTTTAAGTTACCAGACAGAGTAGTTTCAAAATTGCATTGGTCACACTTAAAAGGTTTTTCTCCAGTGTGTGACATTTTATGAGTTTTTAATTGAAAAGAACGAGAAGCTTTATAACTGCATTGGTCACACTTGAAGGGCTTTTCTCCGGTGTGTGACATTTTATGCGTTTTTAATGCAGAGGGATGGTTAGTTTTATAATTGCATTGGTCACACAAGAAAGGTTTTTCTCCTGTGTGCATCATTTTATGCCTTTTTAAGTTACCAGGCAGAGTAGTTTCATAAATGCATTGGTCACATTTAAAAAGCTTTTCTCTAGTGTGCGATTTTTTATGCATTTTTAGGTAACCATATTGAGTCGTTTCATAATTGCATAGGTTGCATTTAAAAGGTTTTTCTCCAGTGTGTGAATTTTTATGCTTTTTATAGTCATCAGTCTTGGCATATCTATAACTGCATTGGTCACATTTTAAAGTCTTTTCTCCAGTGTGTGACAGTTTATGAGTTTTTAAGTGATGAGAACGAGAAGCTTCATAACTGCATTGGTCACATTTGAAAGGCTTTTCTCCAGTGTGTGACATTTTATGCGTTTTTAAGTGACCAGACGCAGCAGTTTTAAAGCTGCATTTATCACATTCAAAAGGCTTTTCTCCAGTGTGACACATTTTATGCCTTTTTAGGTGACTAGACTGAGTTGCATTAAAACTGCATTGATCACATTTGAAAGGCTTTTCTCCAGTGTGACACATTTTATGCCTTTTTAGGTGACTAGACTGAGTTGCATTAAAACTGCATTGATCACATTTGAAAGGCTTTTCTCCAGTGTGTGACATTTTATGCGTTTTAATGTGATTAGAGCCGGAAGGTTGAGAATTGCATTGATTAATTTTTACAATATTTTTTCGAAAATGCATTGAATTTTTCTGTAAGTAAAAAAACAACAGTATACAATTCGCTTTCTTTTTGTTTTATTAAGAGATATCAAGATGTTCTATAATAGCAATGTTTTATGAATAAAGAAATACGTTATTTTATTAATAAGCGAACTTGATTCTCGTAGGGAAGTTTATTGATTATCAGCAATTTCTTACGAAGACAATGTAATGTGTACAAATCTATACTCACACTCTTTAAAAAATCGTCTGATAAATACACCATTGATTGACATTGAAGTGACAGTTTTGTCTTTATTTCTGTTTGGTTTTTAATTTATTGAAAAAGATTTTTCAAAAAGCCTGTTGGTAAGTCAAAATATGTAAGAATAAAGTTCCACTTTATTTCAGGCGGTACCTCGATTTTTATGGTAAGAAACAAAAAATAAAACAGCACAGATATATTTATAAAACCATCTTCTTGGGATCTACAAATGCCTGTTCAGCAAATAATTAATAATTAAGTATACCTTTCTAGAATCATCATTCTCATGTGGAATTTTATTTTCGCGCACTTCAAGGGGTTCCAATTTGATATCAATCGAATAATCCTCAATAAAAATGTCGTTCACATTATTTTGGTGAACATCGCTAATGTGAGAGTTCTTTGATGACAGTGATTCGTGTTGCGGTTCAATTTTGATTTCCACTTTAGCCCTCTCACTTAATTGTTACATGAAAACAGAATACAAAAAATATTAATATTAAGCCTTTTTGTGCTTTTTTTAAATGATCGGAATTAATAACACGCCGCCTTGCATTCGAACAAAAATATTTTATACTGCAATACAGAAGTCTCGGGTCTCAAACTGTTTTACAAAGAATAGGCATAAAAGGCAGAGCAGTTGGTCAACATTGGGATTCTTTTGCTTTGCAATAAATCATGTCATCCGTTCATGAAAATTTTGAATAAAAGCAATTATTATAATGAATCATGTATTTTAAATAATTGAACACTAGCCATTTTGAGAAAAAATCCAGCGAAATTCTGGCTTAAGTCTCTCTGCTAAAAAAATGATAATACGTATGATGCATCTGGTATCATTTAAAAAGCTCTTTACCGTATTTTCAAGCGCAGTGTTATGCAAAATGTCAATCTGCATTCATCATATTAAAAAAGACTGTCACAGATAAATGGAATTCATTGAATTGAGAACAACTTCATAAAAAGGTGAAAATACAACAAAATAATTCATATCTTTTGTCCTGCTCTGATAAAGGCGTTCATTTAACTTTATTAAAAATATGTTACACAATAGCAATAGTATTAAATCACACACGCTTTTGAGCGATTTACGTGACTTTTTACTTAATTTTACAAACCTGTTTTCCTCATCAAATGTAAATATGGCATGGCTAGTAACATGCTGCTTAAGCAAGTGTGATGATGGGAATATGTAATAACAAACACTGCATACAAAGTTTCGTTTGTAGAAGACACCATTGTTAAGCATTATTACAACGTTTACTTCTTGCAGAGAAAAATCCTTTTTAATAGTATGCTGGTCGTTTATATAAGTCATAGAAGATAAATCAGTTTGAGAAGAAGTTGTCGCCAGTGGTTCAATGGAATCATCAGAATTGGCAAAGGTAGTTTGAAACTGAAACAAAAAGAAATGGCTAAGAAAAATATGTTATATATCAGGATATAAAACTGTGAATATAGTTCACACATTAAATGTTTATCGAAAATAAAGTTTTCCTCGACCTAAGCGGTTTCCAAATGACAGTATGTCTTGCGTAAACGAAATCAAAGAGACTCGGTGAAGCACGAAAATATCAAACGGTCACCGCCGCTATAGTGACTTACGCGACAAAAAGCACACAGCGATCAGTTTGATTGACATTCTGAGTAGCTTCAAATCGCGTTCTAATAGTGTTCGCAGTGACTTCGCCCACGGCAAACGTAGCATTACGCTGAATCTTCCGTAACGCATTAATCACTGAAGTAGATTTTTTTCATATTGGTATTCCTAAATTTAACTTTTAAAACAAACTAACGGTCATAACCTCAAATAAATTCTGCACCTGTTAACCACGTCATAACAATAACGATGTATTTATATGATTTTAAAACAACTGAGCGACTTAATAATGTTTAATATTACCTTGTTGCCCTCGTGATGATCTTTGTCGTCAACAATGTCTTCCTGCTTCACGAGTGTCTCGACTTTGATTTCATTCGACTGTTTTTCATTCCAGATAAGATTCACATTGTTCTGAAGGTTATCGTGGTCATGAGTGTTCTCAGATGTGTTAAGTGACAGAATTTCATCGTCTGGTTCTTTTTTGATATCCATTTTAAGAGAATTTAGCTCAAGTCGGTAGAAATAGACATACACACTTTATAATATAACATGGTATTGCCATAGACAATAATTATAATTATTTTATTCGTATTTGCAAAGACAAACGTATCGATGTATGGCTAGATTCAAAAATATAGAAAACAGTATATAACTCAAATAAAAAATGATTGGAAGAGACGAAACTTACGGCTAAAAATACATTCAACATCCATTTTATTTGTGTTTCGTCAATATGGAGAACTGAAAATTTTTATAAAAATACTAAGGTAGTTTACTTTAGTGCAGTGCTTCCCGACCTGTGGGCCGCGAAATTCAATAGAAAGTACAAATATCTTTATATTTAAGCCTGTCAAATCGGTGCTTCCCATATTGGGGGCTGCGGAATTTCTTAAGGGGGCTGTCGTGGAAATGCGGGATCGAAAAATTGAATTCCAGGGGAAAAGTATAGTAAATCGAGGATTTCAAATTCGTCGGTGAGCTAAAAAAACGAGTTACGGAGACAATTGAGGAGGGCAGCGGGTTATTTTTTTTTAATTTAGGGGGCCGTGGAACGAAAAAGGTTGGGAAGCACTGCTTAAGTGTACTGATCGAAATTTCATATTCTTCGATAGATGATTTACGGGAAAGCTGAATTTCGTTTTTCCAATGTTCATAACCGGCGTTGGCTTTGATTGTAAATATTTTTTTACATCTGGGTCCTACAGTCCAATTCTGGCTTGTTTTTAATATAAGAGATCTTACGTTTTATGCAGATGGTCAAATTTCTGGCTTATTTTTTACTTTGTTTCTCGTGCTTAAATGAAATATTATTTATGTATATGTTTTTAGTAGTAACCTCCCCACGACTGAAAATATAATATTATAAATGTTATTTGTATTCTACGTAGCAAATATAATAGGTTTTATTTTAGTTAAATACTAATGAATTTTGTAAAAACAATTGATTACATAAAGTGCTTTCAACTAACTATTTTAGATAAGTTTTAGTAGGCCGTGATTATTTCCACAAAAAAAATTCTAAGAAGCTTAAAGCAACGCCATGATTTAGAATCTATGTTTGCGGGTTTAATGACAACAATAATACACATTCGTCGTTAGTGACAAAATCTGTGAGAATGTACATAGTTTGAACGATTCAAATTTAATAATACACTCATTATTATGAAGATTACTCATATAAAATTGAAGGATTTTTAGCCGCTCAATTTTAATCATACGAAACAATTCTTCAAAAATCAGATGAAAGAATTTTGTTGATTCAATAGGTATCAAATTTATTTTTATCTTTTAAGTGCACTTTAAAAAAAGCTTATATTAAAAAAAAAATCTTTTTTTGATATATTTTTAGTTTTAGGTTAAACGAGAAAAAAGAGAAATTGTCATTCATTTCAATCGATTTAATACAGAAAACAGCATAAAAATCACGAGAGTATTTTTAATATTCTACCCATTTGATAACGCATAAATTTTATTGTCTATGCGGAAAGAGATAAATAAAAAATAGCCATTGTAGTCTATGGTAACACTGCTTGCAGCGTAGTCTATGATTTCAACGTGATTTTTACTATCTCAGTTATCAACTCGGTAAGTGAAAAAAGGTTATAATGGATATCAAAAAGGAACCGGAATATGAATTGCCGTCTTCGGATATACCCGGCAGCGGCGAAAATCTACAGAATAATATGAATGACTTCTGGAAAGACGAATATTCCGTTAAGATCGAAAACGAGGCGCCGGTGAGTCACGACGAATTAATCGATAATGAAGATGACTCTCAAAAGGTAATTTTATACCCTTTTTGCGGTAAATATGTCATATAGCATCTCATGGATTATTTCGTCGAAATACTTTACAACTAAGCTTAAAACGGTAATCTATTACACTAGAGTCGAAGTTCATCTTTAAGAGCGACGTCGTGAAGCATTTGACGTGTAATCTAAAATGGCCTTTGTGTCAGTGACGCCAACACAGACAAAAAAATACAGTAATCGTTTGTGAATTCATTTCTTGAATTAATTATACAAATCGTAGAAACGTTATGATCTCTGATTACTTTCAGAATAAATGAAACAAACAAATGTATATTCAACCTTATCTTTAAAAAGATGTATAAGTAGTCAGTAGCGTTGCAAGGGGGGGTGCCCGCCCCGCATGGCACATTTTTGGCGGCGGCATTTTCAAAAATAAAAACAATATTTTGTGAGAAATTATTTCCATACATAAAAAAAATTAAGCCACCTGTGGTAAAACTCCACATTCATAGGTTATAAATAGTTGAAGTAATTTGAAAACATAATTAGAGGACATATTGGGGGCGCCAAATTCAAGGATCGCCCCGGGCGGCAGGACCTCTTCCTTTGCCAAGTAGTTTCACATAGCTTCCAATATTACAGAATATTACCGATTTCGCAGCGAAATCTCATTTATTCTGACAGTAATCAGAGATCATAACGTTTATTAGATTTGTATAATTAATTCACGAATGATTTCTGTTTTTTTCATGTCTGTGTTGGCGCCACTGTCACAAAGGCCAATTTCGACTAAACTTCAAATGCGTCGTTCTTAAAGATTAGCAACAAAAAATATTGTTATTATAATTTCATTATTTATTGAAACATAAATATCGTCAGTTTTGAATGTAGCAAGATGGAAAATGCTTTCTCATTGGAGTGGCAGACTGATCTGCTAGAACTTTGGCAGAAAAAATATTCCGACATATACTGCCTGGTACACATATCATTTCCATCGGGTGAGCAGGGTACGGAAATATGCCAAGTATTTGAGATGTTTTATACACTCATTCGCTTGCTATCCACCAATACAACTTTGTGGATTCAAACGATAATGAACTGCATACGCAAAACGTGGAAAATATGTGGATGCGTGCGAAACGAAAGTTGAAACGTCAATTCGGAACAAGTAGGCATTTATTCGGGTCCTTTTTGGACGAATTTTTCTTAAGAAATTCGTTTCGCTCTCCGTGTAGTGTTTTTGGAGTATTTCTGACGCTTATAAAGACAATTACTCTTCTTAGGTATGTAAAATGATGATTAAATTATTATATCAATAACAATTATACTGATTATCTTTTTGTTTATGTGACCTATGTTTTTGTGTTGGTAGCACTGACCTGAAGGCCATGTTGAATTAAACGTTAGTGAGTTTTCGACTCTAATGTAAAAGATTACCCTAAAACAACGCCATGATTTAAAATTATTATTTAAGGGCTTGATAATCGCGTTAAATCACAAATTAATAGGAAGAACACTGATAAATTATGCGGGCAATTGTGTGATAAAGCTAGTCACGGATTATTTCGGCGAAAAACTTCACAAACTAAGCTAAAGACAACAATACGATTTAAAATATTTATTTAAGCTTTGATGATCGCGTTAAAATCACACATTTTTACGAAGATCACTCATAAATTATGCGAAATATTAAATATTTTTCACTACTACGCCTCAATACTTTGATAATATTCAGAACATTCAGACAAAGGATTGTCGTCGTAGACTTAGATTACAAGTCGTTGACTATAAAACATTTACTGCAAAAAATCAGCGTTGTATTAATTTTTTTTTATTTCTGGATAAAAAAAATTCTGGAGTTTTTTTGCACAGTTATAATTTTAAGGAATGTTTTTTTGCATACAAAAATTGTGTTTTACTTTTTGGTTTTAGTTTCTTACAACAAGTGTCAACTCTGCGGTTCACACTGAATCACCGTCGATGAATTCCCATCAAAATCAATTGCAAGCAACAACTCATATTCATGAACAACACGTCATAAAGGAAATGTTACAGCAGAAGATGGTCGCCATTATTATGATAGAGAATGCTGTGTTTAATAAGCTTAACTTCGTGTGTAGTATTTGTTATCAAATATTCCCATCATCAAACATACTGAAGCTGCATGTCATTGGGCATTCTAAATTAAACTTTGAGGAGGCAAAAAGGTTCGTTAGCTATTCATTATTCAATAACTAATGTTGCCGTAGCAGCAATGAAATCTCTTCTCAACTCCGTGCTATGCGATAGATTTCAATGCAAAATTTGTTGATTATTATTTTTTACTACGTTGAAACCACGTTGTAATTAATGCGAACTCTTTTAATGTAGTTGATGTAACATTTCAGAGTGAAGCTTGAAAGCGATTTCTCAATGAAACCTGACGATGACATAGTGTCATCAAATACTTTAGAGAACTATCGTATTAAAATAAATGACGAACATTCCATTGACATCAAACACGAGCCACTGACGAATCGCGAAAAAATAATCAACGACCAAGACGAAAACCAGTTAACAAAGGTTATCTGTTTATAATTTAAAATTTTGACTGAAGGTGCTTGATGAAAATTTAATAATAATTTAGAATTAGAAAAAATGCTATCTTGATTATTTTGATAAAATCACCTACCGCAAATTTCATGCTGAGTCTAAATCACGAACAGGCATAAAATATATTGAATTAATGTCAAAATTAACAAGCATTTCTCTGAAAATTCGCAAACCTAATGAATGATGTAAACATATATGTTAATTGATATATTGCTTTTTTTCCAGATTCGAAGTGACAGTATTAACTGTCCAGTAACTAGTCAACTAAATTTGATGAGCTTGTTCCAGAATCAAATAGTTTCTACGGTTTACATAAACGAAAAGTACATCAAAACAGAAATTTTACAGCGTAAAGTTGAAGCTGTAATAAAACTAGAAAACATGTCGTTTTATAGGCAAAGTTTTATATGCAGCGTTTGTTTCGGTATATTTCCGTCGTCATATTTACTTCACGAACATGTGGCTCTTCATAAAAAATTTAGATTAAATGGAGAAAAAAGGTTTGTTTCAAATATCAACGCAAAAAGTATTTTAATGTAGTCTGGAATTTCTCAAGTTATGAATTCAAATAAACACTGTTCACATGTGTTCCATTTAAAATCGCATACTAGAGAAAAACCTGTTTATTTTGAATCTTTGTCTGCATTTTTAATAAAAATTAATCAAACATAATATACTCAAAAGTTCTAAGACTGCCGCATATTGGTGAAAACCGTATTCAATGTGCCCTTTTAACGAATTTTGAATCAGCATTTAATAATGTTTAAAGTTAAGTAAATAGAATTATTAAAAGAAAATGATTGTTTTTTGGCATCACAAAATTCTTAAATTGATATTAGCAAATTGATTCTACAAGCGTCTATAGCCGTGCTTAAAGCCGCTGAAATTTGCTGATTTATTGTTAAATATATTCTTCCCCAGAGAGTTAATTATAATAGTAGTTGTAAAAAGTATACACGTCTTGAAGTGATTATTATTTTTTTTCATTTTAAAGATTTCATTACTACTTTGCTAAACTACCACCGAATCCATCGAAAGTATTGTCAATCATCCTCAAAACTTTTTGCTATCTAAAAGCTTTTTATTTTGCAGTATAAAAAAAAATTCACCATGATGAGAAATGATTTTTCTTTTAAGTTTTGATTTAACTTTAAAATCTTGCGAGCTTGGAAATTTATTTTATTTGACCATTTTAGTAAATCAAAAGGAAAGAACCTGAGCCTGATTTTTTTGTTTTCTTTTGTTTTCATGAAACAATTTAGTAAAAAGCTTCACACTGATATCAAAATAGGACCAGAACATGACTTACTGTCATCCTCATATCAGGACTCTTGTGATAGCGATATTCAACGAAATAATATGAATGGCATATGGATCGAAGATCATTCAATTGACATCAAACACGAGGCACTCGAAGCCCACGAAAATATAATTGAACATGAAAATCTTCACCAGTCTAGAAAGGTATTATATATTTTAATACCATCAAGCACATTCAGTCTTAATTTTGAATTTTATTTTTGTGCTAATAATACAGTATGAATCTGGACAAACGACTTTTTTCAAACAAACGCATATTTTTTACCTCGTCACTAAAAAAATGTCACCAATTGTAAATTATAAAATTTTGAACTGTCAACTGAGAAAAGCGTGCAAATAACACAACAGTAAAAATAGTTCAGGGCTGTTTGATTTTGTCTTACCATTTCTTACCATCAAATTCGAATCCTCACCCTAATTATTATACAATAACATACCATAACCTAACTTGCCTGCTTCACCTTTGTAAAAAGACACTAAAAAATCTAGAAATATTGAAAAATCGTTGAATAAATTGTTGTCATGGGTGTATTTGGCAAACGATTTTTTTTACTAATTATTAATTATGATTTGTTAACATCAAATTCATTTTAACACAATTTCACTGATCATCATAAGAATTTCCAAATCGCCACTGTAGTAAGCCCTCAAAAATTTTCATTCGTGACAATGCTAGTTTTGATCATCATATTCATTTTAAATATATAAAAAAACCCGAAATACATCATAAAGTGAAATGTGATATAAAAATATTATTTTTGCTTACAGACAGAAACATTACATCAGTCTGGAAAAAAGAGTTTTGATCGTGATCAATGCTCTAATAAAACGGTTTATTCCGGTATCTTAAAAAAACGTAAAATGTTACAATCAGGAGAAAGGCCTTTCGAATGTGACCAATGCAGTTTTAGGACAGCTTTGTCTTCTAACTTAAAAAGGCATAAAATGTCACACACTGTAGAAAAGCCTTTCAAATGTGACCATTGCAATTATAGAACAGCCCGTTCCGGTGATTTTAAAAAGCATAAAATGTCGCATACAGGTGAAAAGCCTTTCAAATGTGACCATTGCAATTATAGAACAGCCCATTCTGGTGATTTAAAAAGGCATAAAATGTCACATACTGGAGAAAAACCTTTCAAATGTGACCAATGCAATTATCGAACAGTTGATTCTGGCCACTTAAAAACGCACAAAATGTCACACACCGGAGAAAAGCCTTTCAAATGTGACCATTGCAATTATAGAACAGCCCATTCTGGCGCTTTTAAAAGGCATAAAATGTCACATACTGGAGAAAAGCCTTTCAAATGTGACCACTGCAATTATCGAACAGCTGATTCTGGCCACTTAAAAACGCATAAAATGTCACACACCGGAGAAAAGCCTTTCAAATGTGACCATTGCAATTATAGAACAGCCCATTCTGGTGCTTTTAAAAGGCATAAAATGTTACATACAGGTGAAAAGCCTTTCAAATGTGACCATTGCAATTATCGAACAGCTGATTCTCGTAACTTAAAAAGGCATAAAATGTCACACACTGGAGAAAAGCCTTTAAAATGTGACCAATGCTGTTATAGAACTGCTGTGTCTGGTCACTTAAAAACGCATAAGATGTCACACACCGGAGAAAAGCCTTTCAAATGTGACCAATCCAGTTATAGAACTGCTGTGTCTTATAACTTAAAAACGCATAAAATATCACACTGAAAAAAAGCCTTTCAAATGTGACTAATGCAGTTATAGAACTGCGGATTCTGTTAAATTTAAAAAAAAAACATTTGTCGCACAACAGACATTTATTTTTTAAATGTGACCAATGCAAGTATATAGCTTCTCGTTCTGTTCACTTGAAAAGGCATTACGTGAATCATTGAAGAAAAGCCTTTCAAATGACACCGATCGTTAGTTTCATGTAAGTGCTACAGAAAGTAAAAGCAAATCATGCGTGCTCCGTTGAATCTCAGCGTCTACCTTAAAATTAATTGACGGTTATATGTAGATCGACTCTCAGTTCCGCGAATTCTTTAAATTTAACATGTACATGAGTATATTCAAAAGATTTCTCGTACGAAGATTTTGGGATTCTGTGTTCATTTAAAACATAAGATATATCAGAAGGTCCATATTTGGAAATAAAGTGAATATTAGAATCGTGTAATACCGTGATCTCAGCATTTATCAAATTTCATTTTTAACCAACTACCTATTTCATATTATTTAACTCTTGCGGCTCGGAGACTAGAAAAATACTTGTCAGTCGATGGGGATCTTTTTGACCCCAGTGGTTTCCTCATTATTGGCCTTATTCTTATGAATTTAAAAAAAAAATAGTCCAAGTGCTTTAAAATATCTCTTTGCATCACTCGTCATACATTTTTTTATAAAAATCTGTGGGTTTTTAATAAATAATCATATTTTAAGTTGCGCATAAAAAAGACGTCATCCCAGCACACATGTGAATTTACAACTGACGAATGTTCTCAGCGTTCTCAGTTATCTTATTAACAATCGTTATCGCGGGCGCTTATTACCTGGTCCAAAGGTCCAAAAAACTATGATATAAGAATACCTTAATTATAAACATTGTATCACCAATATTAAAATAGATATTTAAGAAAATGTTGGTATTGGGGTCGCATTTCTTGAGCTTAGAAACGGAAAAGTTAATTTATAATAAAACAATCAATATGTATGTGATATTATTTTTGTTTTTGGCACTTCTTACGACTCTTAGTCATGTTTAAATAAAATCTTTGTTTTTTATCATAATGACAATTTACTAAGTTAATGATAATGTATTCAATAACAATATAATTTGTTGTTAGGAAGTGATTTGTTAAGCTTAAATTTTTTTAATATGTTTTACTGATATTATTCATAAACATTTTTTCATAAGGCTTCTGAGTAAACTTTCAAAATTGGAATGGGCTAAGAACATTTTTAATAAAAAATTAAATTGTTTTAATCATATTTATGCTTCAATTGAAAACCCATTCAAGTCATAAATGAATAATTAGTTGATATAATTTTTGTTTGTCTTGAATTTTAAACATGCATGTTAAGTGACAATTGTTCTTTATTCCAACATAATTTCTAAAATTATATCAATAGACAACTAGTTATGCGATGCTCGATTATGTATCCAGTGTTTTTTTCAATAGCGCGTTATGATTATTTTCTTTGTCAAAGAAAATAACTATAGTCTTTGGTTTCGAGAAATCCTACGGAAGGATTACGCAACGAACCTATTAACAAAAATAAAGTTTGAGAATGAATTCAAGAACTGTTAAGAAGATATGATCGTTAAACTTTGTATAATACAGTAGAAAACGGTGACAAAATTTTAATTGAATATTAATTGATAAAAATCGCAATTATTAGGATTGAGGATTTATTAAATGATCAATCCAATTGCATACTCTGTATTGAAATATTGTTATGAAATAAATTTTGATAAAATGATTCGATTCTTTGTTTTCTTTTGTTCTAGATTGTATTAAAAAATATTCCAAAGTGTAAACAAAAAAAACAGTCAAACGTTGGCGAGTGCCATACATTTTATCACTGAGTATTTTTTTTTCAATATTTAATTACTTTTCATTTCTTGCATTTATTGAAAAATAAAAAAACGTTACTTCTTATATTTATATGAGATTAACTTTTATAAATAACGCGGTTCCTACTTTCATGTTAATGCGGGTTTTAGTGTATACAATATTGTATCAAGAAAAATGTTTCATAATGTCTCAAGTAAAGTGCATATATTGTTAATATAAGGGGCTTCAGACCAATGCAGCTATGAATCGGCTGACGCTTGTGTTTTGAAAAAAGCATTGAAAATGCAGGCAGGAGAGAAACCATTCATTCCTCCCGAAACCTATTCGCAGATCATGCTGTTACACTTTGTGACCGCTCAAAAGTGTTTTATGTATCGAATTTATAGATTAAGATTTGCTCTGAATTATAAAGAATTGAATAGTCAGATAGTATGAGACATAAGACTTTCTCTACCTGTGTACGAGCAGGAAACATTTAGATTATTTGTGGTTTCTACCGTCAGTGCAATTCTGAGGTTGAAACAGTTTCATAGTTAATAATTTTGAAGTTGGTTGCCTACTGTTGCCAGAGAACTTCTTTCTGAAAAAGCGACCTCTAAAGGATGAGAAGAAAAAACACACGTGAGAAATATTCCATCACGTTTCTGATCTTTCTAATCTCATTTTCGGTTAAGGTTAACATTTAAAAATTCTCTATGAAAAAGATTCTTGAAATAAATGTAATTTAAAAAATCGATATTTTGTTTATTTTCAAATGAATTGTATTATACATATTTTGTTATAACATGAACACAACTCAATAAACGAGTTAGCCCAAACTTAAAAACGCTATTCAAAGTGATAGATACTCGACTCTTCTTATCTCTACTGAACGATTTTAAATATATAAAAGAATCTTGTTTACTAATTTAATACATTAAGTAATTATTTCAATGTGAGTTTGTATTGCCATGTGACCCTTAAAGTGACACCGCTATTGTGGGATTAAAAGTAAAGGCTGATCGCCTTGCATATATCATTATCATAGTCCAGTGGTATAGACAATTGTAGTATGCGACAGTTTAAGTCTCTTTCAATTTTCAAGCCTTGCGGATCTAAAATCGCAACAACCACATACGTATTGTTTACTGAAAGTGTGACAGTTTATGGGCTTTAAAATCTGTCTTCCGATCGCACTTAACTTGCTGCCCAACAGTATGTGATAGCTTATGGGTTTTTTTAATTTGAACACCATGCAGATTTATAATCGCATACATCACACTTTAATGGTTTTTCGCCAGAATGCAATCTTTTCTGAGATAATAAATGTGTCTTCCGTGTTGATTTATTTGACATTGATCACATTCAAACGGTTTTTCACTAGTATGGAAAAATTTATGGGTGCCAACATTTGTCTTCCGTGCCAGTGTGTGTTACTTTATGTCTATTAAAACTACTCTTATAAGCAGATTTATAATCGCATTGATCACATTTGAAAAGTTTTTCGCCAGCATGTGACAGTTTATGGGCTTTCAATGATGAATGCCACGCTGATTTATATTCGCACTTATCACATTCAAATGGTTTCTCGCCAGTATGCGTAAGTTTATGAGATTTTAAGTATTTCTTCCATGCAGATTTGTAATCACATTGATCACATTCAAATGGTTTCTCGCTAGTATGTGATAGTTTATGGGTTTTTAATGATGAATGCCACGCTGATTTATAATCGCATATATCACATTTGAATGGTTTCTCGCCAGTATGCATTGATTCATGAGATTTTAAGTATTTCTTCCGTGCACATTTATAATCGCATTTATCACATTCGAATGGTTTCTTGCCAACGTGTGTTAGCTTATGGGTTTTTAAACTATTCTTATAAGCAGATTTATAATCGCATCGATCACATTTAAATGGTTTTTCGCCAGTATGCGATACCTTATGGGTATATAAGTTTGCCTTCCATGCGGTTTTGTAATCACACTGATCACAATTAAATGGTTTTTCACTAGTATGCAATATCTTGTGGGTTTGTAATGTTGAACGCCTATCAGATTTATAATCACATTTATCACATTCGAACGGTTTCTCGCCCGTTTTTTTACGATGGTCCCATTGGAGACGAAGAGTCGCATCTCTGGTATTTTTCAGACTCAATATCGATTTGTGGTCAACATTTTTATGCAATGAAAGTGAATCAAGCGATGCAAATAGTTGCATACAAACACTGCAAACGAAGTTTCTCTCGTGAAACACTTTCTTTTGTAGATTTATTGCAACCACAATCGGTCGATGTCCTAAGACTTCGTTTTTGACATTGACTTTGTCGATTTGAATACCGTCGAACGATACTGGCGATGTCTTCTGTGAGTCATTCGATAATGGACGCAACAAAGGGAAGTTATGGGCAGCTGGCACCTGAAAAAAATGAATTAAGTTAATGTTATATGATTAAAATTTTCTCTATCTTTGACATAAGTCATTTTATAGTTTTGTTAGAAGATTGGTAAGTTACATCTTGTTTTATATTTCAAAAATATAAAGACAATGCGGCGTCAGTGAAAAGTTGGCATTGAAAAAATAAACTGAAGTCAAAATCGGAATTACTTTCAGAACAACCTCATATATGTAGATGACAGTTTTCCAATGTCTATCATTTGAGACGAGAAGTGATTCTTTCGAGCCCGTGATGCTATATATGCAAACTGTAAGCCTGTTGCCATCAACTAAGTATGGCAGCGAAGAATGTCTTCTTTACGAATAATAACTTTCTTAACACAATATGATCCAGTTTTTTTCAACTCGATTTACTTATCGTTTTGCATAGTGGATGAAAAAAATGACCAAGACAGCTGGGTTTTGAGAATCAAATCAAAAATCCATAAGGCAGTGAAGGAGGGTGTCACATTTATAAGCGTTGAGAAACTGTGTCAGATTTAGCCTGACAAAATTAA
The DNA here is from genome assembly GCA_030503985.1 of Himalopsyche tibetana. Lineage (NCBI taxonomy): Eukaryota > Metazoa > Arthropoda > Insecta > Trichoptera > Rhyacophilidae > Himalopsyche > Himalopsyche tibetana. The sequence goes on along the minus strand of JAPJYX010000027.1, from coordinate 1,446,047 downwards.
TCAATATACAATACGGTGGCAAATCATAGCAACTGACGAAAACTCAGAAAAAACTGTATATGTACTGAGCTTTGAACACAAATGAATGTGTCGGATAATGGGGGTGGGGTGGTCTGATTTTGTTAGGAATTCGGAAATCAGGGAACATACAAGACAGCGCCCGTCACGTCAGTGGTTATGGAGAGACGTTGGAACTGGCTGGGTCACGTACTGCGGATGCCTCCGGAAAGCCCTGCCTGTCTCTTCTTCCGGTTAGATTTCGGCGCCCTGAACGACCGTTGGGTACTATCCATAGGATTGGTTGAATTGAGGGATACTGGCATACACTAGTAGTAAGCAAAGCAATTGGGAAGAGACAAGGAAATAAGGGCGGTGCCACGAGACGGCCGTATGCCACACATAGAGAGCGAATATGGTCAAGGAAGAAGAACAATTACCTCTTCTGGTTTCCATTCAGAATTTGAACTCTCGTAGACATCAATTTTTTCTACTTTTATTAAACGGACGTCGTCGTAGTATTCTTTTTTGTACTTTTCCCAAGTGTCTTCGTTTTTTTGCTTTTCGATTTTCTGTGACTCAATAACGACAACCTGCAAGAAATGAAATACATATCCTTAATTGAATTCGACATTTTGTTGTTGACATAAGCTATGAGAAAGTTTCTTTTAGTCTTAAAAAGGGGTGAGGTTGCATTACAAAAAAATAAAAAACACACTGACGTAAGAATATGATAAGAACATATGAATATAAGCAATTCAATCTTTCAAGTGTGTTTTTTGTCAAAACAATGAAGTAATGAAGGTGGCTTGGTTCAAACTAATTCTGCTATAACGAAATGCACACACAAATTCATTCGAAGCACAATACTTTAATGTTTTAAAACACATAACTGCGTTCGTGTACTCCAACGTTTAATTTCAACTTACGTTTTCTTCTTTGTTGTAATCGTCTTCGTCGAATTCCTGCTTCACACGTACGCCAAATCCAATGCCAGTTGAATGACCCTCGCTAAAGATGTCTACGTTCATCTTAGCATCGTTGTCGATCCCTGATGTCCCATTCGACGACAGCAATTCATCGCCTGGTTCTATCTTGATGTCCATTCCAGTGCATTGACTCAACAATTGACGCGAAACATGTAGAAAACGATTATGTCATAAAATAGTTTGACCATAGACAATACTTTTTTGTCGGCTCGTTTTCGATTAAGTATTGAAATTATTTCACTTACAATTTATAATTCAAAAGTTTATTCCGTCGAAGAAATATGACATATTCTCATAATTTATTTTATTATAACAAGGGTTGTCAGACTTATTGATGTCGACTTAATAAAAGCGGGTTCATGTCAGTTAGTTTATCGCTTTTTGCCCCTGTTAAAGTTTTATTTTTGCACGCAGGCTCTGTATATGCATTTTATGAATCTTTCACACTCAGCTTTAGTAACTGAAGATTGTAAAAAAAAAGCCTCTCTTTATTATTTTGAAAAATTTTCTTTGTAAAGCCTACAACATTAAAACTACTGCAAAATTTTTGCCAAACTGCACTATGATACCACAAACAAAATATTGAGCCTATTTCTTTGTCGTAATGCAGCACCTTCATCATCAGTGTCTTTTCATTTTTATATGGGGAACTGTGGAGCCTAGCTCCAATCTCCCTTTCATCTTTGGTTTTGGTTTTTTTTTTTTTTTTAATGTTGTGGACCCAGTTTTTTTTATTCTATTTATTTTTTTTAGAATTGTTTTCTTTTGGGTTTAGCTATTGTGTTTCAAGGAGTTGTTTTTTGAAATGTGTCTAAGGCTTATTTTTTTTTTTTAAGTTGTTTGATCAAGTAATTTACCCTTTCGTTTTTAATTTCCAGTTCTATATATGAAATCACATAAAATTTAATATGATATATATTTAAACACATAAGTTCAGTCACTTCAAATCATTTGCATTGCATATATTATTTTTTATAATTCGATGTTTGGACATGATTTTACATACATCGATTTGTTGATGGTTAACTCTAAACATGCCATCATAAAAAACTACGTTTCCTGCCATGGTGACATCTTAGTTTCAGTTTATTGACATTTTTTAAACCTAAGTTAGAAGCTAAAAAATAATTTTAAAAATGTATGTATGCTTGAAAATATATTTTAGGTCTCATTTTCACCCTCATTTTATTTTTAAATTCTTAAATAAGCACAAAAAATCACCTTTAACACCTCCGTGCCCATGGTATAGGCATTGCCGGTCAAGTCATTAAAACATTTAATATTTCTCTTAATATTGTCAATAATTATTTATCATTTTAGGTATTCCTAGAAAAAATAGTTTTACATCCAAATATAAATTAATAAATTAAAAAATATTACGTCTTTTGCACAAAATCATTGCAATTGTATTGCTCTAAATGATTTATCGACATTTGTATGCTAAAATGCGATAGACATATACAAATTGTAATATGCGAGAAGCAAAGACATCACAAATACCTTAGAGGGAGACCTACCAATATCCATTTAAGTCAAACAAAGACGACGATATAAAAACCCTAACACCTAAAAGCTTAAACTTTCGTGGGTTTATACAATAGAGCTTTTTTCATCCTTGTGCTTATACATACAAGTGTCCAAAAGTCGAGTGTCCCATTTTTGCTAACATGTGCACCGAAAGCAAATATTTTCGTTTACTGTCGCGAGAAAAAACTACATGAAATAACATGCTATTATAGGCAGAAATTGTAGTTAAACCTTTTAGTGACTTATGTTGTAAGCTGGGTAATAAAATTTTATTGGTTTGCAGAAAAGTAAAATTACGCCTCCAGTAAATAGTTGCCGACATCTTCAAAGACAACATACTTTTAAACATTGTTAAGTAGGGCAATAAATCAAAAATTATATGACTATTTATTATGCTTTGTGTCTTCATTTCCTTAACATATTTTTTCTAATGCTAATAAACTTACTGCAACGAGAAAAATATAAATCTATTCAATAAAGTCCAACATATTGTAATTACACGAAGACATGGTGAATAATTTGAATAGTTCGTTACTTTTATTTAATTTAAATATATATGTATGTACCTATTTATAGTTAATCATATTTTGAAACGGTGGTATTAAATATAAAATATTCAGTTAAGATTTTAAGATGAGATACTCAATGAACTCATCTTTTATTTAAAACTCATGAATAATTATTAGGATGTGTAAACATATTATCATATAAGCAAATAACCTGTAAGGAAAAAGTTTAAAAGTCAATAATGATACTTTTTTTTACTTGTATATATATTTCACTAAATATTTACAGTCTATAAAACTTTATCTGATTGGTAAATTGTATTCATGTTAAAAACAACAATTTGTAAAATAATTAAAATTAATATAAAATATCGACACACTCTGCAATCTTTCCTTTTTTCTTTATATAATATAATATGCAAAAAATAAATATGACTTCTTATTGACGAAATATTTTTGGGATAGTCCAAATAATATTTTGAACTTCTCAAAGAGCTGTATAATCAACTTATGTTTGGCTATCGTTACATCCGCCTCAGCGGGGCAAGTTTATGACCAAAAAGGTACATTTTTTTCATTCATCGTTAGACCTTCACGTATGAAACATGCTTGAGACATCGCTTTGAGGGCGAATTTTGAATATCAAGCATTCAAAATATTTGAATTTGATTAAAGCTGATTTTATGCTCTTATTAAAGCATTTATAATTAAAAGGAAGGTGAAAATGATACCTAGAATATATTTGCAAGCAAAAATATATTTTTTAAATTATATTTTAGCTTCTAAAATAGGTTTAAATACTGTCAATAATGAGTGAAACTGAGATGCCACCATGGCAGGAAACGTGATTTTCTAGCATGGCATGTCACGGGTTAACAGTCATCAAATCTAAACATAAAGAATCTTAGATTGATGATTAAGATTTATTGTAAAGAATTAGATATCTATATATATAAAAGAAAGTGGGGTTTGTTACACCACGTATATCTCGAGAATAACAGCTCGGATTTTAATGATCTTTGTTTTATTAAATTCGTATCCGCCTAGAATAGCAGAATAAGCATTAAAACATCGGAAAAATATCACGGCAAAGAAATTATGAAGAAAATTAATATTATCATACAGTTTTCAAATGGCGAACACCTTGAAATAATGAAAATGTCGTTTGTATGCAGATTTCATCCGCTAGGTGGCAATTTTTCCAAAATTCATTTGTTTCTGCTTCTTTTGCATACGATTGACTTCTAAATAATTTTAAATTTAGAGTATGGATTAGAATAAAACAAATCGATGATATGAAATGAAAACGAAATAAAATCGGATAATATTGAAATAAGGTTATGTTTATAATTAGGTGTGATATTTTTTTTGACAACAATATTACGCTGTTTGCACGAACGTTGCTCTACTTTGAGATGCCACGTTATTACACTTGGAAAGCTACATCGAAGAAATTTTAACGTCGAAAGCAAGGCGATGCGGTTCCTGCTCATCCGACTGATTACTGATGCTCTTGGTCGCATTTACACAGTTCATCCGAAAAATGACGAATGCTTCTACTTGCATGTCAACAGCTCAATTTGCTTGAAAATGATACTCATTACAATCGCTGAAGAAATTGTTTCTGAATCTCCAAGTCAGATACGCACATTATTTTTATCATTATTTTGACATGCTTCCCATCGAATCCCCGTGAACTGTGGAACAAGTACAAGGATGACATGTCCGAATACATTTTGCATCGAATTCGTGTCAGCTTGGGGAATCCCGACCTCGAGGTGAATGAAGAGATACATAACCAAGCTTTGCTTTAGATCGAAGACATGTGTTACCTCATGTGCGGCAGTTTGGTAGTCAAGTTAGGAATTCCAACGCCAGATCGTGGAATGAACGACGCTTTCAATCGAGAATTGGAACGTGAACGTGAATATGATCGAGATGCATTGAACCAATCAGTTTGAACGAATGTACCACTGTTGAACCCTCAATAGAAGGAAATTAGCGATACGTTAATGAAGGTAATTGATGATGGAAATGGTGGCTTATTTTTCCTCGATGCGCCCGGTGGAGCTGGGAAGACATTCTTCATGTCATTGATTATGGCCACTGTTCATGCGAGATAAAAAAATTGCTGTAGCAGTTTCTTCTTCTGGAATAGCAGCCACGTAGATAGATCAACCGCTGCCGATGAAATAAACGCTTGCCTCAAATAATTGACAAACATGCGAGTTGCATTGCTAAACGATCCATCTGCCGAAGATTTCTCCAAGCAATTGCTGACTATCTATTTATTCATTATTCAAAATTAAAATTACAGTACATGACATAACAGCTGACGCCAATTCGCCATGTACTTGAAAAATATAATAAGACAAAATATAAAATAAAACTACATAATATATCAGAATCAAAATCAACATAAAAAATCAAGAAATAAAATAGTGAAATTTTACAAACAGTTCACAAATACTATCACTAAAAATGTCCACTTCTCTAGGCAATGCGTTGATCAATCTACCGGCCCTTGGAACTGGTGATTTAAACCTCTTAAGCGAGGTATAAGTTTTTAGAAATAAAAGTTTTTGCTCAAAGTTACGCCCACGTAAGAATAAATTGGGAGCATGTAAATTAATAGTCATGAGAATTTGAGGATTATTAACTCGGCCCCGAAGGAGAAGAGAAAAATGATTTAAGCTTGAAAACGATCTTCGACTATCGTCGGTAACGACCGTGTTCCTGTTGACAAATCGAACAGATTGATTTCGTTTCCGCCGAATTTTAACAATTTCGTCTCAACGAAGGACGGCTTCATCAAAAAAATGTTCCCAAACGTCTAATCACAAAAATCACAATTGGTTGATTGAATGAGTAATTCTTGCGGCGAAGAACAAAGATGTGGATCATTTAAACTTCACAATTCAAAATCAAATCGTTGGTCCACTACATTCCTTCAAATCTAGCGAACTTTCGCAAGGTGCGCGAAACATTCTTGCGCAGACTGTACATATAACATATTCTTTCAACCAAAAAATAATTATTTCTGCTTCTCTATGATAGTGTCATCAGAAATAGTTTGTTGTATCGACCAAACTATTTTTTTTTTCGTTTATTAGAGATTCGCGCCGCAGCACACCCAGCATCGCCTCGCGGCACACCGCTTGCGGAGCACTGCTTTAAATATCTGAAAAACTGACATGCAATATTGCGAAACACTCACCAATGATTAAAGTTTTGGTAGCAAGTAAAATCATCACCTGGGATGAATGGACAATGGCGCACAAATGCGCATTGGAAGCACTCAATCAAAGTATGAAATATCTGTGCAATGACTCAAGATGTTTTATAGGCGCAATGATTCTACTATCTGGCGATGTCCACCAAACACTACCAGTCATTCCAAGATTTACCGCTTCCGATGAAATAAACGCTTACCTCAAATCACGACTCTGGCGCTATGTAAAGAATCTTCAGCTGACGACAAACATGCGAGTTGCATTGCTAAACGATCTATCTGCCGAAGCAATTGCTGACTATCGGTAACGGGGGTGTTCCTGTCGACGAATCGAACGGATTGATTTTGTTTCCGCCGAATTTTCGCAATTTCACTTCATTCAACAAAATGTTCCCGAACATCTAATCACAAAAATCACAATTGGTTGAATGAACGAGCAATTCTTGCGGCAAAGAACAAAGATGTGGATCATTTAAACTTCACAATTAAAAATCAAATCGTTGGTCCACTGCATTCCTTTAAATCTATCGACCGTGTTACAAAACGAAGACGAAGCAACCAACTATCCAACTTAATTTTTTAACTTATTGGATCTGCCTGGCTTGCCACCGCGCAATTTACAACTGAAGGTTGACTCGGTAGTCATCATGCTTCAAGTTATCAAGTTAACAGATCATTTATTCACTTTTAAGGTGTTCACTGTCAATACTTGGTGGAATGGCATTATAATAAAAATAATAAAACATTTTTAGTACTTTTTCCACATACAATTAATTTGATCAGGACCGGTTTCGCTCATCGCGAGCATTATCAACTGATGATAATAACTCAGTTGATAATGCTCGCGATGAGCGAAACCGGTCCTGATCAAATAAAATTTATGTGGGAAAAGTACTAAAAATGTTTTATTATTTTTATTACAACATTTATTGATTCTGAGGCGGTACGAAGTTCGTCGGGTCAGCTAGTAATAATCATAAAAAAATATTTAATAATTTTATACAGGGAAAAAAACCGGGTATGAAAAAGGGAGACCTTTATTACTTTTGATAAATTCAAAATTATTCGATGTTGTCCAAATAAATTATGATTATTTTAACTATTTTAAAATATTGTTAAATAAATCTTGTATAATTCACCCAGCAAATCATTTAGAGCAATCGTCGTATGGATTTTTTAAATTTAAGTCCCTTTGCTTAAGTCGGTTAGGTATTTCTGTAAAGCTTTGCTGCACAAATCAAGCGCAAGTCTTTATTATTACGAGATCGACATAGCTATTAGAAATCAGCCCTAGAAGAAGCTATAAATTAATATAGATGTAAAAAAAAAACAATTATTGTTTATTACACCCAAATATTGTTTTCTAAATGGCACTGTGCTCTTCGAAAGAGAAACCGATCGTATTGTATTAAGTTATTTTTAAATATTTCCTTTCAGCAAAGTATACTGCTAGTCTGTTTTTAAAGACTTTTAAGTTTTTTTTCTATTTTAAAAGTTATGTAATCTAATAAACATACGTTATTTTTTTTTACCTTATCCAATTTATTTTGAAAGTTAAGTTATACTCTATATATAAAGTTTGGTGATGAAACCGAACAATAATAAATGTTTTTACTCAATATAATGTAACCATGATTATTTAATGTTTCTGTATATAAATTTACTGATTGTACATACGTCTTATTATTTTTATATAATCCGAGCTATGCAGTCTATTTCATGTTTGAATGAATAAATACCAAAAGTTTTGTTTTTTTTTTACATTATAATAAGTTTGTTATGTACTCAAAAAAGTATTTTTGTTACAAAGTTACTTTGTTAAAATATTAAAATACATTTCAACATACAAAGGCTTTCATTATGTTTTTTTTTTCAAATGTATGGCTTAAATCAGACAACGCATAAAGACGTGCGAATTTTATTGTACTTATCCGTGTAAAACATAATCGTAGTACGTCCCGTCTTCTAGTTGCTGTGCAGAATTTCGGTTTTGGTGCTTTTCGACAATTTCCCAAGATTGAATATTTTTTTCAGATTAGACAAAAAATATTACGTAGACTTAGTAAATAAAAAAAATACTTGTTCGCTGCCGCAAAATGCAACAGTATGATCTGCTAATAGATTTTTTAGTATGATAATAGTAGTCGTCCGCCTGTGACCTTTATTGCTTATTGAAAACGCCATTGCATTGGTCCAAAGCCCACTATGAGCCACAAGTCTGTTAAACTTGTGAAAGTAGGGTGTTTTTCAGAGTATCCTCAATTCTTAAAGTAGTATCACATCATTGTGAAACTTTTTTTTTTATTATTTTGTAAGAAGTTCATATGTTAATAAAAACAATAATCCTTTGTACTTCATTCCACTTTATTTAATATGTCAGGACCGGTTTCGCTCATTGCGAGCATTGCCAACTGACAATGCTCGCAATGAGCGAAACCGGTCCTGACATATTAAATAAAGTGGAATGAAGTACAAAGGATTATTGTTTTTATTAATATAATGCCTTTCCACCAAGTATTGACAGTGAACACCCTAAAAGTTCAAATGTATTCATTATATACTAGCTGTAAGCCCGTTGCCCTCAACGGGGGGGATTTTTGAATAAACTGAAAACCTATTTATTGAATAAGCCAAAAAAGCTAAACTTGATTAATTCTCTAACTGGATTCTATAACGAATACACCCAATTCTCTTGAAGAACTAAAATACACCAGGATTGAAAAACAAAATATGCAAATAACGGATATAATAAAATATATTTAAAAAATCATGATTAAGCTGCCCTGCTGAATTCAATATTTATATCATATCCAATAATGTTTCGGAGAAGAAATAAAAGACCTCGGGACATCTTTAGCATGAATAAAAAATGGCGACAGCGGGGAAGGGACGGGACCATTTTTCTTGACGTCATCAACAAAGCGAAATCGCGACCACACAAACCAACAAACGTACTTTATCGACTATGAATATTAAGATTTTTAAAAAAAATCATATGAACATTTCTGAAGATTTTTTGAATGAAAGTCTGGTAGAACAAAAGTAACTCATTTTATTAAAATTCATTGTTACAATATATAAAGAATATGAAGTAGCATAGCTCATTAAAAACAGTCCAGTCATATAGTTTGGAGATTTTATCAATTAATATTAAAATTAATTTCTGTCCTAATCTTTTTTATACAGAGTCAAATGGTCTTATCTACTGAAAAGTTCTAGTAAAAATTTGCGTAAACTGATTCGTTAAGGAATCTTTTCATAGGATTTCTCTTAGCCAATTAATATTTTTCATATTGACATCTTTTGACAAAGAAAATAATAATACTGCGCTATCGATTGGGATTGATTGCTTTCAAATTAAATTTGTAAGTCAACTATATCAATATCTTGAAGAAGAAAGCAATCAAGAAACCCATGCATTTTAACGTCATAATTCACTAGCAAGCTTTGCATGAAAAGCTACTTGCAGATAACTAATTAAAAATTAAAACCAAAGTCAGTGCATCCAAACAGCACACTTCGTACTAATTACAATTTACACATGATACTACATTTTATGTTTAAATATACGTATAGTTTTACATTTAGTTTTGTAAGTATTCATAAACGTACTACTCACAATTGTTTTAACCTTCCAGAGACGAGAGCTTTTTTCGATATTTTTTTTAAGCCATATTGAAGTCACGGATAACTTTTATTCCTAACAAAAAATTAAAGAAAAAAAAACGCAAACGCGTTCCATAGAAACCCAGCATGACTATATAGTCATGCCCATCCTTTAATAACTATGTAGTATTGTGTACGGACAGTAGTAAGGACAAAAGTGACTGTATGGGCACGCAAACATTTGGGGTTGAAATATGGCTAAACGTGAAATTTTAAAAGATATTTACAACTTGACCTAGATAAACATAATTTAAATTCAAATATATTAGCAAAAAAATTATTTGATGTTTTGATAAAAAAGAACGCAAAAAATTCATTAAAAACCGAAATTCAAAAAATCGCATGTGCTTTTGGTGGCCGTTTCTGTCCCCACGGCTGATGACTTACTGAAGTCTGCACCCTTTTAAACCAAATATCAGTAAAAACAACGATATTCAGGTAGAAAAAGAATGAATGAAAAAGAATGAATAGTGGGATCAATAAACAACTGTGTTTACTGTGACCATATGGTCACACTCGTCCTTGGAGGTTTAAAAACGACTCAACATATGAAATAAGTTCACTTTCTTAAAATTAATGCAACGCAATTTATTTAAATATGAAGATCATAAAAGGCGCCAAAACCTTATATAATATCACACAAATTCCGATTGTTTCTACTGTTTGTGTTAATATTGGCAATACATTTATCTATATGTGTAATACGAAATAGTGGGTTTTAAATTTAAATTCTCAAGCCAAGGTACCAATTTAAACTATAACCTTACTTGCATATGTAGACTTTCCGATGTATTGTTTTTTATATTAATACCACTAAAGAATCACAAAGCCTTCATGCGAGAAATCTAAGTTCTCGAGAAGAAACATACGAACATGTCAAATTCAAAGAATTCGCGGAACTGAGAGTCGATCTACGAATAACAAAACAAAAAATTCGATCTAAAGACTGAAATTCAACGGACCACCCATGATTTGGATTTATTATTACTAATTGAATTCTAAATGTTATTTAAATACCTATAAATTAAAAATATGGTCAGAGATATCAGTAAAACAAATAATTTAATTGGGGCAGCACAACTAAATTTCTAAAAACGAATTATTGACTTTTTCAATTCAGGTTTTTTTCCAGTGTGACTTTATATGTCTTTTTAAGGTACCAGACTGAATAGCTTTATAGTTACATTGGTCACATTTAAAAGGCTTTTCTCCAGTGTGTATCATTTTATGCGTTTTTAAAGTACCAGAAAAGGCAGTTCTAAAACTGCAGTGGTCACATTTTAAAGGCTTTTCTCCTGAGTGGGACATTTTATGCGTTTTCAAGTTAAATGAAATAGCAGTTTTATAACTGCATTGGTCACAATTGAAAGGCTTTTCTTCAGTGTGTACAATTTTATGACTTTTTAAGTGACCAGACACGGCAGTGCTATATCTGCATTGGTCACATTTGAAAGGCTTTTCTCCAGTGTGTGACAATTTGTGCCTTTTTAATTTACCATATCCAGCAGTTCTAAAACTGCATTGGTCACATTTCAAAGGCTTTTCCCCAGTGTGTGACATTTTGTGCATTTTAAGGGTGCCTGAGACTGCAGTTTTATAACTGCACTGGTCACATTTGAACGGCTTTTCTCCAGTGTGCGACATTTTATGAATCTTCAAGCTACCAGACACAGCAGTTTTATAACTGCATTGGTCACATTTAAAAGGCTTTTCTCCAGTGTGTAACATTTGATGTTTTTTTAAATTACCAGATACAGCAGTTCTAAAGCTGCATTGATCACATTTAAAAGGCTTTTCTCCAGTGTGTGACATTTTATGATTTTTTAAATTACCAGATACAGCAGTTCTAAAGCTGCATTGGTCACATTTGAAAGACTTTTCTGTAGTGTGTAACATTTTATGATTTTTTAAGCTACCAGATACAGCAGTTCTAAAGCTGCATTGGTCACATTTAAAAGGTTTTTCTCCAGTGTGGGACATTTTATGATTTTTTAAACTACGAGATCCAGCAGTTCTAAAGCTGCATCGGTCACATTCAAAAGGCTTTTCTCCAGTGTGTGACATTTTATGCCTTTTTAAGGTTCTAGATAGAGCAGTTGTAAAATTGCATTGGTCACACTTAAAAGGCTTTTCTCCTGTGTGTGACATTTTATGCGTTTTTAAGTTACATAAAATAGTAGTTTTATAACTGCATTGGTCACATTTGAAAGGCTTTTCTCCAGTGTGTGACATTTTATGCCTTTTTAAACTACTAGACAGAGTAGTTTTATAATTACATTGGTCACACATGAAAGGCTTTTCTCCAGTGTGTGTCATATAATGCAATTTTAAGCTAGCAGACAAAGCAGTTCTATAAATGCATTGGTCACACATGAAAGGCTTTTCTCCAGTGTGTGACATTTTATGCCTTTTTGATTCACCAGAATCAACAGTGTTACAGTTGAATTGAATTGTCTGTAACCAAAAACAATATTTTAAATCAAATTTGTGTGATGTTACGCCAACTCTCGGATGGATTAGTTGCTTTTGATAGCAATGTCAAAAAACATTTTTTTAAGATTACTTTGATTGACGAATAATTACAGTTTGTTATTGATTTGATATAAACGTATATAACTCAATATTTCTCGATTTTATTTTCATATCAAAAGTGGAAGGATAGTAAGGCAAGGCAAGTTAATGGATGGTATTTTATTGTATTATGTAAGGGTGAGGGGCTGCAATATGATGGTCAGAAACAAAAAATTAAACAGCACTAACTTATGATTGCTGTTATTGTAGTTATTAGGAAGCTTAAAAGGTTAAAGCTCAAAATTTTATTTACAATTAGCGACAAAGCTAAGAATCTTTTTCTTATGCCAGAAGTTAGTTGGGCAACTGTTTTAGGCCTTCTGTTGAAAGTCAGAAACGAGAAATCAAACAGGACAGATATATTTTATATAAATGTTTGTTAAAATATTTGAGTAAGACGCTCGGAAATTTTTCATTTATATGTTTGTGTATGAATATAAAGAAAAATCTTAAAATAATTGCTTCGGATTTTTCGAAAACATTAATATGCTCTTTTTAAGAAAAAAATATCCTTTTGGAATCTTAAAAACGTTTATTCAACAAATAATATGTGATAACGAATACCTTTCTAGACTGGCGATGATTTTCTTGGACAATTTTTTTTTCTTGTACTTCTAGCGATTCGAATTTGATGTCAACTGAATGATCCTCTATCCAAATGTCAGTCATTTTATTTTGGAGGTTATCGCTATCACGAGAATTTTCTGGTGACCGTAAATCATGCTCCGGTTCTATTTTTAAGTCCATATTAAGATTTTCGCTTAATTGTCACATAGAACAGAATAAAAAGATTTTTTTAATTTTTAAGCTTTTCTTTTTTAAATTGAATTAAAGAGATCACAGACAATCTTGGTTTTGAATACAAATCATAACATTTTTTTTTTATAATAATTAAAAAATATTCTTACATTAAAAGACTTAGGGTATCAAACTGTTTTGTAGAATGATGGTAGAGAAATCAGACAAAATAGCTATCTTTTTAGGTTTGCGATATTACCACTGGTTTTTAAAGATTGAGTGTAAGCTTTTTAAAAAAAGTACAATGAACATTCAACCATGTTTACTTTCTAGATGTTGAGTAAATTGAAAGAAGAAGGCGACGCCTTTGGCGGTTAAAACGGCTATCGGCAGTTTTTGAATCAACTGACATCATGTGTAAATTTAAAGATTATTATATTTAAATAATGTCGAAAAAGTGTTGTAAATAACATAAATAATTTTTATGTGTTGGCTAATATTTAAAAAAGATATTTTATTTCTCTTATTTTATAATATTTTCAAGCTTCACTCTTCGTTGTTACTGATCAAAAAAACCGTTCAACATCTAAAATAAAATATAGTGTATACAAAGAATAAAATAATTACAAACAAATTATGCATTTAAATTTATGGTATTGATACAAAGTTAAGAAGAGATTTCATTGTTGCTACGGCAACATTAGTTATTGAATAATAAAAAGCTAACAAACCTGTTTTCCCCATCAAAGTTCAATTTAGAATGCCCAATGGCATGCTGCTTTAGTATGTTTGATGATGGAAATATATCATAGCAAATATTACACACGAAATTTTTCTCATAAAGCACAGCATTTTCTATCATAATAATGGCGACCATTTTCTGCTGTAATACATCCCTTATATTGTTTTGTTCTTGAATATTACTTGTTATCTGTAATTGATTCCAATGTGAATTCATCGACGGTGATTCAGTGTGAACCACTGTAGTGCTGACACTGGTTGCTTGAAACTAAAACGAAAAATTACATCACAATTTATTTAAGACAAAAAGGCATGAGAAAAAATTATTTAATGTGCTTTTAGGATTTTCTTTATAGCTTCAAAAACTTTGAAGTTACCTAAAAATAAAAATCAAAACATACATCACTAGTAATAAATTATCATAGTACAGTTTAGATAAACAATTCTTTATGCGGCCAAACATAAACGATCTCCGACACAAATGATGTCGTAAATATTTATAATTAAAAAAAATTAAAAAGACAGGTGTGCCGTCTTCAAATATTCATAAAATATATAAAATACAATTTTATTTACAATTTCAATCAAAAAATACATAAAAAACAGTGTCCGTTTACCTTTATTGAGCTGTGATGAACATCGAGTGCTTCGTTTTTGATGACATCCATATTGTTTCTATGACAATCGCTTTCATGTGAATTATCTGATGTATCCGCTGACACTGAGTCATCGTCCAGCTTAATTGTGACATTGGCTTCAAGATTTAGTCTTTATTGTGGCATAAAAAACAACAACAAAAAGTGAACAAAATTAATAAAACTTTCTATTTTCAGAGACTGTGGCTAAGTAAATACATTCAAATTTGAATCATTATGGGATCATCGTTGCATTTAGTAAAATGAGAAAAGTTTCGACTTTCTTTAAAAACGAAAATCTTAAATGAAAGCAATACATACAATAGATCTATTTTTTTTTAACACTTTTTAATAAAAGCTTTTTTCATTATATTTATTCACTTAAAACATTTATGTACTTATGAACAGATTGACAACAATGGCTATACTGGGAAATGATTTTGTTAGCATTACAATCTATGCCATAGCATACAAAATTAGGTTTTAGTCGTTTGATCAATAAATCATACGATAAATGAATTAATCAAGTGCTGGTTTTAACTGGTATCACCATTTTCGGTATTAAAAACATTTGTATATAAATGTCAATCTGATTTTATCTTATTTTATTGAATGTTACGAATGCGTGCAATTAATTGAATTGATATTTACTCGGTATCACTCCAAGTATTTAAGTATTATGAATATTACATAATGTACTGTCAATAGCTATATCAGAGTAATCTTTTTCAGTACTTTATTCTTGCTTTGATGTTCTATCGAAGACATTGGCAGAATAAACAATATATTTTCGTAAAACTGAAAAATGGGTCATTTTAAACAACCTATTAAAATGAGCAGAGCTTATTGCTTAACTTTACACACCTGTTTTCCTCATCAAATTTGAATAAAGCATGGCTATTTACATGCTGCTGAAGCAAGTGTGATGATGGGAATACCTCATAACAAACACTGCATACAAAGTTATGGTTATAGAAAACACCATTTTTAAGAGTTATTACGACGTTCACATCCTGCAATAAAAAAATCTTTTTAACTAGCACTAGGTTTATGTAAGACGTCGAAGATAAGTCATTTTGAGAAAAAGTAATCGCTTGTGGTTCAATGAGATCTTCAGAGTTTGTATCGGTAGACTGAAACTAAAACAAAACGAAAACAAAAGACTGTGTTATAAATTTGTGTCCAACATAGATGGGTTGAATTCAAGTGGTATATTCACATTTCCCGGACTTCAACCAAGACTATTACAATTGACTGAGACCTGCGGGTCAGATAATGACCCATGAAGGCTTCCTCTCCTTCCACATCCAAGCGACGCCACTTACTTAGTGACCCACGGGCTGATATTTAAAAAAATAATAAGCAAAATTTGAGCCACTCATCAAAAAGGTTCGCCTTCACTGACTCAGACTAAAGGCGTCAAATCTTTTTTGCTCTGGGATCGACTTTTTCAATGTTAAGATTTTTTTTGGGATCGATTTCTAATATGATTCTTATAAGAAACTTTATTTAGGGTTTTTTCCTTCTTTAAACTTCGAAATGTTTATTTTATATGCGAAATACAAATCATTAGATAGGTATGTGCTTACAGAATAATTAAATTTTAGTACAGTTTTAACATACATGGTATAATTCATGCTTGAGGGAACAAAAAAAGGTACAAAGGTATTTTATTGATTCAAATACAATCATTCAAGTGTCAAATTGAAGACGATATTTGATATTGGGTATCGTTAACAATGTCCATATAATCTGGTTTTATAACAACTTGTTGCAATGTACTCATCAAGGTGAGTATGTGTCAAACTCGTCTAGTATTTGGATTTTATGTAATTCATATCAGAAAATGTATATTTTTTCAATATTCACAAAAGCTTTCGGAACTAACCAAATTTTGCTTCGTGATCGATCGTCAATCGCGATCTACCGGTTAGGCATGCCTTACTTAGGCCACAAAAAGTGACATACATACATTTTTGTATTTGATTAATTAGACAGCACTATCCGACTGACCAAAACAGAGCGAATGTCATGCAGAATTAGAATGAGAGGGCAGTCATTCAATCCGAGGACAATAAATCGGAGATCTGGAGTAAAAACTGAATGATTTCGGTTGAACAGCTCTGGTTTAGTTGATGACGTTGAACTTTTCGAATTGAATTTTACTGCAAAAGCGCTAAAGGTTGTTGATCTGTAAATATGTCGCATTTTTATCAGGTATAATACATATTTTTATTTGCACAAAGAAGCTACTTGCAAGAAATGCTTCCAATGCATAAACTACCTGAGTACTGAGCGACTTCGTCTTACTGATATTCTATTAATATTTCCCCAACGGCCATAGTCTATTTATTTAAGGTTATGACTGCTGCACGTGTTCACCGCGTAATAAACATAAAGATGTATTTATATGATTTGTTAAGCAGTTGAGTGACTTAAAAGTGTCTACGATTACCTTAGTAGTGTCGTGATGATCTTTATCGTCAACAATTTGTTCCTGCTTCACGAGCGTCTCGACTTTGATATCAATCGACTGTTCATTCTCTTTGTTTTGACGATTATCGCTGTTATGAGCGTTGTAAGACGTATTTGTTGGCTGTAATTCATCGTCTGGTTCGATTTTGATATCCATTGTAAGAGGATGTTGATTTAGTCAGTTGAAATCAAAGAACACGCATTATAAAATATGGTTAACCATAGACAATAGTAGTGCATAATTTGTTAATCATTGAATAGACAAACAAAACGCATAGAATACAAAAAATAGTAATTCCAATGCTTGAAATGACTAAAATTATTTGTAAAAATATATCTTATATTTAATTTATGCGATTCCATATAAATGACTAGAAGCTAAGCGGAAGGGTAAACTACGTACAACTTAAAAGAAGCAAAATATAAGCCTTAATACACCTTTATAAAAATTTGGCTTTTCTGGTTTAAGTTAAAATTGATAATTGAATTGTCAAGCAATGCGTTCTGTTTGATTTTTTTTTAAAGTTCAAAATATAACTCTTTGAAAAAGCTGCATTACGACAAAGAAATAAGCTCAATATTGTTTGTGTGGTATGATAGTGCAGTTTTGCAAAATCTAAGCAGCAGTTTTAATGCTATAGGCAGTGGTGGATTACAGCACATGGGAGGCCCCAGGCGCAATTAAATTTGAGGTCCTGTTTTTGCGGATAGCATAAGAACACAAAAAAATTCCATGAAAAATATTGAAAGTCTGAACAAAAAGCATATGGGTTATATAATATGAGCAATTTTTGAGGCACCTACGATTCGGAGGCCCCAAGCGTGCGCATCATTTGGTTATAGGATAATCCGCCACTGGCTGTAGACTTAACGATATAACTTTTTAAGGTTATCAAACAAGGCATTTTTCTTTCCAGTTGCTAAAACTAGGTGTAAAAGATTCATACAATGCATATACGGCGCCTGCGTGTAGTGGTAAAACTTTTATAAGGGCAAAAAGGCATTTACTAACTGACATAAACCCACTTTTGTTAAATCGATATCAAAAAATCAGACAACCCTAGTTATAATAAAATATTTTTATAGGAAATGAGAATATATGTGATATTTCTTCGATGGCATCTTTCGAAATATTAAATGTTGAATCATAAATTGTAAGTGAAATAATTTCAATACATAATCAAACACGAGTCGACAAAAAAATATTGTCTATCGTAAACTAATTTTGACATAATCGTTTTCTACATGTTTCGCGTCAATTGTTGGGTAAATACACTGGATGGACATCAAAATAGAACCAGACGATGGATTGCTGTCGTCGAATGGTACATCAGGGATTGACATCGATGCTGAGACGGACGTAGGCATCTTTAGCGAGGGTCATTCACCTGGCAGTGGACTTGGTGTACGTGTGAAGCAGGAATTTGACGAAGACGATTACAATAACGAAGAAAACGTAAGTTGAAATTGAACGGTGGAGTACACGAACGCAGTTATGTGTTTTAAAACATTTGTAGTATTGTGCTTCGAAGGAATTCGTGTGTGCATTTAGTTATAGCAAAATCGTTTTGAGCCAAGCCACCTTCATTACTTCATTGTTTTGAAAAAAACACATTTGAAAGATTGAATTGCTTATATATGTTCATATCATATTCTAACATGTTTTTTATTTTTTATTATGAAACCTTACTTGTTTTTAAGACTAAAAGAAAATTTCTATAAGCTTATATCTACAAGGAAATGTCGAATTCAATCACACTTATCTTTTTACTATCAAAACCACACTTTTAACTGTCAACCGTACAAAAATTACATACGTCAGCTTGCTAGAGTTTGATCCTTTTTTTTTTTTTAATCGAGATGCACAGTCCGCGGCCCGCTTATTAATTTATTGTGGCCTTCGAATGTTTAATCTTGCAAGTAAAATATATAACATCGTTTTTTGTTGTGTAAATTATTGAATTCGACGGTTTTTTGTTGTTGATAAATCGTTTTATAGAAAAAAGCTTACTGATCTTGCAGCTCAATACGACAAATTGTATTTAAGAGCCTTAGCTTAGTTCTAAAGAATTAACTTAAATTTTATCGGTATAAGTTTGCGTTAACTTTTTTACTTTAAGTATAACATTTTTTGTAGGTTGTCGTTGTGGAGTCGCAGAAAATGAAGCAAGAAAACGAAGACAGTTGGGAAAAGTACAAAAAGGAATTCTACGACGACGTCCGTTTCATCAAAGCAGAAAAGATTGATGTCGGCGAGTGTTCATATGCTGAACGGAAACCAGAAAAGGTAATTGTTAAGCACGCCATGTCACGCGGTGCTACGGCGTTCGGGCACATTTTTCTTGATTTTTTAATGTACAAATGAAATAAAATTTTATTTTTATTAACATTATTTTATGCTATTCATAGAGAATGGTTGGTTTAAAAGAATGAGACTAGAACAGAACTAGTCGGGAAATAGTCGCTCTCTGACCTAACTCATCAATGAATCGAAAGAGTGGAAGGAAATTTTTAGAAATCACAAACACCCATGCTTTCGAAAATCAATCGAAAAATGCTGTTCGTAATAGAAATCGAACCCTTGAGGTCCGGCACGAAAGTCCACGACGCTAACCGTTGCGCTATCGGCCCCGACATCCTTACTTTAAAAAAAAAAGGTTGGCAACTGACTAACAAGCGGTTCCTGTCTCGGGTCACGTAAAATTTTCCATGACATTACTTGAATACATAAATTTTGTGATCCAAGACATATTCTGTAACAATTTGTTCCCTATGGCTTAAATAATGGTAGGTATTACGAATCTTTCGGTCTGAAGCCGTATTGTTTGTATTATAATCAAAATGTTCGAATCTATATTTAATAACGCGCTTGATTCAATTATTTTTTGACGAGAGCAAATTAATTACTTAAACTAACAAAAAGATCAATTTTATTTCGTATATTAAGTTTTATTTTCTGTATAGGGAAGTAATTTAACCAAATAATTTTAAAATATTAAACAATGCGACCTTTATGCATAAATACTTTCATCCTCATACTATTCCAATCTTCCCTCTTACAAGTTAAATACTGAATTTATTTTGATCAATATTTTTATTCCTACAGGACATTTTACAATACTACAAAAACAACAAGAATAAAGACAATTCTCAATTGCAAATCTTGAAAGGCAATATTATCAAAGATAGGCATCCTGTAAAAGTAGAACACTTTGACGTTGGGGAGTGTTCATATGTTGAAAAAACTCCAGATCAGGTAATAAAATTGACATTCCTATATATGTTACATATGAATCGTATTTGAAATGAGGATAATTCAATTGACATCAAACACGAGACACTTGAAGTTCACCGTAAAATAATCTAACATGAAAATCATCAGCTTAGAAAAGTATTCCTCAATCTTTTTTATTTGCAGAAAACAGTTGTTTGAATATGGACGAAGTTTTTTTTACTTTTAACGTAACGTATATTTTATTTTAATTCTTATACTTCGCAAAATGTTAATGACAAATCGTCAATCTCAAAATTTATAAGCTTGCAAGTAATGTTTTATATATAAGAAATTCAATAATAGTTCAGTGCTGTTTCATTTTTCTTTTCTTACTATTAAAATTAGCTTGCTTTGCTATTCTTCCATTTTTAAAATGACATATAAATCGAGTAAAGTAATGTTTAATTTTTAAAAAATCGCGATATTATTTATAATCATCGGTGTTCCAAAACCTACTGTTTTACTCAGTATTAGTAATGATTTGTTCAAATCAAATTAATTAATTCAAAATTTACTTTTCGTCAGTTATAATTAACGTTCATTTGTGACAATGTTATTTTGGAGCACCTTATTCACTTACAATATAAAAAAAAACGGAAAGACAGCCGTCTTAAAAAGACCAATGCGATGTTAAAATATTGTTTTTGTTTACAGACAGAAACATTACTTCATTCCGGAAAAATGAGTTTCGATTGTGAACAGTGCACTTATAAAACTGTCTATTCAGATTCATTCAAATCCCATAAATTGACTTGCACTGCAGATGAGCTTTTCAAAGATGACCAATGCAGTAACATAACTGCTGTGTCTATTAACTTAAAAACGCATAAAATGTCACACACCGGAGAAAAGCCTTTTAAATGTGACCAATGTAACTATAAAAGTAATCTTTCTGGTCACTTAAAAATGCATAAAATGACACACACTGGAGAAAAGCCTTTCAAATGTGACCAATGCAGTTTTAAAACTGCCTTATCTTCTAATTTAAAACGGCATCGAATAATACACACACGTGAAAAACCTTTCAAATGTGACCAATGCGACTACGAATGTGTTCAATCTGGTCAATTAAAAATACACAAAAAGTCACACTCTTTAGAAAAGCCTTTCAAATGTGACCAATGCAGTTTTAAAACTGCCTTATCTTGTAGTTTAAAAAGGCATCAAATTTTACACACTGGAGAAAAACGTTTCAATTGTGAACAATGCGACTATAAATCTGTTCAATCTGCTCAATTAAAAATGCATAAATTGTCACACTCTGGAGAAAAGCCATTTAAATGTGACCAATGCAATTATAAAACTGTGCGATCTGGTCATTTGAAAATGCATTTAGTGTCGCACAGTGGAGAAAAGCCTTTTAAATGTGACCAATGCAGTTATAAAACTGCTTTTACTGCTGATTTAAAAAGGCATCAAATGTTACACACTGGAGAAAAGCCTTTCAAATGTGACCAATGCAAATATAAAACTGTGCGATCTGATCAATTAAAAATGCATAAACTGACACACACTGGAGAAAAGCCTTTTAAATGAACGCAATGAGAAATCTGTCCTATCAAGCAAATTAAAAGGCATAAAATGTGTTTCCTGATGTTTTAAAAAATTCCTAAATGTCAAAAAAATGCAACGGTCGATAGTGCAATTTTAGGGCAATTGGATGTATGCATGAAATTATAAAGCTTCGCGTTCTGAATACTAAAAAAAATAATAATGTCACACCCTAGAGAAAAACTTTTACAATAATACTTATTTTACAACTGTTCGGTGTTTTAAAAAGCATTAAAGTTCTCAGCAAGAGAGTTAATTTTTAAGTGTTTTATTTTCGTGCTTAAAAAAGCATTTGCAGATCATGACGTTACGTTCTGTGACCGTGAATGGTTTGTCATTTAAACTCATTTTTTAACGTCAAATATGTTTTAAATTCATTTCAAGGTTTCCGAAGATTTTCGAGTTAGGCGGTGACCAATCTTATTAGCAGTAGCATTTTAGGGATTCAACTTGGAGTGACGACGGTAAAGATTAAACGATCAGTTAAAGAAAGCTTTGTTTTAATCTACCATAACAAGTCATGATAAAAAAAATACGTTTCACGCCATTATGTCAACTCAGTTTTCAAGCATTTTTTATAAACAAAAATAATTCTCAAAGTGCATACCTGGGTGTAAATCCAAAAATGAACGCATTTTTGTATTATTAGATGTATGTGAAGATGTAGAATTAAATAATATATAGTTTTTTTGAACAAAGTTTTTTCTTTATTTGTCTGAAAAAGACGGAAAGACATCGTTACGGAAGAGTATTTTACAGATAAATAAAACGTTTTTTTCATCGTTTTTATCAAACCTTAGCCTTAAGTCTTCGCCACTAACAGAAAATTTAATCTTTGAACATTAAAACATTAAAATTATATTAAAAGAAATATTTTAAGCAATAAAAATTATGAATTAATCAATAGCCCACTTTAAATCATAGGTTATGCTTTCCATCGATATGTCAGAATCTTCAGATACTAAACAAATTTGTTATTAGCGTTCTTTGTTTGCATATGAATGGAATGCTGTTTAGTTATGCAGTTCACGTGAAATACTTCAGCGCAATCCAAGCATTGAGTCTTTACATCGTCTTTGATATTCATTCTGCACCTGCTGTATCTCTTCAGAGATACAGCAGATTTGTGCTTGGACTGTTTTCAATTATGAATCGTAGTTGTCGTTCGTTTCTGACACTTTTTTCCTATTTATTTCAATATTTCGTCTTTTCTCTTTAAGTATTTGTTTCTTAAGATTATTTTTATCTTCAATCCTAATTTTTACCCGTAACTTATCTTCAAGAGCCTGCTGACACTCTTTTGAGGATATGTTAAAAGCCGCACTCGATACTCTCTTGCCCTTTCTCGAGAGCTCTGCAGGAAGCTTGAGAAAATCTGTTATAGCTGGAGAACAAATTGATGTTTCTGGAATAGGTGTAAGAAAATGATCCGAGTCTGGTAAGGATGAGCTTTCTACTGATTCCCATTTTTGAATAACGTCTTCAGCAGAGGAAGGTGTCGTTACAACTACGTTTTTGTGGATGTTCCTACGTGAAGCATCGCTAGTAAAATGCAGTGGCATAACAACTTCTGTTTTAAGGATGTCGGTATGTGAAGTATCTTCAGGACAATGGAGTGGTATAACAGCTTCTGCCTTAAGGATGCCAATAAGTGAAGCATCATCAGGATAATGCAGTGGTATTGCAACTTCCGTTTTGACGATATCAATATGTGAAGCATCATCAGAAGAATGCAGGGTCATAACAGCTTCTGCATTGAGGATGTTACTGTGTGAAGTGTCTTCAATATATTCTAGTAGTTCTGTTTTGATGATGTCAATATGTAAAAGATCTTCAGTATAACTCGGTGGCATTACAGCTTCTTCTTTGGATATGCTACTATGATAAGTCTCTCCAGTATTAACCACAGCATCGGTTACCCTGCAATTCGTTTGAGATTCGTAATATTTCCAAATTTTAAACAGCATGTGAAACTCTTTGTTGTTATTTTCTCCAACACTATCACGAGGCCTTTCAAACATTCTTATTTTTTCACTACCCACAATATGTTTGAACTAGTCAAATGCCATTACAGGGTTACTAGCGTCAATATCGTTATAATTCACCATTAGGTTTTTGGATGCCAAGCATTTTGAATAGTCTACTGCATCTGGATTGAATGGTTGCAAGCCACAAGATCGATATTCATTTTGTATGCAAGTTTTATTTATTTTACTCATAACTTTTTTTAAAACCATTGAAGAGTTCTGTTTGTTGATTGGTTTACCTTCGTTTTCTATTTTCCAATGACGCGCAGATGATTTCCATAATTGTTTAACTGGCCTGAAGAGAGCATCATTAGCTGGCTGCAGAATATGCGTGGAGTTCGGGTAAAGGGAGATGATTTATATTTGCAGATAGCTCGCTATCAAACTTAGATTGTAACTTAAATGGGATCGGTGGCCATCTAAATATAATATTACTGGGAATTCGATGTTTTTCTCCATCAAATGTGGATGAAAAATATGCCGTATAAAAAACTGAAAAGTGTCGGCTGTCATCCGCCCAGATTGGCTGAGAGCTATTCCCCATTCTGATGGAACAGAGTGTCTTATTCGATCTGAAAGTCTCTGGTATGGGTAAACTATAGTCGGGAAGCAAATTGTTTCATCAGCCGACATGGTAAACAAAACTGTTATAGATTTTTTGGATTTGACCTTATCTATTACTTGTACGTTTTTTTCTTGCGTTTTATCGTATGCCCATCCTGTCAAAGGACATGTCTTGCAACCTGATTCATCCGCATTGAATATACGAGACGGATGCTGTTATATATTTCCAACCCTTGTTTTCGTAAGAAGTCGAAAATGTGACGGAACCATTTCCTGATTTAACTTTCAGAAACGCAGGCACTGGCTTCTGTCAGTGCTTCGCTTTTTATTTCAGAGACTTTTGGATGTCTTTTTAAAAATCCTTTAAGCCAACCACGTCCTGTAAACACACAAATTCAGATAAAGCCTCTCATATATGAAATTAATGTATTTTTATTGTTAAATATTTGTCATTATAGATAGCTTGTGCCAATGTATCAAATATTTGGAAAATGGAAAATCATAATACATAAACTAGAAAAGGTTTTTTGACAGTCATCCTAGAAAATATAGAGGAGAATTTACATCACAAACGCCTACATTTTACTGAGGTCTTTAAAAATCCGTAAATTCTTGAAATTTTGGAATAGCTAAAAAAGATCACCCCGGTAACTTTTTGGAAATCGGAAAATTTTTGCGTTTTAGATATTGGGGTGAAATTGATTAAAAAATCTCAAGATTTCAAAATAGCCGGCCAAAGATTCCCGTGTGTCAACGTTTTCTTTATTGCGGCTCAGATAAATAAATGTGGCCTTAAGAAAAAAAAATAGTTCCTTGCCCTGAATAAGACCGTACCAGGCAACAAAAAAGGGTATAACTGTAACTATTAATGAATCTTTTTAATTTAAAAAAATACCTGGTCTATTTTATCCTTGAAAGGAGTTTCTCTAGGATTTGTAGTTAGAAATTTGTGTGCCGAATCCAATACATCTTCTTTCGATCGTGGTAATCCTTTACTTTCCAAATCACAAATCCAATCTTTAATGTCCTGCTCTTCTTTTTTTGGCAGATATGGTTTGGGTCCGAAATCTGAATTGCACTTGTCATTTGCCATATTGTAGTGTATGGTACTTCTTGGAATTCCATATTTTTTAGATGCAGCCCTTACGCTTGCTCCGGCGAATATTTCTTCTTTTGCTTTATCTAGAAGTTCTTTAGTGTAATGTGGTATTTTTGGCATTATGTCAACTCTGAAACACGGTTTATAAAAGCGTCACAGTAGTTGTACAGTATTTATTATAGTTATTGGACACTCGGTCAATTACTGAAAGGAAGTCATAGTTATAAAAAAAATCGAAAATAAGCATTTAATCATAAATCAGGCAGGCACAAAGCTTGGACGGGGCGTTTAATTACTGTAAACACCAACAACTGTTATTACAGTAATTAGACACACTTACTTTTAGGTTAGTTTTTGTTATGCTCTTTAAATCTCAATTGATTTCGACTGTTTGTAGTCTCTCACCCTTTCATGGGAAGTTTTGTCCAATGCCAGCAAAATTAAACTGTTCCTTAACGGATTTGCTAAGACAAATACGTTTTTTTACAACTTGTATCTGACATCTTTTACAAGTTACTTAGTATTGCCATCTATTGTTTTTAACCAAGAATTGTTAAGTGATAAAAATAAACATTTTTTTGTTTGACAACCTTATATACGTAAAAAATGCCACCTTATCCTTAAAAATATATGAAAACAGATTTAAAAAAATAACGGAGGAACTATTAGGGGCCGTAAATAAAAGGTCGGCCCCAGGTGGCAGGACCATTCTTTCGCCTCTGGCTCGAAGTTAGCGACTGGCGTAGGAAAGTTGAGGATTGAACAGAAAAGAGGAAATTGATAGATGCGATGAAAGTTTACCACGGGCGGCTATGCCAATAAGTCAATTATAATGAATAAGCACATGATAATTCAAAAATATTTTTTTTTATTTACTATTGTAGGCTCAATTTCATCCAACAGAACGCATCAAATTTTACTTAAGGGTAAGAGTCACGCTAAAGCTGTTCGCAAATTACACTGTAAAAAGTATTTATATTCGTGCTAATAAGCGAAAGGGTAGCTAGAAAAATATTTTAATATTTTTAAATTGAGTATTAACTTCATTATTTAAAAAAGCAACAAACAAAAGAGCTTTCGTTTTTATCTAGAAAAAAAGTAACGGCTGGTTTTTTATCACTGATTTAAAAACCTGAAGATAGTTCAAGCACTAATCTTGAATACTATATTCAATAAAGTTTGATTAAATACGTAATTAGCACTTTATTTGGATTTGAAAACGGTTTATTTCAAAACTATTTTATACGATGTTTTTTAGCAAAAGAAGTGACAAAATACAAAAAAATCGAGTATAGATTTATGAACAATTCATTTTCCTAATCTTTGGTCTAAATTTTATAATTTTAAGAGCTTTCGTTAATTTTCTACCGACGTTGAAAATAAATGCACAATTGATCATTTTAATAGGTGTCATAATAGGTAGGTGTCGCTGCTTGGGTTGTTTGGCAACATAAGTTTGAAACGATGAAGAATATTATTCCGTAGTTTTTGTTTGCTACCAAGCAGGAATAGCTTGTATGTGGTGGTATGACTCGTATAGGTACACGCGATGCACACACACACTACGATATCTAATCCTATGCCTTCTTACTGGTTCCTACACTGCCCACACATTCCTTCTTTCATTGATTGAATCGACATTATAACCTATTTTATTTTTGACAGCTTGTTTGTTATGGTATAAAATGTTCTTTTTCTACATTATTTTTATATTTTATGCAAAATAATAGCGACTGTGTCTATTATTTAGAATACTAAATACTCACTTTATATTATTTATAATAAATTAAAGCTTTTAGCTATCATCTTTAGACGCGATCATTGTTTGTATTGACGTTATAACCTATCTTATAAGATATAAAATTGCTTTTTTCAAACTTATTTTTCATTATATGAACAATTATAACTTGTACTGTGTCTATCATTTAGAATACAGCATACCTACTTTATATAATTTAAGCTTTCACCTATCACGTTTGGAGTGTTTGGACCGCGTTTCCGACATTCCGACGTAATTTTAGTACTGTAAATAAACATGGATATAAAAGATACTCGTCCTTCATCTTTGCCGAAGAAGCAGTGTCGTAAGAATAAACGTTCTAAATTTATCAAGAAGTTATGGGCAGCCGCTGCAATGGCGAGAGATCGGAAACGTGAAAATGAAGAAATTCAATGTTCAGGCATTTTACCGAACGACTTAGATTTGGAAAACGAAATTATCCCGTATGAAGAGCTTTCCGTTGGAGACTGTGAAGATTTCCACTGTAGTGGTGATGTTTTGAGGACATATTCGAAGGCAAAGAAGCCGGAGGTGTTAGACGGTGACTCTTTAAGTGATACTATGACAGAAGAACTTCCTCCATTAAACGTTGAGCGAAGTGATGAAATTGCAACTTCCTACGTACCCTCTGGTAAACGCATAGTTGACATTGCCTACTTTATGAAGCAGATGGAAGAAGTATTGCGACATCCGTCAATTTGCACAGGTGGTAAGCTAATTTTACAAAGAGAAGTAAAAGATGGATTAGTATCAAAATTTCATTTTGAATGCCAATTCTGTGAGAAAACTGCAACCGTTTTTTCCGATTCTCTTGAATCTAATATTAACACGTCCTTTGTTTGGGGGGCACTTAACATAGGTATAGGGTATAGCCAGGGGGAAGAATTATGCGGTACTATGGATATTCCATTCATGTGTCAGGGGGCATTCCGAAGACACGAGAAAAAAGTGACCACATCATGGAAGAGTCGTCTATCTGAACAAATGGAAAAAAATGTTCTGATAGAGAAGCAATTGGCTCATGACAATAATGAAGTTGAGGAAGGCCATCCTTACATTACTGTAATTGTTGATGGAGGGTGGTCAAAAAGAAGCTACGGGCATAGCTTTTCATCAAAATCTGGTCGTCCGTTGCGGTCTTTTCATCAGGAAAGATTTCTCATTTCTAGCTGCGAGTCCAGATGGTTTAGTTGGAGATAATGGATTGATTGAGGTGAAATGTCTGTCCTCTATAGGTAAAAAAACAATTTATGATGCTGCTCTCGAAGATAATATCTGCGTCAATATTGTTGATTGTAAGCTCCACCTCAAAAAAAACCCACAATTATAGGTTTCAAATACAAAGCCAATTGTATATTGCCAAAAAAGATTTTTGTGACCTGATCATTTATGCAGACAGTGGATTGGAAATTATTAGATTGTATCCTGATCCAGACTTTGAATTAACAGTCATACCACGTTTGTCATTTTTTTATAGATATGCATTTCTTCCGGAGCTTGCTGATAGCTGTATTCAACGGGGTATGAAAATTCGTGAACCGGCGAGATATGTTGATATGCCTGTCGTAATCTAAGTCTCTTAGTGTAATTCAATAAGTCCGTCATTCTAGTTCACTCCAGTCTATTGGTTTTTATAGAGTCGAGACCCAGTACATAGTAATAATACCTATACAGTATTTTAAACAGGGCCCAACGGATCCCCATAAGAGTCTATATCGCCCCATAATCAGCAGAACAACGTAAGCGACGATTCATATATTTCTACAGGAATGGTCAGGCATAAATCATACTAAAAGTTTTGTTGACTTAAATGCGGTTAGTAATATTAGGTTAATTAAAGTTTCTTTTTACTAAAAGAAGTTAAAAAAACAATCTTCTTCTGTTGATATGTCCACATGGGGACTGGTCATGGATAAATGATCTTGCTTCTATTCGTTCATATATATAATATAATAATAACATACTCATAATAAAGGATAAACTCAAATACTATAATTTTCAATACAAATCAGGATGTTGATTGACAGAATATATTGTTTATCTCTTCTTAGCCAGTAGATATAATATATAGCTGAGCGTATGTAAGTTTAAACACACTTCTGATGAAGTCATACTTCGAAATAGCTAACAACTACGTATAAAGCAGGCCTGTGGAGTCGGAGTCGCGATATTTTGGCCAGAGTCGGAGTCGTGAAAAATGAGCGGCTTGATTTTTTTTTGAAAAATGTATTTAGTTATGTGTATTCAAACAAAATAGTCCAAAGTGTTGACATTGAATGCTTGGCTGACTAAAGATGATCTGATGGTATACATATATATATGTTAAAATGAAATTGTTGAAAAATTTCCTACGAGTCGTTAATTATTTTTAAGCTGGAGTCGGAGTCGTCTTTTTTTTACACGACTCCACAGCCCTGGTATAAAGTAATATTTGTAGAACTAAAACACTTCTTATTAGATTATTGAAGTTTTTTAAAACCTTGTTACAAGCAACCTGTCTGTGTTGTTATCCATTTTGAATAACTGCCCCATGAGTGCCCCCCAAAACTTAAAATTTGCCCTGTAATGGTGTTAACTTTTATGATTAATAAATACTGCTTTATACATTAAAACCTTTTCGATACTATTAAGTTGTTCAATGAAATCATTATTCATTGGTGACTCTTGGTATTTTTGTTTAGTTAGTGTTTTCTAGTTTCTTTGGCAATTCTTTTAGATAAACATGATCGAATTGTCAGATTTTTAGGAAATAAACATTTTTTTACACCCACTGATGTTTTTATTTTATACCTACCTACATTAATGACAGGAAACTGAATCAGGGAGAGGACCAAATGAAGTGTGCTCGGCAATTGCAGATTTTTTAAACATTTAAGAGGATACATACAAGGATAATTAAACGCCCATGACCATAAAATTGTTCTCAAATTCCTTTTCTGCTCTAAGGTATCTTACTAAATAAAATTGATAGTAAGCAATGCAATTTGTTAAAATAAAAAATATTTTTATTGTACGTGGCAATTGCTACTTGTCTGCAGAATACAACAAAAAAAAATGAAAAAGACTAGCATTCTTTCCCTTGGTGATTTTTCTTTACCATGTCCGCTTCCAATGTGGAGCATATGGAGTTGCCTCCTAATGGAGTTTATCTCAATAGAAGTGTTTCTACGAGAACTGTTTGTTACTCAGTTGTTCAACCTCTCTTTTTCCAAAGAGAGTAGGAATAGAAGGATAGGGCTAGGACAGGATTAATGGTTAGCTAATCGTTTCGATACGCCCCGTTCATTGGATAGTATGGGTGGGAGAGAGGATTTTAAAACATCACATACATCCATGCCTACGAACATATTTTCATAAATCAATTTATAAAACTGTCTGTACTGGGATTCGAAGCCAACGATGTTGAACACACAGGCGGCTGAATATTAGAGTAAATTTAATAAATGTTGTAAAATATAAAATAAATAAATGAAAGTCAATTTATTTTACTACAAATGTGCATTGAATCCAATATTAAGAACATTTTTTTCATTTCAAATGACAACAAAAAATATTTACGTTTCAAAATGGAAAAGCTAGCGTGGGCGTTGCTTCATTTTACAACACAACGCCAATATTTGTAGGGGTGACGAGAAAATCCAAAAAAAATGAAACCTTCGCCTCACTGAGGTAAAAATATGTAGTATTTCCAGAAAATGTGCGTTTTGGAAAAAATACATTAGAATAACGAATTGAAATAACTTTTCACCATATGCTAAGTTTATTAAGCAGGTCAATGATTTTAAAATTATGTACTGTTTAATTTTTGATTGATTCAATCATAATATGCTTGTGTATTCGCTATAGTTTTGGCTCTACTGGAAAGTTCGATTTTCAGAAATAGTTTACGTTTTGCATTATAACCCCACAATTGCGGCATAATACATCTTGTAATGAATATTTACCATGCATTTGTGTGCATTTTATTTCATGTCGATGCAAATGAACTTTCATGTGATACTCGGTAATTCATGTCTAAGCTTGCGAAGTTACATTCATCTGCCAAACCGATATCAAACGTCAGTTTGACAGATACTTTCTGTATACGAAATTCATAGACAACGGTCGCAAAAAATATAGAACTCTATGGCGCTATATCGCGTCAAAAGGTAAAAGCTTTTGTATGAAGCATACTATCATTCCCTACTGGATGTCAGGAAGGATGAATTTAGGTGAATTGCTTATGGTGCAACCTTCCCGTTAACTTGGAGTATTAATTTTTCTTCACTTTTGATAACGCGTAAAATATCCATTATAGTCTATGGTAAAGCTACTTGCATTGTAGTCTATGACTTTAACGTGATTTTTACTGTCACCTATCAATACGGTAAATGGAAATTAAAAAGGAATCGGATTATGAACTATCTTCTTCGAATATACCTGAAAGCGGCGAAAATCTACAGAACAATATGACTGACTTCTGGAAAGAGGAATATTCCGTTAAGATCGAATATGAGTCGCCGGTGAGTCACGGTGAAATAATCGATAATGATGATGACTCAAAAAAGGTAATTTTCAACGCTATTTATTCGTTCATCAAATTACTTTTCTAAATGTTGGAAGCATTTCGTGGCTTATATTCAATGTATATTTGCTGTCTGTTAATAAAGTGACTGCTCTATTTTCTAGAGTAATTGTAGTAAATATGATTCACAACAAAACAGGCTTCTCTTTCTTTACATGAAAAGTAACTAAATGCTATTAATGGCAATGCAGCTTTGTAAGAAATTCAAAAACGAATAAGAAAGTGCCAAAGAATAGTCTATGAATGACCCGTAGCTGCGTCCTTCAGCTATAATAGATTTAATGCAAGTGATCAGCGTTAACTAACCAGAGAAAGTAAAACATAATTAATAAAATAAGCGGCTAGGAAAAAAAGACTGTCAGAACAACAACTTGGACTTAATACCAAACCGGTCGGGCAGCTCGAATCAATGTCTTAATCCGAGACGTTTGGTGAGCCCACTTATTGTTGATACAATCTACTTGAACTTCGATAGTTTAATTGCAAAACAGATTTTTTTTGATAAATAATTCTTAGCTATGAAGAATAATGATCACAAAAATTTCGCCATTTTTAATCAATCATTAAGCCAAGCCAACTTTGGTTTCATCTTGTCTATCGATGTCTAATAATTTCGTGTTTTCTGATTTGTTTCAGTTTCAAAATGCCAATACTAAATGTCCAGTTGCAATTAAACCAACATCAGCGAGCTCCTCCCGAAATCAATTACTTGCAACATCTTGCATAGAGGAACGATCCATTAAAACAGAACCTTTAAAGCGTGAAAGTGTCGATGTAATTGAGCTGGAAAACGGTGTGTTTCGTGAACCTAATTTTGTATGCAGCGTTTGTTGTCATATATTTACATCATCAATCTTACTGCATCAACATGTGACTCTTCATGGTCAATCCAGTTTTTATGGGAAAAAGAGGTTTGTTTAATTAAACAGTTAACAGAAAAAGACGTTTGAACGTTATTTAGAAACACTGCTGTCGTATCATTAGAATATGCACTAAATTTGTATCGTTCAAAAAATGTACATTCACCCAAATTTTGTAACATACGACCCGGGATTCACCTATAACCGAACGTTTTGTCTTCTGCTTATTCATTTAATCGTAATTTTATTTTCAAAGAAAGCTTACTTTGAGTGTATAAATAGACAGTGTTATAATATCGCATACCAAAAATACTAAATTTGTTGACTGAATACTTAACAATCATTCGCTTAAGCAATTTGATATAGCTTAGAGCATGTCGTATTTCAATATGATTTTTGTATACCATAGCTGTTTGTTATGTATATAGTCTATTTTTAAAAGGGAGCATACAAAGTCAATCTAACAGCTTTTTTCTATTTTTGCTTTATCTGTTTTTATGTCAATTATAAGTGAGATGTTGGAAACGGATGTCAAAATTGAACCGGAGGATAAATTACTGTCATCAAGTTACTCATGTGATAACGATAGTTACCAAAATAATGTGAGTGACATCTGGAAAGAGGACCATTCGATTGACATCAAATACGAGGCACTCTCAGATCACGAAAAAGTAATAAACGATGGAAATCAACACAAGTCTAAAAAGGTATACCTTAAAATCAATTACTCGTAGATCACCTCGTAGCTCAACTCTTAGATTAGTATTGGAACCATCAAGGATCTTTTTGTGTATGGTTACCAAATAAAAATAAATAGACTATTTGGCGTTAAATCGCTTGAGCAAAGCTCATTTTATTTCGATGTCACATGCAAAGAATGTAAGATTCTCCTATAGATCTATTATCAATATAAGAGAAGGTGTATTTTTCTTTATTTTTAACTCATGCCATTAAAAAGGCTCCCATCTTTAGACACGTGTAGCGAAATACCTTACCCGTAAACAGCATTAGGTTTTTTTTTTAATAATTCAACGCAATCATTCATTAATACAGTGTATAAATAGAATTATACGCTTCATTCAAATGAACTAGATTCTAGTGAATTGCAAAACAATTATTTGTGTATACTTTTGATAATGTAAGAGTCGTTGCCAAGAATTTAGTGGTAAGGCTGCAACAAGTAAAGCTTCGCTTATATCGTATATAAAAATAACTTGAGATAAACAGGTTAATGTTTTTTCTATACTGTTACAGACACATCAAGTTGCACTTGAAGACGCATCTAGAAGTGAGTCTTTTGAATGTGACCAGTGCAATTTTATAGCTGCCGGTTCGTATCTCTTCAAAAAGCATAGAATGACGCACAAAAAACCTTCCATATGTGACCAATGTAGTTTTAAAGCTGCCAGTCGTTTCCTCTTACAAAAACATAAAATGACGCACAATGAAAAAAACTCTTTCAAATGTGATCAATGCATTTTTAAAGCTTCCAGTTCTTATCTCATCAAAAAGCATAAACTGTCACACGTTGACGGAAAACCTTTCAAATGTGACCAATGCAGCTTTGAAGCTGTCAGTAGTTACCACTTGACAAAACATAAAGTGTCACACGCTCAGCAAATTTCTTTTCGGTGTGACCAATGCAGCTTTGAAGCTGCCAGTTCTTATCTTTTCCGAAAGCATAGAAAGTCGCATATTGATGACAAGTCTTTCAAATGTGACCAATGCATTTTTGAAGCTGTCAGTGATTACCTCTTGAAAAAACATAAAATGTCACACACCGAAGAGAACTCTTTTAAATGTGACCAATGTACCTTTCAAGCTGCCAGTTTATATCTCTTAAAAAAGCATCAAGTGTCGCACACTGAAGAAAAACCTTTCCAATGTGACCAATGCAGTTATAAAACTGTGTTTGCTTATCTCTTAAAATCGCATCAAGTTTCTCACACTAAAATTAAGCCATTCGAATGTGACCAATGCGATCATAAAGCTGCCCAACTCAGCGACCTCAAAAGACATAAAATGGTACATGCCGGAGAAAAGTCTTTCAAATGTGACCAATGCAGTTATATAGGTGTCCGGGCTGATTACTTAAAAAAGCATAAACGGTCGCACTTAAAAGTGAAGCATTTCGAATGTGACCGATGCAATTACAAAACTACCCAACTTCGTAATTTAAAAATGCATAAAAGTCGCGAACAAAAGAAAAAGCATTTTTCATCTCAACTATGCAGTTATTAAACTGTCCACCCTAGCAACCTTATAAATAAAAAAATATAATAAAAATAAGCTCTTATTTCAGTGTTTTAAAAAGTTCAAAATAATTCCGATATCCATTCCCTCAAAATTATTCCCTCGTCTGAGCAACACCCTGACCACATAACACTCTTCAGCACAGTAAGTCGGATCGTTGACTCCAGAGAATTGGGAAACAAACCATCTCTCACATTTTACTATCGCTAGTAGTCGACAGTAGATTAGAGTTATTAATTTCGGAATAATTGTCTCATATGACTAAAAGTAAAGCGCGCGGCTAAAATCTTTATCTCAAACTTAATGTTCAATATAATTTCAAATAAATTAAAGGCGGACGAAAATAAATATTGAAAGCTTAATGTACAATATAATATCAAGTTAATTTAAAGCGAGCGAAAATACTTATCTAACACTAAATGTACAATATTATATCAAATAAGTATAAAACGGATAAATGTATGTATCTAAAACTGAATCTACAATATAATATCAAGTAAATTTAAGACAGGCAAAAATATTTATCTAACACTCAATGTACAGTATAATATCAAATAAATTTAAGCCTAGCGAAAATATGTATCTCAAACTTAATGAAAAATATAATTTCAAATAAATTTAAGCTGGACGAAAATATTAATCTACAACCAATGTTCCCTTTGCAAAACAGATTACTGTTTAATCGACACATGTCACCGCATTTTTAATGTACAATCGACAGTTAAAGATTCGATATCCTGCACTTATATTCCATAACACTATCGTTTTAAATCATAATCTTATAATAGAAATATAGTGCTTTAATATTAAATTGTATTAAGACCGATTAATGCTTTCACAAAGGCGTAAGATCATTTTAAAACTGCTGACGTTTGCGTTGAATTTTGACATTTCACAAATCCCGACAGCAGGGTCACGTCTTGGCGACTAACAGAGTAAGTGAGGAAAAAGCTTATAATAAAAACACCACAAGCTCTTGAGAAAAGATTTTTAAATGTAACCATGACAACCCGATCCGAAAAAACAACAAATTAACTACCTATTCAAGAAAGAAACTTCTAACATATGACCAGTTAATTGAAAATAAATTGATGAAGCTCTACGAGAACCAATATCAACATACAGATTGTATTACACTGAAAATTTATTTGTTTTTTTTATTTAACAACTGCCTTTTCCTTGTGCCCTTAAAATATACATATACATTCATGTTTTCAGAAGACAAGTTCTATAATGTGCAATTTCATAACCCTTTAAAATATATTATTAAGCTTATAACGATGAAAAGCGGCTTTACTGTCATACATGCGAATTAAATCTGCTATTCTCGGGATTAATAACAAACGAATAATGATATTTCGGA
The DNA here is from genome assembly GCA_030503985.1 of Himalopsyche tibetana. Lineage (NCBI taxonomy): Eukaryota > Metazoa > Arthropoda > Insecta > Trichoptera > Rhyacophilidae > Himalopsyche > Himalopsyche tibetana. The sequence continues at coordinate 1,409,635 of JAPJYX010000027.1, read as the reverse complement.
AGTGAAAGTATTTGGTAAATAAATTTTACTTCTGAAAGTTACGTTATCCAACATCTATTCAATTATGGGAAAATGTTATTGCACCTTAATAAATCAAAAGTATATGTGCTGTGGTCTACAATATATTGATGTCCCAAAAGCATCTATGCCTTTGTTGGTTAATTGCACTGTTTACAACAAAACAAGATGTATTGATTTCTATCATTTTTCATTTTTTTTTATACATTCTATCCAATCATGATGATCACTTTATATATCTTCCATATAATTCATTTTATTTTAATATAATAAGCGTAAGTCTGTTTTTTGAATCATTGTGCTTTCATACAAATTTCAGTCAAAACTCTGTAGCACTGGCGGTTTCTGTAAATTTCAGATGGACAAGGTTATAATAGAAGTTAAGTTATTTCTAATTAACTCTGAAGGAATATTTTTAACAATATTTTATTAATAGTTATATCATGCCAGTACCATTGCCCACATCTTTTTTGATGCAGCTGTCCACATAGAACCTTGTAGCACTCGGCTCGCGAATTGCCATTAAAACTGCCATTTTTGGATTTAAAAGTAATCCAATAATGATACTTTAAAAGTGAAGGTATTGTTCATAGCATTTTTTCTTTCAAATGTTACTTTTCTCAGGATAGATATTATTGTAATTAAGTTTTTAGATAATGCGTTTATGCTTTCCACTATCTTTTGAAAGTATATATGCTATTGTCAGTCAACTAAACTGCTTACAACAAAACAAGATAAATAAATTAATGCTTACATAAAGCCAATCAAAAATAATTAAATTAAAGCTTGTGTTCAAAAATTTAAAAAATAAACGAAATTTATTTACTTGATCATGGCTTAAAATGTATTAAGTTCAAGCTTTATTCGTACAGTGACAATGAAATATTTTATTTTTTAACTGTAGGTTATTCGGAGAATACTAAAAATATTTGATTTTAATGTAAATGAACAGTTAATCATATATTTTCTTATGAATTAAAAAAAAAATTGTATTGTAATAGGGCCGATATTCATGATTGATGATTGTATTAAAAGGGAATATGCATTAAAGTATTTTTTATTGATAATTCACATACTGTTATAATTTGATTGATTTACATTTATTATACACTCACTTGACACATTCAAAAAATATCAATATAAAATTTTCATTGCAACATGAGATTCAAATGATAAAGTTCTCAAAGCTGAAAGAAAGATTCATCTAATCGTTGTAATTTTCAGTTCAAATTAAAAAAAACAATATTACATTTACTATTAATATGATAATATTTTTGTCCGAATGAGTTTCTGTAAGGTGTCCCCGATTTCACACCTTCCAGTCTCCACTTTTTTAATCATACTAAATTCTATATATTAATAGTCGATAAAATAATCACTCGCTTTTCACTTTTCACAAATGTGTGCGTACTGATGTCCTCGAGTCTTTTTCTTCTTCTACGAAATGTATTTGTTTGCGTACTTGAAAGTTAATAGTGAATGAAATAAAATTTAATTAAATAAAATAAATTAAAATTAAATAAAATAAAATAAATTAAAATTAAATTAATCTTAATAAAATTAAACACAATGCAACAAAAATCTCACGTGCTCACAGCTAGTATGATATTAATAGTGAATATACTTTTATGCATTTGTTTTTATTGAAGGCATGTTTCATCATACATACATACTATGACTTGTCCATGCAAAGATGATCATTTTTCGATGACAAAACTAAATTTTTCATATGGATCGGGACCAGTTTTGGTATTCAGGTTCATCACCAACCAACTGCCGACTGAAATACGCAGACGGTTTTTAAGAGCTCTTTCATTTTTCTCAATTAATTTCACAAAACTTAATTGCCATCAAAAAGAACTCTTTGGCGGTACTTTTAAAGCGGCGGTATGTTATATGTGTTTAGCGACAATAACGGACCGATTAAAGATTGAATTGGTCACCTTCGAAAGGTTTTTTTTCAGTGTGTAAGCTGTGTTGTACCCTAATAATAAGAAAAGAGACATTAAAGTAGCCTTTTCAGGGGAAAGACATTTATGCATTTTAAAAGTATTCGAAAACGAATTTTTATTCTTGCATTAGTCATGTTTTTAACCAATAAAAGAGAATACGCAGCTTGATATATTTATAGGAAGCATTTAGGATAGGAAGTTTTCACATTTCATTGGTCACACATGAAAGACTTTTCTCCTGTAAATGACATTCTATGACAATTTAATGCACTGGAATAGATAGTTGTAAAGTAGAATTTGGCATATTAGAAAGGTTGTTCTGCTCTTTATTTAATGCAATTTTTAAGTTACTAAAACCATATGCTTTATAATTGCATTGGTCACTTTTTAAAGCCTTTTCGAAAAAACGGTTTTAAATTTGCATTGGTTCCATTTAAACGTTTTTTTTCCGGTGTGAGGCATGAAATGCATTTTAAGGACAATGTAATAAAGGTGCATTCGCCGCATTCAAAAGGTTTCTCGACTATGTGATATTTTATGGACTTTCAAGCTAAAAGAGTAGGCAGTTTTAAAATGGCATTGGTCACATTTGAAAGGCTTTTCTCCGGTGTGTAACGTTTTATGCCTTTTTAAGTTACCAGAAACAGTAGTTTCATAACTGCATTGGTCACATTTGAAAGGCTTTTCTCCAGTGTGCGACATTTTATGCGTTTTTATGCAACCATATTTCACAGATTTATAACTGCATTGGTCACATTTAAAAGGCTTTTCTCGCCTGTGTGATATTTTATGGGTTATCAAGCAACGAGAATGGGCAGTTTTAAAATTGCATTGGTCACATTTAAAAGGCTTTTCTCCGGTATGTAACATTGTATGCCTTTTTAGGTTACCGAAATCGGCAGATCTAAAACTGCATTGGTCACATTTAAAAGGCTTTTCTCCAGTGTGTGACATCTTATGCCTTTTTAAGTTACCAGACTCAGCACATTTAAAACTACATTGGTCACATTTAAAAGGCTTTTCTCCAGTATGTGACATTTTATGCCTTTTTAAGTGACTAGAATCTGCTGATCTAAAACTGCATTGGTCACATTTGAAAGGCTTTTCTCCAGTGTGTAACATTCGATGCGTTTTCAAGTGACCAGACACAGCAGTTCTATAGCTGCATTGGTCACATTTAAAAGGCTTTTCTCCAACGTGTGACATTTTATGCGTTTTAAAGTTACGAGACAAAGCGGTTCTAAAACTGCATTGGTCACATTTATAAGGCTTTTCTCCAGTGTGTGTCATTTCATGCACACTTAATTGACATGATCGATTAGATTTATAGCTGCATTGGTCACATTTGAAAGGCTTTTCTACTGTGTTTGACTTTTTATGTAGTTTTAATTGACCAGAATAAACAGTTTTATTTGAGCATTGTTCATATTCGAATCTCTTTTTTCCAGAATGTTGTAATGTTTCTGTCTGTAAGCAAAAACAATATTTTTAATCATATTTGTCCGATTCAATACTATTTTTTAAATGGATAAGTTGCGCAAAATAAGACTTAGAGATTTTATAAGATTTATTTTAATTGGTTATTTGTTATTGATTCGATAAAACGAATCAGAACGAGTCCTTCCATTACCGAGTTTAATACATGTTTGTTAATACAGTTTAATACTAATGAGTTCAGAATTTCTCCGTTTTATCATCATTTTTAAAAGGAAATGCGAGTAAGTAATTAGGTTATGGTATATCAGCACTTAAAAATATAATTATATATGTAAAATATATTATTTGGGCGCTTTAAAGTTCTAAGTTCAAAATTTTGTCATTTACATTTGACGGCTTAAAAATATTTATTTAATTACACGTATGAAAATAAATATCTTAATTTTTTTTTAATATAACCCTGACAATCCACTTTTCATGCCAGAAATTAGAAATACCTTTTTTGGCTGTTGATAGTTTTCATGTTCAATTATTTTATCGTGGAGTTCGAGTGCCTCGTGTTTGATGTCAATTGAATGATCCTCATTCAAAATGTCATTCATATTATTTTGATGACTACCTCTATCAGTAGAATCTTGATAAGAGGATGACAGTAACTCATGATTCGGTTCAATTTTTATATCCGTTTTAATCTTCTCACTTAATTATTACATGAAAACAAAAACAAAAAGTTGAATATCAGCCTTCAGTTTTTCTACTTGTTAATCACTTTAACGATCTAATAAATATATTTCTCAGCTAACAAAAGTTAAATTTAGTTAAACTTTCGAACGCAAATCAAAAAATCATATTTTATAATGGTGAAAAGATTTGATAAAGCATTAACGTAAATTAAATTGTTTTGGTGAATGATTGTCAAGTATTCCGTTAAAACTTCTAACAAACTTAGTCTTACTGGTTTTCGATATATTATGACGCTATCTTTGTATACATTAAATGTGACACTTTAAAAATAATAATCAAGTTTATTTTTCTGATATAATCATTCACTCTCTGGAAAAGAATATATTTAACAGAAAATAAGCAAATGTTAGTTGCGTCAAACACGGCTATGGACACTTTTTGAATCCATTCGCTGTTGATACCGAAAACATTTAATTTAACATTTGATAACAGTATTTACAAAGATGAATTTCATTTTTAGAAAATAAACCTTTCTTATTAAAGACTACGTTTTTAACCAATATCAAACACTCTATGAACTCAGAGGTATATATTATATATTATCAATGTTTGTTAAAAGAAAAATATATTCAAAATATCTAGTATGTGACATTAATTGAAACTTCAAGAGCAAATTGATCACATGTAAAGTGTTCATTTGAATTCTATAACAACAGAAATTCTATACAATGAACTGCTTTTTTTCATTGATATTTTAACAAACCTATTTTCGCCTTTGAATCTTAATTTTCTATGAAGAGTCGCATGTTTGCGAAGTAAATGTGACGACGGAAATATATCGAAACAAACGCTGCATATAAAACTTTGCCTATAAAACGACATATTTTCCAGTTTTATTACAGCTTCAACTTTACGCTGTAAAATTTCTGTTTTGATGCACTTCTCGTTTTTATAAGCCGTAGAAACTAGTTGATTCTGAGACAAGCTCGTCAAATTTAGTTTACTAGATATTGGACAGTAAATACTGGCTCTTCGAATCTGTAAAAAAAACACGATATTAGTAACAAATATCATTCCATCATTCATTAGGTTGGCAACGTTTGCGGGTAATTCGGACAATTGATAAGTATATTTCATGCTAATGTGTGTTTTGGTCTCAACATTCAATTTGCGTTTTGTAATTTTATCGAAATAATCATGATAACCTTTGTTAACTGGTGTTGATCTTGGTCGTTGATTGTTTTTTCGTGATTCGTCAGTGGCTCGTGTTTGATGTCAATGGAATGTTCGTCATTTATTTTAATACGATAGGAGTTCTTCGAAGTATTTTTTGACACTAAGTTGTCGTTCGGTTTCATTGAGAAATCGCTTTCAAGCTTCACTCTAAAATAATACAAAAATAACTAAAAAGTCTTCATATTGAAAAATAGATATAGAATGATTATCAAGAAATTTCGCATTGAAATCTATGGCATAGCACGAAGTTGAGACGAGATTTCATTTCTGCTACGGCAACATTAGTTATTGAATAATGAAAAGCTAACAAACCTGTTTTTCTCATCATAATTTAATTTAGAATGCCCAATGACATGCTGCTTTAGTATGTTTGATGATGGGAATAGATCAAAACAAATACTACACACGAAATTTTGTCCATTAAAAACAGCATTTTCTATCATAATAATGGCGACCGTTTTCTGCTGTAATATTTCCTTAATAATGATTTGTTCACGAATAGTTGCTTCCAATTGATTTTGATGAGAATTCATCGACGGTGATTCAGTGTGAACCGCAGAGTTGACACTAGTTGTTTGAAACTAAAAACAAAACGTAAAACACATTTTTTTTATGCAAAAAAACATTCCTTAAAAATATAAATGTGCAAAAACACTCTGAATAAAATAACCCAAGCAACAAAAAAACCATAAACAACGCTGATTACTTGCGATAAATGTTTCAAAGTGTACGACTTGCAATCTAAGTCTACGACGACAATCCTTTATCTGAGTGTTCTGAATAATATCAAAGTATGGAAACGTAGTAGTGAAAAATATTTAATATTTCGCATAATTTATGAGTGATCTTCGTAAAAATGTGTGATTTTAACGCGATTATCAAAGCTTCAATAAATATTTTAAATCGTGGCGGTGTTTTTAGCTTAGTTTTTGAAGTTTTTCGCCGAAATAATCCATTAAGCTTAAATACACAATTACCCGCATAATTTATCAGTGTTCATCCTATTAATTTTTGATTTTAACGCTATTATCAAGCCGTCAAATAATAATTTTTAATCATGGCGTTGCTTAAAGGTAAACTTTTACATTACAGCCGAAAACTCGGACGTTTAATTCAACATAGCCGTTGCGTCAGTGCTACCAACGCAAAAACATGCGTCACATTAATTATTATTGTTATTATAATTCTTTATTTTACATATCTAAAAAGGGTGATTGTCTTAAATAAGCGTCAGAAATACCCCAAAAACACGGAGAGCGAAACGAATTCCTAAACATAAATTCGTTCAAACAGGACACGAATCAATCCTACTTGTTCCGAATTGACGTTTCAGCTTTCCTTTCGCACGCATCCACATATTTTCCTCGTTTTTCATATGCAATTCATTATCGTTTGGATCTACAAAGTTGTCTTGGTGGATAGCAAGCGAATGAGTGTATATTACATCCGCAATACGTTGAATATTTCCGTACGCTGCCCACCCGTCGGAAGTGATATGTGTACTAGGCAGTATATGTCGGAATATTTTTTCTGCCAAAGTTCTAGCAGATCAGTCTGCCACTCCAATGAGAAAGCATTTTCCATCTTGGTACATTCAAAACTAACGACATTTATGTTTCAATAAATAATGAAATTATAATAACAATAATAGTTGGTTTTTTGTTGCTAATCTTTAAGAACGACGCATTTGACGTTTAGTCGAAATTGGCCTTTGTGACAGTGGCGCCAACACAGACATGAAAAAAACAGAAATCGTTCGTGAATTAATTATACAAATCTAATAAACGTCATGATCTCTGATTACTGTCAGAATAAATGAGATTTCGCTGCAAAATCGGTAATATTCTGTAATATTGGAAGCTATGTGAAACTACTTGGAAAAGGAAGAGGTCCTGCCGCCCGGGGCGATCCTTGAATTTGGCGCCCCCAATATGTCCTCTAATTATGTTTTTAAATTACTTCAACTATTTATAAACTATGAATGTGGAGTTTTACCACAAGTGGCTTATTTTTTTATGTATGGAAATAATTTCTCGCAAAATATTGTATTTATTTTTGAAAATGCCGCCACCAAAAATGTGCCATGCGGGGCGGGCACCCGCCTTGCTACGCTACTGACTACTTAAACATCTTTTTAAAGATAAGGTTGAATATACATTTGTTTGTTTTATTTATTATGAAAGTAATCAGAGATCATAACGTTTCTACGATTTGTATAATTAATTCAAGAAATGAATTCACAAACGATCACTGTTTTTTTTGTCTGTGTTGGCGTCACTGACACAAAGGCCATTTTAGATTACACGTCAAATGCTTCACGACGTCGTTCTTAAAGATAATCTTCGACTCTAGTGTAAAAGATTACCGTTTTAAGCTTAGTTGTGAAGTATTTCGTCGAAATAATCCATGAGATGCTAGATGTCATATAAAACAAAAATAGCGTTTAAAATTACCTTTTGAGAGTCATCTTCATTATCGATTAATTCGCCGTGACTCACCGGCGCCTCGTATTCGATCTTAACGGAACATTCCTCTTTCCAGAAGTCATTCATATTATTCTGTAGATTTTCGCCGCTGTCGGGTATGTCCGAAGACGGCAATTCATATTCCGGTTCCTTTTTGATATCCATTATAACCTTTTTTCACTTACCGAGTTTATAACTGAGATAGTAAAAATCACGTTGAAATCATAGACTACGCTGCAAGCAGTGTTACCATAGACTACAATGGCTATTTTTTTATTAATCTCTTTCCGCATAGACAATTAAATTAATGCGTTATCAAATGGGAAGAATATTAAAAATACTCTTTAATATTCTTCCCATTTATTTTTATGCTGTTTTCTGTATTAAGTCGATTCAAATGAATGACAATTTCTCTTTTTTCTCGTTTAACCCAAAATTAAAAACATAAAAAAAAGTATTTTTTTTAATGTAAGCTTTTTATTGTAAGTGAAATAATATCTATACATAATCGAACACAAGCCAATAAAAACATATTGTCTATGGTCAGACTATATTTTGACATAAACATTTTCTACAAGTTTCGCGTCAATCGTTGAGTTAATACTCTGGAATAGACATCAAGATAGAACCAGACGATGAATTGCTGTCGTTGAATGGTACATTAGGGATCGACAACGATGGTGAGATGAACGTCGGCATCTTTAGCGAGGGTTATTCAACTGGCAGTGGATTTGGTGGACGTGTAAAGCAGGAATTTGACGGAGACGATCACAACAACGAAGAAAACGTAAGTTGAAATTGAACGGTGGAGTACACGAACGCAGTTATATGTTTTAAAACATAAAAGTATTGTGCTTCGAATGAATTTGTGTATGCATTTCGTTATAGCAGAATTGTTTTGAACCAAGCCACCTACATTATATTGTTTTGACAAATACCACATTTGAAAGATTGAACTGTTTATACTTATAATTTCATTGTGACGCCAGTGTGTTCTTTATTTTTTTTAATGTAACCTTATTTGTTTTAAAACTAAAAGAAACTTTCTCATAGCTTTTGTCCACAACAAAATGTCGAATTCAATCACAATAATCTTTTTACTACCAAAAGAACACTTTTAACTGTCAGCCGTAAAAAAAATAGTCAGCGTGCTAGAGTTTAAAATTATTGTTCTAAATTCGGGATGCAAAATCCGCGGCCCGTTTGTTCATTTATTGTGGCCTTCGAATGTTTAATCTTGCAAGTAAAATATATAACATCATTTTTGTCATGTAAATCATTGAATTTGACGGTTTTTTATTGTTGAAGTATAATAAATCGTTTTACGACAAATTTTATTCTAAAGAGCTTTAGCTTAATTCTTAATAATAAACTTCAATTTATCTGTATTAGTTTGTGTAAACTTTTTTAATAAGGGTACAACATTTTTGGTAGGTTGTCGTTATGGAGTCGCAGAAAATCAAGCAAGAAAACGAAGACGGGTGGGCAAAATACAAAAAAGTAGACTACCACGACGTCCGTTTCATAAAAGAAGAAAAGATTGATGTCGACGACTGTTCATATGATGAACGAAAACTAAAAGAGGTAATTGTAAGTCTCATATTTCAGGCGGTGGAACGGCGTTCCGGCACTTTTTTCCTGATATTTTTAACGTTACAAATCAAATTTTATTTTCCTTTGAAAACTGATTTTTATGCCGTAATACGTTTGTAATTATCTTTTAAATCACGATCTTCTGAAAAAGTAATAAAAATAAAAAATAATTATCGATAGTTCGTCTACAAATGCGCGAGCGCATTTCGCATGTTTTGTAAGCGCTCACTCTCAGACCGTGAAAATTGGAACCCGTCTCGGCTCACGTAAAATTGTCCACGACATGGCACACATAAATGTTTTTTTCTCTTGCTTAAAATGATTTAAAGCTTCGGCTTTGCCTCAAAATGTCATATGGCGAAAAGCCGGCTGTTGAATCCGTCCGATGTATATTGTACTGCTCGGATCACTTTGTGATAGTTTGAGTATTTCGGTCGGAAGCCGTCTTGATCTTTGATAAACAATTTGTTCGAATCATTTCTGTTTTGACGAGAGCAAGTTAATTGGCCTGTGATTTTTCACGATCACGTGGTTTTTACTCTTCCGACAATTTGCATTCAGACGACCAATTTTATTCAGTAAATTTAACTTTATTTTCTGTAGAAGGGGAGACAATTTAACGAAATGATTTGACATAACAAATAATTCGACATTTATGCATCCAATCTTTGCCCTTACAAGTTGAATGAGTTCTTCACCGAATTGATTTTTGTTTTACTATTTTTTTTATAGGAAATCTCGCAAGACTACGAGAACATCAAGCAAGAAGACGATATTGAATCGCATAACTTTAAAAGCGATGTTATCGAAGATAGGCGTCCTGTAAAAGTGGAACAGTTTGATGTTGGGGAGTGTTCATATGTCGAAACGACACCAACTCAGGTAATGAAATCGACATGTCTAGCTTTCGACCGTGTCTTATGCTTTATCCATAGTCTAGTAGTCAACGCCGTTGTCTTTGGTTACGGTTCTTGAGAGTTGGAATCTTTGGATGAAAACTTTCATTTATTGTCTTTTCATCTATGTCCACTCCCACTGTGAAGAGTATGGCCTCCTCGTGGAGGTATTTAAGCACAATATTTTCTAAAAGATATGTTGGTAACTCAGTCGCTCGACATTATTTTTTTTCAAAAAAAAAATGAAAGAATAAGGCAAGATAGGATTATGCAACTCCATGCCCGCCACGGCCGTATATCTGTGTCCAAAAGCCTCGGCGGCTTGCATTTAAGTTTGCGAAAGACTGCGCCATAAAAAAGTACGGAGGTACTTCACGTGTAAATCTGCTCTTTGTCCGTATGACACCGCAAATTGACTGCATTCAAAGTAGTTTGTGAAATATGTATTGTGAGGCGAATTTGAACCGGGTACCGTCTTATCTACTCTCATCATTCCAACTCTGTATCCACTGAATCACTCTTGGTTAGAATTTGTGGTTAGACTAGAATATACTAAAAAATGTCTTTCGGAAAAGAAAAAAAAAGTGGATATAAACATTATCTATTTTCGTTGTGAAGAGTTCATCATACGAAAAATCCATACATTTTATGACTGATTTTCAAGGTTGACCATTGACTCGAATGTATATTTTACGACCACTTTAGTTTTACCAAATAAAGTTTGAGTCCTCTTAATAATTTCTTTACGTAGATATTTAAATATAGATAGATTATTTATTTTCATATAGATTATTTTGTTTTATTTTTGTTTCAGCCTCAAACTACAAATACAAAATCTGAAGATCCCATTGAACCACCAGCGATAACTTCATCGAAAACTGATCTACCTTTGACGTCTTATATAAACCAAGTGCATATGAAAAAAGAATATATACCACAAGAAGTGAGCGTTGTAATAACGCTTAACAATGGTGTTTTCAATGAGCAAAATTTCGTATGCAGGATTTGTGACGGTATATTCCCATCATCGCACTTACTTGAGCAGCATTTTACTAACCATGCTTTATTAGAATATAATGAAGGAAACAGGTTCGTCATATTTTTATTATGTTGATATTATTATAAATTAGTTGAGTTAATTGTAATATCAGAGAATTGTTGGTCAAGTTTTTAGCAATTTTTCGGTATTTTATTTTAAAAAATGATACATTTAATGAATACAAAGACTATATTGACAATCATTTTCTTAAGCTATAAAAAATATGAAAACCTTTTATATTGCAGTATACAATCTTTTTCACCATGATGAGAAATAATTTTTCTTTTGAGCTTTGATTTGTGCTCGAAACCATCACTATCTTTTGACTCTTGAGAGCTTAGAAATTAATTTTATTTGGCTTAAACAAAGCACAAAAAGTAGCGCTTTCGTTTGATGTTTTACTTTTTATTTTGTTTTTTATGTAACAATTAAGTGAGAAGCTCATAACGGATATCAAAATAGAACCAGAGCATGAATTCCTGTCGTCCTCTTATCAGTATTCTTGTGATCGCGATAGTCACCAAAATAATATGAGTGTCGCATTAAGTGAGGATCATTCAATTGCCATCAAAAACGAGGCACTCAAAGTCCACGAAACAATAATTGACCATGAAAATCAACATCAGTCGAAAAAGGTATTCCAAGCTCATATTTATTTTCTGAAAATTAGTTGTTTTAATAAAGACAAACGGTTTTCTTTCAAAGTAACGTATATTTTGTTAAAAGAATTTTTAAAATGTAGTATTTTAAAAAAAATTATAATAAGCCGTAGAATTTGAATGGCAATGTAAAGCTTAACGTTAAAACGCCCGCGCGCTGTGCCCAAAAGGAGAAGCACACTGCCCGAGCATTTTTTCGCGACAAACGCAACCGTTAAAAAAATGATATCTCTAAAACTAATCCTATTTGAGTCAAATAAAAAGCATTATCAAAATAGAAGATTTTTTATAATTTACAAAAACTTTATTTGTATTTTTTATACTTTGTACAGATTAAAATCAAAAAATTAAAACGATTAAAATATTATTATCGATTATATTATTATATCGCAGGTGTTTATATTACTCGTATGACAAAAATAAAATTACGGATCGGTATCTGAAAGACATTATTTATGTCAGCTTATATTCATGAATCTTGAATAATGTTATCATAAATCAGTGGAATCCGATAGCAAAATGAACCATAATCAACGGTCCCTTAAGGGACCGTTGGACATTGAACGGTCCAAATTTGGGCAAATTTGGGCGATTTTAGGCAAATCTGCGGAGCAAACCATTGGATGGACAAAAGTTTAACATTTCAGTTTGTAAATAACATAAAATGTATTCTAGAAGCAATAAAAGCTGTATACTGTTTAACTTTTTGTTTCTTATCATCAAAATCAATCTATGCTCACCCTTGTATAGTAAAATCTTCCTCTTGTATTTGATTTCAAATATTGTTTTTGCTTACAGACAGAAACATTACTTCATTCTGGGAAAAAGAGTTTTAATTGTGAACAATGCACCTATAAAACTGTTCATTCCTATAACCTGAAAAAACATAAAATGTCACACACTGGAGAAAAGCCTTTCAAGTGTGACCAATGCATTTATAAAAGTGCTTATAACGGTGATTTAAAAACGCATAAAAAGTCCCACACCGCAGAAAAGCCTTTCAAGTGTGACCAATGCAATTATAGAAGTGCTTATAATGGTGACTTAAAAACGCATAAAATATCACACACTGAAGAAAAGCCTTTCAAATGTGACCAATGCAGTTATACTACCGCTGTGTCTGGTCGCTTAAAAACGCATAAAATGTCCCACACCGGAGAAAAGCCTTTTAAATGTGACCAATGCAATTATGAAGCTTCTCGTTCTCGTTACCTAAAAAGGCATAAAATTTTACACTCAAGAGAAAAGCCTTTTAAATGTGACCGTTGCAACTATGAAGCTTCTCGTTGTCATTACTTAAAAAGGCATCAAATGTCACATACTGGAGAAAAACCTTTTAAATGTGACCAATGCAGTTATAGAACTACCGATGCTGGTAACTTAAAATCGCATAAATTGTCCCACACCGAAGAAAAACCTTACAAATGTCACCAATGCAGTTATATGACTGCTGTGTCTGGTCGCTTAAAAACGCATAAAATGTCGCACACCGGAGAAAAGCCTTTCAAATGTGACCAATGCAACTATGAAGCTTCTCGTTCTCATAACTTAAAAAGGCATAAAATGTCACACACTAGAGAAAAGTCATCCAACCAATGAATATGACCAATGCAGTTATAGAGTTGCTGCGTCTGGTTTTTAAATAAGGCATAAAATGTTACACACAAGAAAAGCCTTTCAAATGTGACCAATACAGTTTTAAAACTACTTGGTCTGGTCACACACTGAAGAAAAAGCTTCCAAAGAGTCCGATCATAGTTCTTTCACGTTCCAAGCCGTGCTTAAGAAAGTAACTGCAATTCATAAGTGGTCCGTTGAATCTAAGCCTCTACTTGACAATTGTTTGACGGTAATCCGTAGATCGACTCTCAGTTCCGCAAATTCATGGAATTTAACTTGTTTTTATGTTTAAAAAATTTCACGTATGAAGATTTCGTGATTCTTCCATATGTGCAAATTAAGAGATTATTGAAATTGGCTCCTTGATTTAAGCGTTTATCAAATATTAATTTTCAGTATTTTTTTCTTTTTTGTAGTAAAGAATAACAATAATAACTTAAACAATATAAACTATCGGATCTTATGTAATATTATATTTGGTTAAGGCGCCTCTTATCATCTTATTCATGTATAAATGAAGGCTTTGTTTTTTTGTTCTATGATAATGGCACTTTACTGTTTTTGTGTAATCTATAACAATATAATTTATTTTTAGGAAGTAAGTTGTGATGCCTCATTTTTTTTGTTTAACTGTTATTATCGCTAATCATTTTTTTATTAACAGGTATTTGAATAACCTTTTGTAATAAAAATGGGTTTATAAGAACATTTTTATGAAAAAAAAAATTAATGTTGAAAATGTATTGAAATATCGAATTGAAATAAATTTTGAAAAATGATTTTATTTTTTATTCCTTTTTATGTCCAAAATTTTTATTCAAAAAATTTAAATTTTGAATAAAAATATTCAATAAAATAATTTTGTTTCATAATGTGGTTTAATAATATAATACTAAAAGATTTGAGACTTAAGCCTACTCATCTGAAAAAAAAAACTATGTTTTCAAGCATTCAGCATGAGTTGTTATTATAGGGGACTTTTGAAGAATTCAGTTTTTTATTTGCTTACACTTGTGTTTTTGAAAAGCATCAAAGATGCAGGCAGGAGGGAAACCTTTCAATACACTTATTCGTTTCTTGACAAAATCTATTTGCAGATCTTTTCTGTTACATTTTCTGACCATGTAGAAGTTTTAATTGTTTAAAGATTTTGGTCTACCTGAGAATACATATTATATTTAAAATTATTGAAAAAGACTCCGATCGGACCCCGATATAGGTCACACGGAGATGCAATTTATTTCGCTCTTTACAGTGATTTTTTTCCGCGCTTTATGTTGTACTATGTGACTTAGTTTCAGGCAAATTTTGCCATCAAACAATTTTTCATCGCTTCGATATGTTTGAAATTTGAGAAGTTCTTTCTTTTGCTTCGTGCTGCAAAGAAGGTGGTCAATCAATCTGCGTCTTCGTGTGTCCATCAGGAGAGGTCCATGTGTATTTATGGATACCTTTATGCGGGAAGAAAGTTACGCCAATGGTGGGCTCATTCAATAGGTCTATCGCCATCTATCGACTTCTTTTTCAGGTATGACATCGTGTATTTAAATTTAATAATTCTCTTAATAAATGTGATTTTCTTAAGAACTCTTACGTTGTTTGTTAATAAATTATACATTTGCATGCATTTTACACTGCTTTCGTGACAAAAATAATTCGGCAATAGGTCAGGGAGGCCTAAGCATGGAAATACCCCGAAAATTCATGTCCCGTGCATTGTTTTTAAATGATAAGCCACTACGTTTGTTTTGGATTTGCTGTGAATAATGATAATGCATTGAATAGCTAGAAAGTGTGAGACAGACGACACTCTTTACATGTGTATTAATGTAATTATGTAATCACAGTACGGACAGTTTTATAAATTAATTGCACACATATAATTCAGTCGCCCAGTCTTTGTTTTCAAAGAGAGTTAAAAGATGGACTGACATCACAAAAGATACAGTATGCGATTAAGTGTGTACTAGCTGTAAGCCCGTTGCCCAGCAACGTGAGATTTTTGTTGCATAGTATTTAATTTAATTTAATTTAATTTAATCTTATTTCATTTGATTTTATTTTAATTTATTTAATAAGTATGAATTAAAAAATGGAGACAGGGGGGCTGGGGTGGAGGAAGGGGAGGGGCAGCGGTAGGGGGAGGGGAAATCGGGGACATCACACATAGACGTCAGAGAAAAATGAATGAATGGCGATAGCGGGCAGAAGAGGGGAGGGGGGGAAGGGGACCGTCTTTCTTGACGTCGTCGAAAAGGTGAAATCGCGACCATAGTTCGAATAAAAAAATGGAGACAGCGCAGCTGGGGAGAAGGGGAAATCGAGGACATCCTTCACTCACTCACTCAAAAAACAAACAAACGGACATTATCGACTATTAATATATAGATGTTGTGCTTTAATTCCTTGGATGTCCAACAGCAACCATGTTCGTTGTGTCATCTTCAAGTATTCCAATATCTTACTGTGGCGAATTTCCACCGATAAAAAAAACTATTCTCTTTTATTTAAGATTTCGACTGAATCATTCAAACTATGGACATTCTCACAGATTTTGTCACTAACGACCCGAGTTTCGCTTTTCGGCATCTTCAGGCATGTTTAAGCGATTCAAATTTATTCTCTTTTATCTTTTAAAAAGAAAGGGCTCATGGTCTTCTTCTCTTTCTTCTGATGAGGTTTGATGTTATTTTTTAGCTGATGATAAATTTCTCATTGGTCAAATTTAAGCGGCTTTCCTCCTGCGTGTGACATTTTATGGTTTTTTAAGTCACTAGGCCAAAATGTTCTATAATTGCATTGGTCACATTCGAAAGGCTTTTGCCCAGTGTGTGATATTTTATGCCTTTTTAAATTACCAGATTCGGCAGTTTTATATCTGCATTGATCACATTTAAAAGGCTTTTCCCCAGTGTGTGTCATTTAATGCCTTTTTAAGCTACCAGACTCGCCAGTTTTATATCTGCATTGGTCACATTTAAAAGGTTTTTCCCCAGTGTGTGTCATTTTATGCGTTTTTAAGTTACCAGAATGAGCTGTTTTATATCTGCATTGATCACATTTGAAAGGCTTTTCTCCTGTATGTGACAGTTTATGCGTTTTTAGATTACTATATTGTATAGATTTATAACTGCATAGGTCACATTTAAAAGGCTTTTCGCAAGTGTGTGGCATTTTATGCCTTTTTAAGCTACTAGACTCGCCAGTTTTATATCTGCATTGGTCACATTTAAAAGGTTTTTTCCCAGTGTGTAACATTTTATGCCTTTTTAAGTTACTAGACCAAGATGTTTTATAATTGCATTGGTCACATTTGAAAGGATTTTCCCCAGTGTGGGACATTTTATGCGTTTTCAAGTCACGAGACTGAATGGTTTCATAATTGCATTTGTCACATTTAAAAGGCTTTTCCCCAGTGTGTGACGTTGTGTGATGTTTTACGATACCCGAATGGGCAGTATTTCCGTCACGTGTGAAAGATTTTCCTGCAGTTTTAAAGATTTTATCTTTTTTTAAGAGAGCATGATAAACAGTTTTAGAAGTGCCTTGTTCATATTTGAAATTCATTTTTCGAGAATGCAGTAATGTTTTCGTCTGTAAGCAAAAACAATATTTTTTATAACATGTATCTAATTCAAAGCTTGCTTTCTTTTTTCTTTTTAAAATGACATGAATCGATAGACATTGAGTTTATAAAAAGTCATGACAATGTTTGTTGTTACTGGTGTATTAACCCTTTGGCTGCCGTGAGCCGATATTATCGGCTTTTGCTTACTAGAAAGAATTGCCTCGTACGTTGGCTCGCATTCGTAAAACATTTTTTTTTTTAAATTAGATATTATTTTAATTTGAACAGTATTGTAAATGTAAAGATAGACAATTTAAACGAACACCCTTTTAACACATATATGTAGTACTAAAACAATTTCGAAGCTGACCAGAACTACAAATCACACAGATTATTTCCAATCGACCAGGTAATTTTCGTATAGCAATAGGCGATTCACGGCTTTTATTGTTCGAGGTAAACTAGTGATTTTTCAGTATCATCCACTCCTTTTCAATTGCTTCTATAATTCTTGATATAAATATATCTTGATAAACGTTTTTGCGTGTATTTTCTTTATATATAATCAGTAGCGGCCGGTCAATGTGGCATTCGATCAATGCACCACTTGTATATGCATGGGCGGCTATATTTCATGAAATAATATTCAAAAATAACATTTATAACATTCCTTAATTTTAAATTTAATAAAATAATGTTTTGAATTAGATAAAAAAGAAATCTGAAATATTTATTATAGAAATGAGTGAATGGTATACATGTTATGTTTGAATATTATTTTATGAAATATAACCGCCTCTGCATGTACAATGGGTGCATTGATCGAATGCCACATTGCCCGGCCGCCACTGTATTTAACATATGAGTTGATATATGAAAATAAAAATTTACAACAATCTACGTTTCTCTATAGAACTGGTTATAATTAAAATCATCATGGCTGACTTATGACACAAACATAGTCTGAAATATTTTTCTGAATAACAAATTCCTTACCCGGGCCCGGCCTGAACCCGAATCTCAATTGCGCTAACCCGCTCAAACCCGGCCCGTGCAGACCTCTAGTCTCGACCAATCACTGGTCCACGCTAATAAACTGATGTGAAACATAATGTTGTCGAAATATTTTATTAGCATAATCAACTAACGGTTGAAGTCTACCTATTATTTTGAAAAGAAGCACGCATTGTTTCATATATATGTATCAATATTTAGGAGCACTGCGGAGTGAAGAAATCTATAAACTCGTTGCATAAAAGAAAAACAGAAAAAAAATCGTCGGGCAAAAAATGGCAGTGCTATGTATATAGTGTTCAAACGGACATATTATTCGAATTTTATCGGCTGAAAATACATATAAACAAATATACCTTTTTAGAAATATAAATAATTTGAAGAGTAAATATAATTTCTCGAAAAATATTGAATAAGTTTTTGAGAACGCCGCCTGCCGCACCTCCCTTGCTACTACTGAGGACTAAAAATAAGGATGTACATATATTCAACGAATGGTACTCACTGGTTAAAAAAAATATTGAACACTTTTATCTTATTATTTTTTATGTCAGAATCGCGGCGATTCTGGCAAGTTCATCAAAACAGTCGTGGCAGCCAAAGGATTAGAACAAACGATTTTTTTTTGTTCACATTAAATTATGTAAAAGAAAATGTTACTGTTATTAGTTCTGGTAATCAGTTTAACATTGTATTGTATTATGGTGACAAGGTCTCGACATTGATGTAAGAATCGAAAAATCAAACTGCGCTGTACTAGTTTTACTGTTTTAATATACAATGTGCTTAGAAGTTTTTTTAAATCCACATTTTTGACAAAAAACTTAAAACACTGATAAAATATACGTTTTTTTCAAGAAAAATCGTTTGTCCATATTCAAGCAACTGTTTTTTCGGAAAATAAGTAAAAGCTTGGAATACCTTTCTAGACTGGTGTTGATTTTCATCTACAATTAATTCTTCGTGGACTTCGAGTGCCTCGTGTTTGATGTCAATTGAATGATCCTCGATCCATATGTCATTTATATTATTTTGGTGACTATCGATATCACAAGAGTCCTGATTGGACGATGACAGTAATTTATGGTCTGCTTCTATTTTGATATCCGTTTTAAGCTTCTTACTGAATTTTCACATGAAAACAAAAATAAAAAGTTTGAAATCAGCCCCCTGATCCCCTTCTTCTGATTTACTTAAACGATAAAATAAATATATTTCTCAACTGCTAAGTAGTATTTTAGAATGATTCAATTAAAAAATAAAAATGGTAACGTAGTATACAATAATTTTGCATTGCAAAATTTTAGCATAGCACGAAGTTTGGAAGAGATTTAATTTTTGCCACGGCAACATAAGATATCGAATAATAAAAAAGTAACGAACCAATTTTTTCTGTCTATTTTTAATATAGCATGGTTAATGAGATGCTGCTTCAACATATTTGATGACGGAAATATATCATAACAAACATTACAGACGAAATTTCGCTCATTAAACACAGCATTTTCCATCACTATAATGGCGACCATTTTCTCTTGTAATATTTTCGTAATTATGTTTTGTTCATGTATATTAACGTTTGCTTGTTTTTCATTTTGAGGCCAATTAATCGAAGGTAATTCAGTGTGAGCTGAAGTGTCAACACTATTAGTTTGCAACTGAAAATAAAAATTAGACACAACATAATAACAAATAACTTAAAAAAAAACTATTTAAATATATAATTTATATGATCTCTGATACAAAATAAATGACATGGATAATATTCATTTCAAAAAAGGGATTTGACAGGCGTAAGGTTATCAAATAAACATAAATAGAAGATGTGAAACAAAACTTGACAACAATGAAATGATAAAAAATAGTTTTCGGTTACCTTTATAGACTTGTGATGAGTGTAGAGTGCTTCAACATTGATGTCATCCACATTGCTTCTAAAATGATCGCTTTCATAAGGGTTATCTGTTGTTTTTGCTGACACTGAGTCGTCGTCCAGTTTAATTGTGACATAAGTTCGAAGCTTTACTCTAAATAGGAATATAAAAACAAAGAAAAAGTGAGCACGATTAATAAAGTTTGACTGTTTCTACATATGTGTTATGGATTGAATCGTCATTAACTTGGTAGACATTCATCGAAAAAAGGTGAACAGTAAAGTTAGTTTTCAATATCCACAAATATTACATTTTATATTGTTGATACGTCAGAACTTATTTCAGTTTTGATGCTCCGATGAAGGCATTAACCAAATTAGCTATCAGCAATGTAAAAAAATATATCTCTTTACACCTAATATAAAATGATAGGAATGGTATCAAATCAAAGAAACGCTTGTGAGCGACCTGCTTATTGCCTCATTTTACTCACCTGCTTTCCTCGTCATATTTTAATTTAGCATGGCTAGTAACATGCTGTTTAAGTAAAAGTGATGATGAGAATATATTATAGCACACACTGCAAACAAAGTTTCGCTCGTGGAAAACAACGCTTTTAAGATTTATAGCTACGTTTATTTCCTGCAGTAAAAATTCTTCTTTAATTTGCACATGGTTTATGTGAGACAACGGAGATACATCAGTTTGAGTCGAATTTATCATTGGGGGTTCAACGAGATCTTCAGAGTTGGTATTGGTCGTTTGAAACTGAAACAAAAAGAAGGCGCCATTAAAAACCTACAAAAACTAGAAGATATATTCACTTTTCAAGACCACAGAAGATGATGATCGCTTAGTTCAAACATGTCCAACTCGTGGCCACGCTGAAGGTTTTGTGTGGCTTTTTCAAGGTTTCGAACTGTCATTGTTTTTATATAGACGGTGCTAGCTGACTGAGCAAAACAGATCGAATGTGGTGTAGTATGTTTTTATGGCTCTCGTCTACGACGCTTTTATGAGCTTCATAACAAAGGACGGCTGTAATTCAATCAAAGGACAATGAATCGGAAATCTGGAGTAACGTGACCCACCAAAGAGATGCAATATGTTATTTCAGTTGGACAGCCCTGGTTTAGTTATTGAGGTTAAACATTCAGTTACAATCGCTAAGAATTTATATTTTTCTGCAAAAGCGCTTATGAAAATTATGTCTTATTTGTCTATAAAGAAATGTCTATTTCCTAGGTATTATATTCATTTTTACTTGCAGAAAACAGCTATTTGCTTTCATTGCATATAGCATCAATGGACTAAGCGAATTTTTCTTAGTGATATTATATATTTTTTTTAAATCCAAAGTCTTTACTAATTTATTTGAGGTTATGATGGCTGCACGTGTTAATCACGTAATAACCATAACGATGTATTTGTATGATTTGTCAAACAGCTGACTGAGTTAATAGTGTTTAAGATTACATTTGTAGTGTCGCGATGATCTGTTTCGTCAACAATTTCTTCCTGCTTGACGAGCGTCTCGACTTTGATATGAATCGAATGTTCGTTATTCGAGATAGCATTCATGTTGTTTTGAAGATTATCGCAGTGACAAGCATTGTCAGATGTATTTGTTGGCGTTTGTCCGTCGTCTGGTTCTATTTTGATATTCATTTCAAAAGAATTTTGATTAAGTCAGTAAGAAGCAATGTAGAAACTTTATAAAATAAAGGGTTACCATAGACAATAAATATAAATATTTTTCTCAGTTTATCATAGACAAATAGATTGATTTATATAATTCGACATAAAATTATAGAGTATAGTTATTGCAATACAAATGATAAGGACTTGAAGAATGCATCTAAAATTTTGCATCATTTATATCATATCTTTATATGTAAAACACATAAAAATGACTAACTTGAAATAAAAACGAGAAAGTTTGTAACTTGATCGTACAACTTGAAATACCAAACAAAAGCAGAAATACTATATTTGGTTTTTTCAAATAAAACAATTCTCATTTTATTAAATGTATTTTTAAGCCATGTATTTCGTTTGTTTCTTACATTTTACAGGTGTTGCATTACAGCAAGATTTATTTTTGAGTCTACGCATAGCATTTTTTTGCGACGATTATAATTACGTATGCTTGACGATAGAACTTTTTCAATAAAATAAAAAAAAACCTTTAACTAACCACAGGTTGCTAAAACTGATTACGAAAGATTCATCAAATGCATATAAAACGACTGGGTTTAGTGATTACATTTTAACAAGAGCAAAAAGCGATAAACTATCAGACATGAAACCGCTTTTAAGTCGATATTAAAAATTCTGACAACTCCAGTGATAATAAAATATTTCAATAAGAAATGAAAACGTTTGACATATTATTTGGATGCTTTGGTAGCATCAATTGAAATGTCACTGCTTCATCGTAAACTTAAATAAAACAATTCCTCAAACAATCGAACACGAGCCAATAAAAATAATATTGTCTATGGTCAAACTATATTCTGACATTATCGTTTATTACGTGTTTCGCTTCAATTATTGAGTCAAAACTTCGAAATGGACATCAAGATAGAACAAGACGATGAATTGCTGTCATCGCACGGCACATCAGGGATCGAAAAAGATGGTGAGATGAACGTTGACATCCTTAGCGAAGGTCATTCACCTGGCAATGGATTTGACGTGAGTGTGAAGCAAGAAGAATTTGACGAAGACGATTTCAACAAAGAAGGAAACGTAAGTTGAAATTTAGGGGTAGAGTGCTTGAACGCACTCATGTTTCATAATACATTAAAGTACTTGTGGCTTAGTTGTCACGTAAAACAATTACGACCGCTTGTAACATTAATCGATTTCGAAGAAATTTATGTGTGCATTTCGTTAAAGCAAAATTGGTTTAAATCTAGCCACCTTCTTTACATTGTTTTGAGAAAAAATACATTTGAATTATTGAGGTTTTGTTTATTAACAGCTTGAAACATTTGTATTCAAATCAAATAAGATTCATTATCATATTATACCTACTTATGTGAATCAACGTTTTCCACGATGAAGGTGGTTAAGAGGAAGCATAGAAAAAGACTCACAGATGTGCATCCTAATAATTGCATTCGGACGGGAGTGGCATGGTACCACCAAGATTTGAAAAAATTGTGGAGGAAAGTGAATGCCATTCTTTTCACTAATTATTTTTACTCGTTATTTTTATATTTTTTTTTACTCACACTTATTTTTCAATTATTATTTTGTTTATAAATAAATAATTTAAGAACGCGTTTTATGTTCTTTTAGGAAATATGATGTTCTAATTTATTTTAAGTAATTTAATAATATTATGTATGGTACGATAAAGGCTGATGATAAAAATAACTACCAAGAAGGAATATGTATAGGTAGCTCACGAGACAATTTCAATGTCTGAAAGTAGCTCACATCCTTATTGAGTTTGGAGACCACTGACGTAAATCGTTGAATTTGATGGTTCTTTGTTGTTGACGTAGAATAAATCGGTTTATAGAAATAGGCTTACTGATCTTGCCACTCAATACAACAAATATTAAGCCAAATTCAAAATAATGAACTAAATATTTATCGGTGTTAATTTGCGCTATTTTTTTTAAATTATAAGTATTTTACATTATTTTAGGTTGTCGTTATGGAGTCACAGAAAATCATACAAGAAAACGAAGACAATTGGGAAAAATACAAAAAAGACTACGACGACATCCGTTCCATCAAAGTAGAAAAGATTGATGTCGGCGAGTGTTCATATGCCGTACGGAAACCAGAAAAGGTGATTCTTAGACTCCCCATGTAACGTGGTGGAACGGCGTTCGGGCACCTACTTCTTGATTTTTTAATGTTCAAATCAAATAAAAAAATATTTTTATTTACTTTATTTTGTGCTATAATACGTTTAAAAAAAAGTTTTATTTCGTGATCACTATTCCATGATCACCCGAAAAAAGAATAAAAAAAATAATATCGAAGCTCAGATCAAATCTTATCAGATCTAATAAGATCGATTACTGTTCGTAGGCATCTGTGTATATCTACACTGTGTGATATCTATATCTACCCCTTCTCTTAAATCTTAAACATCAGGGCAAATCGAGAGCGATTTACTAACCACTAGTTCTAAACTAGAACTGCTTACTGTCTTTCTATTTTGTTTACCTTTGAACGCTGTCAGTGTAGAGCATATAGCCTCCTTATCGAGATATCTCGGCAGGAGCTATTTTCTTCGATAACTGATTGTTACTCAGTCGCTCAACCTCTTTTTCAGAGAGAGTAGAAGGTTTAGAAAGATGAGACTAGGTCAGAGTTTGTTGTGAAATAATCGTTTTAGCTTCGCCCAACTATTAAAGAATCAGAAGGCTGGAAGGAATTTTTAGACATCATAAACACCCATGCTTTCGAA
Source organism: Himalopsyche tibetana (assembly GCA_030503985.1). Lineage (NCBI taxonomy): Eukaryota > Metazoa > Arthropoda > Insecta > Trichoptera > Rhyacophilidae > Himalopsyche > Himalopsyche tibetana. The sequence continues at coordinate 1,385,145 of JAPJYX010000027.1, read as the reverse complement.
AAGCAATCGAAAAATGCTGTCCGTAATAAAAATCGAACCCGTGAGGTCCGGAACGAAAGCCCGCGACGCCAACTGTTGCGCCATCTGCCCCGACATCCTTACTTTAAAAAAAAGAGAGTTTGAGCTTTTTACTTACAAGTAGTTAGAGTGTAAACTTCTGTGGAGATACCTATATAAGGAAGCCATATCCTTCACATTGAGAACGGACATGAATTACTAAAACAGTGTAGGGGAGATAACTTTACCAAATTATTTAAAAATATTAATGCAACCTTTACGCATAAATTCTTTCATCCTCATACTGTTCCAATCTTAGCCCTTACAAGTTAAATAAGTTAATACCTAATCTATTTTGTCTAATATTTTTATTTTCACAGAACGTTTTGCAATACCACAAAAACATTAAGAAAGAAGACGATACTGAATTGCAAAACTTTAAAGGTAATGTTATCGAATATAGGCATCCTGTAGTGGAACAGTTTGACGTTGGGGAATGTTCAATTGTTGAAAAAACTCCAGATCAGGTAATAAAATCGTGATTCCTATATACATATCATATGAATCATATATATAACGAGGATCATTTTATTGACATCAAACACGAGGCACTCAAAGTTCACTATAAAATTATTGAACATGAAAATCATAACCAGCTTAGAAAAGAATTCTTAGCTCTTATTTATCTCCAAAAAACAGTTGTTTGAATACTAACAAACGTTATTTTTCTTTAAAAGTAACGTATGTTTTCAGAATAAGTTAGCCACTTGATACTTTTTCTCCAAAGTGAGATAGTGTTACAAATTCTAAGAGAATGTGATAAGCGATTTTGCCATTCAAATGAAACTCTTATAAAGTACAAAATTAAGTATCAATTATTGCTGCATTGCTCTGACAAGTTTTAGCAGTTTTTTTTTAAATATACATAGTAATATAAACTCTTTAATAGTACTCTTGTCGCCTGCTGTGGCCCAGTTGGCTAGAGCTTGCTCTACCAATCACGCATGTCTGAGTTTGATTCCCGGTAAGTTCACAGTGAATTTGAGAAGTAATAATTTCAAAGTTGTGATCTGGGGTGCTTGTTGTATCAATTCAGATCAACTTTCCTCTCCTCCCATCCTTCTGATCATGTAATTATTGGGTAGCAATTAGTCAACCACTAGTCCTGTTCTAGCCTTATCCTTGATTCCTCACTACTCACTGAAAAATAGGTTGACCGACTGAGTAACAAAAAGTTATTAGAAAATAAAGCAAATTGGAGGTGTGTCTTGCTCTGTCGACTGACTACCGCTGTGTCTCAACACTGATTTAGTTATCAGCAAACGATCTGAGACAAAATTTATGGGGGGCCGTTTTTGGAGGGATCTTCACATTTTTTTTTTCAGTTTTGTATTGTTCATGGAATATTTGAAAAAGCCACATGTAACCCGCGGACCAAGGTTTGTGCTTCACTGCTTTAAATGGTTAACTAGGTGCTGTCATTTTCAATATGTTCTTGCAAATTTATTTTTTGCTTTAAAAACCACCTCGTTATTATCTGAAATAATATTCAATTGTTATCACAAAATTTTCACCGTACAAAATAAATAAAATTTCTGTCGTTTCTTAATTTTTTTCAGCTTCGAAGTTCCACTACTTATTTTTCATCACAAAGCGAACCGAATTCGACAAAGTCATCTCAGAATTCATCAGTTTCGACGAAGTCGACAATCGAAAAATGCATTAAAACAGAAATTTTACAATGCAAAGTCGTCGCTGTAATAAGTCTGGAAAATGGTATCTTTCATAAACGAAATTTCGTGTGCAGTCATTGTTTTGACATATTTCCATCGTCACGTTTACTCGATAAACATGTGAAGCTTCACGGAAAATCAAAATTCAATGAAAAAAGGTATTTTTAACCATTAATTAAAAAAAACATATTTGAAATTTTCGCTGCCATCCAATTCGAAAGTGAACTTTTGGGTAACTACTACTAAAAAAGACCTTTTTATTGAAATTTGTTGTTTTTTTATCTGCGACTTCATCTTTTCTTGTGAGCATAAATAAAAAAAATCTTACGTGACTATTCACCGAGTTTTGAACCAGTTTAGTTTCTTTTTCTTACCTTGAAATCTATTTAATTAAGATAGAACCCAAAGTAACTATTCATTGATTAAACTCTAATTCTGTTTTTATGTATTTAAGTCAAAATCTTCAAATGGATATCAAAATTGAACCAAAAGATGAATCAATGTTATCAGAAAACCCTGATGATAGCGAAAGTCACCAAAATAATATAAGTGACATTTGGATTGAGGATTATTCAATTGATATCGAATTCGAAGCACCCAAAGTTCACGTAAAAAATATTGATCATGAAAATTATCGCCAGTCTAGAAAGGTATTTCTCAATAACTATTATTTGCTGGATTAACACTTTTTAAATTCCAATATGATATTTTTTTTCCTTCTCTTCGAGCTTGACACTTCTCGGGTTATCAAAATCAAAATTTAACCTGACTTTGTGTTGTGTTTAGGAGCAGTCAAAATATCTAAATAGTTGACCTCTTTTAATAAAATCGATGTCATTTGAAAACTGCTCATTCTCTTCATTTCAGACATATTCAAAACATCATTCTACAAAAGAGATTTTTCAATGTGACAAATGCAGTTTTACATCTGCCCGTTCTGATGCCTTCAAACTTCACAAATTGTCGCACACTGAGGAGAAACCATATAAATGTGACCAATGCGAATATAAAAGCGTCACTTCTTATCAATTAAAAAGACACAAAATGCAACACACTGGAGAGAAACCTTTTAAATGTGACCAATGCAATTATAACACTATCACTTCTTATCAATTACAACAACACAAAATGTCACACTCTGGTGAAAAGCCTTTTAAATGTGACCAATGCAATTATAAATCCATCTCTTCTGATTCCTTAAAAAAACACAAAGTTACACACACGGGTGAAAAGCCTTTTAAGTGTGACCAGTGCAGTTTTAAAGCTGGTCGTTCTAGTGAAGTTAAATTGCATAAAATGTCACACACTGGTGAAAAACCTTTTAAATGTGGTCAGTGCAATTTTGAAACAATTCGTTCCAGGAACTTTAATGTGCACAAAATGTTACACACCGATAATAAGCCTTTTAAATGTGATCAATGCAGTTTTGAAACTGTCACTCCTTATTATTTAAAGAAGCACAAAAAGACACACACTGATGAAAAGACTTTCAAATGTGAGATCTGCAATTTTAAAACTATTCGTTCGTGTGATTTAAAACTGCACAACATGTCACACACTGGTGAAAAGCCTTTTAAATGTGACCAATGCAGTTTTAAAACTGCTCGTTCATACAACTTAAAAAAACATAAAATGTCACACATTGAAGAGAAATCCTTAAAATGTGACAAATGCATTTATGAAACCGTTCATGCTCGTGCATTGAAAGAGCATATAATGACACACACTGGTGAAAAACCTTTCGAATGTGAACAATGCAGTTTTAAATCTATTCGTTCATACAACCTAAGACTCCATCAAATGTCACACACTGGTGAAAAGTCTTTGAAATGTGACTAACGCAATTTCATGACTGTCACTTTTAAATTAAAAAGCACATGTCTTACACAAGAAAAAAAGGCCGATTTTATTGTTGTTGCTTCAAGAAAACGGATTACAAAATCATATTAAACTGTAGAACTCATGTTTTTTTCAAAGGTTGGTAGCGCCAAATCGTATTTATTTTTAGATTATTTCGGAACATAGTTTCTGAAAGTGAATATACAAAATTTCATTTTATAAATGTTGTTTAGTAAGAAAAGAAGTCAACTATAAGTTTCTGAAAAGGTCTTGCCTAGCTGTATACATTTTACACCTAAATAATCAAAATCATTCGAGATCTTATAAGGTATTACCTTAGATACTACCTGCTTAAAAAAACATTAAAACAAGGATTGTAACTTATTGCCTGTCATAATATACAGTAATAAGTAGCCAAAATAGTATTTGAAAACGATGTAAATTTTGTCATCTGACAACCGGTACGTTTCCAAACCTTTACTATTTATGGCTAAGCCACGCAAACACGCAATTCAAGTTCCTTTACTTAAAAACACGACCCAAATAAAAGTATTTTTAAATTTTAATAAAATAAAAAAACATTGTTATATAATATTTTTATGCGTGTATAACTAATAAATAATAATAATTTTTTAACACTAGATATGATAAGAAATAGTTTTACGAAAATTCGAAACATTAAATTGAATTATAATATATTACAATCCGTCTGTAAAAATAATATGTAGATATTATTTCAATAAGATCTATTTCAAAGTAAAAAATATTAAATTCAAACTTTTCCATACAAAGTGGATGATATGAGTTTTTTTTTATTGAAAAGCATTGAAATATATGTGTGTGTGTGTGTTACTTCGTACTAGTGAGCAACTATTTATATAACTTTTCAGAAGAAACTATTAATTCAAAGTTAACTGATTTGTTTTTAGTTTTATATATTTTTTTTGTCATGATTACATATTTCTTAAATTATTTTGTTTTATAAAAGAAGTTTACATTTCTAAGCTGATAAGAAAAAAAAATTGGCAGATTAAAATTATTTGTTACAACATTTCAATACAGAATCAGATTGAATGGCTCATTTAAAAATCAAAAGGACTAATAATTGGGATTATAATCAATCAATGTTAAAACTCAGTTTTGTCATCATCTTTTACTGTTTAATGTAGGGTCAAACGATCTTATTGACCTGTTAGATCTTGTACTAAGGCTCAGTTTTTTGGAACGAATCAATCGACACAATTTCTTTTTCATTTAGTCATCTGTTGACAAAGAAAATAATCAAACTGCGCTTCATACCTTAACACCTCCGTGCCCATGGTATAGGCATAGCCGGTCAATTAAACATTCAATTTTTCTCTTAATATTGTCAATAATTATTCATCATTTCAGGTATTCCTAGAAAAAATAGTTTTACATCCAAAAATAAATTCAAAAATATTACGTCTTCTGCACAAAATCATTGAAATTGTATTGCTCTAAACGATTTATCGATCTTTGAATGATAAAATGCGATAGACATATGAATTGAAATATGCAAGAAGAAAAGACATCACAAATAGCTTAGAGGGAGACCTACCAATATCCATTTAAGTCAAACAAAGACGACGATATAAAAATCCTAACACCTAAAAGCTTAAACTTTCGTTGGTAATTCCATAGAGTTTTTTTCATCTTTTGCTTATACAAGTGTACAAAAGTCGAGTGTGCTCTTTTTTCTAACATGTGCACCGAAAGCAAATATTTTTGTTTATTGTCGCGAGAGAAAACTAAATGAAATAACATGCTATTATAGGCAGAAATTGTTGTTAAACCCTATTGTGACTTATGTTGTAAACTGGGTAATAAAACATTATTGGTTTGCAGAAAAGTACAATTACGCCTTCAGTAAACAGTTGCCGACATCTTCCAAGACAACATACTTTTAAACATTGCTAAGTAGGGCAATAAATCAAAATTTATATGACTGTTTATTTTATTATTATGCTTTGTGTCTTCATTTCCTTAACATATTTTTTCTAATGCTAATAAACTTACTGCAACGAGAAAAATATAAATCTATTCAATAAAGTCCAACATGTGATTACATGAAGACATGGTTAATAATTTGAATAGTTCGTTGCTTTTATTTAATTTAAATATATATGTATGTACCTATTTATAGTTAATCATCTTTTTAAACGGTGATATTAAATATAAAATATTCAATTAAGATTTTAAGATGAGATACTCAATGAACTCATCTTTAATTTAAAACTCATGAATAATTATTAGGATATGTAAACATATTATCATATAAGCAAATAACCTGTAAGGAATTAGTTTAAAAGTCAATAATGATACTTTTTTTACTGGTATATATATGTCACTAAATATTAACAGTCTATAAAACTTGGATTGTTGTATCTGATTGGTAAATTGTATTCATGTTAAAAACAACAATTTGTAATACAATTAAAATCAATATAAAATATCGACACACTCTGCAATCTTACCTTTTTTCTTTATATAATATAATATGCAATAAATAAATGACTTCTTATTGGCGAAATATTTTTGGGATAGTCCAAATAATATTTTGAACTTCTCAAAGAGCTGTATAATCAACTTATGTTTGGCTATCGTTACATCCGCTTCAGCGGGGCAAGTTTATGACCAAAAAGGTACATTTTTTTCATTCATCGTTAGACCTTCACGTATGAAACATGCTTGAGACATCGCTTTGAGGCCGAGGTTTGAATATCGCATTCAAAATATTTGAATTTAATTAAAGCTGATTTGATGCCCTTATTAAAGCATTTCTAATTAAAATGAAGGTGAAAATGATACCTAGAATATATTTGCAAGCAAAAATAGATTTTTTAAATTATTTTTTAGCTTCTAAAATAGGTTTAAATACTGTCAATAAAGAGTGAAACTGAGATGCCATCGTGGCAGGAAACGTGATTTTCTAGCATGGTATGTCACGGGTTAAGAATGGTATGCGAGAGACAGCTTAAGCAAGAAAATTTAGAAAAGTTTAAATTAGAACATGGGAAAATAAGGGATGAAATAAATAAGATAGAAGGTAGGAACATCAAATATGAAATTAGTAGTGCTGAATCCGACATCAAACTGTCAGATTCTACAGATTTAGAAGTTGCTAGTACTTCCATCACTGTGAGTATAGCAGGGGTACTAGAGTTCAGTACCCTTGCGATAGATCCGAATTCAATTGGTGCAAATTCTAGCCCGCATGATTCTGTATGCTGCTCTGCTGATAAATATTAAGCTATAATTTTAAAATGGAGAAAAACAGATTCTTTACTTAAGTTTATTATCTGAACTGACCTACTTGTCGAGGCCTAGGTGAAGCAAATCTTAACTACAAATAAGCGAGATGTTGAGGCATTTCAACAAGGACAGTACTACGAAGCAATTGCCATTTGGCATGAAGCTCTTAAGATATCTGATGCTGATAATACAATAATTTAGTCTCGACAGTTAAATGTAAATATTCCATGCGTGTCATATATATATAAGCTGACGGCTTCAAATGAAATATTTTTCGTTTTAACTTTTCCGTTTCTAAGCTCAAGAAATGCGACCCCAATACCAACATTTTCATAAATATCTATTTTAATATGGGTGATACAATGTTTATAATTAAGGTATTCTTATATCATAGTTTTTTGGACCTTTTGTAGTTTATATAAATACGCGATAACGCTTATCAGCTGATTAGCGCCCGCGATAACGATTGTTCGTATGATAATTTGGAACGCTGAGACACTCTTCAGTAGTCAATTCATATGTGTGCTGACATGACGTCTTTTTTACGCGCAACTTAAAATATGATTATTTATTAAAAAAACCACAGATTTTTATAAAAAAAATTATGAGGAAAGATGCAGAGAGATATTTTAAAGCCCGTAGACTATTTTTTTTTTTGAAATTCATAAGAATAAGGCCAATAATGAGGAAACCACTGGGGTCAAAAAAGACCCCCATCGCCTGCTAAGTATTTTTCTAGTCTCCGAGCCGCGAGAGTTAACAGAGGGTATTTAAAACAAAAATTTAGTAAACGATTCTATGCTTTGGACAAGGTAAATTTATGCTCAAATATTATTATAAATAAAGTAAGCGAAATAGTTTGATAGATTGGGGTCAACAAGACTAAAATACGGCAAAGTGAGACAAGTTAGGATGATGGGAAAAGGTGAACTGAACCCACCCCTTTTATTGCATAATTTAAATATTTTTTTCTCTAACATACATTATTTACGCTTTCGATGGATTCGTCGGTAGCTTTGTTTTATGTTAAACTTTACGCAGCCCCTAAATTCTTCTGTACTCTAAAGGTAGAGCGCTCGGTTGATAAACTGTAGGGAGATGGTTCGAATCTAGCCCTGAGCGTTTTTTTTTTGGGTTTATAACATTTTTTTTAAAACACAGTACATCTTGATCGTATGAAAACAAATGCTATCAAAATAACAAAATCCGACTGACTAGCGAAATAAGTTTTTCAAAAAATAAATATAAGATGCAACTATTTCAAGATTTGTTTTAAATCTAGGGTACATACGTGGTATAGTTAGTTGTTGGCGAAAGCATAGTTTTAGTATGTGTACTAAAATAACGTCAGTAAAAATCATAATACCTATTCTAAAAAACAAGTTCTTTTTGGGGAATAAGTCAACATTTTGATAATTTTTGATTAAATGTGCAATTCATTTATACTATTTTGCATGTGAAAATTGCATTTTATATATAAATATAATTTAATTTTTTTCCCATTTATTTTCCGACTTTTTTCTCACATTAGACTGGAGTGATAGTAAATAGTTCAATAGATATAAAATTATTCTAAAAATTCCAAAATCTATACATTAATAGTCGATAAAATAATAATCACAAATAATGTCCTCGGGTCATTTCTTTTTCTGCGAAACATATTTTTTAGCGTACTTGAAAATTAGTTCATAAAATAGAGGTCTATTTTTAACTTAAAAAATATTCCAAAAATTAAATAATTGAATTAAAATTAAAAATTTAATTAAATTTAATGAAATTAAATAAAATAGAATAGAATAAAATTAAATTAAAAATAAATGATTGTTAGCTAACTAAACATTATTTTTTTTATTTATTAATTGAATTAAAAATTAAAATTAAATTAAATTAAAAATAAAATTAAAAAAAAATAAATAGAATAAAATAAAATTAAATAAAACAAAATAAAAAGATTGTTAGCCAACTAAAACATTATTCCAAAAATTAAATTAAACATAAAAATGAAATAAAATGATTGTGAGCAAACTTCAACATTATATCATGTGCAATTTAAATACTGCAAGGCAGGGCTGTCAATATATGCCCCGAGATATAACTTTTAGAATTTATGGCTTATTCAGTAAATAGGTGTGTAATTTATTTTTCACGCCAAGAACTTTTGTCTACTTAAAAATGCAACAAAAATCATAAAACACTATTTTATAAAGACGGACAGCATAGAAGATACATTTTGCGATTAAATTTGTATATTTTTCTTTCATTCCTTATGTCGTATTAAGGATCCTGTGTCACCAGCATTCCAATATCTAGCATTGGCGAATTTCCACTGTTATACAATTTGAAGTTTATAAACAACTGTTGACCTATATCTTTAACAGAGAGAGGAGCTCTTGGTTTTTTCTCTTTCTTTTTTTGTAATTTGATGTTGAATTTTTTAATTGATAATTTTCTCACTTCATATTAAAACGGCTTTCCTCCAGTGTGTGACATTTGAGGCGTGTTAAAGTTACCGTGTTTTAATTGCATTGGTCACATTTGAAAGACTTTACCCAGCGTGTGTCAATTTGTGCCTTTTTAAGGTACCAGACTTAGCAGTTCTAAAACTACATTGATCACATTCGAAAGGCTTTTCTCCAGTGTGTGACATTTTATGCATTTTTAATCTACTAGACACAGCAGTTCTAAAACTGCATTGATCACATTCAAAAGGCTTTTCTCCAGTGTGTGACATTTTATGCGTTTTCAATTGAATAGATTGGATAGATTTATAACTGCATTGGTCACATTGAAAAGGCTTTTCTTCATTGTGTGACATTTTATGTTTTTTTAAGGTACCAGACTTAGCAGTTCTAAAACTACATTGATCACATTCGAAAGGTTTTTCTCCAGTGTGTGACATTTTATGCATTTTTAAACTACAAGACACAGCAGTTCTAAAACTGCATTGATCACATTCAAAAGGCTTTTCTCCAGTGTGTGACATTTTATGCCTTTTCAATTGAATAGATGAAATAGATTTATAACTGCATTGGTCACATATAAAAGGCTTTTCTTCATTGTGTGACATTTTATGATTTTTTAAACTACTAGACTTGGCAGTTCTTAAACTACATTGGTCACATTCAAAAGGCTTTTCTCCAGTGTGTGACATTTTATGCATTTTTAATCTAGTAGACACAGTAGTTCTAAAGCTGCATTGGTTACATTCAAAAGGCTTTTCTCCAGTGTGCGACATTTTATGCGTTTTCAATTGAATAGATTGGATAGATTTATAACTGCATTGGTCACATTTAAAAAGCTTTTCTCCATTGTGTGACATTTTATGCTTTTTTAATTTACTAGACTCCGCAGTTCTATAACTGCATTGGTCACATTTAAAAGGCTTTTCTCCAGTGTGTGACATTTTATGCCTTTTCAATTGAATAGATGAAATAGATTTATAACTGCATTGGTCACATTGAAAAGGCTTTTCTTCATTGTGTGATATTTTATGATTTTTTAAGCTACTAGACTTAGCAGTTCTAAAACTACATTGATCACATTCGAAAGGCTTTTTTCCAGTATGTGACATTTTATGCATTTTTAATCTACTAGACACAGTAGTTCTAAAACTGCATTGGTTACATTCAAAAGGCTTTTCTCCAGTGTGTGACATTTTATGCGTTCTCAATTGAATAGATTGGATAGATGTATAACTGCATTGGTCACATTTAAAAGGCTTTTCCCCAGTGTGCGACATTTGATGTCTTTTCAAGTGAGCAGACACAGCAGTAGTATAACTGCACTGATCACATTTGAAAGGCTCTCTTTGAGAATGTAGTTTTAATTTTGTCTGTAACGAAAAAAAGAAACGGGCAGTTTTAAAATCACATCGGTCTTAATACATTTTTGTTATAATTAACCAGAGCAGAATAAAAAAAAATGGATTTTAGGATAATAATTATAACAGTCTTTATTCAAGTTTCTTAATTTAAAATCATTAAAGACTAGTTTAAGACAAATAAAACATAAGAAAAGCAACAGCAAATATGTATTATTCCCGATTTAAAAAAAAGAAAAATAAAACATTCTTTATATTAACTGCGCGTCAAAATATTGTAAGGGTCGTGTTACACTTTTTGTCCGATAAGCTAATGAGTGTCCAAAATTAAAAGTTTTATTGCTGCATTGTTTAAAGTCGAAACTCTTTTTTTCAGAATGTAGTTACGTTTCTGTCTGTAAGAAAAACAATATTTTGAATCACTAATATAATATTTCTCGATATTAACCCACTTCTTATTCCAATTGTTAGAAATACCTTTTTCGACTGGTGATGTTGTTCTTGTACAATTATTTCGAGTTCCTCGTGTTTGATGTCAATTGAACGACCCTCATTGCAAATGTCATTCATAGTATTTTTATGAATATCGCTGCCAATATAATCCTGATAAGAGGATGACAGTATTTCATGCTCTGGTTCTATTTTGATATCCGTCTTCTTCTTACTTAATTGTTACATGAAAACAAAAATAAAAGATAAATTTCAGCTTTCACTTATGTGATTTAAATAACAGATTATATGTTTAAACTCCCAATAAATAAAAGATAGCAATTCTTTCGAACACAAATCAAAAAAATATATTTCATCATGGTGAAAACATTTCATACGCCGTTAACGTTAATTAAATTGTTTTGGAGAATGATTGTCAAGTATTCTATTAAAAAATCTTACAAACTTAGTCTTACTGGTTTTCGCAGGACGCTGTCTTTTATACATTAAATGCGACACTTTTAAAAATAATAAGCAATTCATCAAGTATATTTATCTGGTATTACAATTCACTCTTTGGGAAAACATATGCAAATGTTAGCGAAGTTGAGCACGGCTGTAGACGCTTTTTGAATGAATTCGAAAAAAATGAATGTTAGAAAATAAAGCTTTAAACGTGCTGGTTCAAAATCCGTTCAAATAATACCCATTTGCGTCAGTCTATGAAGTATATAATATATTATCAACTTCTTTAAAAAAAAAGTGCAATCATAGATTCAAAATGAACAGGTTTTTCTCTCGTATACGACATAGCTACGAGGTAAAAGAGAGGTTTCATTGTAGCTACGGCAACATTTGATATTGAATATTGAAAAGCTAACAAACCTGTTTTCCTCTTCAAATTTCAATTTAGCATGGCTAGTCTCATGCTGCTTATGTAAGTGTGATGATGGGAATATATCACTGCAAACACTGCAAACGAAGTTTTTCTTGTAGAAAACACCGTTTTTAAGATTGACAACTACGTTTATTTCCTGCAGTAAAAATTCTTTTTTAATATGCACATGGTCTATGTCAGGCAACTGAAATACATCAGTTTGAGTCGAATTTATCGCTGCGGGTTCAATGAGATCATCAAATTTGGTATTGGTCGTTTGAAACTGAAATAAAAAGAAGTCTCCATTAAAAACCCACATTAATTGATTCAATCCAAAAGACATATTCATTTTTCCTGAACTTAAGCCCGGAACCTTCCAATAACCAAAGACCACAGAAGATGACAATTGTTAATTTAAGTTTAGTCCATTTAAATCCAACTTGTGGCCTTATTGAAGATTTTGTGTGGCTTTTTCGAGGTTTCGAACTCTCAACCTGTGTACAACAAAGTTCTATGTGTTTTTTTTTGACTAAACAGAAGTAACAATGCGGCAGTCTTCCGAGTACCATTATTGGTATACATTAATATTTCTGTTTTGTCAAAATATTTTACATAAAACCTTGTAGTTCTCGCGTCGCGAACTGTCCATACATCTTGCATTTTTTTATAGACAGTGCTAGCCGACTGAGCAAAACAAATCGAACGCGGCGCAGCCTATTCTTAAGGCACTTGTCCATGTCTATTGTATGGGCTTTATAAGAGAGAAGGCTATTATTCTATCAAAGGACAATAATTTGGAAATATGGAGTTAAGTGCCCGTCAAAGACATGTAATAATTTATTTCAGTTGAACATTGAGTTGCAATCGCTAAGAAATTTAAGTTTACTGCAGAAGCTAAAGCGCTTTTAGCATCTTGATCTGGAAATATTTCCGATTTTTCATTTAAGAAATGTTTATTTCTCAGATAATATTATAATTTTTTTTTTATTTGCGCAAAGAAACTAGTAGCAAGAACTGTTTAATTACACACAGTATCAAAGAACTAAGCGACTTTGTTATACTGATATTCTATTTAAGAAAACCTCAAACAAGTGTTAACCACGTAATAACCATAACAATGTATTCATATGATTTGTTAGGCAACTTAATAGTGTTAAGTATAACCTTATTAGTGGTGTGGAGATGTCGATTAAGGAACGAAGCTCGGAAAATTTCATATACGAAGGCGATGTCTTCATACTAAAATTTATTTCGCATAATTTATAAGAGATCTTCATAATAATAAGTGATTGACTGCGAAAATCAAATCAGCAAAAAAAGATTTCAAATCATGGCGTTGTTTTAAGCTAAGTTGAGATATTTTTCGGCGAAATAGTCGCGGCATATTATATGATACTGTACCTGCATAAAGACAAATTACTTCGCGACTATTTCATAGTGACATTCAATTAAGGAAAACATTCAAATGACATAACTTAAAAACATGCGTGATTGCTCCACGTGTTATCCACGTAATAACCATAACGATGTATTTCTAAGATTGTAAAACAGCTGGACGTATTTTAAATGTTAAATGTTACCTTATTAGTATCATGGTGATCATTATCGTCAGCAATTCCTTCCTGCTTCACGATTGTCTCGATTTTGATTTCAATCGACTGCTCCTGATTCCAGATAGTATTATCATTGTCTTGACGATAATCGCTATCATCAGTGTTTTCATCTATATCTGTTGACAGAAACATATCGTCTTGTTCTTCTTTGATATCCATTTCAAGAGAAAATCGATTCAGTCAATTCAGTAGAAAGTACAAGCTTTATCAAATATGGTAACACCAGAGACAATAATAAAAAATAAATTGGCCATATTTGCATAGACAATTGAATCCATGTTTGACCAATCAAAATAGGTAAAATAAATGAAAAAAGTAACTTCGCTACAAAACACACAACTAAAGATTGACTTAAAATAAAAATATTCTTTTTTCTCCAACATTATAAAGAACCGAAAATTAAAACAATTTCATAACTAAAACGTACAATTTAAAAAAGAAAAGTAAGTTAAAATCAGCCTATTTGAACAAAAATCTTTTGCTAGCAAATTTTCTCTACCTATGGACTAATTTCAAATTTAATAAAAATGGCATAGAAACAGAGAAAGTGTTCGTTTTACTTTTTTATTTATGTAAGCCTTTTAGGTTATTCACTGTCAATACTTGGTAGAAAGACATTCTTTGAAGTAAAATACAATTTATCTTTTAACATACTTATTTCCATTTTTATTAAACGTTATTTCCACTCTTAATGAGTGTCACAAAATGTACACACTAATAAAATGAAATAGTATTTTTCTATGCAAGCCTTTTTAAAATGCGTCGTCGTGACAGATTCGAGAAATCCTTGCTCGGCCAAAGAAAAATTCTAGTACTTTTAACTAAAAAATTAGCTGACTTCATGTTTGAATAGTGGTAAGCGACACTTGATCAAGTATATGAAATGGAAATTCCAAAAATAACTTTGAATAGACAACGCAGTGCGTTTGTAGTCCTAACAAAAGCGTACAGAGCTTTTACGGATGCATTACCGGTCCTGGTTGGTATAGTTTCGTTAGATCTACACATTCAAGAGAGCTTTTGAAAAATCGAAAGATACCTCGTCATGGTGTTCGATACTCAATTGAAAAAAGTATTGTTTTCTTCGCTAGACAAAGTGACGCAACAATCTTGTTTACATATTAAAATATGTACCTACATTTCGCACACAGGCGAGCCTTAAGAGTTATTCAAAAAAAAGCTACAATGTGATGACTTCGTTTAGGAGGAATGATCAAAATTGTTGCTGTCCAATGTCCATGCTAAGCAATTAGATTTATAAAAGAAGACGCAGGCATTGAAGGATCTGCAAACCAAATACTTTGATCAATATTGGCTTAGAAGCCAACACCAAATTTTCCACGCTTTTTGCAACAGATAGAGTCGATGATAGTGAACAATTTTGCATACAAAACTTAAAAACAGATTTTCCCAGTTCCGTTTTTGTCTTTATCACCCAACTAAATAGTATCACGAAAAACTCAACAATATGAAAATAAGTATGAACATATAAAAAGGTAAAATACACATCAGGAGAATATGCTTCAAGCCCTAGAAAAATAATGTTTTTAATAAGCCAACCATATTCTATAAAATTTGAAATGGACATTCGAATATGACCAGAAAACGCATCATCGGCATCGTATATGTCAAAGATCAACGCAAAATAAACAAAATGATATTTGGAATAAAGAACATTCCGTATTCATTAAATAGTAGGCGCTGGTGAATCAAGACGATAAAGACCATCTCAATTCTAGCACTTCTTGTTAGTTCAATCGTAATCAAATATGTATAAGTGATTATGCTTAACGGTATGCTACTGTTTTTTTACCTAAAAAATTGCCAAATGCTGCTAATAACAATGTAACTATGTACAAAATTTTATTTTGAATAGAGAAATGCTAAATTATTATGATTAAAATCAGATAAACTGATAATATACGCAATAAGGAGCTTTTTTCAATATGGCGAACCAATTTTCTTATCATGAATTATTGGTTTCCTTTATTCCAACGTTGTTGATGTTATCGTATCTCCATATTAGATTCTCAAAGAATAAGGCTTGATTGTTTTTTGTGGGATTATTCAATTGCTTGGAGAGAAAAAGATTAGCATGTTGTAAAGCATATTTACCAAAATCATAAAGCGCTATTTTTAGATTGTTAGAAGCATTTCATCTTTGAAATAATTTAACTTAAGTCAAAAAAAAAGCCAAGTATATTTAATTTGTATACAAATGAAATAAATAAACTGATGTTTAATATTTTTATTTTCAATCATGGAAAACATTCACATAATAAAAACATTACAACATGCCATAACATAATCTATTACACAGAATAGAATTGGACTGCAGGATCAGATGTGAAGAAGAATGCATGTAAAATTGATGTAAACAAACAAACTACTGCTTATTACTTTCGATGGTTTCGGCGGTAACTTTGTGGAAGTTCATTTTAATAGAAAATTTAAATTAACTTTGATTATTCCACGTATACGTGGAATAATCAAAGTTAATTTAAATTTTCTATTAAACTACTGCTTTATTGTTAATCACCTATCAAATTAGATGAAAGTTCGATCGGTTAACAGTTTGCATTCTCACGAAACATTGGAATTGATATGAAACCTGAGAATTAAGGATTTAGAATTAAAACAAATAGAACCGACTAATCAATGATAATACAAGGGCTTTAACACCTGCGTGCCCATGATACAGGCATATCTAGTCTATCCATTAAGACATTCAATATTTCTCTTAATTTTGTCAATAATTATTTTTTCTTAGAATTCAATAGAATTCTTTTAATGTTTATCTTTATTTCATTTCAATTTTTCTGGTTATTACATTATTCAATACAAAAAATGAGAAGTGAATGCAATGCTCCATCTCTCAATTTAAGATAAGAATATATATTCTGTACTAGTATAATATAAAACCTACAGAATACAAAAGCAATCGTTGACCATTTCAATAAGCATCTGCGCTGCCATGTTGAAGTATTGCATAAAATCATCTCTTACTTCTTTTGATATTGACGTACAATTTTTTACCATGGGATTAAGGAAAAGGGATTAAATACATTTCACTATCGAAATCTCAGACGAAGTATGTTTGGTTTCTGGTATTTTTCTATGCAATAAAATATGGAAATATGCGTAAGTCATTATCACTTCAATAAGCTGAGGCTCACACTGCTTGGCATTTCAATGCAAGGGCAGCTTTTCATAGAATGGTTATCATATTGCAATACTTGATATTTATTACAAACAATGCAATGTACCTTTGTGTGTTTTGTGCCATACCATATTGATGTCAAGAGAAAATCTAATGTAATTTGTTACTTGTCTTTATATTTGTATTATACTATTTCCAATATTGAATTCAACAATTGAACAAAAAGATAACTACTTAATGGCAATATTATTCCTTCAGCAAAAATAAAAACAAAACTGGAAATGTTCTATGAATGCTTGTTTTATTGCGTTCATACTATCTCTTTCATTGATTGCGATATGTCGTGTAGAGCAAATATTTTATGTTGCAATAGAATTTGTACACATTGTTATATTAAATACAATCAATTACTGTAAGCTTATATGGATAAACACATTAAAATTAATTTGTATTGTAGAAATTTGGTTTTCTACACTTTGAACAATACTACAGTCATCGGTATTCGGTATGGGCTGCCTTTCTAGTCTTCTTGCCTTTCTGTTTCTCGAATCGGTAATTTATTTAGGTATTAATATTACAAATGCGATTAGAATGATGGCAGATGAATATGTTAACAATCACATGAAATACCTATCGCGTTTAGATTGATTATTTCATTGCATCGAGGCAACATGGTCTTTTGGTAAGCACTTCTTCTTTGTGACGCATACCTGCAGAGACTGTTTCGCATTCGCTTTCCGCACATCTGCTTTGACTTTCTTTCAGACCTGAAATCATTTCAACAATAAATCAACAAATGTTTGCACATTTAACGTGCATTACGAAAAATTGTTGAAAATTAATTTATTATTAAGAAAATAAATATAAAATAATGCATTTAAAGCTTTGTGAATGAGGTACTATAGCAATGTCCAAACAGTCATACCGCTGAATTGCCGTTTAATGAGTTCCAATATTGATTGCAAATTTTCTTCATGATTTCAGTTAGTATTCGATATGCGTGAACATTATGACCAGTCATTTTGTTGCTATAAGAGGATGTCTGCTGCAAAATGGCTTACGTCTGCTTGTTTCCGTTTTCGTTGCTCAGTATGCAACTATAATTAAGAGAAGAAAGTAAACTGTTTCTGTTATGATTGCAAACTAGATACAAATCCATAAGTGTGTTGAGTTATATTTGTTGCTAGTGTTGTCAAAATATTCATTTTTTTAATAGTTATTTACCTCACGGGATGAAGGGGCAACAGCAAGGACATCACCGGCCATATAATTTTCAACGAAAACAATATTTTCAGTCAAGTTCCACCTCACAAGGAAAGTTAGTATCTGCAATGAAAGTAAAACATAATTTAACTTATCTCCAAGTTGATTAAATAATTTATATTCATAAATAAAATACATAACTTTGTTGTACGATTTTTTTTATGTTCAATGTATGTAATGACAATATGGGAATTTCAGTTTTATGAATGGTGGGTTTGTTATGTGGAATATGCTATTTAAATAGAAAAAAATAATAAATGAACAATCAAATCATATTGAGGAGGAACTCTGAAAGACTCCTTATTTAAACTAGATATTCTTGTGATGTTAAATGTTCAATAAGTAGTGTATAATAATAAATGAATGGAAATTATTGTCAATAGGAATCAATGCTAACATCAAATACAATTCAACTAAGTGGCAAACTTAACTTTAGAATACATCCCTGGCATATTTTCAACACATTATTTGTTGATGACTATTATAGTATTCATGTTACAGTGTACAATGTATACATATTTCACATTCAATTACTCTTGTTGTCTTTCGACAACGCCAAGCTTGCCTCTAATAAGAATGAAATATGTATTTTACTTATAAACAAAGAAAAACCAATGAACACACCTTTATTAAATAACAAGATAATATTCTTGCTGTGTAAATAAAAACAATTATTGTTTACACCAATACCTCATATTGTCAAAGGATTGAATCATTTGATGTTCTTTCCGTCTCATTTGTAGCACTGTTTAGGTTCGAGTGAACCGTTGGATCGGCAATAGCTTCCACTTACCCTTTTTTTGTTCTTTGGGGATTGCATAATGATTTACTTTCAAACATATTGGGTGCTGTTTGATAATTAATTCATCGGAACTATTATACGAGATGATATGTCAAGATATGTCATTTTGATGTAGGTACCGACACCACACACACACTATTACCATTAACGTGAGTACTTACAGGGTGAGTATCATTTTGTATATCAAAGTAATGTTAGCATTTAAGTAGGTATTATGATATGCATATATTTTAGGCTTACCGATAAAGCTATGTCCACAAGATGAATAGCTCTAATCAACACAATGCAATGGAAACTCAGTTTAGTGTTTTTCTCTCTTAACATATACCTATTAAATGTATTTAAACCAAAATGATAAATCAGCTTTAAATTCACATATTTCTCGACAACAAATGATTGGTTTTGCACTAAAATTGACAGCTGTCGATTTAGATTGGTTCACTTTGTTAGTAACAACACACAGTTCTTGTTACATTAGTTTGCATCAGAAATCATACGACAAGAACGAACCTTATGCAATCCTTTGGTATTCAATTTTGATGGCAATTGTATGCAGTTAATGTTGATTTCTACTGACTACAGATACTAGAAAAGGATCACATAAGGCTTGGCTGTTATGAAGCTGAGAATATGAAATAGCGAACACTTTTTGTTGATAACGTTGATTACCTTGAAGCCCTCGTATTATCACTGATTAGTCGGTTCTAGTATTTTAACGTAGTTTTTGAAATCTAAAATTCTTAGTTTTCTTATCGATTTTTATGTTCCGTATGAATGCAAAGTGCTTCGCCTCGCTCAACAAGCGGCTCGCCTCCTTTGATCAAACTCAACATCGGGCTCGATCAAAACAAAAATTATCTTCATTTTGATAAATTCTTTGAAGCCTATGTCAAACTTTTTTCATTTTCAACAACTGGCTCGTTTTATTTCTAACAAGCGGTTCGCCTCCTTTAACTTTTCCGTTTCTAAGCTCAAGAAATGCGACCCCAATACCAACATTTTCGTAAATATCTATTTTAATATGGGTGATACAAAGTTTATAATTAAGGTATTCTTATATCATAGTTTTTTGAACCTTTTGTAGTTTATATAAATACGCGATAACGCTTATCAGGTGATTAGCGCCCGCGATAACGATTGTTCGTATGATAACTTGGAACGCTGAGAACACTCGTCAGTAGTCAATTCATATGTGTGCTGGCATGACGTCTTTTTTACGCGCAACTTAAAATATGATTATTTATTAAAAAACCACAGATTTTTATAAAAAAATGTATGAGGAATGATGCAAAGAGATATTTTTAAGCCCTTGGACTATTTTTTTTTTGAAATTCATAAGAAGAAGACCAATAATGAGGAAACCACTGGGGTCAAAAAAGACCCCCATCGGCTGACAAGTATTTTTCTAGTCTCCGAGCCGCAAGAGTTAATCAAACTCAACATCGGGCTCGATCAAAAAAAATGTTTTATCTTCTTTTTGATAAATTCTTTGCAGCCAATGTCAAACTTTTTTCATTTTTAACAACTGGCTCGTTTTATTTCTAACAAGCGGCCTGCCTTTCTTGATCAAACCCATCAACGGGCTCGATCAAAATTAAATTTTATCTTCATTTTGATAATCTTTGAAGCCAATGTTCAACTGTTTTCTTTTTTAACAAGCGGCTCGTATAATTTCTTACAAGCGTTTTGCCTCTTTTGATCAAACTCAACATCGGGCTAAATCAAAAAAAAAAAATATATCTTCATTTTGATGAATTCTTTAAAGCGAATTGTAATTTTCATAGTTTTTAACGACGGCTCGTTTTCTTTCTGACAAGCGGCTCGCCTTCCTTGATCAAACCCAAAAACGGGCTCGATCGAAAAAATATTTTATTTTCTATTTGATAAATTCTTTGAAGCCAATGTCAAACTTTTTAAATTTTTAGCAACCGGCTCGTTTTATTTCTTACAAGCGGCTCGCCTTCCTTGATCAAACCCAACATCGGGCTCGATCGAAAAAATATTTTGTCTTCATTTTGATAAATTCTTTGAAGCTAATGTCAATTTTTTTTTCATTTTTTTAACAAGCGGCTCGTTTAATTTCTAGCAAGTAACTCGCCTCCTTTAATCAAACTCAACATCAGGCTCGATAAAAAAAAAACATCTTCATTTTGATGTATTCTTTCAAGCCAATGTCAAACTTTTTTTTCTTTATTCACTAGCGGCTCGTTTTCTCTCTGACAAGCGGCTCGCCTTTCTAGATCAAACCAAACAACGGGCTCGACCGAAAATATATTTTCTCTTCATTTTGATAAATTCTTGAAGCCTTGTCAAACTTTTTTTTTTTAACAAGTGGCTCGTTTTATTTTTTACAAGCGCCTGGCCTCTTTTGATCAAACTCAACATTGGGCTCGATCAAAAAATATTTTACCTTTATTGCTACACTCCGTGTGTCCGTGGTCATATATAGCGGTTTCGCAAAATCTCTGCAGCGGTTTTATCGCTGTAAACTTGACAATATAAACAAATCAAAAAATCAATCATCATACCTAATCAAAAAAGATATTTCTTTTACAAACTACAGTTTTCAAAACTAAGTGTGAAAGATTTATTAAATGTGTATACCGACAGCGTATTTGTGCATGGGCAAAACCTTTCATCAAAACACAGGCAAAAAATAAATAGTAAAAAGCAACCAGCTAATTGACATGAACCCACATTTGTTATATCAAGATATCGGGTAGCCCAAGAAATAATAAAATATTTTATTAAGATGTGAATATATCTCTATGTCATATTTTTTGGCTGCATCAATCAAAATATATGTTTTAACTGTTGAATCATAATTTTTAAGTCATACACTATCGAACAGAAGACAATAAAAAAAAATATTGTCTATGGTCAAACTATTTTTTGACATAAACGTTTCCTACATGTTACTCGTCAATTATTGAATCAATACTCTGGAATGGACATCAAGATAAAACCAAACGATGAATTGCTCTCATCGAATGGTACATCAGGTTTCGAAAACAATACTGAAATGAACGTCGACATCTTTAGCGAAGGTCATTCACCTGGCAATGGATTTGACGTATGTGTGAAGCTGGAAGAATTTGACGAAAATGATTGCGATAAAGAAGGAAACGTACGTAATGATGTTTTTTAACATTTAAGTACTTGTGCGTGAGCGAGGAATCATGTTCAGGTGGCAATATACTTGTACGGCTTTGAAGTAACGTAAAACAATTAGGTCCGCTTGTAGAATTAGTCGAAGGAATTTGTGTGATCATTTCGTTTTAGCAGAATTTGTTTGAACCAAGCCTCTTACATTACATTGCTTTGATAAAAACACATTTGAAAGATTGAAACCTTGTCATATTAACGGCTTATGTTGGATACATTTTTATCAATAATACAATCTTATTCATTAAAGACTAAACGATTTTGTTTCATAGCTTATTTTAACAAAAAAATGTCGAATTTAATCACAATAAAATTTTTACTTTCAAAAGATCACTTGAACTGTCAGCCGTACAAAAATATTAGATTTCATCGTAGAGTTTGAAATTATTGGTGTTTATCCGCAATGCACAATCTGCGGCCCGTTGGATTTTTTTGTGGTATTCGAATGTTTAAGCATATGTACAAGTTGATAATATATATAAGTAATATATAACATAGTTTCTTGTTATGTAAATCGTTGAATTTGATGGTTCTTTGTTGTTGAAGTAAAATAAATAGGCTTAATAATCTTGCAACTCAATAAGACAAATATTTAGCTAAATTCTAAAGAATCAATTTTATCGGTATTAGTTTGCGCTATCTTTTTTAAATTGTATGTGTAAAATTTTGTGTAGGTTGTCGTTATGGAGTCACAGAAAATGAAGAAAGAAAACGAAGACAGTTGGGAAAAGTACAAAAAAGAATTCTACGACGACGTCCGTTTCATCAAAGTAGAAAAGATTGATGTCGACGAGTGTCCATATGCTGAAGGGAAACCAGAAAAGGTAATTGTTCAGCACGCCACGTATCACGGTGGAACAGCGTTCGGGCATTTTTTTCTTGATTTCTTTTTTTTATTTTTGTTTACTTTGTTTTATGCTATAATACGTTTGAAAATATTTTTTATTTCGTGATCACCAGAAAAAGTAAAAAAAGGATTATCGGAGCTAAAATTAGATCTACTAGATCGATTTCGGTTCGTAGGCGTCGGTCCCTTCTACTCTTAAATCTTAAACAACAGGGCAAAGCGAGAGCGATTTATTAATCACTAGTCTTAAACTTGCCCATCTAATTATTAGTCTATCGTTTTTACCTATGTCCGCTGCCAGTTTGGAGCATATGGCCTCCCTGTTGAGGTATCTCGACAGGAGCTATTTTCTACGATAACTGTTTGTTACTCAGTCGCTCAACCTCTTTTTTTCAGATAGAGTAGAAGATTTAAAAGGACGAGATAAGGACAGGACTAGTTTTAAAATAACCGCTCTAGCTTGGCCACACTATTAAAGAATCGGAAGGGTGAAAGGAAATTTGTAGACATCACAAACACTCATGCTTTCGAATAGAAATCGAAAAATGCTTTTCGTACTGATAATCGAACCCATGAGGTACGGCACGAAAGCCCACGACGCCAACCGTTGCGCCATCTGCCCTTACTTTTTAAAGAGAGATTGAGCAACTGACTAACAAGCAGTTCTTGTGAAAATATCTCTGGAGATATCTTAATAAGGAAGCCATTTTCTTCGCATTGAAAACAAATATGAATTATGTATTGTACTGCTCAGAGCATTTGGTGATTTTTCGAGTCTTACGGTCTAAAGCCGTTTTGTTTGTATTATAAACAATTTGTTCAAATCTACATTAAATAATGCACTTGATTAAATTAATTTTTGACGAGAGCAAATTAATTACTAAAACTAACAGAAGATCAATTTTATTCAGTAAATTTACTTTTATTTTCTGTATAGGGGAGATAATTAAACCAAATATTTTTTAAATAATCAATAATGCGACCTTTATGCATAAATACTTTCATCATATTATTCCAATATTGGCTCTTAGAAGTAGAAAGAGTTAAAACTGAATTTTTAATATTTTTATTTTCACAGGACATTTTGCAAAACTACAAAAACATTAAGAAAAAAGACGATACTGAATTGCAAAACTTTAAAAGTAATGTTATCGAAGAAAGGCAACATGTAAAAGTGGAACACTTTGACGTTGGGGAGTGTTTTTATATTGGAAGAACTGAAGATCAGGTAATAAAATCGACATATCAAGCTTTCAACCACGTCTAATACTTAATCAATCTTAGTAGTCAACGCCGTTGGCTTTTGTTACGGTTCTTGAGAGTTGTTCTCATTTGTCCAACTCTTTGTCTACTGAATCACTCTTGGCTAGGAAAAGTTGGCAATAATTGAAACTTTCTTTCGTAATAGAAGAAGAAAAAAACCAAATGGCCAGCGAAAAAAAAAGAAAGCCGAAATGGCAACAGCGTTCGACTATCTTTTTAAATATCAGTGAATAATAGAAAAAAATATCTTAAAATATAAAAATAAAAATGGCGGCCGGATCATCATCCCTATAAAATACAAACATTATAATCTATTGATATAGAGATCATTTTGTTTACTTTTTGTTTCAGCCTCAAACTACCAAAACGAAATCTAAAGATCCCATTAAACCACCAGCGGTAACTTCGTCTCAAATTGATTTATCTTCAACGTCTAACATAAACCAAGTTCATATTAAAAATGAATTTTCTCTGCAGGAGGTGAACGTTGTAATACAGCTTAAAAATAGTGTATTCTTTGAGCGAAATTTTGTTTGTAGCTTTTGTTACAATACATTCCCATCGTCGCATTTACTTGAGCAACATGTGACTCTTGATGGCAAATTAAAATGTAATGTAAAAAACAGGTTCGTCATATTTTCATTATTTGAAAATTCCTGTTGCCATAGCAACGATAAAATAAATCTCTGCTTAGCTTTGTACCTCAAGCATTCTTTTCACGACTTATCGATCATCTTCAACTATCCGACTTTATTAAATACATTTATATATAAATACATTTCCAGTAAACCTAATTCATCAAGCTTGTGTTGGAATCAACTGGTATAAAAATGAAAAGTACACGAAAACTGAAATTCAACAATGCAACGTTGACGCTGTAATAATGCTGGAAGGTGGTGTCTTTTATATGCAAAATTTGGATGCAGCGTTTGTTTTGATATATTTTCGTCGTCAAGTTTACGTCACATACATGTGACTTTATTGTAAATTGACACATTTAATGTATAAAAAGACTGTTCATCGAAAACCAGTTAGACTAAGTTTGTCAGATGGCTTAACAAAAAACTTGACAAGCTTTCACCAAAACAATTTGATACGTTAATACTGTAACCGATCTTTTGACCACCATGCAAAATGATTTTCTTTCAAGTTTTGATTTGTGTTTCTTCAAATTACTATCTTTTACTTTTGGGAGTTTAAAAATATATATTTATTTCGTCTTTAAAGTAAATCACAGGAAAGAAAACTGTGGGCTGATTTTTATCTTTTTATTTTTGTTTTCATGTAACAATTAAGTATGAAGCTTCAAACGGATATCAAAATAGAACCAGGGCATGAATTATTGTCGTCGTCCAATCAGAACTCTTGTCATATCGAAAGTCACAGAAATAATACGAATGACATATGGATCGAGGATCATTCAATTGACATCAAACACGAGGCACTCGAAGTTCACGATAAAAAAATTGAACATGAAAATCACCACAGGTCGAAAAAGGTATTTCTTACTTCTGGAAAAAATGGATACTTCGAATTGTATTTGAAATAAATTGAGATTTTCATTTTAAGACGAGTAATAAAAAAAATA
Source organism: Himalopsyche tibetana (assembly GCA_030503985.1). Lineage (NCBI taxonomy): Eukaryota > Metazoa > Arthropoda > Insecta > Trichoptera > Rhyacophilidae > Himalopsyche > Himalopsyche tibetana. The sequence continues at coordinate 1,359,476 of JAPJYX010000027.1, read as the reverse complement.
TAAACAAGTTGCCAAATGTAAATAAATTTTCGAGGTTAAAACATTATTCAAAAGGCAATCATAGTTCAATACTGTTTGACTTTTCGTTTCCGACCATCAACTTCGAGGCGCTTTCAACAATGATATCACTTAATTTACGTTTTTATTATTCCTTTTTTGAAACGACATTAAAATCGAAAATTAGTAAATTGATCAAAAGTCATGGTATAGATTGTTGTCATTGGTGTAGTCAAAAACGATTGTTTTACTCAGCATTCGTTATGATTCGTAATTACCAAATCAATAACAAAACGTCATTGTTTGTTAATTATAATAGTTATTAAAAAATATTTTTTTAACTATTTTCATGCAATTTATCCATTTAAAAAAAAAACGAAATTGACAAATGAATTAGACAAATGTGATTAACAAAATTGTTGTTGCTTGCAGACAGAAACATTACTACATTCTGGAACAATGATTTTCAAGTATGAACAAGGCACCAATAAAACTGTTCATTCTGGTGACTTATCGCATAAAATGGCACAAATTGACTCTGACACTGACCAATGCAATTATAAATCTATTCAATCTGGTCAATTAAAATTGCATAAGAAAGGGACATATAATGCAGAAAAACGCTTTAAATGTGAAGAATGCAGTTTTAGAACTACCTGGTTTTGTCACTTAAAAACGCATAAAATGTCACACACTGGAGAAAAGCCTTTTAAATGTGACCAATGCAGTTATAGATCTGCTGTGTCTGGAAACCTAAAAACGCATAAAATGTCGCATACTGGAGAAAAACCTTTCAAATGTGATCAATGCCCTTTTGGAACTACTGCATCTGGTATCTTAAAAAGGCATAAAATGACACATGGAGAAAAGCCTTTCAAATGTGACCAATGCAGTTATAGAACTGCTGTGTCTGGAAGCCTGAAAACGCATAAAATGTCACACACTGGAGAAAAGCGTTTCAAATGTGATCAATGCCCTTTTGGAACTACTGCATCTGGTAACTTAAAAACTCATAAAATGACACACACTGGAGAAAAGCCTTTTAAATGTGACCAATGCAGTTATAGAACTGCCGTGTCTGGAAGCCTGAAAACGCATAAAATGTCACACACTGGAGAAAAGCCTTTTAAATGTGACCAATGCAGTTATAGAACTGCTGTGTCTGGAAGCCTGAAATCGCATAAAATGTCGCACACTGGAGAAAAGCCTTTTAAATGTGATCAATGCCCTTTTGGAACTACTGCATCTGGTATCTTAAAAAGGCATAAAATGACACATGGAGAAAAGCCTTTAAAATGTGACCAATGCAGTTATAGAACTACTACGTCTAGTCACTTGAAAACGCATAAAATGTCACACACTGGAGAAAAGCCTTTCAAATGTGACCAATGCAGTTATAGAACTACTACGTCTAGTCTATTGAAATCGCATAAAATGTCACACACTAGAGAAAAGCCTTTCAAATGCGACCAATGCAGTTATAGAACTGCTCTATTAGATCACTTCAAAACGCATAAAATGTCACACACACAAATGCCTTTTAAATGTGATCAATGCAGTTATAAAACTTCTCGTTCTTATAACTTAAAAAGTCATAAAATGTCACACACTAGAGAAAAGCCTTTTAAATGTGATCAATGCCCTTTTGGAACAACTGTATCTGGTAGATTAAAATCGCATAAAATGACACATACTGGGGAAAAGCCTTACAAATGTGACCTATGCAGTTATAGAACTACCGTGTTTAGTAACTTTAGAAGGCATAAAATGTCGCACACGAGAAAAGCCTTTTCAATGAGTCCTATGCCACTTTAAAACTGCCTTCTTATGTATGAATTAGGCATACAATGTCACAATGGAAAAAAGCTTTTTAAATGTGACATATACAATTTTATAACTGTCTCTTCTGATGCATTGAAAATGCCTCGTCTATTCACATACTGGAGAAAAGCCAAGAAAAGAAATTGCTTTCAAGGTTCTTTAATCATTGTTACATGAAATAAAATTAAAACTCCATGTTGAATAAAATATAATTAAAAGAAAAAGGTTAATAATAAGCAGTGTGTTGGAAAAAATGTTTAAGGTACGAAGTTGACATTTTTTTTATTTTTGCTATTGCAGTAGAAGCTTTTTAATCATAAATATATGACGAACCTGTTTTTACATCACAGTTTTAGTTCAACAAGAATAGTCATATTGATATGAGCTGGTGTTTTGTAGTGTTCCCACGTTCCCAAACAATTTTTTTTTTTAAATTTTAAACATAAAATTCAATTTAAACTCGCTAGCTTCTCGCGGATGAGTTAATAAATAAATTCAAGTCATTTATATAAGCATATTATTATGTAAAAAAAAAACAGCGATCCAGACCGAGGTGTAACTACAAAGGAAACCCTTGAGTTATTATAAACTGTTCACATAGTATTTTTGTTTTCGTCAATTCTGTGTGAAGACTTTGTTTCAAGGCTGCTCCGCCAGCTAGCGTCTAACTCGAGTAACGGGAACGTTTTTAGCACGCGCGGGAAGGGTGCTGCTGGCCAGAGATGCCCTGTATGCGAAGGGATGGCTTGGTTTTTTTGTTATTTCGGTTTCATTGTAATTTGCTCGAACACGAGTGTTGGGAAATATTACCATTGTTTTGTTTGGAATAATTAAAGTTAGTACTATCAAATAAACTGTTTACTTTATAATATCTCTCCTTACGAGATTATAAAGGTATTTTTTTATACTTATTGGCAAATAGAATAGATCTTTCCTCACTGTAATTTATTGGGGAGTATAAGATGTATGTAGCCATAGTTAGTTTAGATATATATGTAGGAAGGCTTTGCTATTTAGAATGTAATGAGGTCTGGTTGAGATACTTTTTTAAGAGAACCATGGTTTAGTTAAATCCAAAAGATGTTTTGGTTGTTGATGTTTAACGGGGGCGTCGTGTAGAATATTATGTGTAATTAACGCAATATTTGTTGAGGCCGAAAGTTTTATGTAAATCCTGAATACCCGACGGGGTTTGCAACGTCAAGCTTGGGCGATTGCTATTTTTAGCCGAAGCTGGCTAGTGACTAGAAAAAGTCGCCGAAAGCTATAGAAACGTATTTGCTATACGGAATTCAATAACTTTTATTCGAATTTAGAGTTAAGGGTGTTGAAATCAATCGCACGGAAACGTGAGTGGTTCCCTAGCAAAGTTACCTACCCTTCTCGAAGCACCGCGCCCAAGTAAAACAGCCAACAACCTGTTAGAATTAACAAATATAAATCTTAATCTTTGTATTCGTTTCTTTACGGAAATAACTCTCATTTAAATCACTACTGTTTTAAATAGAATTAGGAAACATTATATATTATAAACTTTTATTTGATTTACTACTGTTAAAAATAGATTTAGGAAATAATATATATAATAAACTCTCGTAATTTTGAATCGTTCAAACTATGTACATTCTCACAAATTTTGTCACTAACGACCCGGGTTTCGCCTTTCGGCATCTTCAGGCATTCAAGTGCACGGATGAACTTGAACTGACGCTTAGCAAATAAAAGTTTCGTGCTTATATAAGATACAAATGCATCACTGAGTCCAAAGCCATTGCTGGCGAAAAGGATGAGCTCATGGGAATGCCGACAGATTTGTGAAGTGAGCAGTTTCAAGAATTATATAATCTGTTTGTCGGCAAAGGTTTTATGATTATATGATTTTATGGTTATATAGGGTATAGAAGAGGAGATGTGGGAAAATTTGTTATTTCGTTTAAAATCGGAAGACTTTGCAACTGTGCTTTATTGATTTCTAAAATTTCTTGGAAAAAGAGCTTATGACTGTCCGTATTTGGGTGTAACATGTTACATATAAGCACGAAACTTTTATTTGCTAAGCGTCAGTTCAAGTTCATCCGTGCACTTGAATGCCTGAAGATGCCGAAAGGCGAAACCCGGGTCGTTAGTGACAAAATTTGTGAGAATGTACATAGTTTGAACGATTCAAATTTAATATTGAAATTCCACCAAGCACCTTCAGTCGAAATCTTAAATTAAACTCTCGTAGATTCGCTCCTATTGAAATACTAAAGTAGAAATTATTATCTATATATTAATAGTCGATAAAATAATCACTCGCTTTTCACTTTTCACAAATGTGTGCGTACTGATGTCCTCGAGTCTTTTTCTTCTTCTACGAAATGTATTTGTTAGCGTATTTGAAAATTAGTTGAATAAAATATATAAACTACAAAAAATGATTGTTAGCAAACTTGAACATTATTCTAAAAGTTCAATCATTTACGAAATTTCTGCTACTACGAAAAATGGTTAGCAAACTTAAACATTATTCCAAAAATTCAATAATTTACAAAATTTTTGCTACTACGAAAAATGGTTGTTAGCAAACTTAAACATTATTCCAAAAATTAAATAATTTATGAAATTTCTGCTACTACGAAAAATGTTTGTTAGCAAACTTGAACATTATTCCAAATATTAAATAATTTACGAAATTTCTGCTACTACAAAAAGTGGTTGTTAGCAAACTTACAAATTATTCCAAAATATAATTTACGAAATTTCTGCTACTACGAAAAATGGTTGTTAGCAAACTTGAACATTATTCCAAAAATTAAATAATTTAAAAAAATTCTGCTACTACGAAAAATGATTGTTAGCAAACTTAAAAATTATTCCAAAATATTCACTATTCAGAACTAACAGACGATCAGTGGATCAAAAAAAGGTATTTCATAGTAGATTAGCTTTATCATAAACAACAATGATGTTAGAAGTCATTTCATTCAAAAACAAATTATCCCTTTTCGCTCAATATTTTAAAAGCGAAACATCGTCTCTATTTCCGAGTTTGCTGAAACATCGCCAAGATAATAGAAAAACACTATTTCAAAACAACTATTTAAAATACAAGAGAAGCATTTCTCAGCAGGTTTCAGGAATTTAAAAACAGCAGAGCATCGTCAAACATCCTTTTAATGCTACAATAACAGATTTGTTTTTTTTCTTCTTTTGGCATTAAAATTGGTAACTTTGAAATACAATCGCTGGATTGAAATAAAAAGGAAATATAGAGCTCTTAATTCGAACGTTTTTGTGTTAATTTAAAAGTATTGGAGAAGAACAAATGTGAACTCTGTTCACAACCCAAGTGGTCTGCATTGATCGACCTGGAGAAGAAACGCATGATCATCTTCAACGCTTGGAATGGTATTCCTGACTCTCAAGATCAGCTGAATAAACTCGCGTTTGCTGTTATTCCCCTTTTCGGTTCTACACATTCATGCGAACAATCTTTTTCAAGCATGAACTTTATCAAGAGAAAACTGAGAAGTCGTATTTTAATGAGAACCTCAAATTGCTTGCCTCAAAATTAAATTCTCAACAAACCTGACTTGATGAGAGGACATTGTTCGCACTAAGTGTTTGTCAGTCATTGTCATCATTTTGTATTTTATATATTTTGTCATAATTTATGCATTCTTTCATTACATACTGTTTTTTTATTAATGAATAAGTTTTTTTTTTGTATGAAATCAAGTGTTATTCAGTGTAACCGTTATTGAATGAAGTGTAAAAATTATAATAAAGGTTTGCTAAATCAATAAACAGATTTGGCTCGCAATTTTTTTCAATCGTTGTTATGTTTATATTTGGCTTATTGGAAAATAAGTTTGCCGAACACTGCTTGAGGCAATCGAGTACATTTTTTTTCAAAACTGTAAAAAAATATAGTTTTATCTTGAATGAAAGTACTAACGATGGAACAAAAATATTTAATAAATAAATGCAAGGATTTTTTTTTAAATATTTTTATTTGTATTTTTTTTTTTTTTTTTTGTATTTTCATTGCAAATATTCAACTATATTGTAATAAATTGTTTTTCTCAGATGCGTCTTTTTATTAATTATGTGTTTCATTCCTCTTCCTTATCCACCGTCCGCTCACGCCCGACAATAGTAAAATGCGTGACAATGTTCTTATATGACTTTCGTTTCAAACGCGATCGAGACACGTTCCGTCTTCTAGGTGCTTTGTAGAATTTACATTCTGGCACTATTCGACATGTTCGAATGACCAAGTATGCTTTTTAAACACAAAATTTAAAGAAATTATTTAGTACTATAAAACCATATTCCACTTTTTATTTCGCTCTAGAAAAGCGATCAATTGATGAATTATAAGCTACCACAGAGCGTGACGAATAATCTGCGAATGGAAGCACAAGAATGGAACAGGTAAAAGGAAATGCTACCGTCTGCAACCTTTGATATTTTTTTCGAATCAAAAGGATAGGTAGTTCATAAAATTGAATTTGTCACATTGACAAAAACTTTTCTCCAGAATTTGACATTTTGGGCATTTCAAATGCACCAGAATAGACAGTTACAAAAATTGCATGATTATCATTTTATAGACTTTTCTCTTGTGTGTATTTTTTTATGCCTTTTTAAGTGATAAGAACGAGATGCTTTATAATTGCATTCGTCACATCTGAAAGGCTTCTCTCCAGTGTGTGACAATTTATGCGTTTTCAAGCTACCAGACTGAGTTGTTCTAAAACTGCAACGGTCACATTTATAAGGTTTTTCTCCAGTGTGGGAGACTTTATGGTTTTTCAAAGCACAAGGATAGGCAGTTTTAAAGTTGCATTGGTCGCATTTAAAAGGTTTTTCTCCAGTGTGTGACATTTTATGCGTTTTTAAGTGACCAGACAGAGTGCTTTTATAACTGCATTGGTCGCATTTGTAAGGCTTTTTTCCAGTGTGTAACATTTTATGCGTTTTAAGGGAAGCAGCAAAAGCAGTTCTATGACTGCATTGGTCACATTTGAAAGGCTTTACTCCAGTGTGCGACATTTTATGGCTTTTTAAGTTACAAGACCGAGTAGTTTTATAATTACATTGGTCACATTTAAAATGCTCTTCTCCAGTGTGGGAGATTTTATGGTCTTTCAAAGCACGACGATAAGCAGTTTTAAAGCTGCATTGGTCGCATTTGAAAGGTTTTTCTCCAGTGTGTGACATTTTATGATCTTTCAAAGAACGAGGATAGACAGTTTTAAAGTTGCATTGGTCACATTTTAAAGGCTTTTCTCCAGTGTGTGACAGTTGATGCGTTTTTAAGTTACTGGAGCTAATAGTTTCATAAGTGCATCGTTCACAATTGAAACTCTTTTTTATAGAATTTAGTATTGATTCTGTCTGTAAGAAAAAACAATATTTTGAATAAAATGTGCATACAGAAATAATACAACGGACGAACAGTGAAAGTCGGTGTCAATTAATTAGAATCAGAACTGTGTAAAAATATGTTTATTGAATACACCAACGACTATAATTAAAATCACGCTTTTATTTATTTAACATTTATCGATTGCAATATCATTTTAAAAAGTGAAGGATAGAAAGCAAGTGATGGTATATTATTGTTTCATATAACTTTGAGAAGGCCTTGATTTTGATAGTAAGAAACAAAAAAAAACATTGAAATATTATTGCTGTTCGAATATATAATATGTTGTTTGCATGAACACAAGGTAAAGCTTGACAATTTTCATTTTCATTTGGTGTCATTGATTTTTTTTTTTTTAAAAAAGCACTTTTGACAGAGGAGAAAAAATAGACGTTGCTAAGAAAAAAAACGTTGGACAAAATTTACATTGGTTTTTTTATAAAATATACAAGAGTTAGTAATACCTTTCTAGACTGGTGATGATCTTCATTTTCACTAATTTTTTCGTGGACTTCGAGTGCCTCGTGTTTGATGTCAATTGAATGATTCTCAATCAATATGTCATTCATATTGTTTTGGTGACTTTCGCTATGAAAAGTGTCCTGAGAGGAGGACGGCAGTAGTTCATTGTCTGGTTCTATTTTGATATCCGTTTTAAGCTTCTCTCTTAATTGTAACATGAAAACATAAATAAGAAGTTAAATTGCTGTCCTTCTTGTTTTTGCTTTTAAAATCAGTTTTTGGACCATATCGGCTCTCAATATAGACCATATGAACTCTTTTATGGTTAATCTACTAGAACTGCTTGTTACTTAATTTTTAAACCCTCCTTTTTCCAAAGAGATTAGGAATAGAAGGATAGGGACTAGCGGTTAGCTTGTCGCACTCGATACGCCGTTCATGGGATAAGATGGGTTGGAGAGGGGAATTCAAGACACCGCATACATCCATGCCTTCGTACAGAAATTCATTTATCAATTTATAACAATTTATAAAACTATCTGTACCGAGATTCAAACACACCAAGCCAAAAACGTTGACCACTCGACCACACAGGCGGTATAATCAGATTAAAAACATTTTAAAGATAAGTAGTGATTTTTTTTTTATAAACTGCAAAGTAAAAGTCCTCAGGTATCGAATTGTTTCGAAGATTAATTGTCAACTTTACTCAAAGCATTCGCCGAATAAGTGGTCAGATATGAATAAAAATATATTTGTAAAACTTTAATCTACGGTAGAGCACAGATTCTCAAAAATGGGGCACAGAGGATAAATAATTGAAGGGAAACAACGGCACACTTTTGAGAGGCAACGGGAAAATCGATTGGCAACTCCCAGGTATTAAAAAATCGAGCAGTGACATAAATATGTTTAAATTCTGCGAGAAAGGTTTTCGGTTTTTCGAAATAACAATTACTCGAAGAGCCTTTCTTGAGATCTTAAATGTTTTAATTTAGGGAAATGCGTTGATTCTAGGGAAAATTTTTGAAAAAATATAAAATTATTTAGGAATCTTTTAATTTCTTACTTTTCTAACCTGTTTTTTAAATAGAATTTTGAGTTTCCATGACGAGCCACATGTTGCTTAAGTAAATGCGACGAAGAGAAAGTATCGAAACAAACGCTGCATACAAAATTTTTCTCATAGAATACACATTTTTTAAGCAATATTACAACGTCCACTTGGTGCAGCGAAAATTCCTTTTTTACATTCAGTTCTTTTTCGTAAGACGTCGAACATAAATCAGTTTGAGACGTAATTTTTGCCGGTGGTTTAATGAGATCTATAGAGTTGGTATTGGTAGTTTGAAACTGAAACAAAAAAAAAAGTAATACTAATTTCATATATTCTATTACATAAACTGATTTCAATGTATTAATATTTTATCATAGACTTGGGCCTCAGATAACACGTTTTCGATTTAACACGGTTGATGAATTGTGGTATATTTTTATATAACACGGTTTAATAAGATACCGAATGAATTTTGGAGGATCGTACATTCAACGAAGAAGAATTAGTCAAATTGTGTGCCGATGAACCAACTATAATAAATGACTCAGAAAGCAGTTGCATCGAAAAAGCTGTATGTTCACATTAAAAACTATAGACGACGGCTTGAGATTGGCTGATAAATTAGTACATTCTGAAAAGAAAATGATCAATATAAATAACTAAATATTTGGCCACTCATCACGAAATACGTAAAGATGCCTACGCTAAAATCAGACAATCACTTATTACAGAACTTTAAATGTCTAAATTCAAAAATACTCGCTAGTCCTCCGATGATGAAAACTCACAACCGATCTCGAAAAAATTCTAACATATAGAATTGTAGGTGATAGCAATGATGAATCAATAATGTATTAAATTTATTTATTATTTATTGCATGAAATAAAATTTGAAACATTATAAACACTGCGTAACATGAGTCAAACAATTACCTCTTCTGGTTTCCATTCGGAATGTGTGCACTCGTCGACATCAATATTTTCTTCTTTTATAAAATGGACGTCGTCGTAGTATTCTTTTTTGTTCTTTTCCCAATTGTTTTCGTTTTCTTTATTGATTTTCTGTGACTCCATAACGACAACCTACAAAAAATGTTATATTTACAATTAAAAAGTTAACGCGAAATAATACCGATAAATTTTAAGCTAATTCTTTATAATTTAGCTAAACATTTGTCGTATTGAGCTGCAAGGTCAGTAAGCGTAATATACTTACTAACCGATTTACTCTACTTTGATAACAAAAACACCATATTATACATTTTATTTGTAAGATTTAACATTCGAAGACTACAAAAAATAAATAAACGGACTGTAGTATTTGTAGTTCGGATTCTAAACATAGATAGAATTTTAAACTCTAGGACGCGAAATTCGAAAATTTTGTTGTGGAAAAAATCTATTAGAAAGTTTCGTTGAGTCTTTAAAATGAGTTAGATTGCATTATAAATAAAAGAAAACACTTAATATGAACCTTTTTTGATTTGAATACAAATGTATCAAACATAAGACATACGTATAAGAAGAATTCAATGTTTTGTCAGAAATGTTTTTAAAAACATTACCGCGTTCAAGTAATCCACCATTACATTTCAACATACGTTTCCTTCTTTGCTGTTATCGTCTTCGTCAAATTCTTCCTGCTTCACATGAACGCCGAATCCATTGCCAGATGATTGACCTTCGCTAGAGATGTCTTCTTTTATCCCAGCATCGTTGTCTATCCCTGATGCACCGTGTGATGACAGCAAATCATCGTCTGATTCCATCTTTATATCCATTCCGGAGTATTGACTCAATAATTGACGCGAAACATGTAGAACATTTTTATGTCAAATAATAGTTTGACCATAGACAATATTTTTTTTATTGGCTTGTGTTCGATTATTTATAGAAACTTTATGTATAGGAACACTAAATTTTCTATTCAACAATACATATTTCAATTGATACTGTCGAAGCAGCCAAATATATTATATTTTTAGAGTTTATATTACATTATTTTTAGAGCTGTCAGATTTTTTGAGATCAGTAAAACGAAAGCGGTTTTGTGTCAGTTAGATAATCACATTTTGCTGCTGTGAAAATAAACGCTTTACCCTTTCACGCATGCTCTAGATCAGTGTTTCTCAACCTTTTTGGAAGCGTGGCCCCTTTTGCGTGTCTTCATTTTTTTGTGGCCCCCATACCATTGTTTTGTCTTCCCATGAAAATTTTAATTTCAGAACACACTTTTTTTATAGCTCTTCCGAGATTTTCGAATAATGCCAATAATTTATTTTATTTACGGATTTACAAAAAATAGCTGCGTGACGTCCGCCATTATGCTCTTCCCTGTATCGTTTTTTCAATACCCGTGGCCCCCCTATAATATGTTGTGAATCCCCAAAACAAAAATAAATCTCTGTGGCCCCCTGGGGGGCCATATGGCCCACCGTTGAGAAACCCTGCTCTAGATATACACTTTATTAACATCTCGCAAAAATTTTGCTTACTACAGTTTGTAAGAGAAATACGTTTTTTGACCATTATGAATTTAAAAAAGTAATATCGTCAAAATACAACGGTTAAACTGCTGCATAGATTTTGCAAAACTGCAATATAATATCACAGACACTATATTGACCATATTTCTTTGGCTTTTCTTTTCGTCTTGATTTCTAGATCTTTTTATGGAAAACACATTCAAATTGAAATAAGATGTTTTTACACAAAAAAAGCTTAGTCTCTTCGAATCATTTGTATTTACTTTACTATTTTTATAATTTTATTTCTCGTTTAGTTATCAGTTACCATACATCAATTCATATAAAAAAAGACGAGCAAGATATTTATAATTATTGTCTATGATAATGTCATATTTCATAAAGCTTGTGCATTTATTTCTATTCACTATATCACAATAGTTTGGAAATGGATATCAAAATAGAACCAGACGATGAATTACTGTCAATTTATCCATCTGAGAACGCTCACAACAGCGACAGTCGCCAAAACAATGTGAATGCTATCTTAAACGAGAAAGAGTTGATCGACATCAAGGTCGAGACGCTCTCAAAGCAAGAAGGAGTTGCTGACGAACTAGATCATCACGAGACAAATAAGGTTATCTTAAACATTAAATAGTCACTCATCTGCTTAACAAATCATATAAACACATTGTTATGGTTATTACGTGGTCAACACGTGCAGCATTTATTTTAGGTTATGTCCGTTGATGTTTTTTAAAAATAGAATATCAGCAAGACAATGTCGCTTAGTAATTTGGTACTCTATGCAATTAAAGCAAATAACAAATACATGTATCACCCGAGAATACATATATTTTCAGATCAACAGGCTATAAGTGCCTTTGGCAGTCAATTTCTAAGCGATTGTTACTTAATGTTCAACTGAAGTAAATTATTGCATGTCTTGAATTATTGTCCTCTGATTGAATTACAGGCTCGTAAGAAAGACATAGACAGGTGTCTTATAAAAGGCTGCACCATTTTCAATTTGTTTTTCTCAGTCGGCTAGCACTGTCTTTATAAAAAAATGCAAGATGTATAGACAGTTTTAAACCTCGAAAAAGCCACAAAAAACCTTCAATCGGGCCACGAGTTGGAGATGACTGTATTAAAACTTAACGATTGCCATCTTTTGTGGTCTTTGGTAGTTGAGACTTATTTTTGTAATAGAGTTTGTAATAGAGACTTATTTTTGTTCCAGCTTCAAACGACTAAAACCATCACTGACGATCTCATTGAACCGCCAGCGATAACTTCGTCTCAAACTGATCTACCATCTTCGAAGTTGTACTTAAACAAAGTGCATATTAAAAGGGAGTTTTTACTGCGGGAGGTGAACGTTGTAATAAATCTTAAAAAAGTTGTTTTCCACAAGCGAAACTTTGTTTGCAGTGTTTGCTGTAATATATTCTCATCATCACACTCACTTGCACAGCATGTTACTAGCCATGTTCAATTGAAATTTGAAGAAAAAAGCAGGTGAGTAAAATTAGGCAATTAGCAGGTTGTTCAAAAGCGTTTCTGTGATTTGATACTATTGCTGTCATTTTATATTCAGTGTAAAGAGATATTTTTTTTACTTTTTTGATAGCTAATTTGGTTAATGCATTCATCGGAGCTTCAAACTGAAATTAGCTTTTTGACGTATATTATGTGGATATTAAAAACTTACTTTACTGTTCACCTTTTTACGATGAATGTTAACCAAGTAAATGACAATTCAATCCACAACACATATATATGTAAAACAGTCAAATTTTGTTAATCGTGCTCACTTTTTCTTTGTTTTTATATTTTTATTTAGAGTAAAGCTTCGAACTAATGTCAAAATTGAACTGGACGACGACTCAGTGTCAGCAAAAACACCAGATAACCATTTTAGAAGCAATATGGATGACATCAAATTCGAAGCACTCGACACTCATCACCAGTCTATAAAAGTAAACGAAAACTATTTTTAATCATTTTATTGTTGTCAAGTTGTATTTCATTTCTTCTGTTTATGTTTATTGGATGACCTTACGCCTGTCGAGTCCCATTTATATTTTCAAATGTATAATATCCATGCCATCATTTATTTTGTATCAGAAACCATAAAATTAAACGGCTAATCGAATTATATAGGGTAACGACCTCGCCGTGAAATTTTATTGTTTGTGACATTAATTATATACAATATATATTTTCCATTTGTTTTAACTTGAGAATATTTTAGAAAATAATGAATATATCAGCATAACACATTTATGTTAACAAGTATTTTTTTTATGTTGTGTCTAATTTTCATTTTCAGTTGCAAAGTAATAATGTCGACTCTACAGTTCACACTGAATTACCTTCGATTAATTTGCTTCAAAATCAAAAACAATCAAAAGATAATGTACACGAACAAAACATAATGACAACAATATCACAGGAGAACATGGTCGCCATTGTTGTGATAGAAAATGCTGTGCTTAATGAGCGAAATTTCGTTTGTAATATTTGTTACGGCATATTCTCATCATCAAATATACTGAAGCAGCATCTCATCGGCCATGCTATATTAAAAATAGATGGGGAAAATTGGTTCGTTACTTTTTTATTATTCGATAACTTATGTTGCCCTGGCCAAAATGAAATCCCTTCCAAACTTTGTGCTAAATTTCCAACGCAAAATTATTGTATACTACGTTAACGTATTTTATTCAAAGTGCACACTTACTCTTTTTTACAATTTGATTGTTCGAAAATCCTACTCTTGCAGCTCAGACATATATTTATTCGATCTTTAAACTGAGTCACAAGAAGGTGATCTGAGGGCTGATATTAAACTTTTTATCTTTGTTTATATGTGACAATCAAGTGAGAAGCTTAAAACGGATATCAAAATAGAACCAGACCATGAATTACTGTCATCGTCCAATCAGGACTCTTGTCATATAGATAGTCACCAAAATAATATAAATGGCATATGGATCGAGGATCATCCAATTGACATCAAACACGAGGCACTGGAAGTTCACGAAAAAATAATTGAGCTTGAAAATCATCACCAGTCTAAAAAGGTATACCAAGCTCTTGTTTATTTTCCGAAAAAACAGTTGTTTCAATATGAACAAACGATTTGTCTTCAAAGCAACGTATATTTTTTACCCCTATTATATTTCTTTGTCAAAAATGTGTATTTAAAACTACATACTAAATATTAAAACAGTAATAATAGTTCAATGCTGTTTGGTTTTTTGTTTATAAACATCAAATTTGAGTCCTCGTCACCCCTAAATATTACAATGATAAACTATGAACAAACATGCTATCTTTCTATTTTTAAAATTGAATAAAAATCGATTTAAATTGTGTTAAAAAAGGAGTGACATTGTCCGTAGTTACTGCTGTAATAAACAATTGACTTTATTTGAGTATTCTGAATTGTTTTAAATTATTTTTAAGAAAATTTCACTGTTCTTAAAAATGTTTATTTGTGACGATGCTATTTTTGAGCACCTTTTTCATTTTGAATATAAAAAAAAACTGAATTAGTCAAATGTGATTGCAAAATATGTTTTGCTTACAGACGGAAACATTACATGCTGGAAAAAATAATTTTGATTACGAACAAGGCACTAAAAAAACTGTTTATCCTGGTCAATTTGAACTGCATAAGTCACACACCAAAGATCAAATTTTGACACGTGACAGAAAAAAGAAAAAAGCTGCCATTTCGCGAAACAAAGGACATCATAACACGTCACACACTGAAAAAGAGCCTTTTCAATGTGACCTATGCAGCTATAGAACTGCTAGGTCTGATAACCTTAAAATGCATAAAATGTCACACACTGGAGAAAAGCCTTTGAAATGTGACCAATGCAATTTTAAAGCTTCTCGTAATGGTCACTTAAAAAGGCATAAGCTGTCACACACTGGAGAAAAACCTTTTAAGTGTGACCTATGCAATTTTAAAGCTCTTCGTTTTGATAACTTAAAGTCGCATGAAATGACACATACTGAGGAAAAGTATTTCAAATGTGACCAATGCAGTTATAAATCTATTTCATCTATTAAATTGAAAAGGCATAAAATGTCACACACTGGAGAAAAGCCTTTTGAATGTGATCAATGCAGTTTTAGAACTGCCGTGTCTAGTAGATTAAGAGTGCATAAAATGTCACACACTGGAGAAAAGCCTTTCAAATGTGACCTATGCAATTATCAATCTGTTCAATCTGTTCAGTTAAAAACGCATAAAATGTCACACACTGAAGAAAAGCCTTTTGAATGTGATCAATGCAGTTTTAGAACTGCCGTTTCTAGTAGATTAAGAACGCATAAAATTACACACACCGAAGAAAAGCCTTTCGAATGTGATCAATGCAGTTTTAGAACTGCCGTGTCTAGTAGATTAAGAACGCATAAAATTACACACACCGAAGAAAAGCCTTTTGAATGTGATCAATGCAGTTATAGAACTGCTTGGTCTGGTTGCTTAAAAAGGCATAAAATGTCACACACCGAAGAAAAGCCTTTCGAATGTGATCAATGCAGTTTTAGAACTGC
Source organism: Himalopsyche tibetana (assembly GCA_030503985.1). Taxonomy (NCBI): domain Eukaryota; kingdom Metazoa; phylum Arthropoda; class Insecta; order Trichoptera; family Rhyacophilidae; genus Himalopsyche; species Himalopsyche tibetana. The sequence goes on along the minus strand of JAPJYX010000027.1, from coordinate 1,343,674 downwards.
TGTGTCTGTTATCTTAAAAACGCATAAAATGTTACACACTGAAAAAAAGCCTTTTAAATGTGAGCAATGCAATTTTAAAACTCGTCATTTTGGTTACTTAAAAAGGCATAAAATGACGCACACTGGAGAAAAACCATTAAGATGTGACAAATGCAGTTATAGAACTGCTTTTTCTAGTTCCTTAAAAAGGCATAAAACTTCACACACTGGAGAAAAGTCTTTTAAATGTAACCAATGCAATTATAAAACTACTACCTCCGGTAACTTAACTAAACATAAAAAGTCACACACAAGATAATTCCTTTGAATGTGACCAATGCAGTCTGCAACAAATCTGCTCAATCTCGTTACTTTACAATGCAAAAAGATGCACATTGGAGAAAAGTCTCCGAAATGAGACCAGTCATTGCATTCATAATTTTCAACAAGTGTTATAGAAAAAGTATCAAATCATGAGTTCTATTGAATCTCAGCTTATACTTTTCTGGCGGTTGTACGTAGATCGACCGTCAAATTCTGTTAATTCGATGAATATAACATGTATGTCTGAAAGATTTCTTTTATTAAAATATTGTGTTGCGTTGGTGTTATTACCTTCTGATTTACGCTGCCGTCCGTTAAAGTCCGTATATATTTATTTAGATATGATAAATATCGTTGTCAGAAATACGATGTGGTGTAGAGCAGTGTTTCCTCTAAGCTGTGCGCGCGTGCGCAAACTGCAGAATAAATTAATTGATGTTAAATAGAATTTTGTAAATATTATCATTATTAACAATCGACATTTTCGTTTAGTAGGTCTAAATACCGTTAAATGGCGCACGAACTTTTTAATTTGTGATGAAAGATGCACAGCCAATGTCTTTTGCGCAAATAACCTTCCGAAAATAAGAGCAAAAATTGCTGTAAAGTAGATTTTTCGAATTTTTAGCTATCGAAAAATATATAAAATAAAAAATACAGTTTTATTGTTAATTTATTGTATTCGTAATATTGTTCTTTCAATGATATTAAACCTGTGTATTACTGTTAGTGTGCGTATATGTAATGTGTACGTGTGCGTATGTTGTGTTTTTTTTGACATGTAATACAATGGCACTTTGCTCCATGCATTCAACTTCTTTCATTTGATTACCCAATTTTTCTATCACTCATATAAAAAAATAATCGTGAATAACCTTAAACAATAGCAACAATCGGAATTAATTATTTATTCCTAGCAGGTTCCCGTCAAGCGTTGCAATGCCACTCAAAGAAAGAAAGTGTTTGTATTTTAATTGTGTTTATTGAAATGCATTATTTCTTTTTCTGTCCCTGTTTGTCTGCTGCCGACTGTATATGGTATGAGACACGCACCATCTACTGTAATTTAATTGTAATACGCCTATGACCTTCGCGCAAGTTGCATGAATGATATGGCACACTTACAAACATTGATTTTTATATAAAATACCTATTATAAGCTTATTTTATTATGCCTATAACCTTTGCTCAAGTATGAGCAAAAAGTTTCTCAAAGTTTTATTACAATCTGATGTACGATGTGGCAACGCATAAGATAGAAAAAAAATCAAACCTTATGCACGAAATACATTTAAATGTAATGTCAAAATTTGATTTGACAGATTTCAAATATTCCATTTTTAATAGAAACAATCGAACGTCAAACTTGAATTGTCTGAATTCTGTTGTATTGTCAATACATCAAAACAAAATGGCTCCCGTTCAAAAATTCGAAAGACGGCCATTTTTGTTCAGACATACTCGACAGTTTGAACGGTAAAAAACATTGAAATCTACGAATATTTAATTTTTTTAACACTTAGTTAATTTTAATATGCCTTTAACCATCCCAGAATTGCAAGCTAAAAGGTTGTCAAAGTTTTATTGCAATCGAATCTGCAGTTTTTTAATGTATAAAGGCCGAAAATTAAGCAAACAAACAAACATTGATTTATACATAGATATAAGTTTTAGCTTTTGTTTTCATTTATATGTGAAATAAATAATTCATTTTTGATCATAGCGACTTTGGAAAGGAAAAAGGACTTAACCCACAGTTTCTTCAAAACAGGTTTTTTTCGATAATCACAATGTATCAAACTTGATACACGTTCTATCAAAAGGATGCAAGCTGCAAATGCCGAATTAGTATTTAAATTTAACTATTTTATAAATAAAAAAAACGAATAATAAAAATTAATAATGGGTTGTTATTTTTTGAAAATTTAACGTATTGTAATTACATACTTACGCTTCATTTAAAATGCATGACTGTGAGCGCTGGTGACTTTTGCCAAGCTGTGAAGGCTTTCATATTTTTAAGAAATCCCCTTACTTATATGTGTAATATCATTGAATTGATATGAGTATCAATTTTTAAGATTCTGTTTACAAAACATTCTAAGAAATATTTCTATGCTCAATTTATAAACACATTTAACAGTCTGGGCCAAATTTTGCAGCCTAATTCGGGTATTTTTGACCATTGCCACAATTATTCGCAATAATTACTGCAATCTTAAGAATCCTAAGGTGATGATATTGTATACGGAACATAATAAATATCATGAACTTCTTTTGTATTGGATATGTAAACGATCGGCGATTCTTTGAGGATTCACTGAAAATACTTGCCAGAATATAATGTATGGTATCATTCATTGAAATTACCAGGTAATTAATGAGGCTCACTCAATAATTTCTGTTATTATTTATATTTAAAAATGGTTGCTTAAATTTTCTTTTTATTTCGAATATTGTCAACGTGTCTATTTATTTATTAAAAAAAAATCATGACAATATAATAAATATTGATACATTTGCCTATGCTTATTTAATTGTTGATGCCATTATAAATGCTCTTTTAATTCTTTATGGGATATAAGGACTTTAGCGACCTTACCGAGCTATATAATGTCACTATGTTTTTTTGATAGAAGTGTTTACGAGTTAATTGAATTTTCTTTTTTTAATCAATGCCATGTGCATTCTGCTTCGTATTTCATACATAAATGCAAGGAGTTTTTTTTTTTTTTTTATATTTTTATAAGTAAAAAAGTTTGTATTTTAATTGCAAATATTCAACAGAATTGTAATAAATTGTTTTTCTCAGATGCGTCGTTTCCTATCCACCGTCCGCTCACTTCCGTTCAATGGAAATGTTAAAAGTTAACTCTCCCGTCTGCAACCTTTGATACTTTTTCGAATCAAAAAGATAGGTATTTAAAATTGAATAAGTCACATTGACAAAAACTTTTCTCCATTATTTGGCATTTTAGGCGTTCCAAATGAACCAGAATAGACCGTTATAAAATTGCATCATTTTATAGATTTTTCTCTAGTGTGTAACATTTTATGCATTTTTAAGTTATGAGAACGAGATGCTTTATAATTGCATTCGTCACATTTGAAAGGCTTTTCTCCAGTGTGTGACAATTTATGCGTTTTTAAGTTACCAGACTGAGCAGTTCTAAAACTGCAGTGGTCACATTTAAAAGGTTTTTCTCCAGTGTGTGACCTTTTATGCGTTTTTAAGTGACCATTCAGAGCAGCTTTATAATTGCATTGATCACATTTGAAAGGTTTGTCTGTAGTGTGTGACAATATATGCGTTTTTAAGTTACCAGAGTGAGCAGTTCTATAACTGCAATCGTCGCATTTGTAAGGCTTTTTTCCAATGTGTAACATTTTATGCGTTTTAAGGGAACCAGAAAAAGCAGTTCTATAACTGCATTTGTCACATTCAAATGGCTTTTCTCCGGTGTGTAACATTTTATGCGTTTTTAATCGACTAAACGCAGCAGTTCTAAAACTGCATTGGTCACATTTGAAAGGCTTTTCTCCAGTGTGAGACATTTTATGAGTTTTTAATTGACCAGATTGAATAGATTTATAACTGCATTGGTCACACTTATAAGGTTTTTCTCCGTTGTGTGACATTTTATGCTTTTTTAAGTTACCAACCTCAACAGTTCTGTAACTACATTGGTCACATTTAAAAGGTTTTTCTCCAGTGTGTGACATTTTATGCCTTTTTAAGTTACCAGCCTCGACAGTTCTATAACAACATTGGTCACATTCAAAAGGCTTTTCTCCAGTGTGTGACATTTTATGCCTTTTTAAGCTACCAGACACAGCAGTTCTATAACTGCATTGGTCACATTTAAAAGTTTTTACTTCAGTGTGTGACATTGTATGATGTTTTATGTTACCCGATTGGGAAGTTTTTTTCTTCTTTCCGTCACGGTTGAAGGGTTTTTCCCCAATGTGAAAGGATTTATGTTTTTTTAAATAACCTGGATATACAGTTTTAGTAGTGCCTGGTTCATAAATAAATATTTTTTGAGAATGTGGAGATTCCGTCTGTAAGCAAAAACAACATTTTTAATCACATTTGACAAATTCAGTGCTTTCTTTGAGTTTTTTTTATATTAAAAATGAAAAATGTGCTCAAAAATAGCATTGTCAAACGTGAACATTTTAAAATAACTTTATGTAAACAAACAAAATCCAGTAACAAAATAACAGCACTGAACTTTTATTAATGTTTTAATTTCAAGTATGTTTATAAGAAATAAACATTTTTGACAGAAAAAAGTCGTAAAAACGTTGCAAACGATACGATGCAAAAAAATACGTGTTGATTCTAAGACAACTCATTTGTCCATATTTGAACAACTGTTTAAATATGGAAAATTAATTAGAGCTTGGAATATCTTTCTAACCTGGTGATGATTTTCAAATTCAATTATTTTTTCGTGTTCTTCGAGCGCCTCGTGTTTGAAGTCAACTGTATGATCCTCATTCCATATGTCATTCATATTATTTTGGCGACAATCAAAAGAGTCCTGATTGGACGATGGCAGTAATTGATGGTCGTGCTCTATTTTGACATCCGTTTTATGCTTGTCACTTAATTGTTACATGAAACAAAAATGGATAGGTAAACAGAAGCCCCCAATTCTCTTTCTTGTGATTTATTTTTACAATCAAATAAATATATTTCTCAACTGCCAAGAGTAGAAATTTTCAAATTTTAAAAATCTGTGTAGAATAAAACTTAGTATGAAATAATTTTGCATTGAAAATTTAGGCAAAGCACGAAGTTTGGAAGAGATTTCATTTTTGCCACGGCAATATGAGTTATCGAACAATAAAAAAGTAACGAACCAATTTTCCCCATCTATTTTTATGATAGCATGGCCGATGAGATGCTGCTTCAGTATATTTGATGATGAGAATATGTCATAACAAATATTACAAACGAAATTTCGCTCATGAAACACAGCTTTTTCTATCACAATAATGGCGACCATTTTCTCCTGTAATATTGTCGTAATTATGTTTTGTTCGTGAACATTTACTTTTGCTTGTTTATGATTTTGAGGCAAATTAATCGAAGGTAATTCAGTGTGAACTGAAGAGTCGACATTTGTAGCTTGCAACTGAAAATGAAAATTAGACACAACATAAAAACAAATTACTTAAAAAAAAAAAACTTGTCTACATAAATTTGTTATACTGATATTGTCATCATTTACTAAAATACTGAGTTAAAACAAATGGAAAATATACATATTATTAATTTCACAAACAATAAAATTCCACGGTGACGCCGTGACCCTATTTAATTCGATAAGTCGTTAAATTTATATGGTCTCGGATAGAACATAAATGATGACATGGATATTATACATTTGAAAAAATAAATGGGATTTGACAGGCGCAAGGTCATCAAATAAGCATAAACAAAAGAAATTAACCCGTAACATGCCATCCTAAAAAATCACGTTTCCTGCCATGGTGGCATTTTAGTTTCAGTTTATTGACAGTATTTAAACCTTAGTTAGAAGCTAAAAACTAATTTAAAAAATGTATATATGCTTGAAAATATATTTAAGGTCTTATTTTCACCCTCATTTTATTTATAAATTCTTAAATAAGCACAAAAAATCACCTTAAATAAACACGATTACTATAAGTGCTTCATTTTTGAAACTCATCCTCAAAGTAATGTCTCGCCCGTGCTGCATATATGTAAGACTGCAACAAAGGTCTGAAGACTTATTCAAAAAGTGTACCCTATTGGCCATAAACAATAGCCGGGGTAGGTATAGTTGACGAAAGGCGGAGTTGAACGTGACCCGACAAAATTATTATAGAGCTGTTTGGAAAGTCCAGAATATGTTTTATTATTTTTTAGACATTCTCTGAAATGTTTTAAAGAGATTATGAAGTCATATTAATTATTGCATAAAATATAACAAAGAAAAAAGGAAAGATTATTATACATGTTTTTTATTGATTTATGAGGTTTCAAATTGGTGTTTTCATGGATATAATTTTATATTCACTTATTACTGAAGTAAAGTTTTACCGACTTTGAATATTTTGTAGAATAAAGGAACGGAGAAAAATCATTATTGACCGTTTTAATTTCTTTATTTATTTATATTGGTACTTGAACTATAATAATATTACATTCCTAAATAATACATAATAAATTAATAAATATGGCGATTTTTATGCAACATGTTATAACAAAAAGTAGAGTTAAAATACACTTGTATCTACCTACTGTTTTTTATTATTTGCAGTTAATATTCAACAACAACTTATTTTTTTTATAAATGATTCATTTTTGCAAACAATTAAGCTTTGTTCTATATCATGATTCGTAATTTATGTTGCCAAACAAGTCACAAATAAATGAATGCTAAAAAACTTTCGGCATATCTTTTACCACTAATATAATTTTCAGCGACAACTTTTATGCTAATCTATTTATTTTTATTGCAGGCATTTACTAAATCTTTAAAAGGTTTTAAAATATACATCCGGCTTAAAGCAAGTTATTTTTTTATGACTCCTCATGTTTACAAACAAAATATTTCCTATCATAAAGTACCCTAATAAAGATTACGCACAACTTTCGACACTGTTTTGTATAGAGGAATTTTTGACACAATTGAGTTTTATAACCCTTCAAACATGTTGCATTTAGTTGTAAATATGAAAATATCGCGTACTCTGTTTAACTTAACAATATTGTAGGTTGTTCTGGCTTTTAACTATTTGAGATGTTTGTTCTTCTATCAAATGTAAACTCGCATATCTCTATCGCATTCTACCATGCAACGATCAATAAATTGATCGGCAAACCACAAAATCGACAATTTTGTGCAGTTGACGTAATATTTTTGATTTTATAATTATATATTTGAATGTAAAACTATTTTTTCTAGGAATACCTAAAATGATAAATACTTATTGACAATATTAAGAGAAATATTGAATGATTTAATGGCTCAACTATCTATGAATTCATCACGGGCATGGAGGTGTTAACCACGTAATAACAATAACGATGTATTTATATGATTTTAAAACAACTGAGCGACTTAATAATGTTTCATATTACCTTGTTGCCCTCGTGATGATCTTTATCGTCAACAATGTCTTCCTGCTTCACGAGCGTCTCGACTTGGATTTCATTTGACTGTTTCTCATTCCAGATAAGATTCACATTGTTTGGAAGGTTATCGTTGTCATGAGTGTTCTCAGATGTATTTAGTGACAGAATTTCATCGTCAGGTTCTTTTTTGATATCCATTTTAAGAGAATTTAGCTTAAGTCGGAAGAAATAGACGTACACGCTCTATAATATAACATGGTATTGCCCATAAACTAGTATACTTTAGTATTGCAATAGACAATAATTATAATTATTTCATTCCTATTTGCGTAGACAAACGTATCGATGTATGGCTAGATTCAAAAATATAGAAAACAGTATATAGCTCAAATAAAAATTGATTGGAAGAGACAAAACTTGCGGTTAAAAATACATTCAACATCCATTTTATTTGTGTTTCGTCAATATGGAGAACTGGAAATTTTTAAAAACATACTAAGGTAGTTTACTTTAGTGCAGTGCTTCCCAACCTGTAGGCCACGAAATTCGGTAGAAAGTACAAATATCTTTATATATAAGTCTGTCAAATCGGTATTTCCCATAGTAAGGGCAGCGGAATTTTTAAAGGGGGCCGCAGTGGGAATGCGGAATCGAGAAATTGGATTCCAGAGAAAATATAGCAAATCAAAGGTTTCGAATACGTCGGTGAGCTAAAAAAACAAGTTACTGAGACAATTAAGTAGGGCAGTGATTATACTTTTTAGAATTAGGGGGTCGTGGAACGAAAAAGGTTGGGAAGCACTGCTTTAGTGTACTGATCGAAATTTCATCTTCTTCGATAGATGATTTACGCGAAAGCTGACTTTGTTTTTCCAATGGTCATAACCGGCGTTGGCTTTGATTATAAATATTTTTTTATATGTGGGTCCTCCAGTCCAATTCTATTGTGTGCAATATTTTATTCTTGCTTGTTGTAATGCTTGCCTTTTATATGAAAGATCTAACGTTTTATGCAGATGGTCAAATTTCTGGCTTCTTTTTAACTTTGTTTCTCGTGCTTTAATAAAATACGATTCATGTATATGTTTTAATAGTAGCCTCTCCACGACTGAAAATATAATATTATTAATGTTATTTGTATTATACGTAGCAAATATAATAGGTTTTATTTTAGTTAAATACTAATGAATTTTGTAAAAACAATTGATTACATAAAGTGCTTTTAACTAACTATTTTAGATAAATTTTAGTAGGCCACGATTATTTCCACAAAAAAATCTCTAAGAAGCTTAAAACAACGCCATGATTTAAAATCTATGTTTGCGGGTTTAATGACAACAATAACACACATATTACTATGAAGATTACTCATATAAAAAAAAGGATTTTTAGCCGCTCAATTTTATTCATACGAAACAATTCTTCAAAAAACAGATGAGGGAATTTTGTTGATTAGGTAGGTATCAAATTTATTTTTATCTTTGAAGTGCACTTAAATAAAAGCTTACATTAAAAAAAATACTTTTCTATTTTTATATTTTAAGTTTTAGGTTAAACGAGAAAAAGTCATTCATTCCAATCGACTTAATACAGAAAACAGCGTCGAAATCACGAGAGTCTTTTTAGTATTCTACCCATTTCATAACGCATAAATTTTATTGCCCACGCGGAAAGAGATTAATAAAAAATAGCCATTATAGTCTATGGTAACACTGCTTGCAACGTAGTCTATGATTTCAACGTGATTTTTACTATCTCAGTTATCTACTCGGTAAGTGAAAAGAAGGTTATAATGGATATCAAAAAGGAACCGGAATATGAATTGCCGACTTCAGACATACCCGGCAGCGGCGAAAATCTACAGAATAATATGAATGACTTCTGGAAAGAGGAATATTCCGTTAAGATCGAATACGAGGCGCCGGTGAGTCACGACGAACTAATCGATAATGAAGATGACTCTCAAAAGGTAATTTTATACGCTTTTTGCGGTAAATATGTCATATAGCATCTCATGGATTATTTCGTCGAAATACTTCACAACTAAGTTTAAAACGGTAATCTATTACACTATAGTCGAAGTTTATCTTTAAGAGCGACGTCGTGAAGCATTTGACGTGTAATCTAAAATGGCCTTTGTGTCAGTGACGCCAACACAGACATAAAAAAACAGAAATCGTTTGTGAATTAATTATTCAAATCGTAGAAACGTTATGATCTCTGATTACTTTCAGAATAAATGAAACAAACAAATGTATATTCAACCTTATCTTTAAAAAGATGTAAATGAAGTAGTCAGTAGCGTTGCAAGGCGGGTGCCCGGCCCGCATCGCACATTTTTGGCGGCGGCATTTTCAAAAATAAAAACAATATTTTGTGAGAAATTATTTCCATACATAAAAAAAATTAAGCCACCTGTGGTAAGACTCCACATTCATAGGTTATAAGTAGTTGAAGTAATTTAAAAACATAATTAGAGGACATATTGGGGGCGCCAAATTCAAGGATCGCCCCGGGCGGCAGGACCCCTTCCTACTCAAAGTAGTTTCACATAGTTTCCATTTTATTACCGATTTTGCAGCTAAATCGGAAAAATTGGTAAGCTACGAGTAACTACTTAAACATCTTAGTTAAGAAAAGATTTGTTTTTTTTTCATTTATTCTGATAGTAATCAGAGATCATAACATTTTTAAGATTTGTATAATTAATTCACGAACGATTTCTGTTTTTTTCATGTCTGTGTTGGGGCCACTGTCACAAAGGCCAATTTAGATTAAACGTCAAATGCTACATGAAGTCGTTCTTAAAAAATACTGAGTCGAAAACTCACTGACGTTAAATTCAGCATGGCCGTCGCGTCAGCTACCAACACAAAAATATACGTCACTTAGACAAAACATTAATCATTATTGTAATTATAATTATTTTTTTTATTTTTACATAAATGTCGTGAGTTTTGAATGTACCAAGATGGAAAATGCTTTCTTATTGGAGTGGCAGACCGATCTGCAAGTACTTTGGCACAAGAAATACTTCGACATATACTGCCTGACGGTAGGCAGCGTACGGAAATATGCCACGCATTGGGGATTTAATATACACTCATTCACTTGCTATCCACCAAGACAACTTTGTGGACCCAAACGATAATGAATTGCATACGGAAAGCGTGGGAAATATGTGAATGCGTGCGAAACGAAAGCTGAAACGTCAATTCGGAACAAGTAGGGATTGATTCGTGTCCTGTTTAAATGAAGTTATGTTAAGGAATTCGTTTCGCTCTCCGCGTAGTGTTTTGTTATTTCTGACGCTTATTAAAAACAATTACGACTCTAATGTAAAAGATTACCCTTAACACAACGCCATGATTTAAAATTATTATTTGAAAGCTTGAAAATCGCGTTAAAATCTCAAATTAATAGGAAGAACACTGATAAATTGTGAAAAATATGTAATATTTTTTACTACCAAGTACGCTTCCATACTTTGATAATATTCAGAACATTCAGATAAAAGATTGTCGTCGTAGACTATAAAAAAATAACTGCAAGTAATCAGCGTTGTATGTGTTTTTTTATTTATAGGTAATTTCAGATTTTTTTGCACATTTATGATTTTAAGGAATTTAGTTTTGCATAAAAATACATGTTTTTTTTCTATTTGGTTTTAGGTTCAAACAACTAGTGTCAACTCTGCGGTTCACACTGAATCACTATCGATGAATTCCCATCTAAATAAATTCCAAGCAACTAGTCATATTCGTCAACAAAACATCATTAAGGAAATATTAAAGCAGAAAACGGTCGCCATTATTAAGATAGAAAATGCTGTTTTGAATGAACAAAATTTCGTGTGTAGTATTTGTTTTGATCTATTCCCATCATCAAACATACTAAAGCAGCATGTCGTTGGGCATTCCAAATCAAACTATGATGAGAAAAACAGGTTCGTCAGCTTTTCATTATTTAATAACTAATGTTGCCGTAGTAAAAATGAAATCTCGTCTCATCTTCGTGCTATGCCATAGATTTCAATGCAAAATTTGTTAATTATTATTTTTTACTACGTTTAAACCATGTTGTATTTAATGCGAACACTTTTTATGTAATTGATGTAACATTTCAGAGTGAAGCTTGAAAGTGATTTAATAATGAAACCTGAAGATGACGTAGTGCCATCAAATGATTCAGAAAACTCCTATCGTATTAAAATAAATGACGAACATTCCATTGACATCAAACACGAGCCACTGGTGAATCATGAAAAAACAATCAATGACCAAGATCAACATCAGGTAACAAAGGTTATCTTGATTATTTTAATATAATTACATACCGCAAATATCACTATAAAATTAAATCACACATTATTTTGAAAAATACTTACTCATGTCCAAATAACCAATTATTTCCCTGAAAACGTCGCAGCCTGATGAATTATAGACTGATATATGCTAATTAATATCGTGTTTTTTTCAGTTTCGAAGTGCCAGTATTCAATAACTGTCCAATAACTATTAAACTTAGTTGGATGAGCTTGTCTCAAAATCATCTAGTTACTACTGTTTATAAACATTAACTGGTTTATACAGTTTTTCGTTTCTTAACATCAAATCGAGACCTTGTTACCCTTCCAAATACAATGTGAAACTATTACCAAACATGCCTTGCTATCCTTTTTTTTACATCTAAATCGATAAACATAGAGTTTATAGAAAGTCGTGACATATGAGGAGCAAACATTCAAAAAGTGTTTTGTCACAAATTTTGAAAAATTGCGTTTTATATCAATTCTGATAGCCCATAATAAAACCTATGAATGGAAATCAAAATTAGTGTTCAAAAAGGTTTTTTTTTATATTAAAATGAAATCATAAAGTTGACACATTCATACAAACCGTCACTTTTGCAACACTTAAATCATCATTTTTCAAGCTTTGTATTTGAGTGACAAAACACTTTTTGAATGTTTGCTCCTCATATATGTTGCTAATAGTGTATTAAACAAACGATTCTTTTTCAGAATTCTGACTGGTTTATATCAAATTATTTCTAAGAAAATTTTGTTTTTTCTTACAGACGGAAACATTACTACATTCTGAAAAATTAAATTTCGAATATGAACAAGGCACTGCTAAAACTGTCTATCCTGGTAACATAAAGAAACATCAAATCTTTGAAACGGTTTCAACTGCCCCTTCAGGTAACATAAAACATACAACGTCACACACTGGAGAAAAGCCTTTTAAATGTGACCAATGCAGTTATAGAACTGCTGTGTCTGGTCACTTAAAAGCGCATCAAATGTCACACACCGGAGAAAAACCTTTCAAATGTGACCAATGTAGTTATAAAACTACTCAGTCTTGTAACTTAAAGAGGCATAAAATGTCACACGCTGGAGGAAAACCTTTAAAATGTGAACAATGCAAATATAAAACTGCTTATACTGGTGAGTTAAAAAGACATAAAATGTCACACACTGGAGAAAAGCCTTTCAAATGTGATCAATGCAATTATGAAACTGTCTATCCTGGTAACTTGAAAACGCATAAAATGGCACATCCTGGCGAAAAACTTTTCAAATGTGACCAATGCCATTATCAAACAGTTTATTCAAGTGCCCTAAAATCGCATAAAAAATTTTACTGTAACAAAAAAACTTTTTAATGTGACTGATGGAGTCTTTAAACATCATCGGTCGTTTATGTAAATAATATATCATACACTTAAGAAAATTCTTTCAAATGTTACTTTGAATTTGTAAATTTTCAAATGTAAATGGAAATGTAAAATACCATAGATCGTCGCACAAAAGGAACGCTTTATAACCTTGCCAAATCCAATTAGTCAATTGTTTTCCAGCGCATTTGAATTGTCTCAAATGTCACACACTGAAGAAAACCCATGCAAATTTGACCAATCCCGTTATACAATTGCAATAAAAAAATAATAAATATGTTGTTAAATTAAATTTTTTGACTTTGTCAACCTTTTTGAATTTGTGACTATTAAAAATGAGTATCAATGAATTAATAAAATTGTTTTAAAAAACTGTGTGTGTGAATTTTCAATTTAAAATATTTATATGCAAGATATTTGTTTTCGATATTATTTAAAATACAACACTCTTTTCGTAAATGAAAAAGCCAAGGTACGTATTCAATGATGAAAGGTTAATTAAAGAAATACACGGTGTTACAGATGTTCAACAAACCGCTTTTTCATTATTATCTTTAAATAAAAATGTATTTTTACCTTATATTCTTATAACCAATGTTAAAATACACAATTTTTCTTCAGGTTGTTGCAAAAAATGTCTTGTCTATACGTGCTTAGCCTTTTTTTTTTATCTGAATTCGAACTGAGCAGGTCAAATTTGAAAGGTTTTACTCTAGTGTGTGACCTTTTATGGGTTTTTAAGTTACTAGCCAAATCAATTCTAAAATTTCATCGGTCACATTCGAACGGTTTTTCTCCAGTGTGTGACATTTTTGCTATTTAAAGTTACTAGTTTTGGCAGTTATAAAACTGCATTGGTCACATTTAAAAGGCTTTTCTCCGTGTGTGACATTGTGTGGCTTTTCAAATCACCAGAAAAAGTAGTTTTATAATTGCACTGGTCCCATTTGAAAGGTTTTTCTCCTGTGTGTGACTTTGTATGCATTTTGATGTGATTAGTACCCGAAAAATGAGAATTGCATACGTTCCTTTTGAAAATGTTGTATTGAATTTGTTTTATATCCTAAATGCACATACTACAGCCCGTTTATTTATTTTTTGTGGTCTTCGAATGTTTAATCTTACAAATAAAATGTAAAATATGTTTTTTTTAAGTTATACTTCTTTAGTCGTGTTATGCAAAAATGATGAAGAAATTTTAAGATTCGCGCGCATCACTGTCACACATAAAATTCACAGGTTTGAGTAGGTCACGCATGTTGGCACGCTCGTTCAGTAGTAAGGTATCCAATCCCGAAGCCTTTTTCCAATCCCGGGATTTCGGGATTGATTTATTTTGAATCCCGGGATTAAGATATTTTCACCGAGGAATTTGAAATCCTTAATTTGCTATACTTTTTCCCAGAATCTCACAGAAACTCGTTTTTTTTTTTAGCTCACCGAGGAATTTGAAATCTTCAATTTGCCAATTTCGTGTAAATTTCGAGAATTTGCTCAAAATTTCTTAATTCCGAAATCCCGGGATCGCAGCCGTCTCAATCCCGGAATTTCGGGATCAGAAAATTAAACGGGATCCCGGGATTGGATGCCCTACTATCGACTAGTGAAAAAAAAAATGTGCTTATAACTTTTAAAAATGCTTCAATATAATTGAGGGTAACTATCCGTATGTATTATTAATTGATATAATACTGTTGTTTATTGATGCAATACTAGCGGGCGGGCGGTATCGAGCGTTCTTGATATTTTTTTATAACCTACAAACGTCAAACGTTCTGTATTAGACCTTATAAAACCCCTTCTTAACATTTGATATCTCTGTTTGTTTATGTATCTATCTGTCTGTCTATCTGTGTATGTCTATTTATGTATTAATTGTATTTATTTGTCACGTGCGTAATAGTGCAATAGAGAGAGTGGCTTTGCGAACGCCGTTGAACACGTGTCGATTTCGTTCCTTGTTCCCAGAGTCGCGATTCCGAACGGAATTGGCCGTGTTTTTTTTATTTATTTGTTATATTTAATTCTCTACAATAAATCTCAATCATCAATCAAAGATTCTTTTAGTTTAGATTTGATGACTGCTAATAGTACTATTCAATTTCTATTCCAGTTTTCAAGATGGCTAAAACAAATGCAGAAATGTGTAAAGACTATTACAATCGAAAGAAAGCTGCCAAGGAAGCTGAAAAAATTCGGCAAGGCTTTTCAGTACAAAAACCAATAAAAAAAACAGTTGCAGAACGTTCTCGTGCTTATAGGCTACGAAAAAAATGCTTTCACAAGTAAACGAATCATCCGTGACTGAGATTTTATCTATCCCGTCAACTTAAAATTCACGAACAAGGACTTCTGAACCATCATTTCAGTAAGCTACCACCAGTGCTAGTACAAATCGAGCAGGTGTCTCAACGGTGCCCAGTACTGGTCCCAGCACTGGACAATGATCGTGATAATTTACACGATTCTTTTTTTTATGTCGAAATAGAGTAAATCAATTAGTAAGTATAACAGTCAGCATATAACTTGCAACTCAATACGACAAATATGAAGTTAAATAATAAAGAATTAGCTTAAAATTTATCGGTATTATTTCGCGTTAACTTCATTTTTTATGTTTCAAATCACTTGATATTTTATGCTTTAAATAATAAATTAATTTAATTAAATGATTCATTCACCATCGCTATCACTTACAATTCTATATGTAAGACTCATTTTCGATATCGGTTGTGAGTTTTCATCATCGGAGGATTTTTGGATTTAGACTAAAATTCTGTAATAATCGATTGTCTGATTGTAGCGTAGATATCTTATTCCCTTAAGAATCTCATATTTTTGGTTGCCTGTATTCCCGTTTTCATATATAAGTTTTTAGACAATTATTTCGAAATTCATTACTCGAAAAAAAGTAAGAAATTGAGAGATTCCTAAATAATTTTATATTTTTTTCAAAATTTTGCTTTCTGGCATTTTTCAAAAATTTTCCCTGCAATTAACGCAGTTTCCTAAATAAAAACATTTGAAATCTTTTATTTAGGCTTTTCGAGTAATTATAATTTCGAAAACCGAAAAACTTTTTTAACCTTACCTGGGAGTTACCAATCGATTTTACCGTAGCCTCGTAAAATTGTGCCGATGTTCTGAAATTTTTTATTATCTGTGCCCTACCGTTGAGAAACTGTGCTCTACCGTAGATTAAACAAGTGAAAAAGTATTGAATTATTGAGGTTTTGCGAATATTAATTTATTCATAGATGACCACTTATTCATCGAATGCTTTCATTAGTGAATTCGTTTGTTTGATGTTTTGAGATGATAATCGACAGTCAATCTTCGAAACAATTCGATACCTGAGACCTTTGACGTTGCAGTATATAATTTTTTTTTTAAGCCATGTCCGCTCCCAATGTGGAGCATATGGACTCCTAATGGAGTTTATCTAAACAGAAGTGTTTTCTACGAGAACTGTTTGTTACTCAGTTGCTCAACTTCTCTTTTTACAAAGAGAGTAGGGATAGAAAGATAGGGCTAGGACAGGATTAGTGGTAAGCTAATCGCTCTCGATACGCCCCTTTCATAGGATAAGATGGGTGAGAGGGGGGAATTCAAGACATCACATATATCCATGCCTTTGAACAGAAATTCAAAAATTGATTGAAAAATCAATTTATAAAACTGTCCGTATCGGGATTTGAACCCGAACCCTCTGTAGCCGAAGCCAACACCGTTGACCACTCTACCACACAGTTGGCTAATAAAAAAAATAATCACTACTAATCTTTTAAATGTATTTAATCTGATTATGCCGCCTGTGTGGTCAAGTGGTCAACGTTGTTGGCTTCGGTGACGGGGGTCATGGGCTCGAATCTCGGTACAGATAGTTTTATAAATTGATACAAATTGATAAATGAATTTCTGTGCGATGTCTTGAATTCCGTTTAAGGAACCAAACCACAAACACCGCAACTGAAGACCACGATGATGACTAAACTCATTGACTAGTTAGTGATCACTGATCAGGAAAAATGCTGTAATACATCAACGGTGATAAAGTAAATCTTTGTTTTTTATTAAAATTAACATGATATTCGATTTATTTGTATCACATGGTCAAACTATGTAATAAAAAATGATTGTTAATAAAAATCAATTCATTATTTTTTCTCCCCTGCGCAATCCCGAATTTTAACGATCTCCAAGAGAATATAACTGTCGAAAAATGAAAAAAAAATACAAGGGGCTGGAGGTAAAACGGATCGCTGTTCAATCTAGTCGAGTGTACTCCGCCTCATCGTTTGGGCCTTGATCCAGCTCACGGTAACAAAAAAAACGTCTATCCTTCTCTCACCCTCATCTTCCGCATATACAGAGCAGCCCACTCATTTTATTTACTGCTACTTGTGATTGCGTGCGGTCACTAAAGCATCCAATCCCGGAGCCTATTTGTAATCCCGGGATTAAACATTCATCCTGAAATCGTGTCTAAATTGGGATTTGGAATTGACAAAACTTTTTGTTTGCGATTAGGAAATCAAATAATTTTGCAATTTCAAAAACCCATGAACTTTTTGATTTTCCTCAATGTCACTCGTTTTGTTTTTAGCTCTTCCAAGAATTTCCGAATCCAAGAACCAATGGAATTACCAATTTGCTCAAAATACCAGCGTGGCTCGTTTTTTATTCTTAGCTCTTCCAAGAATTTCCAAAATCTTAAGAATTTACGGATTTGCTAATGAAAATCTCAATCCTGAAATTGGTGCGGTTGCAATCCCAGGATGACCACCTGACATCGGGCGGCCCTCAAAATGTAAATCGCTTTAAAACATCACCAACGATATTTTTATTCATAAATGATTAAGATTTGACAGACAACGACCCCTCGTTGTCTGGTAATTCTTACACAACAAAATAAAAAAGCTGACTGATAAAAGCAATGACACGTATCGAATTGTTCTTGATATTTAAAACATTCGTTAGTCAGCGCTCGGTCTAGAAGTAGTCTTCATGAGACAAGGTTTTGCGGAGCGTCTTTGCAATGTGAAAGCTTATTCTTTCATTTTTATCTCCGTTTGTCTTTCACTAGAATATGAAATAAACACAGACAAAGAATTTTATTTCCTGAATTATACCAGTTTACTACAACAATGGTATTTGAGTGTTAACAACAAGTTTTAAGGGGTTTTTGGAAATAGAAGTGCTAATTTTTTTTATTTCTTAATAAACCGACTGAAACAGCTAGACCAGCTTAATTTCAAATTTACGGTAATAAGTGGTTTAAACTTCAGTGGTCCATTTCAAATGCAAAGCGAATCAAAATTACAGTTTCAAGTTTAAGCTTTGACTTGACGTCTCAAAAAAACATTTTTTTCCATCGTTAATACTTTCATTCAAGATGAAACTATGTTTTTTATAAAGTTTTGAAAAAAATGTACTTGGTTGCCTAAAGCAGTGTTCGGCAAACTAATAAGCCAAAAAGCCAAATATGGACATTACAACGTTTTAAAAGAATTGAGAACCAAATCTGTTTATTGATTTAGCAAATCTTTATTTTAATCTTCACACTTCATAAAATTACGGGTACACTGAAAAAAATTAGATTTCATAGTTAAAAGTATTTTTTTATTATTAGAAACTAATATGTAATCAAGGAATCCATAAATTATGACAAAATATATACAAAAATAAATCATGACCATGACTGACAAGCACTTAATGCAAACAATGTCCTTACACCTCATTGTAAAGTTTGAGTCAGTCAGGTTTGTAAGCTGCTATTCTTAATTTTAGGCACGATTCCATTTTCTTAATAATAATACGACTTTTCAGTTTTTTCTTAATAAAGTTCACGCTTGTAAAAGATTATTCGCATAAATTTGTAGAACCGAAAAGGTAAAGAACAGCAAACGCGAGTTTTTTCAGCTGATCATAAGAGTCAGAAATACTATTCCAAGCGTTGAAGATAATCATGTTTTCCTTCTCCAGGTCTGTCAATGCAGACCACTTGTGTTGTGAACTGAGCTCACATTTGTTATTCTCCAATATTCTTAAATCAACAAAAAGACGTTCAAATTAAGAGCTCTATATTTTCTTGTTTTTTTAAAATCCAGCGATTGTATTTAAAAGTTACCAATGTCAAGGCCAAAAGTAAAAAAAATCAAATCTGTTACCGTAGCATTAGGAGAATGTTTGACAACGCTCTGCTGTTTTTAACATCCTTAAACCTGCTTTTATTTAAAATGGTTATTAAGAAAAAGTTTTATTCTTTGACTATTTTTTTCGCGTTATTGGTCACATTAGAAAGTTTTTCTTGGGTGTGACATTTTATGCATTTTTAAGTTACCAGACACAGCAGTTCTATAACTGTATTGGTCACATTTTAAAGACTATTCTCGTGTGTGAGATTTTATGCCTTTTTTAGTAACTAGAATCAGCACACCTAAAACTGCATTAGTCTTAATTGAAAGGCTTTTCTCTAGAATGTGACATTTTATGCCTTTTTAAGCAACCAGACACGGCAGTTCTATAATGGCATTGGTCACAATTGAAAGGCTTTTCTGAAGTGTGTGACATTTTATGCGTTTTTAAGTGACCAGACCAGATAGTTCTGAAGCTGCATTGGTCACATTTGAAAGGCTTTTATCCAGTGTGTGACAATTTATGTCTTTTAAAGCGACCAGACACGGCAGTTCTATAACTGCATTGGTCACATTTGAAAGGCTTTTCTCCAGTGTGTGACGTTTTATGCGTTTTTAAGTAACCAGACTGAGCAGTTCTAAAACTGCATTGGTCACATTTAAAAGGCTTTTCTCCAGTGTGTGACAATTTATGTCTTTTTAAGCGACCAGACACGGCAGTTCTAAAACTGCATTGGTCACATTTAAAAGGCTTTTCTCCAGTGTGTGACAATTTATGTCTTTTTAAGCGACCAGACACGGCAGTTCTAAAACTGCATTGGTCACATTTGAAAGGCTTTTCTCCAGTGTGTGACATTTTATGCGTTTTTAAGCCACCAGACTGAGCAGTTCTAAAACTGCATTGGTCACATTTAAAAGGCTTTTCTCCAGTGTGTGACTTTTTATGAGTTTTTAAATAGTAAGAAAGAGTTGTCTTAAAACTGCATTGGTCACATTCGAAAGGTTTTTCTCCAGTGTGTGATAATTTATGCGTTTTTAAGTGACCAGACTGAGAAGTTCTATAACTGCATTGGTCACATTTGAAAGGTTTTTCTCCAGTGTGTGACATTTTATGCGTTTTTAAGTAACCAGACCGAGTAGTTCTATAACTGCATTGGTCACATTTGAACGGCTTTTCTCCAGTGTGTGTAATTTTATGCGTTTTTAAGTGACCAGGCCGAGTAGTTCTATAACTGCATTGGTCACATTTGAACGTCTTTTTTCCAGTGTGTGACATTTTATGGCTTCTAAAGTCACCAGTTTTTTTGGTAGATTGTTCATACTTGAAAGACTTTTTTCCAAAATGTAGTAATGTTTCTGTCTGTAAGAAAAAATAATATTTTAAATCACTGCTTACTCTTGGCTTTTAAAGAAATGGATTAGTTGCTTAAAATTCTATGAGCATTGTCACAGATCAAGATTTTTAAAAAAATATTTAAATTGACGAAAAAATTACATTTTGTAATTGTTTTGATATAAACGAATATCACAATTTTTTAAAAATCGATTGAATTATCATATTTTAAGGAGAAGGGTAGCAAGACAAGTTAGGGGATGGTATATCATTGTATTATATAATGGTGAGGGCCTGCAAATTGATGTAAAGAAACGAAAAATCAAACAGTACTGAACTATGATTTCTGTTTGAATACATTGTAAGTTATTTGGACGCTTTAAGGTTAAAAGCTCGAAATTTAATTTACATTTGGTGACATCACTGACAATCTTTATTTTATGCCAAAAGTTAGAAATACCTTTTTTGACTGGTGAAGATATTCATATTTATTTTATTAGTTAACAAACGTGATTTACTTAAAAAAGGTTTATTGGTTACCAGAGATTTTTAAGGACAATAAGAAGTGTAAAAATTAAAGGTTACATTGCATACATTAATCGTAAGCTAGATTCAACATTGATTAACCACTTTATACAATTTTAAAATGATTGTGGTTTTTAAAATTTATCCATAAAAAAATGTTATATTTAAATAGTGTTAGTTGGGCAACTGTTCTTGGTCTTCTGTTGAAAGTCAGAAACAAGAAATCAAACAGAACAGAAACGTATTTGCTGTTTTATATAAATGTATGTAAAAAAATTGAGTAAAGCTCGGAAACTTTTCATTTATATCTGTAAAAATATAAAGAAAAATCAATAAAAAATTGCTTCGGATTTTTCATTTTATTCAATGAGCATGACAAAATTATTTGGGTCAGGTAAAACTTCGTTTTCGATACCATAAGAACTGTTATACACTCCTCTTAAGAAATAATTATCTTTTTGGAATCTTACAAATGTTTATTCAAAAAATAATAAATAATAACGAATACCTTTCTAGACTGGCGATGATTTTCATGGACATTTTTTTTTTCTTGTACCTCGAGCGGTTCGAATTTGATGTCAATTGAATGATCCTCAATCCATATTTCATTCATATTGTTTTGGTGACTATCGATATCACAAGAGTCCTGATTGGACGATGACAATAATTTATGGTTTGGTTCTATTTTGATATCCGTTTTAAGCTTCTTACTGAATTTTCACATGAAAACAAAAATAAAAAGTTTGAAATCAGCCCCCTGATCTCCTTCTTGTGATTTACTTAAACGACCAAACAAATATATTTCTCAACTGCCAAGAGTAGTATTTTAGAATGATTCAATTTAAAAAAACAGCGGTAACGAAGTATACAATAATTCTTCATTGAAAATTTACGCATTGCACGAAGTTTGGAAGAGATTTCATTTTTGCCACGGCAACATAAGATATCGAATAATAAAAAAGTAACGAACCAATTTTTCCCATCAATTTTTATTATAGCATGGGTAATGAGATGCTGCTTCAGCATATTTGATGACGGGAATATATCATAACAAACATTACAGACGAAACTTCGCTCATTAAACACAGCATTTTCAATAACAATAATGGCGACTATTTTCTCCTGTAATATTGTCGTAATTGTGTTTTGTTCATGAATATTAACTTTTGCTTGTTTTCGATTTTGAGGCAAAATAATCGAAGGTAATTCAGTGTGAACTGAAGAGACGACACTAGTAGTTTGCAACTGAAAATAAAAAAAAGGACACAACATAAAAACAAATAACTTAAAAAAAACTTAATATATTTTGCTGATATTTTTATAATTTACTGAAATATTTTCAAGTTAAAACAAATGGAAAATAAACATATAGTTCTCGTCACACAAAATTAAAATTTCACGGTGACGTCGTTACCCTATTTTATTCGATAAGTCGTTAAATTTATATGGTCCCTGATACAAAATAATGATTACAAAGATATTTTAAATTTGAAACCACAAATGGGACTTGACAGGCGTAAGGTCATCAAATAAACATAAACAGAAGATATGAAATAAAACTTTACAACAATAAATGATAAAAAATAGTTTTCGGTTACCTTTATAGACTTGTGATGAGTGTTGAGTGCTTCGAATTTAATGTCGATCGAATGTTCCTCATTACAGATGTCATCTACATTGCTTCTTAGATGATCGCTTTCATAAGGGTTATCAAGTGTTTGTGCTGACACTGAGTCGTCTTCCAGTTCTATTGTGATATTAGTTCGAAGCTTAACTCTTAATTGTAACATAAAAACAAAGAATAAATGAGCGTGATGAATAAAACTTGACTGTTTCTACATATGTTTTATTGATTGAATTGTCATTAACTTGGTTGAAATCGTCGTAAAAAGGTGAAAAATAACATGAGTTAATAATATTACATTACATAAAGTTGATAGTTGTTTCGGCGTATGCCTCTGTCAGAACTAATTTTAGTCTTGTTGCTCAGATGAAGGCAACCAAATTAGCTATCAACAATGTAAAAAAATATGTCTTTTTACAGCAAATATAAAATGACAGCAATGGTACCAAATCACAGAAACGCTTTTGAGCGAACTGAGGGGCTAATTGTCTAATTTTACAAACCTGTTTTCCTTATCAAATTTTAAAAAAGCATGTTTAGAAGCATGCTGCTCAAGTAAGTGTGATGATGGGAATATATTATAGCAAACACTGCATACAAAGTTTCGCTTGTAGAAAACACCGTTTTTAAGATGTATTACTACGTTTATTTCGTGTAGTAAAAACTCCCTTTTAATATGCACTTTATTTATGTAAGACTTTGAAGATGGTAGATCAGTTTGAGACGAAGTTATCGCTGGCGGTTCAATGAGATCGTCAGTGATGGTTTCGGTCGTTTGAAACTGAAACAAAAACAATTTTCCATTAAAAACTCACATAAATTGATTAAATTCAAAAGATATATTCAATTTTCCTGGGCTAAAGCCAAGACCCTTTCAATTTTCGAAGACCACAAACGATGATGATCGCTTAGTTCAAGCATGTCCAACTCGTGGCCCAGCAGAAGGTTTTGTGTGGCTTTTTCAAGGTTTCGAACTGTCATTGTTTTTATATAAACGGTGCTAGCTGACTGAGAAAAACAGATCGAATGTGGTGCAGCCTGTTTTTATGGCACTCGTCTATGACGCTTTTATGAGCCTTATTACGGAGAGACGGCTGTAATTCAATCAAAATATGTCTATTTCTTAGGTATCATATATATTTTTGCTTGCAGAAAATAGCTATTTGAGAGAAATGCTTTCATTGCGTACAGTATCAATAGACTAAGCGACTTTGTCTTAATGACATTATATATATTTTTTAAATCCAACGGTCTTTACTTATTAATTTGAGGTTATGACCGCTGCACGTGTTAGCCACGTATTAAACATAACGATGTATTTATATGATTTGTCAAACAGCTAAGTGAGGTAATAGTGTTAAAGATTACCTTCGCAGTGTCGTGATGATCTGTTTCGTCAACAATTTCTTCCTGCTTCACGAGCGTCTCGACTTTGATATCAATAGACTGTTCCTCGTTCGAGATAGCATTCGCGTTGTTTTGACGATTATCGCTGTTGTAAGCATTGTCAGAAGTATTTGCTGGCGTTAATCCGTCGTCTGGTTCTACTTTGATATTCATTTCAAAAGAATTTTGATTAAGTCACTAGAAAGCAATGTGGAAGCTTTATAACATAGAAGCGTTACTATAGACAATAACTAAAAATATTTTTCTCAACTTTTCATAGACAAATGGATTGATGTATAATTAGACAAAATTATAAAGAGTGGTAACTACAATTCAAATGATGAGGACTTCAAGAGTGCATCTTAAATCCATTTATATCATATCTTTATATGGAAGGCACATACAAATGACTTACTTGAAATAAAAACGAGAAGGTTAGTTACTTGATCAAACAACTTTAAAAAACCAAGAATAAGCCTAATTACGCTATTTTGTTTTTTATTTACTTAACCGTAATCTTCTTCAAAGAAAACAATTACGATTCTAAAAAAATGCCCCTTTGCTGGTATAAGCCGAAATTGTTAATTACATTTTTGAACCAAATATTTCTTTTGTTTTTTACTTTCGAAAACAAAATTCCTTGAAGGTATCGCATTCCGGCAAGACTTATTTTTTGTCTACGGTTTCGCAACTTTACCAAAGAAATAAAAAAAAAAACACCGCAGATTTGTAAAACTGATTGCAGAAGATTCAAAAAACGCATATAAAGCGACTGCGTGTAGTGGTAAAATTTTAACAGAGGGGCAAAAAGCGATAAACCATCTGACATAAACCCGTATTTGTTAAATTGATATCAAGAAGCCTGGTGACCGGCAGTAATTATAAAATATTTAAATAATAAATGAAAACGTTTATCATATTATTTGGCTGCTTCCGTAGCATCAATTGAAATAAAACTGCGTAATCATATTCTAAAATAAAACAATTACCATACACAATCGAACACGAGCCAATAAAAATAATATTGTCTATGGTCAAACTATATTTTGACATTATCGTTTATTACGTGTTTCGCTTCAATTAATGAGTCAATACTTTGAAATGGACATCAAGATAGAACCGGACGATGAAATGCTGTCAACGCACGGCACGTCAGGGATCGACAAAGATGCTGAGATGAACGTCGACATCTTAAGCGAAGGTCATTCACCTGGCAACGGATTTGGCATGCGTGTGAAGCAGGAAGAATTTAACGAAGACAATTTTTATAAAGAAGGAAACGTAGGTTGAAATTTAGGGGTAGAGTGCTTGAACGCAGTAATGTTTTTGAACACATTCAAGTACTTGTGGCTTAGTTGTCACCTAGCTACCTTCTTTACATTGTTTTAAGAAAAAACACATTTGAAATATTTAAATTTTGTTATATTTACAGCTTGATACATTTGTATTCAAATCAAATAAGATTTATTATCATATTAAGTGTTTTTTATTTTATAATGAAACTAAACTCATTTTGAAGACTTAACGAAACTTACTCATACCTTATTTCCATAACAAAATGTCGAATTTAATCACAATAATCCTTTTACTATCAAAAGAACATTAAACTGTCGGCCTTAAAAACAATATACGTCAGCGTGCTAGATTTTGAATTACTTGTCATTTATCCGAGATGCACAATCCGCGGCCCGTTTGCTTATTTTTTGTGGCCTTTGAATGTTTAATATTGCACGTTAAATATATAGCATCGTTTTTTTGTTATGTAAATCATTGAATTTTATGGTTTTTTGTTGTTGAAGTAAAATAAATCGGTTCTTAGAAATATGCTTACTAATCTTGCAACTCAATAAGACAAATGTTAAGCTTAATTCAAAAGAATTAACTTTATCGGTATTATTAAGCGTTTACTTTTACAATATGCGTACAACATTTTTTGTAGGCTGTCGTTATGGAGTCACAGAAAATCAAGAAAGAAAACAATGACAGTTGGGAGAAGTACAAAAAGGAATACTACGACGACGTCCGTTCCATCAAAGTAGAAGAGATTGATGTCGGCGAGTGTTCATATGACGTACGGAAACCAGAAAAGGTAAATGTTAGACTCCCCACGTAACGCGGTGGAACGGCGTTCCGACATCTTTTTTCTTGGCATTTTTAGTGTTTCAAATCATTTTTTTTTCTTTTTACACTTTTGATATTTAATATTATCTCATCTATAATATCGTATAATCTGTTCGTTACAAAATATTGTTATTTTCAGTGCATTTGGTGATTTTTCAAGTCTACAATTTTAAAAAATATGTTACGAAATAAAAAAAAAAGAAAAATTAAGAGAACGACGACCGGATAATCATAACCTATAAAATAGAAAGTGACCTCGAAAAAATATTACACTCCGCTACTAATATAAGTATAACTTTGCTATCTTTTAATTTCAGCCTCAAACTACCAAAACGAAATCAAAAGATCCCATTAAACCACCAGCAATAACTTTCTCTCAATTTGATTTATGTTCGACATCTAACACGAACCAAGTTCACATTAAAAAGGAATTTTCACTGCAGGAGGTGAACGTTGTAATACAGCTTAAAAATAGTGTTTTCTACGAGCGAAATTTCGTTTGCAGCGTTTGTTACAATATATTCCAATCATCGCATTTACTTAAGCAACATGCGACTTTTCATGGAAACAGGTACGGCATGTATTCATTATTATAAACTTATTGTTGCCAACAGTAAAATAAATTTATTTGCACCTTAAATATTCTTTTCACCTTTTTTCCATTATTTTCAATGCAAAATAAGTTGATAATTATCATACTTTTTCTCTATACTATATTTTATTTAACATGGATTTCTCATTTTATTTCATGTCACAATGAAGAGCGAATCTTGATACCGATTTCTCAACGGAACCTGACGTGAAAAGTAATATGAATGACATTTCCAATGAGAATCATTCAATTGACATCAAACACGAAGCACTCGAAGTCCACGATAAAATAATAGGACAAGAAAAACATCACCAGTCGAAAAAGGTATTTCTAACAATTGGCATAAGAATTAGGTTGCATTTTAAATAAATAAAATATATATTTTTAGACGAATAATTAACAAATATTAATAAGTCGCCAAATTAAAAAAAAAAGAATCAAGCTTAAAACTTTTAAGCGTGCAAATAGCATTTGTATGAAAACAGCAATAATTGTTCAATGCTTTTTAATTTTTCGTTTCTCACCATCAAATTCAAGGCCCTCTCACCTTCATGTAATACAGTAATATACCATCATCTAACACGGCTCGCTATCCTAACCTTTACAAAAAGACATCCATATCGAGAAATATTATATTATTGATTGTCATTTGTAATTTTAACGGACGATTCTTTACTCAGTATCGTTCTGATTCGCTTACATTAAATAAATAACAAAATTGCTGTTTGTCAATTATAAATATCATTTAAAATGTTTATTTGTGACAATGGAATTAAAGCAACATATCTTATAGAAAAAAGTCTAAATAAAGCGTTGAATCAGATGTGATTCAAAATATTGTTTTGCTTATAGACAGAAACGTTACATTATACTGGAACAAAGAGTTCCAAGTATGAATAATGCCCCAATAAAACTGTTTATTCTGATGTCTTATTAGCTTATCGACACGATTTTTTTAATATTTTGTACCGCAACTGAATGTAAAGAATTGTACTCTTTTTTTCTTTTAAAAAAAACAGAAATAATTTATATTTGCTGTTTTTCTCCATTCAAATCGAGGCCTTCTCGTTTAAGAACAGTCCAACTTCATTGTCACATTAATGTCACATTATTGATTTACTTTCGTTTTATTTTGTCTCAAACTTGTTTTCAATGACTTTAAAAGTTAAAAACTCAATAAAGACAATTATAATAATGACATTATTCAATGGTGACAAACCATTATTTATATTCTGTTCTTGTTAATAAAAACATAAAAGTAGCAAGAGCGATACGATTTAAAACTGCTCTTTCTTTTTCGTTACAGACAAAACTAAAACTTTATTCTCAAAAAAAACTTTACAATTGTGACCAATGCAGTTTTACAACTCCTGTATCTAGCTACGTAAAAACACATAAAATGTCACACACTGGAGAAAAGCCTTTTGAATGTGACCAATGCAGTTTTAGAACTGCTGCGTCTGGTCACTTAAAAATGCATAAAATGTCACACACTGGAGAAAAACCTTTTAAATGCGACAAATGCAGTTATGAAACTACTGCGTCTGCTGTCTTAAAAAGGCATAAAAGGTCACACACTGGAGAAAAGCCTTTTGAATGTGACCAATGCAGCTTTAGAACTGCTGCGTCTGGTAGCTTAAAAACGCATAAAATGTCACACACTGGAGAAAAGCCTTTCAAATGTGACCAATGCAGTTATAGAACTGCCGAGTCTGGTAGCTTAAAAACGCATAAAAGGTCACACACTGGAGAAAAGCCTTTCGAATGTGATCAATGCAGTTTTAAAACTGCTGTGTCTAGTGGCTTAAAAAGGCATAAAATGACACACACTGGCGAAAAGCCTTTTCAATGTGACCAATGCAGTTTTAGAACTGCTGCGTCTGGTCAGTTAAAAATGCATCTAATGTTGCACACTGGAGAAAAGCCTTTCAAATGTGACCAATGCAGTTATAGAACTGCTGTGCCTGATTACTTAAGACGGCATATAATGTCACACACTAAAGAAAAGCCTTTTAAATGTAACCAATGCACTTTTAGAGCTGCTGCGTCTGGTAGCTTGAAAACTCATCTAATGTCACACACTGGAGAAAAGCCTTTTAAATGTGACCAATGCAGTTATAGAACTACTCAGTCTGCTGGCTTAAAAAGGCATAAAATGTCACACACTGGAGAAAAGCCTTTTGAATGTGATCAATGCAATTATAAAAGCGCTTCTAAGGTTCAATTAAAAAGGCATAAAATGTCACACACTGGAGAAAAGCCTTTTAAATGTGACCAATGCAGTTTTAGAACTGTTTTGTCTGGTAGCTTAAAAACACACCAAAAGTTACACACTGGAGAAAAGCCTTTTAAATGTGACCAATGCAGTTATAAAACTGCTATGCCTGGTAACTTAAAAAGGCATAAAATGTCACACACTGGAGAAAAGCCTTTCGAATGTGATCAATGCAGTTTTAGAACTGCTACGTCTGGTAACTTAATAACGCATAAAATGTCACACTGGAGAAAAGCCTTATAATGTGACCAATGCAATTATCAATATATTCAATCTTATAACTTAAAACGCATAAAAAGTCACATGCTTGAGAAAAGCCGCGTATATATGACCAGTAAGAAAACTTTCAACTAAAAAATCAACATCAAATTACAAAAAAGAAAGAGAAAAAACCAAGCTCCCTTCTGTCTGTAAAAGATAAAGGTCAACAATTATTTATAAACTTCAAATTGTATAAGAGTGGAAATCAGCCAATGCTAGATATTGGAATGCTGCTGACAGAATCCTTTAATACAACTCAAGGAAAATGTTACTCAAGGAATTAAAGAACAATTTACAATCTCAATCGCATATTATATCTTATATGCTGTCTGTCTTTATTGCATAATTTTTACATGCGATTCAATAATTATAATAGTTTTTTTTTATTATTTTTATATATTTAGTGCATAAGCTATTTTGTTTCTCTACAAATAGGTAAAGAAATACCATTTGCAGTTTCTTCACCAAGAGAAGCTGTTTTGCTTTATTATAAAAGTTGTATTTTCAATTAGAATCTATTACCACTAGCACTTAAAAATATATGTGATTAATTTTATTTAGATTGTCTGATTGCCAAACTGTTATTTTTTTTCGAACGGAAAATAAACCAGTTGTTATTTAATATTCATTCTGTGGAGTGAATGTTAAACTTATTCCTCTGACAGATTTTTTATAAAAATCTATAAAATGTTGATGGTAAAACGGCTTGTTTCATGTCAGGTAACTCTTTAAATTTAGGATTAAGTGACTTGAATTTCAAATTCATAGTTGGAATACTATTTACATAATAGAGGAATACATTTTTTTTTCTCTACTATTTTTCTTTCTATACCTAATTAGTTCTTTTTTTAAATTAAATGATGTTTTTTATAAATAAAAAAAGAATATCTTTAATAATTTTGAATACAAATATGTCATTAAGAGGTGACTTTCTAAGGATTCCTATAAGAAGAATTGTGTTCCTAAAATTCTCAGCAATATAATACATTATAGTATAATGTCGTCACCTAACTAACTTTTTGTAATTTTAAGCTTTTTTGATTCATCAGCATTACAATCAATTCAATTATCTATGTTTGTATGTATGAAAGAATGAGCGACTCAAAATTAATTTTTGTCCATGGTAATAGTACTTTTATCTACTCTGTTATAAAGTGGTAATAAATACTAGTATCTGATGAGATCTATTCAATACAAATCAGTCTGAGTATTTTATTTAGAGCAGACGTGGGAAACCTGAGGCCTTAAGGCTGCATGCAGCCTTTTGACTACTCTGGTGCGGCTTTCTGGCCAATTCTGTTATTCTGTCATTTTAGGCGAATTCGTGAATTCCTGACATAATCCTACCGTAAATTCTTGTTTCCGGCCAAAGATTCCCTAGTCAATGTTTGCTGCGGCCTTATGTCGAATCAGAAAAATGAATGCGGCCTTTAGAGAAGAAGAGGTTTCCCACCCCTGCTCTAGAGTATTCAACATAATACAATGATGACTAAGTGTTTTTTTCTCCTCACACGATCTCTTGTCGTGACCAATTGAGTCGACTGGTATCAAAAGTAGAACTGTTTCATTAATCATGTATGGAACAGTTCTGCTTTTGATACCAGACGACTCGATTGTGATATTCAAATTTGTCTATAATGAATGAGTATTTTTTATAACCCTACACTACATTACAAATCTTTCAATTACTTTGAAAGAGAAAATGTTATATATCGAATGTGATTCATAATATGTTTCACCTCTCATCAAATAAGATTATAGGCTAAATTTATTCGCCAATATAAGAATATGAATGTGTAATCCATGCAATGTCAATATTCATACATTTCTGAGGTGCTCTGGGTTGGCATTAACCAATGCTTCGTACAGTTTTGCATATTGCCAAATGCGTTGCCGAGTCTTGACGGTGGAGATGATTATTTTTCTCACTCATATAAAAAGAAGCCGAAAGTTATGACGTTGTGCAAAATGAAAATATATTCAACAATGTAATTGGATTATCGACATGTTTGATGATATCATTATGTTCCTAAAATTATATCTTAAATAAAAAACATTAAAAGTGAAGAAAGTAAGAAGTTTATTTATTCGCTTACAAAGAATGCAAAGTTAACCCATTTGATTTATATGTTGTCGATGGCATCACAACATAAATTTTCATGCTCATGTATTCGTTACAACTTAAAACAATCGAATTCTCATTTCTTGATTCTACTGCATTATTCACATTTTTGTTTTTTGACACATTAAGTACCTTATGTCATGTAATGTGAATATTCTTTTAATACGTGTGGAAAGATTTGACCAATTTGATTATGACAATTTAAAAAAAACCATAAATTAGACATTTATTATCATCGCATCATATATTAGTTATCGCGGGTGCTTATTGCCTTATCACGGTTCAGTTGATTAGGCAGCGACGTTTTTCAACGTTTTCATACTAAGATCGCGGAATTACAACTGTCGTATGAATTAAAAACTCTAGTAGAAAGTGTAAAAGCTAATAATAGTCAGCTCCAAAGGTTATTTTGCTTCGGTAAAGTGGGGATACTTAATAAGAGTAAGCGACTCGCGCTTTTGTCGAACGGCAACACCAGAAACCGGAAAAAAGGGACAACGTGCGGCATGGAATTGGTAAAATGGCCTCTTTCAATTGCCACCGCTTGACTAGTGACGACGTGAATTTTTTTCTCTAATGGAGGCGACGGGTGCGAGCTCTGTCGCCCCCTATTCAAAAACAAACTCATATATCTGTAACGATTTACTCTGTCCACCCAGGTTGCCCATATTATGGTTACCAACTAGACTCTAAATATAAATGTGATGTGGAATGTGTTAAAGTGCCGGGTCAAGGTTTCCGTTGCCGCTGCCGACTGTCAGATCATCTCCAAGGTTTGTGAAAAATTAATACGTTGATTTAAATATGTTTCTCCCTTATCTCTGAACCAGTGTTCTTAGATATTAGGGAGCGAACCAGGTCTAGATGCTTGAAAGCGAGCCACGTGTGTAGCCGCTTATTAGAGCCGCGATATTTCGCGTTCTCACCTCATTTACGCAGAAGGCCGTATCTTTGCGGCCTTTTTGCAATAAAATCATGCATAAATGTAATGCTTCTCCAAGCAGATTATTAAAGAATTTCAAATCATTTTTTTTTCAAATCAATAGTTCGTTTCAGCGGTCGGAGAGGTAGATCTGCGGCGCGGGTGCGGGAGGACTAACCAGCGCTATTGTTACTTATATAATTTTTCATGTGTTTTGTTTCTTCTGGCTATCCACTGTTAATTGTTTTATCTTGTAACCATCTGTATGTCGGCTATGGGATTGCACGGGCAGACGGAAGTCTCGCCCACCCAAAAAGCCCAATGTAAGTGAAGTGTCTAAATCCACGTACTGTGCAATCGAATCGTGAGAAAAACTCTCTTCGTAATCAATCAATAGCTTCTTACTTAAAAATAATCGTTTGTTTGCGCTCGGTACGCCGACGCCGCGTGAGGCGATTCTCTCCTAGGTATAACGTGCTGAAACCTAACTAATCAACTTAAATACTGGAAAGCGCAAATATTTAAAGCCATAATCATCGTAAACATTCCCAATACTTATAATAATTTATTTTCCATTCGGCCGCTGGTTAAAAAGCGGCCGATTATTATTTTTTTATTCGCAATAATCATACTAAATTATTTTCTATTCGGCCGCTGGTTAAAAAGTGACCGATGATTATTATTTTTTTATTCGCAATAATTATACTAAATTATTTTCTATTCGGCCCGCTGTTTAAGAACGGCCGATTATTATGTTTTTTTTTAATTCACAATAATTATAATAATTCATTTTCCATCCGGCCGCTGGTTAAAAAGCGGCCGATTATTATTTTTTTTTTATTCGCAATAACTATAATAATTTAATTTCCATTCGGCCCGCTGGTCCAAGAGCGGCCGATTAATCATTTTGTTCTTTCAATGCGCAATAATTATAATAATTTATTTTCCATTCGGCCCGCTTGTTTAAGAACGGCCGATTATTTTCCGCTTCACAATAATTCTAATAACTTATTCTCCATCCAGCCCGCTTATTCGAGAGTGGCTGAATATTTTTGTTTTTTTTATTCGCAATAACTAAATTAATCTACTTTTCATGCCGCACGCGCGGTTGCTTTTTAGTGCTGCTTGTTTTGGTTTCTCGTTTTAAACCAAGTTGCTAAATAACTATAACAGATTTTTTTCCTGACTATCTTTAACCAACGCAGCATCACCAGAAGGGGAGTCGCCTCGCGAGGAATTCGCATCATTTTTCTTATTTTTTTTTTTTTTGATCTCGCGCTAATTAATAAGCGCCAATAAATTGTATTGCCAACAGATTGCCGGTATTACGATTAGACACGACGCATTCGCATAATTAAGCATTCAGTCTGGCCAAAGGGGCCAGCCTTGTATTTATTATATTAAAAGTCGATCATATTAAGAATCGTCTTCCCAGTGCTGGGGCTAATATTTCATTGTTAAGTTAAGGGCGAGACATCCGTGAGAGAAAAATAACTTCAGTAGGATAATCGTAACCACGAATATGTTTGTTTGAAAGAAAGGGAAATCTAGTAAATATTCTCCGAACTGCCTACAGGGCGGAGAAGGGGTCTTTGGTCTGAATAAAAATATGTACAAGCAAGGGCTGGCGGACGAAGGTATGATCCACCTCGCCGCACTAAAAACTGTCACCTCTCGCGGGTGGGCTTGCGAGGTGAAGGCATCAGATTAGAAATATAATCGCCGGTCAGACAGTGGCGTAGAGAGTCGAACGTGACTGCTCAAGGTTTGGTGTCTTCATCCTAGTGTAGTCATGACGTCGACGATTAGGTGCTCTCCACCAAAGACAAGCGGGTGGCAGAACGCCTCGCGGCTGCATGCGCGGTCGGAGGCTGAGATATGACAGACGCGTAAATTCCCCTGCGTTACGACGCCTCTCACTTGCAGACGTCATCCTGCCAGTGAGACTATCACCGGTCAATAGACGACCGCCATAATTAATTCAATAACCAAATCCATCGGCCAAATGGATAATGATATCGACATATCATTCACTTCTGAGGTGGGCTGCCATATCGGAAACGGCCCTCCGGCAGAGGGCCGCTTTTCACCCCGGCCACCCGTTCGTCTAGGTGACATAGAGCACGTTTCAGTAGTCTTTTCAGCAGGTCGACGATCGCGGTGTCCCGCAAGGAAGGAGGTCAGCTTCGAACCCTGACCCCAATACGAGAGTATGCGCCTGACAACACGTCTGTCGGGCCGCACGGCCCGCGACGCCGCGGCCGGTATCCGCGGACGCGGTACTACAGGTGGGCCTGTAAAAGCCGCTGCGTAGGTTCCTAATAAGCGGACGTCGCACCGACGTCGCCTGCCATAGCTTCCTAACTATAAGATACGCTTAAGTGGAGGAGAAAGCGAACTCAATTCAACGAGTGTGGCCGAAGATATTCTCATATCACTCGCGTTTCGAAACCGAGCACTATTTTTCTTCATAGTAACGCCACGAAACCAGTTTAGAGAAACTGGTACTAATCTTTACGAACATGCCTTCCCAAAACTTAGGTGTAGGTAGTCGTAAGAATCTAGGTTAAGAAACATAGTCAGTAAACCAGCTACATTAAACCAATATCGTTATTATTACTTGTTCCTTGTTTTTCTTTGGCATCTTGTTAATACCAGCCTTGTTTGTTCATACTAAAAATAACACTACACATTATGAACAAAAATTAAAATTCATTATACTAAGCCTTGAAAGTATTTTTTTTATTATTATTTTTTTTATTATTCTTATATTTACACTTAACAAAACAGAAGTAAGTGTCTCCGAATGTATCGGAATGAGGCTGGACATAGGGAAAGCAGCGAATTTCACCAAACCATAAGTATTCTTATTTTTGCACAATCATATTTCCTATAAATGTTTGTTGTATGTAGTTGCTTTCCAGATTTTCAGCCGACCCCTATACTCAGTCAAGGATAACTAACTATGTGTTTTATATTTTCTGAAGGCGGCTCGGACGTAAGCAGAAGCGCCCGGGCCGACATTAAAGATTTGTTTTATAAATAATTTTCTGCTAACTAAATGTATGTTACCAATTCCAAATTTATGATTTAGAAATCAAGATTAGCCCGTCGCGTCTCGACCGAATGGCAACTGTATTGCAACTCAATAATTTAACTTCTTTTGTTTTTCTCTTCCCATTTTTGTTTTGCGCAATAATTCGCATGTAGCTAAGTAAATCAATTTGTTTGATTTTTTTTGTTTCTTTTGTTTTACTAATTCATTATTATCAATCCATTATCACCTCTCTACGAGGATCGCCGAAACCGGGTCACATGGGCATTCGTCCGTGCGGCCCTATCTCTTATAGGGTCGCATGGTCAATCTTCGTTGTAATAAGAGCAATCTATTTTTCTCTGATTGTTATCTTCTTTTCTTTGTAATCTAACTGTATGCTAGCTAGGCTCTTCCAAATTTATTGTTGTTAATTTAAATATGTGTTTTATAAAATAAATCGGTGGAACCCCACCCTTCCTTTGATTGTACCGCGTGTTTCATTAATATTGCTTTGATACCCTTTCCATGTAATTGTACCTAAAACAAGAGTCCGAATTATACCAAACCAGGTTGTTATGGGGAGAGATGGATAACTCTGTCTCTCGTCTAACGATCTGGGACGAGGGCGTCTCAGCCTGATAACGTAATGCGTTATCGCATACTTATATAAACTACAAAAGGGTCCAAAAAACTATGATATGAGAATACCTTAATTATAAACATTGTATCACCCATGTTAAAAGAGATATTTAAGAAAATGTTGGTATTGGGGTCGCATTTCTTGAGCTTAGAACCGGAAAAGTTAATACTTACAAAATATTTTTGAGACAGTCCAAATAATATTTTGAACTTTCCAAACAGCTGTATAATTAACTTTCGTTTGGTTGCCAAAATGCAAGGTAAGACAAATTATAAAAAAACAATCATAATAATAACACAGTTTTAATTATTACGATTTTAATATTAAAATTTAGTTCTATCATCATATAGGGCCACACGATCTTATCTATTAATAAGATCTTGTATTTAACCTCGATTTTTTCGTAGGATTTTCATCATCTTTTGACAGAGAAAAAAGTCATAGTGGGCTGCGTATTTTTGTAAGCATAGCATCGTCTAGTTATCAATTATGGTTAAAAAAATATGATGGGATAAAGAGCAATTATCATTGTACATACATGCTGTTAACTCAAAAAACACAATCATATAAACTTATTATTTATTTTTCACTTTACAGTCAAAACTCACTACAAGAAAAAAGTAACAAATTATGCAGTAAAGTATTTCCATACCATTGTCAAGTGTACATTTTTTGGCAACGCAATGGTATTGTGTAGCCCTTTGGAGGTACAAGAGAGAGGAAAATACCTTAAAAGTCTTGAGATTGCAATAATTTTTGTGAATATTTGGGGAAATGGTCAAAATATCTGGTATAGGCTGCAAACTTTGGCCCAGACAGTTTTATGTGTTAACGAATTGAACATATAAATATTTTCAAAAACTTTTTGTAAGCAGAATCTAAAGAGATTGATAATAATAATTATTAAATGATATCGGACTATTTAGGGCAGTTCATAGCAATGCGAAAGCCTTCACAGCTAGGCACTGCTAGGTTTACAGTAATGAAATTTAAATTGAAGCGAAAGTGTGTATGTAATTACAATATTTTAATTTTTGACAATTAAAAAATGATTTTTTAAACCCATTATATTTTTTAAGGTTATTCTAAAACCTAATTTAAAAAATGGTTATAGAAGATATCAGTTAGTCAAATAATAAGATGAAGGCAGCACAACTCAACTCTTTTAAATAAATTATATTGTTTTTTATTAAATTAACATTAAATTCCATTATCATATGATCGAAAATGAATTATTTATTTCACATATAAATATAACCAAAAAAGATGCTAAAACTTATATAATTTATTCCAATTGTGGCTATTGTAAAGGGTTATTCACGATTATTAATTTTATACGAGTGATATAAAAATTGGGTGATCAAATGAAAGAATAAGTTAAGTGTATAGAGCAAAATGCCATTGTATTACATTTAAAAAAATACAACATACGCACAAGAACTAACATATGCGCAAACTAACAGGAATACACAGGTTTAATATCATGGAAAGAAGAATATTACAAATACAAGTGGGAATCTATATATCTTTAGTAAATATATAGTTAAAACTATTTATTTTTCGATAACTTAAAATTCGAAAAAATCTATTCTACACCACACCGTATTTTTAACAATATTAATCATTACTAAGTCAACATATATGGACTCTCCGATGAAGCGCATGTCAAAAGTTACTAACAACAACGCATAACACAATCTTTATTTAAGAAATCTTTCAAACATACATAATATATTTCATCAAATTTACAGAATTGAGGGTCGATCTACGTGCAACCGTCAGAAAAGTATAAGCTTAGATTCAATGGAACTCGTGAACACAAGTTGTAACTTGAGAGTGCAAAGACTGGTCTCATTTCGAAGGATTTTCTCCAGTGTGCAACCTTTTATGCACTGCAAAGTTACTAGAACAAGCAGATTTTTAACTGCATTGGTCACAGTCCAGGGAAATTTCGTGTGTGTGACTTTTTATGTTTTGTTAAGTCACCGGAGCGAATAGTTTTATAACTGCATTGGTCACATTTGAAAGGCTTTTCTCCAGTGTGTGACATTTTATGCAGTTTTAATTGAACAGATTGAGCCGATGTATAGTTGCATTGGTCACATTTAAAAGGCTTTTCTCCCGTGTGTGTCATTTTATGCGTTTTTAGTGAACTGGAACACACAGTGTTAAAATTGCACTGGTCACACTTGAAAGGCTTGTCTCCAGTGTGTGTCATTTTGTGTATTTTTAAGTGAGCAGAACGAGAAGCTTTATAATTGCATTGGTCACATTCAAAAGGTTTTTCTCCAGTGTGTGAGATTTTATGCCTTTTTAAATTAGAATAGCGGGTTGTTTTAAAGTTGCATACGTCACATTCAAAAGGTTTTTCTCCAGTGTGTATGATTTTATGTACTTTTAAGGCTTGAAAAAATGCAGTTTTGAAGTTGCATTGGTCGCATTTAAAAGGCTTTTCACCGGTGTGTAAAATTTTATGCATCTTTAAGTGACTAGAAACAGCAGTATTATAACTACATTGGTCACAATTGAAAGGCTTTTCTCCTGTGTGCGACATTCTATGCGTTTTCAAATTACCAGACAGGGTAGTTGTATAATCGCAAAGATCACATTTAATAGGTTTTTCTCCAGTGTGCGACATTTTATGTTTTTTTAGGTTACCGGAATAAACAATTTTGTAAGTGCATATTTCACAACCGAATCTCTTTTTCCCAGAATGCAGTAATGTTTCTTTCTGCTCAATTATTTTTTCGTGAACTTCCAGTGCCTCGTGTTTAATGTCAATTGGATGATCCTCGATCCATATGCCATTTATATTATTTTGGTGACTATCAATATGACAAGAGTCCTGATTGGACGATGACAGTAATTCATGGTCTGGTTCTATTTTGATATCCGTTTTAGGCTTCTCACTTGATTGTTACATATAAACAAAAATAAGGAGTTTAATATCAGCCCCCAGATCTCCTTCTTGTGACTCACTTTAAAGATCGAATAAATATATGTCTGAGCTGCAAGAGTAGGACTTTCGAACAATCAAATTGTAAAAAAGTGTAAGTGTGCATTTTGAATAAAATACGTTAACGTAGTATACAATAATTTTGCGTTGGAAATTTAGCACAAAGTTTGGAAGGGATTTCATTTTGGCCAGGGCAACATAAGTTATCGAATAATAAAAAAGTAACGAACCAATTTTCCCCATCTATTTTTATTATAGCATGGCCGATGAGATGCTGCTTCAGTATATTTGATGATGGGAATATGCCATAACAAATATTACAAACGAAATTTCGCTCATTAAGCACAGCATTTTCTATCACAATAATGGCGACCATGTTCTCTTGTGATATTGTTGTAATTATGTTTTTTTCGTGTACATTATCTTTTGCTTGTTTTTGATTTTGAAGCAAATTAATCGCAGGTAATTCGTTGTGAACTGAAGAGTCGACATTATTACTTTGCAACTGAAAATGAAAATTAGACACAACATAAAAAAAAATACTTGTTAACATAAATGTGTTATGCTGATATTGTCATTATTTTTTATAATATTAGGTTAAAACAAATGGAAAATATACATTATATATAATTAATGTCACAAACAATAAAATTCTACGGCGAGGTCGTTACCCTATATAATTCTATTAGCCGTTTAATTTTATGGTCTCTGATACAAAATAAATGATGGCATGGATATTATACATTTGAAAATATAAATGGGACTCGACAGGCGTAAGGTCATCCAATAAACATAAACAGAAGAAATGAAATACAACTTGACAACAATAAAATGATTAAAAATAGTTTTCGTTTACTTTTATAGACTGGTGATGAGTGTCGAGTGCTTCGAATTTGATGTCATCCATATTGCTTCTAAAATGGTTATCTGGTGTTTTTGCTGACACTGAGTCGTCGTCCAGTTCAATTTTGACATTAGTTTGAAGCTTTACTCTAAATAAAAATATTAAAACAAAGAAAAAGTGATATATAAAATTTGACTGTTTAACATTTATATGTGTTGTGGATTGAATTGTCATTAACTTGGTAGACATTCATCGTAAAAAGGTGAACAGTAAAGTGAGTTTTTAATATCCACATTATATACGTCAAAAACTAATTTCAGTTTTGAAGCTCTGATGAAGGCATTCGCCAAATTAGCTATCAACAATGTAAAAAAAATATATCTTTTCACCGAATATAAAATGACAGCAACGGTATCAAATGACAGAAACACTTTTGAGCGACCTGCTAATTGCCTAATTTTACTCACCTGCTTTTTTCTTCAAATTTCAATTGAACATGGCTAGTTACATGCTGTTCAAGTAAGTGAGATGATGGAAATATATCATGGCAAGCACTGCAAACAAAGTTTCGCTCGTGAAAAACACCGTTTTTAAGATTTATTACAACGTTCACCTCCCGCAGTAAAAACTTCCTTTTAATGTGCACTTTGTGTATGTAAGACTTCGAAGATGGTTGATCAGTTTTAGACAAAGTTATCGCTGGCGGTTCAATCAGATAGTCAGTGATGGTTTTAGTCGTTTGAAACTGAAACAAAAATAAGTCTCTATTTAAAACCCACAAAAATTGATTTAGCCTAAAAGATATATTCATTTTTCCCGGACTTAAGCCGAGACGCTCTCAACTAACAAAGACCACAAAAGATTGCAATCGTTATGTTTAAATACAGTCATATCCAACTCGTGGCCCAATTGAAGGTTTTCTGTGGCTTTTTCGAGGTTTCAAACTGTCTATACATCTTGCATTTTTTTATAAAGACAGTGCTAGCCGACTGAGAAAAACAAATTGAACGTGGCGCGGCCTTTTATAAGACACCCGTCTATGTCTTTCTTACGAGCCTTATTAGGGAGAAGGCTGTAATTATATCAAAGGACAATTAGTCAAGACATGCAATAATTTATTTCAGTTGAACATTAAGTAACAATCGCTTAGAAATTGACTGCAGAATCAAAGGCACTTATAGCCTGTTGATCTGAAAATCTGAGTACCAAATTACTAAGCGATATTGTCTTGCTGATATTCTATTTTTAAAACATCAACGGACATAACCTAAAATAAATGCTGCACGTGTTGACCACGTAATAACCATAAAAATGTGTTTATATGATTTGTTAAACAGATGAGTGACTATTTAATGTTTAAGCTAACCTTATTTGTCTCGTGATGATCTACTTCGTCAGCAACTCCTTCTTGCTTTGAGAGCGTCTCGACCTTGATGTCAATCAACTTTTTCTCGTTCAAGATAGCATTCACATTGTTTTGGCGACTGTCGCTGTTGTGAGCGTTCTCAGATGGATAAATTGACAGTAATTCATCGTCTGGTTCTATTTTGATATCCATTTCCAAACTGTTGTGATATAGTGAATAGAAATAAATGCACAATCTTTATGAAATATGACATTACCATAGACAATAATTATAAATATCTTGCTCGTCTTTTTTTATAGACAAATGAATCGATGTATGATAACTGATAGATAACTGAGAAATAAAATTATAAAAATAGTAACTTAAATACAAATGATTTGAAGTAACTAAGCTTATTGGCGTAAAAACATCTTATTTAAATTTAAATGTGTCTTCCATAAAACGATCTAGAAATCAAAACGAAAAGAAAAGCCAAAGAAATATGGTCAATATAGTGTTTGTGATATTATATTGCAGTTTTGCAAAATCTATGCAGCAGTTTTACCGTTGTATTTTGAAGATATAACATTTTCAAATTCATAGTGGTCAAAAAACGAATTTCTCTTACAAATTGTAATAAGCAAAATTATTTGCGAGATGTTAATAAAGTGTACATCGAGAGCATGCGTAAAAGGGAAAAGCGTTTATTTTCACAGCAGCAAAATGTGATTAGCTAACTGACACAAAACCGCTTTCGTTTTACTGATCTCAAAAAATCTGACCGCTCTAAAAATAATGTAATATTAACTCTAAAAATAAAAATATAATATATTTGGCTGCTTCGACAGTATCAATTGAAATATTTATTGTTGAATAGAAAATTTAGTGTTCCTATACATAAAGTTCCTATATATAATCGAACACAAGCCAATAAAAAAAATATTGTCTATGGTCAAACTATTATTTGACATAAAAATGTTCTACATGTTTCGCGTCAATTATTGAGTCAATACTCCGGAATGGATATAAAGATGGAACCAGACGATGATTTGCTGTCATCACACGGTGCATCAGGGATAGACAATGATGCTGGGATAAACGAAGACATCTCTAGCGAAGGTCAATCATCTGGCAATGGATTCGGCGTACATGTGAAGCAGGAAGAATTTGACGAAGACGATAACAGCAAAGAAGGAAACGTATGTTGAAATGTAATGGTGGATTACTTGAACGCGGTAATGTTTTTAAAAACATTTCTGACCAAACATTTAATTCTTCTTATACGTATGTCTTAAGTTTGATACATTTGTATTCAAATCAAAAAAGGTTCATATTATGTGCTTTCTTTTATTTATAATGCAATCTAACTCATTTTAAAGACTCAACGATACCTTCTAATAGATTTTTTCCACAACAAAATTTTCGAATTTCGCGTCCTAGAGTTTAAAATTCTATCTAAGTTTAGAATCCGAACTACAAATACTACAGTCCGTTTATTTATTTTTTGTAGTCTCAAATGTTAAATCTTACAAATAAAATGTCTAATATGGTGTTTTTGTTATCAAAGGAGAGTAAATCGGTTAGTAAATATATTCTTACTGACCTTGCAGCTCAATATGACAAATGTTTACCTAATTTATAAAGAATTAGCTTAAAATTTATCGGTATTATTTCGCGTTAATTTTTTAATTATAAATATATTTTTTTTTTGTAGGTTGTCGTTATTGAGTCACAGAAAATCAAGAAAGAAAACGAAAACATTTGGGAAAAGTACAAAAAAGAATACTACGACGACGTCCGTTTCATAAAAGAAGAAAATATTGTTGTCGACGAGTGCACACATTCCGAATGGAAACCAGAAGAGGTAATTGTTTAACTCATGTTACGCGGTGTTTATAATGTTTCAAATTTTATTTCATGCAATAAATAATAAATAAATTTAATACATTATTGATTCATCATTGCTATCACCTACAATTCTATATGTTAGAATTTTTTCGAGATCGGTTGTGAGTTTTCATCATCGGAGGACTAGGGAGTATTTTTGAATTTAGACATTTAAAGTTCTGTAGTAAGTGATTGTCTGATTTAAGCGTAGGCATCTTTACGTATTTCGTGATGAGTGGCCAAATATTTAGTTATTTATATTGATAATTTTCTTTTCAGAATGTACTAATTTATCAGTCAATCTCAAGCCGTCGTCTATAGTTTTTAATGTGAACATACAGCTTTTTCGCTGCAACTGCTTTCTGAGTCATTTATTATAGTTGGTTCATCGCCACACAATTTGACTAATTCTTCTTCGTTTAATGTACGATCCTCCAAAATTCATTCGATATCTTTTTAAACCGTGTTATATAAAAATATGCCACAGTTCATCAACCGTGTTAAATCAAAAACGTTTTATCTGAGGCCCAAGTCTATGATAAAATATTAATACATATAAATCAATTTATGTAATAGAATATATTGAATTAGTATTACTTTTTTTTTTTTTCAGTTTCAAACTACCAATACCAACTCTATAGATCTCATTGAACCACCAGCAATAATTACGTCTCAAACTGATTTATGTTCGACGTCTCACGAAAAAGAACTGCACGTAAAAAAGGAATTTTTGCTGCACCAAGTGGACGTTGTAATATTGCTTAAAAAATGTGTATTCTATGAGAAAAATTTTGTATGCAGCGTTTGTTTCGATACTTTCGCTTCGTCGCATTTACTTAAGCAACATGTGGTTCGTCATGGAAACTCAAACTTCTATTTAAAAAACAGGTAAGAAAAGTAAGAAATTGAAAGATTCTTAAATAATTTTATATTTTTTCAAAAATTTGCTTGCTGCAATTTTTCGAAATTTTCCCTAAAATTAACGCATTTCCCTAAATAAAAACATTTAAGATCTCGAGATAGGCTCTTCGAGTAATTGTTATTTCGAAAAACCGAAAACCTTTCTCGCAGAGTTTAAACATATTTATGTCACTGCACGATTTTTAATACCTGGGAGTTGCCAATCGATTTTCCCGTAGCCCCTCAAAAGTGTGCCGTTGTTCCCCTTCAATTATTTATCCTCTGTGCCCCATCGTTGAGAATCTGTGCTCTACCGTAGATTGAAAAAGGTGAAATAATATTGAATTATTGACAATTTTTGAATATTATTTTATTCATAGATGACCATTTATTCGGC
Organism: Himalopsyche tibetana; assembly: GCA_030503985.1. Taxonomy (NCBI): domain Eukaryota; kingdom Metazoa; phylum Arthropoda; class Insecta; order Trichoptera; family Rhyacophilidae; genus Himalopsyche; species Himalopsyche tibetana. The sequence continues at coordinate 1,299,271 of JAPJYX010000027.1, read as the reverse complement.
AAATGCTTTCAATAGTGAATTCGTTTTTTTGATGTTTTGAGTAAATAGATGAAAATTAATCTTCGAAACAATTCGATACCTGAGGCTTTTTACGTTGTAGTTTATAAAAAAAATCACTACTAATCTTTTAAATGTTTTTAATCTGATCATACCGCCTGTGTGGTCGAATGGTCAACGTTGTTGGCTTCGGTGACGGAGGTCATGGGTTTGAATTTCCGTAAAAATTGTTTTATTAATTGATATAAATTGATAAATGAATTTCTGTCGAAGGCATGGATATATTCGTTCTTGAATTCCCCTCTCCAACCCATCCTATACTATGAACGGTGCGTCCCGAGTGCGACAAGCTAACCGCTAGTCCCTACCCTTCTTTTCCTAATCTCTTTGGAAAAAAGGGTTTGAGCAACTAAGTAACAAGCAGTTCTCATAGATAAACCATAAAAGAGTCCATATGATCTATATTGAGAGCCGACATGGTTAAAACAACTGATTTTAAAAGCAAAAACAAAAAGGACAGCAATTTAACTTTTTATTTATGTTTTCATGTTACAATTAAGTGAGAGCCTTAAAATGGATATCAAAACAGAACCAGACAATGAACTACTGCCGTCCTCCTCTCAGGACTCTTTTCATAGCGAAAGTCACCAAAACAATATGAATGACATATTGATTGAGAATCATTCAATTGACATCAAACACGAAGCACTCGAAGTCCACGAAAAAATCAGTGAAAATGAAAATCATCACCAGTCTAGAAAGGTATTACTAACTCTTGTATATAATATAAAAAAACAGTAAAAATCTGGTCTAATAGTTTTTTTTCTTAGCAACGTCTACTTTTTCTCCTGTCAGAAGTGCTTTTTTTTAAAAAAAATAATTAAAGACACCAAATGAAAATTGTCAAGCCTTAACTTGTATTCATGCAAACAACATATTATGTATTCGAACAGCAATAATATTTCAATGCTGTTTTTAAATCAAGGCCTTCTCAAAGTAATATGAAACAATGATAAACCATCACTTGCTTTCTATCCTTCACTTTTAAAATGATATTGCAATCGATAAATGTTAAATAAATAAAAAGTCGTGATTTTAATTATAGTCGTTGGTGTATTCAATGAACATTTTTTTACTCAGTTCTGATTCAAATTAATTGACACCAACTTTCACTGTTCATCCGTTATATTATTTCTGTATGCACATTTTATTCAAAATATTGATTTTGCTTACAGACAGAATCATCACTGAATTCAGTAAAAAAGAGTTTGAATTGCGAACGATGCACTTATGAAACTATTAGCTCCAGTAACTTAAAAACGCATCAACTGTCACACACTGAAGAAAAGCCTTTTAAATGTGACCAATGCATTTTTAAAACTGTCTATCCTCATTCTTTGAAAGATCATAAAATGTCACACACTGGAGAAAAACCTTTCAAATGCGACCAATGCAGCTTTAAAACTGCTTATCCTCGTGCTTTGAAAGACCATAAAATCTCCCACACTGGAGAAGGGCATTTTAAATGTGACCAATGTAATTATAAAACTACTCGGTCTGGTAACTTAAAAAGCCATAAAATGTCGCACACTAGAGTAAAGCCTTTCAAATGTGACCAATGCAGTTATAGAACTGCGTTTGCTACTTCCCTTAAAAGGCATAAAATGTTACACGCTGGAAAAAAGCCTTACAAATGCGACCAATGCAGTTATAAAACCAATCAGTCTGATACCTTAAAAACGCATAAAATGTCACACACTGGAGAAAAACCTTTTAAATGCGACCAATGCAATTTTGAAACTGCCTATCGTTCTGCTTTGAAAAACCATAAAGTTACCCACACTGGAGAAAAACCTTATAAATGCGACCATTGCAGTTTTAGTTCAACTCTGTCTGGTAGCTTGAAAACGCATAAATTGTCACACACTGGAGAGAAGCCTTTCAGATGTGACGAATGCAATTATAAAGCATCTCGTTCTTATCACTTAAAAAGGCATAAAAGTTTACACACTAGAGAAAAGTCTATAAAATGATACAAATGCAATTTTTGTAACTGTCTATTCTGGTGCATTTGAAACGCCCAAAATGTCAAATTCTGGAGAAAAGTTTTTGTCAATGTGACAAATTCAATTTTATAAACTACCTATCCTTTTGATTCGTAAAAATATCAAAGGTTGCAGACGGCAGCTTTACTTTTGCCTTTTCCATTCGCAGATTACTTCGTCACGCTCTGTGGTAGCTTAAAGTTCATCAATTGATCGCTTTTCTAGAGCGAAATTAAAAGTGTAATATGTTTTTAAAGTACTCAATATTTTCTTAAAATTTTGTGTTCAAAAAGCATACTTAGTCATTCGAACATGTCGAATAGTGCCAGAAAGTAAATTCTGCAAAGCACCTAGAAGACGGAACGTGTATCTATTGCGTTTGAAACGAAAGTCATAAGAACATTGTCGCGCATTTAACTATTGTCGGGGCTCATTTCATATGGCGGTGAGCGGACGGGGGAAAGGAAGAGGAATGAAACACATAATTAATAAGAAGACGCATCTGAGAAAAACAATTTATTACAATGTAGTTGAATATTTGGAATGAAAATACAAACAAAAAAAATTTGTTTACAAATAAAAATATTTAAAAAAAAAAATCCTTGCAATTATTTATTAAATACGAAGCAGAATGCATATGGCATTGATTAAAAATACAAAATTCAATTCATTAGTTAACTTGTTAACACTTCTATCAAATAAACATAGTGACATTAAATACATAGTGATTTCGCAAAATGTTTATATCGCTCGGCAAGGTCGCTAAAGTCCTTATATTCCATAAAGTATTAAAAGAGCATTTACAATGGCATCAACGATTAAATAAGCATAGACAAATAAATCAATATTTATTGTATTATCATATTTTTTTTTAAATATAAAAAAAACAAGTTTACAATATTTAAGCAACAATTGTTAAACATAAATAATTACACAAATTACTTTGTGAGCCTCATTAATGCCTGCTAATGTTTAAAGAATGATACCATTTATTATATTATATTAAGTATCATCAGTGGATCTTCAAAGAATCGCTGACCATTTACATATCCAATACAAAAGTAGTTCATGATATTTATTATGTATACAATACAAGTATATTAAGCTTAACATAAAACCTCTTTTAAAATAACATACATGTTTTTTTGTTCTACTTCTACCGTAAAACTTCGTTCTGACCCATTGTTCAAATTTGAATCTGTATTACAAATGATTGAAATGAGATTAAAAAAAATGTTTGCCCTAAATGTGTTTTATTTGGACTGCCATTGAGTCAAATTAACAGAATATTTTTTTATATCTATTATTCAGTCGCCAAGCTTTTATTTTCAAAGAGAGTTAAATAGGACGATGGAACTGTAAAGAACTGCACACAGGTAGGCAAACTTTCAAGGGAGAATTGTCAAAGAAACAGGATGGCGAAAAACCAAAAAGCCATACATGTGTGGATTTTGAGGGCAAAAAGAGTTGTCAGTTCAAATCTTCCTGTTTGTAGAGCCACAGACGGCTTGGCAATGAGCTGTTTTTTACCGAGCTCTGGAACAGCAGATAGAGAATTTTTCAATTTAAAAAAAAAAATGATTTTCCTCAATATCACTCGTTTTTTATAGTTCTTCTAAGAATTTCCGAATCCAAAAACCCAGGAATTTAACAATGTGCTCAACATACCAGCGTGACTCGTTTTTTTCTTAGCTTTTCCGAGAGTTTCCGACATTCTAAAAATTTACGGATTTGCTAAAAAAAACCCGGGATTGTAAACCCAAGCGGTCACCATAAAAGCAATGAAACTTATCAAATTGCTCTTGATATTTAAAACATTGGTTATTCAGCGCTCGGTCTCAAAGTAAGTCTTTATTAGAAAAGGTTTTGCGGAGCGTCTTTGCAGTGTAAAAGCTTGTTCTTTCATTTTTATCTCCGTTTGTCTTCCACTGGAATATGAAATAAACACGAATACAAAGAATTTTATTTACTGAATCATACCAGGTAACATTGGCAATGGTATTTGTGTTGCAAACACGTGTGAGGGGTTTTTTGTAAATAAAAGTGATATTTTTTTTTATTTCTTGACTGACCAACTGAAACAGCTAGAACAGCTTAATTTAAAATTTTCGGTTAAAAGAGGTTTATACTTCAATGGTCCACATGATTTCAAATGCAAAGCGAATCAAAATAACAGCTTCAAACTTTAGCTTTGGCATAACTTCTCAAAAAACACATTTTTGTTCCATCGTTAATACTTTCATTCAAGATAAAACCATATTTGTTTACAGTTTTGAAAAAAAATGTACTCGATTGTCTCAAGCAGCGTTCGGCAAACTTATTTGCCAATAAGCCAAATATAAACATAACAACGATTGAAAAAGATTGAGAGCCAAATCTGTTTATTGATTTAGCAAACCTTTATTATAATTTTAACACTTCATTAAATTACAGTTACACTGAATAACGCTTGATTTCATACTAAAACAAAACTTATTCATTAATAAAAAAACAGTATGTAATGAAAGAATGCATAAATTATGATATTCATATAGTGTCAAAATATTTTTTTCATAATGTTCTCAAGTATATCGCATACAAATGCAGTTTTTAATCTGCTAACACTAGAATTAATTATTCAGGCGGGAGAGAAACCATTCAATCCTCCCGAAACCTATTCGCAGATCATGCTGTTACACTTTGTGACCTCGTATAAGTGTTTTATGTATCGAGTTTGTAAAACAAGTAAGTAAAAGTGTTTTATATATCACCTTTTTTTTTAACTTTTCCGAGAATTTCGGGAAATTTGCATTTGGCCTCCTTAACCTGTACTGTGGCTCTTCTTGGTGGATTATATTATTGATATTTGGTTTTTTACAGTGTTGAATTTTAGAAAGCCTTGAAACATGTTGCTTCTACATATTTGGTAAAGATGCAAAAATCGCAATCTCCTTTTAAATTATCACTATAATAAGCTGTTCTCACTCTAACTATTTGAGATGTTTGTTATTCTCTCAAATGTTAACTCTTAAATCTATATCGCATTCTACCATTCAAAGATCGGTAAACCACAAGATCGATAATTATGTGTAGTAGACGTAATATTTTTGATTTTATAATTATATTTTTGGATGTAAAACTATTTTTCCTAGGAATAACTAAAATGATAATCTCTACTGACAATTATAAAGACGAATAAAGGTAAAAAATAAAGAGTAAGCTTTTACACTGCATGGACGCTCCACAAAACCCTGTACTATAGGGCCTTACATTGAGACCAAGCGCTGTGTTACAAAGGTTATAAATATCAAGTACAGTTTGATGTTTATCATCTGCTTTATTAAGTCAGCTTAGTAAGGGTGACCAAGATTTGAATATGTCAAAGGTACTTTGGTAAAAATGGATATAAAAAAAAATAGTTTAGTAACATTCTTTATTGATCATACCGCCAATTTATTACAATATTAATGATGTTACTTTACCAAAAAAAACAGCTTTAAGTTAAAAAACTAGTGAAACTTAGATACAAACAAAAGCATATTAGATTCATTTATTGATAGCGACAGAGATTTTTTTTTATACATTTAAAGGTTAATTTATGGTTTTCCCTATAATCATTTTTTCTCTTTCCTATCTATACTATCTGCCAATTATTTGTCTATGAGTTTGGATAATTCAATAAATTCACCATTCTTAACAGATGACCTGCTATGCATTTTATAAGTTGTTTTTAGCACAGTTTTAATATTATGCATTATTAAAACTTGTTTCCAGGTATCATTGATCCTTAGTTCTTCTCTGCGAGCCACACAATGTTCTTCAGTTAAGTATTATAGTTCATGTAATATTTCAAAATAGCTTCTACTCCAATTTCTTTCCGATGATCACTGAACTTTTATCTCATGTGAGCATGACCATTTTTGTTTGTCTATCAATTAATCCTTTTATTAGATCGCAACTAGATTGTTTGCGCTCAACCATTTCAATTCCATCCTTTTGGTCTTTGAGTGTTTCCGTTATCATTTTGAAAATCCTGCATTTTGAAATATTTCAATTTTGTAACTGCATCCCGGTGCACTGTTTCTAACAACTTTCATTCATTCCACGTCTTGCCGGGTGTAAAGTTTCCTTACACATTTGCTTCGGAGCAAATGATGCATATGACACAATCATTTGCCTGATGATAAACAAATAAATAACTAGTGCGAATGCATTGAAGATGATATTTCTGTTTGAACGACTTCTGAGTTTCAGGATATCTTATTAATGATCGCATTTGAAATGTCACATCTTATTTTTGGTAGATCAGTTTCAAAATATAAATATATTTTTTTAAATATTTATGCAAGCACTTGTATTATTCAATCGACTTACGATAAAGAAATTATAATGTCTAAGGATTACATTGTTCTTATTGTAAAGGTTGTCCAATGTGGGTGCAATGAAATGTTCGTTAGTTATTCAGAACGAGCAGTTTTACAATTGTATTAGTCACATTGAGTAAAAGACTTTTTAATAGTGTGGTAACTTTAAGGTGTTTCAAATGCATCAGAATTGACCATTCAAGTATTGCATTGTTATGATATTTAAGGCTTTTCTCCAGTGTGGGACTTTTTATGCTTTTTTAAACCAGAGGGATAAGCAGTTTCGTAATTGCATTGGTCACATTTGAAAGGCTTTTCTCCTGTGTGGGACAATTTATGGAGTTTTAATTGAACAGATTGAACCGATGTATAGTTGCATTGGTCACATTTAAAAGGCTTTTCTCCCGTGTGTGTCATTTTATGCGTTTTGAGTGAACTGGAACACACAGTGGTATAATTGCACTGGTCACATTTGAAAGGCTTGTCTCCAGTGTGTGCCATTTTGTGTATTTTTAAGTGAGCAGAACGAGAAGCTTTATAACTGCATTGGTCACATTCAAAAAGCTTTTCTCCAGTGTGTGAGATTTTATGCCTTTTTAAATTAGAATAGCGGGTTGTTTTAAAGTTGCAGACGTCACATTCAAAAGGTTTTTCTCCAGTGTGTATGATTTTATGTACTTTTAAGGCTTGAAAAAACGCAGTTTTGAAGTTGCATTGGTCGCATTGAAAAGGTTTTTCCCCAGTGTGTGACATCATATGCCGTTTTAATTGAACAGATTGAACTGATTTATAATTGCATTGGTCACATTTAAAAGGCTTTTCTCCGGTGTGTAACATTTTATGCATCTTTAAGTGACTAGATACAGCAGTTCTATAACCGCATTGGTCACAATTGAAAGGCTTTTCCCCTGTGTGCGACATTATATGCGTTTTCAAATTACCAGACAGGGTAGTTGTATAATCGCAAAGATCACATTTAATAGGTTTTTCTCCAGTGTGCGACATTTTATGTTTTTTAAGGTTACCGGAATAAACACTTTTGTAAGTGCATATTTCACAATCGAAACTCTTTTTTCCAGAATGCAGTAATGTTTCTTTCTGTAAGCAAAAATAATAATTTAAATAATATTTGTGTAATTCATGTTTTCTTTCGCTCTTTATCTAAAATAGATAAAGTGCTCAGAAATAGCATTGTTACATATAAACATTTTAAAATATATATATAACTGACGAACATTGAAATTTTGTTTAAATTTATCTGATTTTAACAAATCATAACTTATACTGAGTAAAAAAATCGTTTGCTTAATTCACCAATAACTATTATTTATATTACGACTTTTTTTTAATTCAATATTATTCGATTTTAATGTAAGGTTTAAAAAGTAAGAAACAAAATATCAAACAGCACAGAACTATTATTGGTCATCTAATATATGTTATATGCACGCCTTTATGGTTAAATCTTGACATTTTATCATTTTCAATTGGCGACTTATTAATATTTAAACTGTTTTTTTGGAAAATAAATAAGAGCTCGGAGTACCTTTTTAGACTGGTGATGATTTTCATGTTCGATTATTTTTTCGTGGACTTCAACTGCATCGTATTCAATGTCAGTTAAATGATTATCATTACATATGTCATTCATATTACTTTGGCAACTATCGCTATCACGAGAGTCTCGACAGGAGGATGACAGTAATTCTTGCTTTGGTTCTATTTTGATTTCCGTGTTAAGCTTCTCCCTTAATTGTTACATGAAAATAAAAATAAAATGTTAAACCTCCGCTTAAAGTTTTCTTTCTTGTACTTTGCTTTAAAGATAAGATCAAATATTTTGTTTAAGTCTCAAGAGTTGAAAGATAGTAATGGTTTCGAACACAAATGAAAAATCATTTCTCATATTGGAAAAAAAGATTTTTTAGTGCAATATAATGGGTATTAGTTATCGAAGTGTTTTAAGGGGTTAAATATGACATTGTTCAGAATCAAAATACAAAAAAAAATATTAACATTTGACGACGTATATTCTTCAGATATTATTATTAACTCTCTGGTAAAGAATATATGAAACAATAAATAAACAAATGTCAGCGGCGTCAAACACGGCTTTTTGAATCAACTTGATAAAACAAATTTAAGAATTAACAACCATAAATTAAATAATATTCTTGAAGCCTCAATAATTCTGTGTTTTGTCACCTTCCTCAATGTGCCGTAGACCACAGCTTTTCAACCGGGGTCAAAGAGAAAAAACAATTTTAGGGGAGCCACGGAACAGTTTTACGGGGCCACAAGAAAATCGATTGGCAACTCCCAGTTATTTTAAATCAAGCAGTGACAAAAATATGTTTGAAATCTGCGAAAAAGGTAAAAAAATATTTTCGTGTTTTCGAAGTTGAAAGCTAAAATAAAAATATCTAAATAAAAACCATTTGAGAAAATGCGTTTATCCCTGGGAAATTAAGAAAGGGGCTTTGTGGTAGAGGACAGTATAAATATCAATCCTAAAAGCGATTTTGAGTGATCTTTGGAGCTTATTGCCTAATTTAACAAACCTGCTTTTGAGATAAAATTTTGAGTTTTCATGACGAGCCACATATTGTTTCAGTAAGTGCGATGATGAGAATGTATCGAAACAGACACTGCATACAAAATTCTGATCTTAGAATACATATTTTTAAGCAATAGTTTAACTTACACTCCGTGCAGTAAAAAATCTTTTTTAACATGCAGTTCTTTTTCGTAAGACGTCGAACATAAATCAGTTTGAGACGTAATCATCGCTGGTGGTTTGATGAGATCTATAGAGTTGGTATTGGTAGTTGTAAACTGAAACAAAAAAAGTATTATTAATTTAGTATATTTTTTTGTTTAAATTGATTTATATGTATTAATATTTTATCATATTTATAATGTAATATATTATTAAATTAATTTATCAAAGACTTGGGCCTCGGATAAAAAGTTGTTGATTTAACACGGTTGATGAATTGTGGCATATTTTTATATAACACGGTTTAAAAAGGTATTGAATGAATTTTGGAGGATCGTACATTAAACGAAGAAGAATTAGTCAAATTGTGTGCCGATGAACCAACTATAATAAATGACTCGAAAAGCAGTTGCAGCGAAGAAGCTGCATGTTTACATTAAAACAATAGACGACGGCTCGAGATTGACTTATTAATAAGTACATTCTGTAATAGAAAATGATCCTATAATGGCAATAAGTATAAAGATCAATATAAATAACTAAGTATTTGGCCACTTATGACGAAATACGTTAAGATGTCTACGCTAAAATCAGACAATCGCTTATTAGAGAATTTAAACTGTCTAAATCCAAAAATACTCCCGAGTCATCCGATGATGAAAACTCACAGCCGATCTCGAAAAAGAGTCCTACATATAGAATTGTAAGTGATAGCGATAATGAATCAATAATGTATTAAATTAATTTATTATTTAAAGCATAAAATATCACAAGTGTTTAAAGAAAAAAATAATGATTTTAAACATGAAAAATGTCAAGAAAAAAGGTGCCGGAACGCCATTCCACCACGTAACACGTGGAGTCTAACAATCACCTCTTCTGGCTTCCATTCGGAATATGTGCACTCGACGACATCAATCTTTTCTACTTTTTTGAAACGGACGTCGTCGTAGTATTCTTTTTTGTACTTTTCCCAACTGCTTTCGTTTTCTTTCTTGATTTTCTGTGACTCCATAACGACAACCTACAAAAAAAAAATTATATTTATAATTAAAAAATTAACGCGAAATAATACCGATAAATCTTAAGCTAATTCTTTATAATTTAGCTAAACATTTGTCGTATTGAGCTGCAAGGTCAGTAAGCATAATATACTTACTAACCGATTTACTCTACTTTGATAACAAAAACACCATATTAGACATTTTATTTGTAAGATTTGACATTCGAAGACTACAAAAAATAAATAAACGGACTGTAGTATTTGTAGTTCGGATTCTAAACTTAGATAGAATTTTAAACTCTAGGACGCGAAATTCGAAAATTTTGTTGTGGAAAAAATCTATTAGAAAGTTTCGTTGAGTCTTTAAAATGAGTTAGATTTCATTATAAATAAAAGAAAACACATAATATGAACGTTTTTTGATTTGAATACAAATGTATCTATCATAAGACATTCGTACAAGAAGAATTCAATGTTTTGTCAGAAATGTTTTTAAAAACATTACCGCGTTCAAGTAATCCACCATTATATTTCAACATACGTTTCCTTCTTTGCTGTTAACGTCTTCGTCAAATTCTTCCTGCTTCACATGTACGCCGAATCCATTGCCAGATGATTGACCTTCGCTAGAGATGTCTTCGTTTATCCCAGCATCGTTGTCTATCCCTGATGCACCGTGTGATGACAGCAATTCATCGTCTGGTTCCATCTTTATATCCATTCCTGAGTATTGACTCAATAATTGACGCGAAACATGTAGAAAATTTTTATGTCAAATAATAGTTTGACCATAGACAATATTTTTTTTATTGGCTTGTGTTCGATTATTTATAGGAACACTAAATTTTCTATTCAACAATAAATATTTCAATTGATACTGTCGAAGCAGCCAAATATATTATATTTTTAGAGTTTATATTACATTATTTTTAGAGCTGTCAGATTTTTTGAGGTCAGTAAAACGAAAGCGGCTTTGTGTCAGTTAGATAATCACATTTTGCTGCTGTGAAAATAAACGCTTTACCCTTTCACGAATGCTCTAGATCAGTGTTTCTCAACCTTTTTGGAAGCGTGGCCCCTTTTGAGTGTCTTCATTTTTTTGTGGCCCCCATACCATTGTTTTGTCTTCCCATGAAAATTTTAATTACAGAACACACTTTTTTTATAGCTCTTCCGAGATTTTCGAATAATGCCAATAATTTATTTTATTTACGGATTTACAAAAAATAGCTGCGTGACGTCCGCCATTATGCTCTTCCCTGTATCGTTTTTTTAATACCCGTGGCCCCCTTATAATGTGTTGTGGCTCCCCAAAACAAAAATAAATCTCTGTGGCCCCCTGGGGGGCTACATGGCCCACCGTTGAGAAACCCTGCTCTAGATATACACTTTATTAACATCTCGCAAAAATTTTGCTTACTACAGTTTGTAAGAGAAATGCGTTTTTTGACCATTATGAATTTGAAAAAGTTATATCGTCAAAATACAACGGTAAAACTGCTGCATAGATTTTGCAAAACTGCAATAGAATATCACAGACACTATATTGACCATATTTCTTTGGCTTTTCTTTTCGTTTTGATTTCTAGATCTTTTTATGGAAAACACATTTAAATTGAAATAAAATGTTTTTACACAAACAACCTTAGTCACTTCGAATCATTTGTATTTAAGTTACTATTTTTATAATTTTATTTCTCGTTTAGTTATCAGTTATCATACATCAATTCATATAAAAAAAGACGAGCAAGATATTTATAATTATTGTCTCTGGTAATGTCATATTTCATAAAGCTTGTGCATTTATTTCTATTCACTATATCACAATAGCTTGGAAATGGATATCAAAATAGAACCAGACGATGAATTACTGTCAATTTATCCATCTGAGAACGCTCACAACAGCGACAGTCGCCAAAACAATGTGAATGCTATCTTGAACGACAAAGAGTTGATTGACATCAAGGTCGAGACGCTCTCAAAGCAAGAAGGAGTTGCTGACGAAGTAGATCATCACGAGACAAATAAGGTTATCTTAAACATTAAATAGTCACTCATCTGCTTAACAAATCATATAAACACATTGTTATGGTTATTACGTGGTCAACACATGCAGCATTTATTTGAGGTTATGTCCGTTGATGTTTTTAAAAATAGAATATCAGCAAGACAATGTCGCTCATGTATCACCCGAGAATACATATATTTTCAGATCAACAGGCTATAAGTGCCTTTGATTCTGCAGTCAATTTCTAAGCGATTGCTACTTAATGTTCAACTGAAATAAATTATTGCATGTCTTGACTTATTGTCCTTTGATATAATTACAGCCTTCTCCCTAATAAGGCTCGTAAGAAAGACATAGACGGGTGTCTTATAAAAGGCCGCGCCACGTTCAATTTGTTTTTCTCAGTCGGCTAGCACTGTCTTTATAAAAAAATGCAAGATGTATAGACAGTTTGAAACCTCGAAAAAGCCACAGAAAACCTTCAATTGGGCCACGAGTTGGATATGACTCTATTTAAGCTTAACGATTGCAATCTTTTGTGGTCTTTGTTAGTTGAGAGCGTCTCGGCTTAAGTCCGGGAAAAATGAATATATCTTTTAGGCTAAATCAATTTTTGTGGGTTTGTAATAGAGACTTATTTTTGTTCCAGTTTCAAACGACTAAAACCATAACTGACGATCTCATTGAACCGCCAGCGATAACTTCGTCTCAAACTGATCTACCATCTTCGAAGTCTTACATACACAAAAGGCATATTAAAAGGGAGTTTTTACTGCGGGAGGTGAACGTTGTAATAAATCTTAAAAACGGTGTTTTCCACGAGCGAAACTTTGTTTGTAGTGCTTGCCATGATATATTTCCATCATCTCACTTACTTGAACAGCATGTAACTAGCCATGTTCAATTAAAATTTGAAGAAAAAAGCAGGTGAGTAAAATTAGGCAATAAGCAGGTCGCTCAAAAGCGTTTCTGTGATTTGATACCGTTCCTGTCATTTTATATTCGATGTAAAGATATATTTTTTTTACATTGTTGATAGCTAATTTGGCGAATGCCTTCATCAGAGCTTCAAAACTGAAATTAGTTTTTGACGTATATAATGTGGATATTAAAAACTCACTTTACTGTTCACCTTTTTACGATGAATGTTTACCAAGTAAATGACAATTCAATCCACAACACATATATATGTAAAACAGTTAAATTTTATATATCACTTTTTCTTTGTTTTAATATTTTTATTTAGAGTAAAGCTTCAAACTAATGTCAAAATTGAACTGGACGACGACTCAGTGTCAGCAAAAACACCAGATAACCATTTAAGAAGCAATATGGATGACATCAAATTCGAAGCACTCGACACTCATCACCAGTCTATAAAAGTAAACGAAAACTATTTTTAATCATCTTATTGTTTTGTCAAGTTGTATTTCATTTCTTCTGTTTATGTTTATTGGATGACCTTACGCCTGTCAAGTTCCATTTATATTTTCAAATGTATAATATCGATGCCATCATTTATTTTGTATCAGAAACCATATAAATTTACGACTTATCGAATTATATAAGGTAACGACCTCACCGTGGAATTTTATTGTTTGTGACATTAATTTTATACAATATATATTTTCCATTTGTTTTAACTTGAGAATAGTTTAGAAAATAATGAATATATCAGCATAACACATTTATGTTAACAAGTATTTTTTTTCATGTTGTGTCTAATTTTCATTTTCAGTTGCAAAGAAATAATGTCGACTCTTCAGTTCACAACGAATTACCTGCGATTAATTTGCTTCAAAATCAAAAACAAGCAAAAGATAATGTACACGAACAAAACATAATTACAACAATATCACAAGAGAACATGGTCGCCATTGTTGTGATAGAAAATGCTGTGCTTAATGAGCAAAATTTCGTTTGTAATATTTGTTATGGCATATTCCCATCATCAAATATACTGAAGCAGCATCTCATCGGCCATGCTATAATAAAAATAGATGGGGGAAATTGGTTCGTTACTTTTTATTATTCGATAACCTATGTTGCCCTTGCAAAAATGAAATCCCTTCCAAACTTTGTGCTAAATTTCCAACGCAAAATTATTGTATACTACGTTAACGTATTTTGTACAATATGTACACTTACACTTTTTTACAATTTGATTGTTCGAAAATCCTACTCTTGCAGCTCAGACATATATTTATTCGATCTTTAAAGTGAGTCACAAGAAGGAGATCTGGGGGCTGATATTAAACTTTTTATTTTTGTTTATATGTTACAATCAAGTGAGAAGCTTAAAACGGATATCAAAATAGAACCAGACCATGAATTACTGTCATCGTCCAATCAGGACTCTTGTCATAAAGATAGTCACCAAACTAATATAAATGACATATGGATCGAGGATCATCCAATTGACATCAAACACGAGGCACTGGAAATTCACGAAAAAATAATTGAGCTTGAAAATCATCACCAGTCTAGAGAGGTATACCAAACTCTTGTTTATTTTCCGAAAAAACAAATGTTTGAATATGAACAAACGATTTGTTTTCAAAGCAACGTATATTTTTTTACCCCTTTTATATTTTTTTGTCAAAAATGTGTTTTTAAAAATACATACTAAATATTAAAACAGTAATAATAGTTCAATGCTGTTTGGTTTTTTATTTATAAACTTCAAATTTGAGTCCTTGTCACCCCTTTATATTATAATGATAAACTATGAACAAACATGCTATCTTTCTCTTTTTAAAATTGAATAAAAATCGATTAAAATTGAGTTAAAAAAGGAGTGACATTGTTCGTAGTTACTGCTGTAATAAACAATTGACTTTATTTGAGTATTCTGAATTGTTTAAAAATATTTTTAAGAAAATTTCACTGTTCTTAAAAATGTTTATTTGTGACGATGCTATTTTTGAGCACCTTTTTCATTTTGAATATAAAAAAAACTGAATTAGTCAAATGTGATTGCAAAATATTTTTTGCTTACAGACGGAAACATTACATGCTGGAAAAAATAATTTTGATTACGAACAAGGCACTAAAAAAACTGTTTATCCTGGTCAATTTGAACTGCATAAGTCACACACCGGAGATCAAATTTTGACACGTGACAGAAAGAAGAAAAAAGCTGCCATTTCGCGAACCAAAGGACATCATAACACGTCACACAATGAAAAAGAGCCTTTTCAATGTGACCAATGCAGTTATAGAACTGCTAGGTCTGTTAACCTAAAAACGCATAAAATGTCACACACTGGAGAAAAGCCTTTTAAATGTGACCAATGCAGTTTTAAAGCTTCTCGTAATTATCACTTAAAAAGGCATAAGCTGTCACACACTGGAGAAAAACCTTTTAAATGTGACCTATGCAATTTTGAAGCTCTTTGTTTTGATAACTTAAAGACGCACGAAATGACACATACTGCGGAAAAGCATTTCAAATGTGACCAATGCAGTTATAAATCTATTTCACCTATTAAATTGAAAAGGCATAAAATGTCACACACTGGAGAAAAGCCTTTTGAATGTGATCAATGCAGTTTTAGAACTGCCGTGTCTAGTAGATTAAAAATGCATAAAATGTCACACACTGGAGAAAAGCCTTTCAAATGTGACCAATGCAGTTATGGAACTGCTGTGTCTGTTAACTTAAAAACGCACAAAATGTCACACACTGGAGAATGGCCTTATAAATGTGATCAATGCAGTTTTAAAACTTGTCAGTCTCGTAGTCTAAAAAGGCATAAAATGTCACACACTGGAGAAAAACCTTTCAAATGTGACCAATGCAGTTATAGAACTGCCGTGTCTGGTAACTTAAAAACGCATAAAATGTCACATACTGAAGAAAAGCCTTTTAAATGTGACCAATGCTGTTATGGAACTGCTTGGTGTGGTAACTTAAAAACGCATAAAATGTCACACACCGGAGAAAAGCTTTTCAAATGTGACCAATGCAGTTATAGAACTGCTTGGTCTGGTAGCTTAAAAAGGCATAAAATGTCACACACTGGAGAAAAGCCTTTTAAATGTAACCAATGCAGTTATAGAACTGCTGATTCTTGTCTCTTAAAAAGGCACAAAATGTCGCACACTGGAGAAAAACCTTTTAAATGTGATCAATGCACTTTTAAAGCTTCTCAGTCAAGTAGCTTAAAAACGCATAAAATGTCACATACTGGAGAAAAGCCTTTTAAATGTGACCAATGCTGTTATGGAACTGCTGTGTCTGGTCACTTAAAAACGCATAAGATGTCACACACCGGAGAAAAGCCTTTCAAATGTGACCAATGCAATTATAAAACAACTCGTTCTCATAGTTTAAAAATTCATAAAATGTCACATACTGGATAAAAGCCTTTCAAATGTGACCAATGCAGTTACGGAACTGCTGTGTCTAGTATCTTTAAAACGCATAAAACGTCACACATTGGAGAAAAGCCTTTTCAATGTCACCAATTCAATTTAAAAGCTTCTTAGTCTGTTATCTAAAAAACGCATAAAATGTTACATATTGGAGAAGAGCCTTTTAAATGTGGCCAATGCAATTATAGAACTACTAAATTATTTAGCAATATTTAAACTCAACTGCATACTGTATCTTGTGTGCTGCCTGTCTTTATAATTTATTATATTTGATTTATTATGTCTTGTTGCATACTTTTACATGTCTTTTAATAAATTTTTAATGTATATTAAGTGCAAAGGTCAGTTTTTTCTTCAAATATGTAAAGAAATACCATTTTTACTTGCAGTTTTTCACCCAATAGAATTTGTTTTAAATTTGAATTGTTTGAATTTTGTACTTTTCCATGAGTTTTGTCGCTAACGACCCGGGTTTCGCCTTTTGGCATCTTCAGGCATTCTAAGTGCACGGATGTACTTGAACTGACGCGTTGTAAACAGTTTGTATCGTTTATAAACAAAAATATAAGTAGATCACTATTGAAAGGCCGAATACCGAAAGGCGAAACCCTGGTCGTTAGCGACAAAACTCATGGAAAAGTAAAAAATTCAAACAATTCAAATTTGATATTGAAATTCCATCAAGCACCCTCAGTCGAAATACTTTAATTAGAATTTGTTTTACCTAAAACAAGTATTTTCAGTTTGAATTTATTATTCCTACACCTTAAAATATGCCATACATTTAATATAGTTTATGTGATTGCCAAAATTTGAATTTTCCTTGTTTTTATAAATCAGCAAAATTCATTTAGGGATAATGTATTTTATCTTCCCTTAAATTATCAACAAAAATCATATTTTCAATCTTAATACGACAAAGGTGCAATAAACTAAAAAAGAGCAAGTGTTTGTCAATGATGTTACATACTTTAGCCATGTTTCCTTCACTAAGTTGCTCAATATATCGTTCTGCTGAAAGGGTTGGGATCGAAAACGTAGTGGTTAGCTTATCGCTCTAGCTGTCATTATTTCAGAATTGGAATGGTGGGAGGGAAAAATGGACATTAAAAACACCCAACCGTCGAACGGGAAGTAAAACACAAGTAAATCAATTTTAATTATGTGGAGTGTGTATTCAGTTAAATCTTCATGTAGATATTTTTTAAAAATCTTTACAATCCTTTAAGATAACTATGAAGTTACTGGTGAGTATGATTAATGTAAACAATAATTTATATATTAACTCAGTTCACGGGCCAAATACTCCCATTAACGCCCACGAAATCTAAGAAATGCATTATTAAGCTTAAAACGTCCGTGGCAAAAATTTCTACATTGGCAATATGCTTAAATGTTACATCGCATTACATTCCCGAATATTTCGCGGCTCATAAATGTGTTCTCTGAGGGTAATTTTGCTGTCAAAGTTGTTGCACTTTTTTTTTAACGAATAAACATGACTTCCGACGATTGGTAGGTCAGTATTTTTAACATTTGTTTCCCAATAAAAAAAATATAGATACGAATAATAGTTAAAGATATGCCTTTAGCAAAAAATATATAAAATTGAAGTTTTTGTACGCTTAGACGCTCTTATAGCACAGCAAAACTTTCGGTATCCATATGGACACGCTGGGCACTCACCAGTACATTAAAAAAAATACGCAACAGTTCTAACTTATTCTTGTTTTATTTTATTAAAATATAGCTACTCAGTTTAGTTGTAAAAATATACGTCATACTCGTGGGAAATAATCGACTGCAAAAATGGCATTAGATATTCTGCAGAGCGAAAAAAAATATGAAGATTTGGGGATGTCAAAACACCATATAAAAATACAAGAATTTCAAATCTTTCCACGAAAGCAAAATTGCCCAAGGATGTACGAAATCGGCGATGTATGGCGGCGCCGCCATAATGGAAAACAGAGGCGATGTACTGAAAAATATTTCATATTTCGCATAATTTATCAGTGTTCTTCGTAATAATGTTTGGTTTTAACGCGATTATCAAGCTCTCAAAAAATAATTTTAAATCGTGGCCTTGCTTTTAGCTTAGTTTGAGAAGTTTATCGCCGTAATGATCCAAGGACGAGCTATACTCTACAATTACCGAGAATACAATGAAGAAGGTCATCCACCAGATGACGGTTGGTATCAAGTACCAATTTTGCAACCTGAAGCACTGGAAACTTTTGAGGTTATCTTTCTGTCGATTTTTGTCCATAGTAGCTTCGTATAAACGCCTAAAGTTAATTCTTTTTCTACACCGTAAATACAATTGCAATTATGTATACAATTTTATACCAAACAGAAAGTGGCCAAATTGTCGTACACGAGAATCTGGTACACCGATCATTTACGCAAAATACGAAATATTGGTATGAAAATTTGTCGTCGTATTTCAGATAAGTTATATAAATCGTTCATTTACACATAAGAGACAACCATTTGACAAAGAAGGTGACTCTTTCAGACTGATATTACATTTCGTATTCCGCGTGAAGTATCGTTTCCCATCTCCCATTTTTTATAGTTTTGCAATTTAATACAATTTGATTTTGAAAGACAAAACGGCATATTTATTTAATAGAATTACTTGCCATATTATTATTTTTTAATTCGCTGCAAGGTTACTAAAAAGTGTTATAATGTCACAAATAGCATTGTTTTATTCATGTCCGCTCTTCATGTGAAAGCTCTTTTTACGGACAAATTTTTACAGTTGTTTATCTATGAGAAATGCATGTTTCACGGTTGCCCAACCTCTATTTTTTTAAGAAAGTATGAAAAGAAAGATTGTACATGAATAAGACAAGTGGAAGGAATTTACAAACGTCACATAAATCTACCCTTTTGAACATAACTGGAATTCGACTAAACCGCAGTCGTTGACTACTCGACCACGGGCAATATACATATCAATGCACAATACAAAAATCCCTCTTCAATCTCAGTACAGTTGATTTAAGTTGCTAATTATTTTGTTCAGGGTACTCCTTTTTGTATCAAATCTGAATTTCTAACTGATATCGGACTGCCCAACTGCAAAGAAGACGTCGCTCTTAGAAAGTGTGCGGTTAACTGCTAAGATTCAAAAGACGGCGAGAAATCTTCTTCTTCTGTATCCGAACTCAAAAATCAGGTAACATGATATAACCTCGTCAAGTAAACAT
Source organism: Himalopsyche tibetana (assembly GCA_030503985.1). Lineage (NCBI taxonomy): Eukaryota > Metazoa > Arthropoda > Insecta > Trichoptera > Rhyacophilidae > Himalopsyche > Himalopsyche tibetana. Next base: position 1,279,561 of record JAPJYX010000027.1, on the reverse strand, counting down.
AGTGGAATGTCATACTTAATTATTTTTTCTATGTTTTTACACACAACAATGTGTTTGAAACTTTGAGTGTAATGTCACATGTTGTATGATAATATGGTTGTACAATTATTAAGTTGATAACAATTAATAAATTGACAAGTATTTCTTTCAGTTTTCAATTATCAGAAATTTAATGGCGTAAAAAATTCAAATGTCAATTAATTTATCCAAACTAGAAGGTCTAAGCTCAACTAATTAGCTAGACAGGACAAGTTGTTTACTAATCGCTCTCACTACACCCAGTCATTAAGGGAGTGGAAGGAGTGGGAGATAATTTTCTGAACGCCTTCGTGCAGAAATAGATGAATCGACCGAAAAATGCTGCTCGTACTGGAACTCGAACCCGGGAGATCCGGCACCGAAGCCGACAACCCTTACTGCTGTGCCACAGGATCAGAAAAATTCCTAATGCAAAACATTAGATAAAAATATGTCATGGCTTTAAACACCTTCTCATAGATGTCAGTGAAAAAAAACGAACCTAGCGGACTTCTTTCTTTCTTTTCTCTCTATCTTTGATACGGAGCTAATTCAATAAAAAACAAACATTGTCCGCTATTCATATCGACTGTGGTAAGTAAAAAGGAATTAAACCACATCAATGACATTATTAGTCGCTGAGGTAAGATTTTATAGCGAGGAAAAAAACGATAAGCAGCTTGCTCCGTAAATGTATAGGAACTATTGCAGTTTTACCAACTTCTGCCGGCCGGCCGTGTCAGTTTTGACCACCGAGAAGACTTAAGCCGCTTAAATCTTTTGCTTACTCTTCTATTAGTAAACTCATATATCAACGATCTTTATGAAAGTAATTGTTTAAATATAAATTATATCATTAAAATGGCAATATATAAAAGCAAAAATATTCTAAAGATGTGAGGTGTCAACTTGAATATCATAAACAATACAAATAAGGAAGCTAAGTGTTTAATATTACGTATTCAAATTTGTATGTCACCCTTACAAAGAGTTATCGTAAATTGTATTTAAATTGTTATAAAACAACCCTGTTTCTACCATAATATGCTTTAAATCATAGATCAATGATCTCGTGTTAATCTCAATTGAGAAAATTACCATTATATTTGGTATATTTATCAAAAACACCACCGTGCGGTTTTTAGGTTAAGTGTCGTGTAGTTTCAATGTTTTTGATAAAAATTATTTAAATTCACTTATATTTACGATTCAAATCAATGTAATGGGCAAGTATTTTTATTATTCACTGCTTTAATAAATTTATAGTATTTTCCGATGCATAATATTTTATAAACTTGCAAATAACTTTTAAGGACAGTTCAGATTACACTGCAAGTAAAATGGAATAAATATTAAATACTGATATATACTTCCTTTCCTTTTTTGATGCACAATGTATGATAAACTATGTCTCAACTTAATGTTTTGAAATTAAAAGTAAAATAGCAATTGTTGCCATAATTCCATGTGCTTAAATTTCACTCGCAACACGCCGTTAGTAGACTCATGTTGTTATAACTATAACCAACATTATTTCTATATTACATTCTCAAATTTGATGTGGGCATATTCTGAAGATGTCCTCTGATTAACAGCTTGTATGGAGATATTGATGATAATATTATTATGGGTGTGGAATTATGTAATCCCGAAAAAGTACCATGCGGAATACAAACAAGGCCATGAATAAGTCGAAAGACGTTCTGGATATTCAACTAGAGAAAATATAATAAAGTAGTAGCTATTACAATACTATATCAATATTTTATTATTTAGATTTATTTTTTGTACCTTTTAAATGATTATTGTACACATTTTTCATTGTCATTCAAATTCCTAGCTGTCATCGTGCCATAGTATGTTTTCATTTATTATAAAGTCATTTAGAAATTGGCGAGGAAAAAGGCGATAAGCTGCTTAAGTTCAGTGGGGCCGATCCTTTTTGTCGAGGAAAAAAGACGTAACCAGCAATTTTACTGGCTTTTGTTGAATAACTTTTTTATTTTTTATCGAATAGCGTAAATAAAACACCAGTTTATTAGACTGTATGCGCTTCAAGGTTATGGTTATTTAATATTTTGACTCGGGCTAAAAATCATTTAAAAAACGTTTTTCATGCCTCCTGTAAAATTTGGTTTGTGTGGGTTACGTCCTTTTTCCTTTCCACAGTCGAATTGTGTATTCAAACAAATTAATTACTAGATCATTCAATTTGAAAAAAGTATGAAGTACTGTGTTGTTGATAAATCAAGAGATATTCATTGTTGTTCACAGAACAATAAAAATACGTACCAAAATTTATATAATAGATACCTTCACTGGATATGGTCGCTAGACAACTAGAAGAATTGTATCAGAGAGATGTATACTTTCACTGTGCTTTTTTTTCAAATAAAAGCTTTCTAGGGATACATATTAAAATAAATAAAATGACTTGCAAAAAATCTGACAGCCTTAGAACTAATTGAAATTTCATCGCCTTCAATAGAAAATTTACGGTAAAGCGGTCTATTTTTCCAATTTTCATGACTGCGTCAGATTTGAACAACAAATCATGTCCAATTGACAAATTTTATTCTGTGTAATATTTAATTTTCTGGCATGTTGTAAGGTTCGCCTATACTATAAGATAATATAATGTTTAACGTAGAAGCTTTAATTTTATTTTAATGTGATCGGTTCATTTTAAATCCTTTATTTACTAATTAATTTAGTTATTTAAATTAACAAAATATTAAAATTATTGTCTATAGTTAAACCAATAGACAATAATGGTTGTGAAGCCATATTTTCTAAAGCGTGAACAAACGTGGATTTTTACTGACTGAAATCAAAATTCTATTAAAATGGATATCAAAATAGAACCAGATGATGAATTACCGCCAACAAATACATCTGACAACGCTCTTAACAGCGATAATCGTCAAAACAACGTAAATGCTATCTCGGAGGAAAAACAGCCAATTGACATAAAAGTCGAAACGGTCGTAAAACAGGAAAAAATTGTAGACGTAACAGATCATCATGGACCTCATAAGGTAATCTTAAACACTACTTAGTCACTTAGCTGTTTATCAAATCATATAAATTCATCTTCACATGGTTAACACGTGCAGCGGTCATAACCTCTAATAAATATTAATAAAAACACAATATTCCTTTGTACTTCATTCCACTGTATTAATTAGGTCAGGACCGGTTTCGCTCATTGCGAGCATTGTCAACTGATAAGAAAAATATATAAACAGTGCTATTTATACAAATTTAAATTTAAATAAAAGGTGTAAGCAACTATTAACAATGAAAAGGATTTACAAATTACATTATAATTACACAAAATTAAAATGCTCAACACCTATAACATACAATTAAAAAAATCATCACAGGCAAATGATACCAATTATAAATTCAATTAAAATTTGATAAATTTTTAACAAAGTGAAACTCTACATTACTAAAGTAAATAACTTAATGATGATTTTGTGTTTTTCCCGCTTCCAAGTATTAAGTCTGTGTACTTCAACAAAATCAACAGCCATGAAGGTTCTGAAAAAGACATTTTTTAAAAACCATATCAATTCTTACAAAAGAAATACAATTTTAAAATATATAAAAGAGGAATTAACATAGGCTAATGTAAAGGGTAAAGTAACGGACATGCACTACATTCGCTCAATTTTGGTCAGTTGGTCTGATGTCTACGTGAAAAATCTATAGAAAGTTAGAAACTTCGAAAGAGCTATACAAAGCCTTCAATTCAACCAAGAGCTGAAAATAAACGGTTGTGAACTTTTGTGGTCGTGTTTAATTGGATGGCTCTAGGTTTATGTCCAGGCAAAGTGAATATACCATTTTTATTTATTCAAGTTATGTGTGCTTTTAATGGAGACTTGACGTAGTTTGCCAATTCTATCAATTTACGTTTAATTTACCATACACTATTTTGATTTCTTTTTGTTTCAGCCTCAAATTTCCAAAACCAACTCTATAGATTCCATTGAACCACCAGCGATAAATTCGTCTCAAACTGATTTATCTTCGTCGTCTTACATAAACCTAGTGCTTATAAAAAAGGATTTTTTATTTCAGGAGGTTAACGTTGTAATAACTCTTACAAATGGTGTTTTCCATAATCATAACTTTGTATGCAGTGTTTGTTATGAGGTATTCCCATCATCACACTTGCTTCAGCAGCATATTACTAGCCATGCTTTATCACAATTTAACGAGGAAAACAGGTTTGTCAAATTAAACAATATGTACATATGTATTTATTTATAGGAATCGTAAATTTTATTTGAGATCTATTTTGAGTATCTGTTTTGAGATCTGTTATTATTGTCGTCTTAATTTCTTGACTAATTTTTACTCGTAAAGCTGCGTGGCTACATGAAACATACATACATAAAAATGTTTGTTAATGTTACAATTTACCAAACTTTAATGGCTGATTTGCGTTTATCTTTTGTAGGAGAACATTTAAATTTTCGGTTCAAGCATGACGTTCGCAGTTTCAGTTGGTCTTCTAAATGTGTATCATTTATATGTGTTCGTAATTTTGTCTTTATTCCCGCTAAGTATAAAAATGATGATTCATAGCAGTGAGTTGTTAAGAAGCAAGAAAGCATTTTTCCAAATTTCAATTGGGTCCTTTTTTTAGTATAAAACAATGATTTTAAAATATCATTCACTGCGATTTCAATCAATTCCTCGTGTAGATCTTTAGGTGCTTCGTTTATTTCAACTAGTTGTGACTGAATGACCAATTTCATTGCTGCTTCATTTATTTCAAAATCGGTAAACCTTTCGTCGTATTCTAGAATTACAAGTCAATAACAGCTGCATCGACTTTCATATGTTATTCTGCTCGTTAATGACCATCATTAATCGGTGGAATGTTCATACTCAACTTCTTTTTGATAAAGAAGTCTTTTAAAGAAAAATAATTTAATTCGAAACGCTTGAATTTTCTTTCACATATCATAGATAGATTTGATTTCACCTTGCCAATTAATGTAACTTTAATATTTTTAAAAGACCGACAAGACAAGAATCTGCAGGTTCTACTCCACTGGTATACTACGTTAACTCTTCCGTACCCTTGCAGCAACAACAGCGGACCTCGGCCTTTAAACCTTAAAAATACCCGTGTTATAATTGGTCTCAAAAAAATATGTTTTTTTTTTCTATTTGTCAATAAATATACATTCAACGTCTTCTTTCTATAATTATACATAATTTGAAAGTCTCGTCGATTTTATCATCGAAAAATATTGAATTATCGAGCATGAGATAGAAATATATAAATATCAATATGTAAGAGTAAGAAACACTTCAGTTTTGCCGAGCGAAACAATTAGATGAATTCCACGAGTAAGACAGAAAACGCAGAAAGAACAGCATGCGATTGTGTTTGAACAATATAATCTTATTCCTTGAGGCTTATCAGCTCAGACGCGCGACAATACTCCAGACGATAGTGTTCCCGTAACCACATTCCTATACTTATATTCCGTTGGCTAACTTCGCGAAGATTACTTTGTTATATTCATTTATTGACTTGGAATTCACTTGGTAGAACTCCATTATAATATGGTAAAAAACAGCAACGTTTTTAGTTCTACAGTTTTTTTTAAATATTTATGAGTTGATAGTTATTTCGGCTTTCGCCATCGTCAGAACTATGATTAAACTTACATTTTTCTCAGCTATATATTCTAATTCAAATTAATATTATAATATTACACTTATTAAATATGACTCTGGTGGTTCGAAGAGCGATAAGCAGTACGGGGTTTCTAAACGTTAATTAGGATAAATTAAACTGATATTTATTACATTTATTAACTATGGGGTTGTGTTTCGAAACATATAAATATGTTGAACATTTTTTTCACTCAATATTGTGGGACCGTGTTTATTTGATAGAGGTGTGTACAAACTCCAATCTATATTTTTTTTCTTTTTTCAATCGGTGTCCTATATTCCGTTACGTAAATTAATTTACGTATAAACCGCCGAATTTAAGGTTTTTTGTAATAATCTTCAATATGTTTGTTAAAAAGTTTTATTTTATTTGCAAGTTTCCAAATACATATAATGTATCAAAAAATTTCATTATATTTTTTTATATAATACATTGTTTTACTTAGATAACGTATTTACGCGTGTGGTTGATTCTTTTTTTTTATCCCTTCCACCAACCGCTCACCGCCCGACGACGATTATTAGTTGCGTGACGCTTTGTGTATGACTGTATCGTTTCAAACGTGATCGAGACACGTCCCGTCTACTAGCTGTTGCACAGAATTTTGATTTTTGCTCCTTTCTACAATTATGCATGATTTGTATAAGTTTTTCAGGTTTTATGTACACTATGTAAAACCATATGGCATTTTTTGAAATTGTGATTTTGCTTTAGAAATGCGTTTATATGACAAATTCTAGGCGGTCACAAAACGTAACTGAATGGTCTGGAAAGGGATTTTTTAAGCACGTAAGAGAAGGGTTAATATCATGTTTTATTCAATATAAAAACTATTTCTTTGATTTCATGTGACAATTAAGAATGAAGCTTGAAGGCAATTTGTCAATAGACTCGGACAATGACTTAGTGTCATCAAATACTTCAAAGAACTCCGATCGCATTGATATGAATGAGAGCTGGAATCACGAAAAAACAATCAACGACAAAAATCAACACCAGTTAAAAAAGGTTATCTGATTATTTTGATAAAATCACATACTGCGAACTTCATTATGAGAGTCAATCACACATTCCCATGAAAAATACTTATTTGATATCTAATTATTTTCACGAAAACGTCGCTTATATCAATGAATAATTATATTATTTACATCCTTTTTTCTTATTTTTTTTCAGTTCCCAAATGCCAGCATTAACTGTCCAATAAATAGTAAACTAAAGTCGACGAGTTTGTCTCAAAATCAAGTTTCGACGGCTCATAAAAACGAAACATACATCAAAACAGAAATGTTACAAGGCAAAGTAGACGTTGTAATAATGCTAGAAAATGGGTTTTTTTATGGACAGAATTTTGTTTGCTGCGTATGTTTCGATATATTTTCGTCGTCAAATTTACTTCACAAACATGTGACTCTTCATAAAAAAACTAGCTTCAATGAGGAAAAGAGGTTCGTCAAATAATCAATGCAAAGGACTTAGAGTTTCTTTTGTTATAGAGTTCAAATATACAGTGTTTAAATGTAATCAATTTCTCTTGAATTTCAATTTAAGATCGTACACTAGAGAAAAACCTGTTTATTTTGAATCTATGATTGCATTTTTCTTTTAAAATAAGTTGATTATATAATATATACGTACTTCATAAACTGACGCACATTGGTGAAATTCGTATTCAATGTGACCTTTGAACGCTTTTTGAACCAGCACGTGAACATGCCGCGAGCTGAGTACTACAAGATTCTAAGTGTCGACTTTTGGCCAAACCAAAGTTATAATGAGAGTCTAAAGTCTTAAGGGGTTATTCTACTCAATAAGCGCGGTTTTCAGGTTTTTTTAGAGCTTTGTAAAAAATAAACAAAGGAAATTTTTAGTATCCATTTTTTTACCATTCAAATTTATATTTGAAAAACACATAAAAATAAATATTGTTTATAGCCGTTCTTAACTCCAATGGCGGGCTCATTTATTGTTTAAAATCTTCTTTTCCAGTGTGTTAATTCCAATTTATTTATTGATTTGGCATGTACTTGGTAGAACTCGATTAAAATAGGGTAAAAAATTTGTTAATTCTAATACCAGAAAAATATACTTGGGGATTTGCGTATTATTTAAAAAAAAAACACATTTTATGTTTAATGTGTCGTAATTCATCGAAAACCAAAGAAAGTAAGTTTTTTAAATCTTTTAACACACTAGTTACTATTCCATGGGTCGCCAATTTTTTTGATTTTGGATTTGAACAACAAAACTAAAACTACAGTCAACTAAAATTACCTTAATAGGGTAAAAATAGCAACGTATTTAGTTCTACAGTTTCTTATATTTATGAGTTGATAGCTATTTCGGCTTTCGCCATCGTCAGAACTATGATTAAACTTACATTTTTCTCAGCTATATATACTGGCTCCGAAGAGATACATAACGCATAATGTAATTCACTCTAACATCCTAATTCAAATAATAATTATAATACAACACTTATTAAATGTGACTAGTATTTTTCTTTGGTTTTTAAAACATTAATTAAGATAAATAAGCTGATATTTATCATTAATGACAAAACGTTAAATTTATTAACTATGGCTTTAGTGCTTCGAAAGACAATAAACAATATGGGATTTTTCAGGGTAAATTAAGATAAATTATACTGATCTTTATTATTAATTACATTAGAGGTCTTAACAACGGTATATATATAATATATATATATATATAGCTGAAAAAGGTAAGTTTAATCATAGTTCTGACGATGGCGAAAGCTGAAAAAGCTAGAAATAAGAAACTGTAGAACTAAATACGTTTCCATTTTTACCCTATTGTAATGGAGTTCTGCCAAGTAAATGCCAAATCAATAAATAAAATAACCTTTTTAAAAAAATTCTTTTGTAATTGGATCGGGGTCTTGGGTCACATGGCTTTTTATAAAAAAGGGTCGCCACCCGAAAAAGGATGGGAACCTTTTAACAGAATACTGTACTCCATCATTCTCTAAAACAATTAAATTTACGTTAATGCCGTATCAAATCTTTTCACCATGGTGAAAGATGACTTTTTGATTTGTGTTCGAAATAATTACTTTCTTTTACTTTTGGGAGTTTATAAATATATGTATTTGATCGTTTTAGTAAATCACAAAAGAGTCAACTGGGGGGTGTATTTATCTTTTTATTTTTGTTTTCATGTAACAATTAAGTAAGCAGCTTAAAACGGATGTCAAAAGAAAACCAGAGCATGAAATACTGTCATCCTCTTATCAGGATTCTATTTGTAGCGATAATCATCAAAATAATATGAATGACATTTCCAATGAGGAGTATTCAATTGACATCAAACACGAGACACTCGAAGTCCACGATAAAAAAATTGAACATGAAAAACATCACCAGCTGAAAAAGGTATTTCCAAAATCTGGCATAAAAAGTGGACTATCGATAATCTTTTGTTCAGTGTTTTTGATTTTTCGTTTATCACCATCGAATTTGAGACCCTCTTAACTTTATATAATAAAGTGATATACACTCACCTAACATGCCGCGCTGTCCTTACCTTTTTAAAATTACATAAAAATCAAGAAATATGAAATTATAGATTGTAGTCATTTGTAAATCTAGCCAATGATTTTTTACTCAGTTTTCGTTCTGATTCGTTAACATTCACACTAAATGTCACTGTTCTTCAATTAAAATAATCATTTTAAATTTTTTATTTGTGACAATGGTATTCTTAGCAACATATCTATTGAAAAAAGTCTTAAGAAAGCATTAGATGTGATTAGATGTGATTTAAAATATTGTTGTTCTTAAAGACTGAATTATTACTTAATTCTGGAACAAAGCGTTTTAATAATAAAGCTGTTAATTTTGGTGACTTATTAGCTTATAAAAAAAGTGTAACACGACCTTTATAATATTTTGAAGCGCAGTAAAATAAAGAAATATTTTTTTTTCTTAAAAAAAAAACAGGAATAATACATATTTGCTGTTTTATTCCATTCAAATCGAGGCCTCTTCGTCTAAGAGCAGTCAAATTTCACTGTCATATTACTGCCATCAATGTCACATTATTACTTTACTTTCGTTTCCTTTGTCTCAGACTCATCTTCAATGATCTTAAAACTAGAAAAACTGAATTAAGACAGTTATAATTAATATAATCAATGATAACAAACCATTATTGTGTAAATTATAGCAACAAAGTAGTAAGACCGATGCGGTTTTAAAACTGCCGTTTCTTTTTTTGTTACAGACAAAATTCAAACTACATTCTCGAAAAAAGCCTTACAAATGTGACCAGTGCAATTATAAAAGTGCATATGTATGTGACTTAAAAACTCATAAAATATCACACACTGGAAAAAAGCCTTTTGAATGTGACAAATGCAGTTTTAGAACTGCTGTGTCTTCCCGCTTAAGAAGGCATAACATGTCACATACTGGAAAAAAGCCTTTTAAATGTGACCAATGCAGTTATAAAGCTATTCAGTCTAGTCATTTAAAGACGCATAAAATGTCACACACCGGAGAAAAGCCTTTCAAATGTCAGCAATGTAGTTTTAAAACTGCAAGCTTTGGAAACTTAAAAAAACATAAAATGTCACACAACGGAGAAAAGCCTTTTAAATGTGACCAATGCAGTTATAAATCTATTCAATCTAATCAATTAAAAACGCATAAAATATCTCACCACGGAGAAAAGCCTTTCGAATGTGACAAATGCAATTATAGAACTGCTGTCTCTATAAGCTTTAAAAGGCATAACATGTCTCACACCGGAGAAAAGCCTTTTAATTGTGACCAATGCAGTTTTAAAACTGCTGCGTCTGGTCACTTAAAAACGCATAAAATGTCGCACACCGGAGAAAAACCTTTCAAATGTGACAAATGCAGTTTTAGAACTGCTGAGTCTGGTTGCTTAAAAAAGCATAAAAGGTCACATACTGGAGAAAAACCTTTCAAATGTGATCAATGCAGTTTTAGAACTGCTTATTCGTCTAACTTAAAAACGCATAAAGTGTCACACACTGGAGAAAAGCCGTTCGAATGTGACAAATGCAGTTATAGAACTGCTGTGGCTGCTAGATTAAAAATGCATAAAATATCACACACTGGAGAAAAACCTTTCAAATGTGATCAATGCAGTTTTAGAACTGCTGTGTCTAGTAGATTAAAAAGGCATAAAATGTCCCACACTGGAGAAAAGCCTTTCGAATGTGACAAATGCAGTTATAGAACTGCTGTGTCTGCTAGCTTAAAAAGGCATAAAGTGTCACACACTGGAGAAAAGCCTTTCAAATGTGACCAATGCAGTTTTAGAACTGCTGTGTCTAGTAGCTTGAAAAGGCATCAAATGTCACACACTGGAGAAAAGCCTTTCGAATGTGACAAATGCAGTTATAGAACTGCTTTGTCTGCTAGCTTAAAAAGGCATAAAATGTCACACACCTAAGAAAATCCTTTTAAATGTGACCAATGCAGTTTAAGAACTGCTGTGTCTAGTAGATTGAAAAGGCATCAAATGTCACATACTGAAGAAAAGCCTTTCGAATTTGACCAGTGAGAAAACTATCAACTAAAGACATCAACACCAAATTACAACAAAGAAAGAGAAAACAACAAATAGCTCTTCTCTCTGAAAAAACTGGTATTTATAAACTTCAAATTGTATAACAGTGGAAATTCGCCAATGTTTGACATTGGAATGGTGACACAGAATCTTTAAATACGACTCATGGAGATTTTAGCTGGTAGACCTTCTAGGAACTCAAATACAATATTCAAACTTTCCAAGCGTTTCGACAGTCATAATAGTTTATTTATTTTTATTGTATATTTAGTGAATAACCCATTTGGTTTTTCTACAAATCGGTATAAAAATACCATTTCTACTTTCAGTTTTTTCACCAAGAAAAACTGTTTTGCTTTATTAAAAAAAATGTATTTTCAATTATAATCTGTTACTACTACACTTAAAAGTATGTGTTAAAATTAATTTAGATGATCTGATTGCCAAACTGTGGATTTTCCTTACTTTATATTTTTTTTGTTCCTAACAATTAACGAAATAATATTTTAGCGAATCGAGCAGATATGTTTTTTCGCCCAATGAAGAAATATTGCTAGTAGAGCTTACCACAACAATGTTTTTCTAAAGTTTGTTGAGGGATAATTTAATAAGTGCTTTATTGTCATAGTTCCAGATTAGTCAGTTCGGATCCTTATGGTTATAATAACTTTTATGTTGAAGTACCTTCAAGAGGAGAATATATACTCCACATTGGAAGCGGACATATATACTATATAGATATGTATAAACTCCCTTCCCTCGTACTGGGCAGAGTTCATATGGCGAACAATGTTAAACGAACGTGATAGTTGAAAATGAATTTTTCATTTTAGCAATCGCACATGTAACGTGAATTCAATACCTATGATACTTATAAATAATGATTATTCAATGGAACTATTTTTATTTCAAAATGACTTTAGTTTTCATTCTTATAGCGGCAGTCAAGTAAATACTTTGATCACTTTTCCCTTTAAATCTGTCGGAAGAGCTTGTAATGGATATCGAAAAAGAACCGCACGATGAATCGCATGCTCATCAAATCGATACAAATCATCGAAAATGACCTGGAATGATGGTCTATTGAAATCAAATGCGAAACACATAAAAGCAAAGAAATAATTGAAGATATATAAACCGCGAATCTACTATTCTCTTAAAGTTGATATACTGTAAAGTTGCAAGTGAATAAAACTTCCATTTTCTAGAAGAAATATATGAAAATTAAAATAATAACAAAAATTGGTTAATCTATTTTTTGTATTTTTTACATATTACATTCAAAATAAACAAATTTAATTCACTTAAAATAAAGTAATACATAATCAGTAAAAAATAAAAGTACACAAATAAACTTCGACACAAACAGCACCTTAATAAAACATTAATTAAATATTTTTTATAATAATTTTATTGTACTCTTTAATCCAAGGATGTAAAAACATTACTAATTTAATGAAAATTAATTTAATTATATCATGATGAAGAAGTGATTTGTATTTGAGTGACCATTCCACGTCTCAGATCTCACTGAAATCGCCCATGGGGCACTGCGTCCGGAAACTTAAAACCAAACAGTGATAATCTGCTTTGAAAAATGTGTTACAAGTAGAAAGAAGCATTGTTCTTGTAATGCAATTCTGGACACGGCTCGAGTAACAATAGTTTTGTCACCGGATCTTCTAAGTATTCAACAATAAATGCCCGGAGAGAGGATGATACTTCTGGTGGTCCTCTACCACCTTCGTGTCCAAAGCATACACTGAAGAAAACAATACTTCAACTAGCAAAAAGACACCCAAAACTATACAAATTCAACCATCGTGAATGACAAGGAAGGTAGTAGTGGGTGTGTTTTTTTTTATTTTAACATTTCATGCTTAAATAGTTAACTTGATTCTCCAGCTGTTTTAAAAAAGCCTTCTTGAATTTTTTTGAATATGAGTAATTTTCAAATACATTTGAATTCTTATCATAGCAACTACGAGTTTGTCTCTTATTCATCCATCCTGAAACAAAGAAGGATTGATATATTATAAAGAAGAAATATTTTTTGAATAATGTTCATTCAGCTAAGTTTGGTACATTGTTTTGACACCGGCAGAAGGTGACAAGTCAAAAAACTCTGTGATGAAAAACGTTTTTTTTGCCAAAACTTTTTTTGATAGGAACAAACGTGATGTACATATTTGTTATGCTAAAATCATGGAAAAAATATCATACAAAAATAGCAGAACTCGTATTTTTTTAAAAAATAAGCAGCGTGTTTCTATCTAACTGCATTTAAAGCTCAAAGAAAAGTTCTTTTGACTTCAGCTTTCTGCCAGTATAGCGACGATATGCAGATATTTATGTAAAACAAAATAGTTCAATAAATCGAATTGCATCAAAAAATCAAGTTTCAAATGAAATGGAAACTATCGATAATATTTTGCAATCATTAATAAAGTGAGCGACGAAACAAAAATATGTCAAAATATTATTGGCAATTAACCACTTGTACCACTATTTTTATTCAATTCAGCTTAGGTTAACCTTGTATTGTCTCTGTAACTGAAATAATGTTGAAAATAAATTGAATACTTACCGACGATTATAAGTTTTATTTTCCAAATCTATCTTTGTATGTTGCTGTCTATACAATTGTAGATGATGTGTATTCATAATATTTTTCGTTTGTTTCAAAAAAACCAATTTTTTTGATAGCTAAGTGTTTGTTATTATATTATATAAACAGTCAGGATAACTACTTTGATCACGATAAACCTTCTTTAAATCTGTCACAAGAGCTTGTAGTGGATATTGAAGAAAAACCAGACGACGAATTATCATAGTCATCAAATCAATTACAAATAATCGAAAATGACATATAGGATGATGAACAGTCTATTGAAATCAAATGCAATACACTTCTGAAACGCGAAAAAATAATCGAAGATACATTATAGATGTCACAAATCTAAAAAGGTAATCGTAAACATTTTTTATTAGTCCAATCGTCTTTAAACTATTATGCATAGTATTGTAATCGTTACAAGTGGATGATCGTTTGTGGTATAAATTGAATAAGATGGTTGCCGTTTCTTTGCTCAGATAAGTGCTGTTATAAACAACGGAGACATTTCATACTATTATTGCGGAATAGTCAAAAATATTTAGGTAGAATCATAATGCAAAATACCAAATATTTTCACAAAATCGTTGTTTTAATGAATTATTGTAGGTACCAACCTAATGCCGGAGTCATCAAATTAACCTTTTATTCAGTTACAAGAAAACCACCATCAACGAGCTAATCTCGGAATCAATTTCTTCCGATGCCTTACTGAAAAGAACAAGACATCAACACAGAAATCTAACAGCCCGCAGCTGTCACTATAAAAATGCAAGAAAACTTTGTTCCACAAGCGAAACTTTGTTTGCAGCGTTTGATTTAACATGTAGTCCATACAAGCATTTAAGATCAACTCGCATTCACGAACGACTAAGCGAGCCCAGCCAATAAAACATCGCCATCTTTTACCTGACGGATACTATCTTCCCCCCAATATTGTCCGCGTCACCTCTAGCCCGATGCAAAAGGGCCTACAAAACGGAAGAAAACCGCGCATCTTGCAATAAAAAACGTGATTGCAAAAAAGGTTAAATTCTCAGTGACGTCACGACATTTCATCCCATACCTATCGTTACTGCCATTCCTAGCAAACAAGCGCAAAGCCCTCACAACGATGAAATAAACCTCTTCCAGAGAACGGTGTACAGAGACTTGCCAAAATCATTAATGCGTGTCTATATACCAAAAGGCGTTAAAGAGTAAAGCTTCTTGAACGCGTTATCAAATCTCAAGTGGGGAACATCATACAAGAGAAAAAAGTCATCTCAGACGAACAACACAGCTTATGGCCTTAGCATTCCACCAGCAATCAGCTTTTCCAAATAGTACAATACACTGTGAATGGATTTAACTGCTACCTGGTTACAACTGGATTTTCCTTAGATAAAGCCAAAGCTTTCGATAGAGTTTGAACCAAAGGGATAATTTTCAAGCTCAATGGGGCCAGCCTCATTCCACCAATGATTAAATAAATTAACTCATTTTTTACTGACTGACGAATTCGAGTAATCCGCCTGCAAGAGCTCTTTCATCTCAGTGGCAGATTTACCAAACGGGAGGCACCGGGCGCAATAAAATTTGGAGTTTCTGTTTGTCGGATAACAAAACATTCAGAAAATGAGCATGTGGCATCCTAATAGAGGTATCTAAACAAAAGTTTTTCTACGAGAACTGTTTGTCAATTCGTTTCTCAACCTCCATTTTTCGTATAAGGGATAGAACGATAAAGTTAGGACAGAACTGGTGATCAACTTATTGCATTAGCAACGCCCAGTTGTCAAAGGATCGGAAATGGTGGGAGGGAAATTACAAACACCCATTCCTTCGAACAGAAATCGAAAAAAGCCCTATTCAACTGGGACTCGAACCCGTGAGGTCTGCCTTAGAAGGCCACAAAGCTAACCACTGCGCCATATAACCCGGTGAAGACGTTTATAAACAAATAATTTACAGAGCGACACTGTCGCTGCAATTATGATGGAAAACAGTGTGTTCTATAGGCAAAATTTTGTATGCAGTGTTTGTTATGATATATTTCCATCGTCACGTTTACTTTTACATGTGACTTTTCAAGGAAAATTGAAATTCGTTGGAGACAAATGCTTAGTTTCATCATAAATACAAAAACTCATTTAAATGTAGAAATAAATTAATGAAACGAAAAGTGCAAGTAAACGAACATTTTACAGTGCGACGTTGTCGCTGTAATAGTGCTGGAAAATGGAGTGTTTCATAGGCAAAATTTTGTATGCAGCGTTTGTTACGATATATTTACATCGTCACGTTTACTTTTACATGTGACTTTTCAAGGAAAATCGAAATTCAATGGGAAAAAAAGGTATGTTGAATCATCAATACAAAAGGCATTCAAACAGATTGTACTTTGCAAACATTTAATTGATTTTCTTTTATTTTTATCTCTTAAAAGTAAAACGAGTAATTTGGAATTTGGAGGTTTTATTTCTGAAGCCCCTCTGATTCCCTTTCTCTTTCTTTCTCATCTGAATGGTTGCTCCGACCAGCAGAATAATGAAAAAGAAAACTTTACGAAAAAGAAGATTACAAAAAAAAGCAGTGTCAAGATCGCACGCTTTCAGGTCGCGTCCAATAGACCAGTGCTTCCTAGATTGAGGGCCGCGGATTTTTTCCGTTGACCGCTGCAGAACATGTTTTCTATTGAGGGGGGGGGGCGTATTATTGTTTTTCAGATTTTGTGGGTCGTGCAATGAAAACTTTTAGGAAGCACTGCAATAGACAGTTAAACCAAATATATATATAAATACATATTTGACAATAAATAACACCTCTTTAGTATAGGAAATAACACTTTGTTCACAAAAAAATGTCACCACGCCATAATAAATGTTAGAAAATTATACTATACTTGGACAAATATGGGTAAATTAATATCGTGTTTCCTTCATTTTTTCAATGCCAATACTTATTTTATATTATACAAGCGAACCAAATTCGACAAGCTCGTTTCAGAGTCAATTAGTTTCGGCAAAGTATAAAAACGAAAAATACAAGTAAACGATCATTTTACAGTGCGACATTGCCGCTGTAATAATACTGGAAAATGGTGTGTTTTATAGACAAAATTTCGTATGCAGCATTTGCTATGATATATTTCCGTCATCACGTTTACTTTTACATGTGACTTTTCATGAAAAATCAAAATTCAGTGGAAAAAGAGGTTCGTTAAATCATCAAGCATTTAAATGTAGTTTGGAATTTTCTCTGAAGGCTTTATTCCTGAAGGTCCACCGACTCCCTACCTCTTTCATTCACATCTGTCCGGTTTCTCGGACCAGCAGAAGAATGAAAAAGAATACGTCACGAAGCATTTAAGAGAAAACTTCTAGAGAACGTCTGGGATACTTATTGACAAAATTGACAAAAAAAACAGTGTCAAGGTCGCACGCTTTTGGGTCAAGTTCAATACACAGTCAAACCATATATATATTTATCAACACAATGATATCTCTATATGTATAGGTCGATACAAAAAAAACGATATATTGATGACCGCCCAGTGTCACAGACAAGATCACATTTACAACATAAATGTGAATGACAAGCAATACTAGGGATGGGGAACCTTTTCATTTATGTATCATTCTGAGGCCACATTTATGTATCTGATTCAACATAAGGCCGCACTAAGGAAAACGTTGACATCGCCTACCCACATAAACTAAATATTTATAATTCACAATGTTAATTAGTCGAAAAGAAATTTTAAACAACCTTTATCTAATCTAAAAAAATGACACGAGTCAAATGGCCGCATCAGAGAAGCCAGGAGGCCACAGGTGCCCCACCACTCAATACGATTGCAGTCCTCATAACAGACGACACATCATCAAATGAAAAGTCAACGTTGCTTAAAAAAGCACAGAACTGCAAATACAAAATGCAATAATAATATGTTGGTGTCGTCTAAGCTATTCTTTTATTCTGAGTATCAAACATTGAATCAAAATAAGTCTCAGCGCGATCAGCGGAGCGGTAAATGTTGCAGCTAAATTGCATTTTAAGAACCCGAAAACAGACATAACCTCACAAACAACACGCGGAACGATGACAAATAAATATTCAAAGTATACCAGAAAATGTTAGTAACGATTACAATAGTATTATGAACAGTGGTTGGAAAACGATTGAACGGATAAAAAATGTTTAGGATTACCTTTCGAGACCGGCGATGATCTATCTTGCCAATTATTTCAACGCCTTTTAGGAGTGCTTCGTTTTCGATGTAATTGGATTGTTAAGCATTCCAGATGGCGATTTCGATGATTTGCGATCAATTGATAACACAATAATTCATCGTCAGGTTATTTTTTGATATCCATTACAAGCTCGCTTGGCAGTTTTTGATAGAAATATAATATGTGAACACGTTGCGTATTTCCAAAGACAAGAAGGGTAGATACACATGCTGATTCATAGACAATAAATTATCAAACTCTAATGGATAAAAAATATAGAATGGAAAATTTAATTTCTGGTAATAGAAATATTTTTGCGATTTACGCATTCAGAAATTTGGCATTCTGCATCAAATATTGAGTTCTCTCATTTTATAGACAAACATTTCGACATGTCACATCATAAAATATTGCGCACAATAGAATAAGACTTAAGAACTACACGTGAAGACGTATTCATAACCAAAACCGATGCCGTTCTTGAACATTGGAAAAACAGACTACTACTTTATCGTAAATCACCTATCGAAGTAGTTGAAGCAGTGATAATACGAGGACTTAAAGGTAAACAACGCTATCAACAAAAAGTGTTTATTTCACATTCTCAGCTGCATGACGGTCAAACAAAGTAATGTCAATCTTTTCTAGTATCTTTCAAGACCGTCAGTAGAAGACTGCACTATTTGCCATCGAAATTGAATATCAAAAGATTGTACAAGGTATTACGTTCTTGTCACATGATTTGTGATGAAAACCAAAGTAACATGAACTGTGCATTGAACAAATCAAACCAGTCTACAACGAAAGCTGTCATTTATTGTTAATATTTGCCAAAAGCTGATTTGACATTTTGGCTTAAAGAAATTTCATTGTTATATTTTGAGAGAGAAAACTATTTATATTAGTTTTCGTCGGATTGTATCAGATAGAGCTATTCGCCTTGTAGATATGTGTTCTTGAAGTGTGGTCGTGGCTTTGTCGGTAAGCTAAATTAACTTTAATGCTGACGTTACTATGATATACAAAATGATACTTACCCTCTACTCACATTTATAATAATAGTGTACTTCAAAAGTACGGTGTCGGTACCTACTTACATCAAAATGACATCTCTGAGGAATATAAGAAATAATACTGCATTTAGTTATGTTTTCAATCAACTGTTGAATTCAATATCGAAAAGAGTATAAAAAATACAAAGATAGGTAATACAATAATACAAAAACCAGTCAAATTATTTGAAACTAAGCACTTCCACAAAAATGCTATGTTTAATTAGTCAAAATCTATATAATAAACGTACACATTTTTTTTCTTCATAATGTAAAGGAAATGAAATTTCTACATTATTGTCCGTTTGGGACATCGAGTAGTTGACATTAATTCATTTAATACTTTTTGTTGACATGTTCCGGCTTGTCGTAATGTTTTTATTATATGAACGTTTTCCATTACTGAAAATAAAAATAATAAATATCAGCTTATTTATTTCATTTATATATTAAATTTCAGTATATTAGGCTTTATCATTGACTTGCGTTAAATTATTTCAAAGATGAAATGCTTCTAACCATTAAAAAATAGCGCTTTATAATTTAGGTAAATATGCTTTACAACATGCTACTCTTTTTCTCTTCAAAAAATTGATTAATCCCGCAAAAAACAATGAAACCTTATTCTTCGAGAATCTAATATGGAGATACAATAACATCAACAATGTTGTGATAAAGGAAACCGATAATTCATCTGAATTACGTTATATTTTAAGAAAGTTGGTCGCCATATTGAAAAAAACTCCTTATTGCGTATATTACCAGTTTATCTGATTTTAATCATAATAATTTGGCATTTCTCTATTCAAAAAAAAAATTCTTACAGCGTTGCATTGTTATAAGCAGCATTTGGCAAATTTATATGTAAAAAAAAAACAATAGCATACCATTAAGCATATACACTTTTATTTGATTACAAAAATACGGAACGTTCCTAATTCCAAATAGCATTTTGATTATTTTGCGTTGATATTTGACATATCTGATGACGATGATGGGTTTTTCGGTTATAATAGAATGTCCATTTAAAATAGAATAGAATATGATTGGCTATTTTATAGGGCTTGAAGCATACTCACCTGCTGTGCCTTTTTACTTTTTAATAATATGTTCATACTTATTTTCATTATGTTAAGTCTTTTGTAACACTAATAAGTTGGGTGATAAAGACAAAAATGGAACTTGGAAAATCTGTTTTTGAGTCTTGTATGCAGAATTGTTCACTATTATTAGAATACATTTGATGTTGGCTAGTCAGTGTTTTGTTTGCAGATACTCAATGCCCGCATCTTCTTACATAAATCTGTTTGCTTAGCATGGACAGCAACAATTTAGTTCATTTCTCCTAACCCGAGTCATCATATTGCCGCTTTTATTGAATTACTCTTAAAAGTAGCTCGTGTGCGAAATGTAAGTATGTACTTCAATTCGTATTACTTTTTTCAATTGAGTATCGAATGACATAATTTAAGGCTTTAGCTACTTTTTTCTCCGTCTTCACCTATGCTCCATGATGATGTTTCATCGGATTTTTCAAAAGCTAGCTAGAATGTGCAGATCTAACGAAAGTATACCAACCAGTACCGGTAATGAATCCGTAAAGGCTCTGTCAACTTTGGTTAGGGCTATTAAAGCACTGCGTTGCTACTCAGAATGTTTTTTTGAATTTCTTTTTCATGTTTCATATACCTACTTGATCAAGTGTTGCTTATGCCACTCAAACATGACGTCAGCTAATTTTTCGGTTAAAAATACGAGAATGTTAGCTTTACCGAGCAAGGATCTTTCTAATCTAGTACAATGATGTATTTTAAGAAAACTTACATACTTCAATGAAAAATTTGAATCGTTCAAAAATTGTATTTTGAAACAAGTGAATCTGCATACCTAATTTGAACAATTTAAATTTTAAATCATGTAAATGAAAAAGTAAATTCAAAAAATTGCCATCCTTTTTTTAGTTTGGTTTATTCTAGAAAAGTGGCATTATCATAAAACTTGAATTATTCCATACGTGGAGAAAAGAAATCTAGCCAGATATTTTTAAATAGAATCGCTTAAATTTGCGATTCTTCCTAATATTGATGAATCAAAAGCATAAATGTATAATTTAAAGTCAAGCTATAGTTGTGTGTTTTGTTTCTATCAAACATTTTGTAGCGCAGTTACTTTTTTCCTTTATTTTACGTCTGATGATCGTCAAAGCAATGTGAGTGCTATCTGAAGTGAGTAACAGTTGATTGACATCGATTCAATTGTCTATGCAACGATGGGAAATATATTTTTTATTATTGTCTATGGTGTTACCGTATTTGATAAAGCTTGCACTTTCTACTGACTTGATCAGTTTTCTCTTGAAATGGATATCAAAAAAGAGCCTCACGATGAATTTCTGTCAACAAATTCACCCGAAAACGCTGATAATAGCGATTACCGTCAAGAAAATGACAATACTATCTGGAATCGGGAGCAGTCGATTGACATCAAGATCGAGACAATCGTGAAGCAGGAAGGAATTGCTGACGATAGTGATCATCACGAGACTAATAAGGTAGCATTTAACATTATTTAGTCGTTCGGTTGTTTTAAAATTCTAGAAATACATGGCTATTGCGTGGAGCAATCACGCCATTTTTTTAAGGTTATGACTTGATTGTTGTTCAAATTGAATATCATTGTGAACTAGTCGCAAAGTAATTTGATTATCATTTGACATATACCTAATATGCCGCGATTATTTCGTCAACAAATTTCTCAACGTAGCTAAAACAACAATGATTTGAAATTATTTTTTTGCCGATTTGATTTTCGCAATAAATCACATATTATTATGAAGATATCTTATAAATTATGCGAAATAAATTTTAGTATGAAAACATCGCCATCGTTAATGAAATCGCCAGTGCTTCGTTCCTTGATCCACATCTCCAGAACAGGTTTTTGTCAGGTGCAAGGAAATAAACGGAAAAATGAACATTTTTCGATAGCTAATTTTTTCATTAGGAATAAAAAAAAATACAATATTACGAGTATGTATTTTGGAAAAAATATAAGGTGCGACAATAAGCCGTACTCATATATTTCGATTAAATTTATTTTAATGGTCATATACTATCCGGTTGCAAAAATGTTTCTTTTATCCTAGTGCAGCGTTTCCGAAACTTTTCCTCCTGCGACCCGGTTATTTGAATATTTTTGTGTCTGTGTGACCCACTAAATTTGTTATGGCCTATACTACCGGCTTTTAGGTAAAATAAAACAGTATATTTATGTCAATACGTGTCCAGGGGTGTCCAACTGAAATTATTTGACGGGCCATATAAAATATTGAATGTCTTTGATGGGCCACTTTTCTCCAGATTTACGATGTATTGTCCTTTGGTGAGACTTCAGCCGTCTCTCTCTTAATTCTTCCCATTATAGCGAGATGGAAATTGTCACGTACCATAGCCATGAAAAAGACTACAACATTAATTGTATAGAATGTTGGACAATTTAAAAAGTCACACAAAACCTTTTGATGTCTTAAAGTTTGGGTTGAATTCGGAATAAATGAACGTATCATTTGGATTTAATCAATTTATGTGAACATTTTAGGTTAACCATGCTTTTGCTAACTTCACAAAGTTCTATCAAATTTATAATACATACATTATTTTGTTTTATTTTCGTTTTAGTCTCAAATGACCAATACCAACTTTAAAGATCTAATTGAACAGCCAGTGATAACTTCGTCGCAAACTGATTTACCTTCGACGTCTTATATAAACCAAATGCATATCGAAAAGAATTCGTACAGAGAGAAGTAAACGTTGTTATAATGCTTAACAATGGTGCTTTCTTTGAGCGAAGTTTTGTATGTAGGGTTTGCTACGATATATTCCCATCATCGTATTCACTTGAGCAGCATGTTACTAACCATGCTTTACTAAAATTTGATGAGGAAAACAGGTTTGTCATATTTTCATTATTAAATAACTTCTACTGCCATAGCAACAATGGAATAAATTTCGTACTTTAAATTCTTTAACCACTTGGAAACTATTTTCAATGCAAAATTATAATTTAAATAATTATTGTACCTTTTCATTGTACCATATTTTATTCAGCATGCATTTTTTTTATTTTATTTCATGCAACAACGAAGAAAGAAGCTTGAAAGCGATTCCTCAAAAGAACTCGGCGATGACTTAGTGTCTTCAAATACTTCAGAGAACTCCGACCGCATTAATATGAATGACACCTGGAATGAAGAATATTCCATTGACATCAAACACGAGCCACTGGCGAATCACGAAGAAACAATCAACGACCAAGATCAACATCATTTAAAAAAGGTTATCTAATTATTTTGATAAATTTTTATATATCGAGTGTATTATGACAGTAAATCACACATTATCATAAAAAAATATTTGTTTGATATCCGAAATATCAATTTTTTGACGAAAACGTCGCCAAACTTAATAAACGATAGATGCTTCTTTAATAATTAATATATTGGTTTCTTATTTTTTCAGTTTCGAAATGCCAGCATAAACTGTCCAATAACTAGTAAACAAAATTCGACGAACTTGTCTCGGAATCGAGGTTCAATAGACTGTAAAAACGAAACGTCGATCAAAACACAAATTTTACGACGCAAAGTTGACGTTGTAATAAGTCTGAAAAATTATGTGTTTAATCGACAAAATTTTGTTTGCAGCGTTTGTTTTGGAATATTTCGGTCGTCAAATTTGCTTCACAAGCATGTGGCTATTCA
The DNA here is from genome assembly GCA_030503985.1 of Himalopsyche tibetana. Classification (NCBI taxonomy): domain Eukaryota; kingdom Metazoa; phylum Arthropoda; class Insecta; order Trichoptera; family Rhyacophilidae; genus Himalopsyche; species Himalopsyche tibetana. The sequence goes on along the minus strand of JAPJYX010000027.1, from coordinate 1,255,632 downwards.
TAAAAAATATAGATTCAATCGAGAGAAAAGGTTTGTTTCAAATATCAAAGCAAAGGATATTTTATTGTTTGGAATTTTCTTTAATTTTATTTTCTAACAATGAAGTCCTTCTTATTTTTTAAATTGAATTATCAAATAAAGATGGTTGTTTTTCGGCATCACACAGCAGTCACAATTCCTCACTTTGTAATATCAAATTGATTCAAAAAGTGTCCATGGCATTGACGCCGGTGACATTTGCTTATTTATTTCAAAATACATTCTTTCCCGGAGAGTCAATTACAATACCAGAAAAATATTCTTGGTGATTTGTTAATTATTTTTAATTATGTCATATTTAATGTTTAAAAATACAGTGTCATTATAGAACGAAAACATGTAAGACTAAATTTGTCAAATGTTTAAACAGAATACTTGTCAATCATTCTCCGAAAAAATTTAGTACGTTAATGCCGTATCAAATCTTTCCACCGTGATGCAAAATGATTTTTCTATCAAGTTGTGGTTTCACTCTTGGAAGCTTAGAAATATATTTATTTGACCCTTAAAGTATATCACGGAAAGGAAAACTGTAGGCTGATATTTAACTTTTTGTTTCTGTTTTCATGTAACAATTTAGTGAGAAGCTTAAAACGGATATCAAAATAGAACCAAAGCATGAATCACTGTCAGCCTCTTATCAGGATTCTGTTGGTAGCGATATTCATCAAAATAATTTGAATGGCGTTTGGAATGAGGATCATTCAATTGACATCAAACACGAGGCACTCGAAGTCCACCAAAAATTAATTGAACGTGAAAATCATCACAGGTCAAAAAAGGTATTTCTTACTTCTGAAAAAATGGATTTTTCAGGTTATATTAAAAAAAATAACATTTTTATTTAAGACGAGTAATTGATAAAATATAAACAAGTCGCCAAATGTTAAAAAAATTTATAGGTAAAAAAGTGCAAAAAAACATACATACATTCACAGCGATCATTGTTCAATACTGTTTGATTTTTCGTTTTTAACCATCAAATTCGAGTCTTTCTCGCACTGTTATAATACAATGATATTACTTAAGTTGCCTTTTTATTATTTCCTATATTAAATGACATAAAAATTGAGAAAAAGTGAATTTATCAAAAGTCGTGATATTAATTGTTGTCATTGGTGTACTTAAGAAAAGATTGCTTTACTCAGCATTCGTTATGATTCGTTTTTATCAAATCAATATCTAAATGTCATTGTTCGTTAGTTAAAATAGTAATTCAAAAATGTTTATTTGTTAGTGACAATGCTATTTTTGGGAAATGTATACATTTAAAAAAAAGCCAAATGATAGCATTTTATCATACAAATATGATTTCAAATATTGTTTTTGCTTACAGAAAGAAAGATTACTGCCTTCTGGAAAAAAGAGTTTCAAGGTTGAACAATGCACCAACAAAACTGTTTATTCTAGTGACTTAGCGCATAAAATGTCACAAAGTGACTCAGAAACGGACCAATGCAATCATAAATCGATTCTATGTGGTCAAATAAAATTGCATCAAAAGTCATACACCGGAGAAAAGCCTTTCAAATGTGACCAATGCAGTTTCAAAATTGCTCAGTCTGGTAACATAAAAACAATGTCACACACTGGACAAAAGCCTTTCAAATGTGACCAATGCAGTTTTAGAACTATCTGGTCTGGTCACTTAAAAACGCATAAAATGTCACACACTGGAGAAAAGCCTTTCAAATGTGACCAATGCAGTTTTAGAACTGCTAGGTCTGGTCACTTAAAAACGCATAAAATGTCACACACTGGAGAAAAGCCTTTCAAATGTGACCAATGCAGTTATAGATCTGTCGAGTCTTGTAACTTAAAAATGCATAAATTGTCACACACCGGAGAAAAGCCTTTCAAATGTGACCAATGCAGTTTTAGAACTGCTCAGTCTGGTAACCTAAAAACGCATAAAATGTCACACACCGGAGAAAAGCCTTTCAAATGTGACCAATGCAGTTATAGATCTGTCAAGTCTGGTAACTTAAAAATGCATAAATTGTCACACACTGGAGAAAAGCCTTTCAAATGTGACCAATGCAGTTTTAGAACTGCTCAGTCTGGTTGCTTAAAAAGGCATAAATTGTCACACACTGGAGAAAAGCCTTTCTAATGTGACCAATGCAATTTTAAAACAACTCTTTCTTATCATTTAAAAACTCATAAAATGTCACACACTGGAGAAAAGCCTTTCATATGTGACCAATGCAGCTTCAGAACTATCTGGTCTGGTCACTTAAAAACGCCTAAAATGTCACACACTTCAGAAAAGCCTTTCAATTGTGACCAATGACATTATAGAACTGCCGTGTCTGGTTGCTTAAAAAGGCATAAAATGTCACATTCTAGAGAAAAGCCTTTCAATTAAGACTAATGCAGTTTTAGGTGTGCTGATTCTAGTTACTAAAAAAGGCATAAAATCTCACACACGAGAATAGTCTTTAAAATGTGACCAATACAGTTATAGAACTGCTGTGTCTGGTATCTTAGAAATGCACAAAATGTCACACCCAAGAAAAACTTTCTAATGTGACCAATAACGTGAAAAAAATAGTCATAGGATAACACCTTTTTTTAACAACCATTTTAAATATAAGGGAAGTATTTTTCAGCAGGTTTAAGGATGTTAAAACAGCAGAGCGTTGTCAAACATTCTCCTAATGCTACGGTAACAGATTTGAATTTTTTTACTTTTGGCCTTGACATTGGTAACTCTTAAATACAATCGCTGGATTTTAAAAAACATGAAAATATAGAGCTCTTAATTTGAACGTCTTTTTGTTGATTTAAGAATATTGGAGAATAACAAATGTGAGCTCAGTACACAACACAAGTGGTCTGCATTGATAGACCTGGAAAAGGAAAAAATGATTATCTTCAACGCTTGGAATAGTATTTCCGACTCTTATGATCAGCTGAAAAAACTCGCGTTTGCTGTTCTTTACCTTTTCGGTTCTTCAAATTCATGCGAACAATCTTTTACAAGCATGAACTTTATTAAGAAAAAACTGAAAAGTCGTATTATTATTACGTACATGGAATCGTGCCTAACATTAAGAATAGCAACTTACAAACCTGACTGTTTCAAACTTTCCAAGGAGGTGCAAGGACATTGTTTGCATTCAGTGCTTGTCAGTCATTGTCATGATTTATTTTTGTATATATTTTGTCATAATTTATGGATTCCTTGATTGCATATTATTTTTTATTAATTAAAATATATTAAGTAAGTATGAAATCTAGTTTTATTCAATCAAGAATTCGACTGAAGGTGCTTGGTAGAATTGCAATATTTAATTTGAATCGTTCAAACTATGAACTTGAACTGTCAGTTCAAGTTCATCCGTGCACTTGAATACCTGAAGATGCCAAAAGGCGAAACCCGGGTCGTTAGTTCGACAAAATCTGTGAGAATGTACATAGTTTGAACGATTCAAATTTAATATTGAAATTAGTTTTATTCAGTGTACCCGTAACTTTATGAAGTGTAAAAATTTAAATAAAGATTTTCTTAATCAATAAACAGATTTGGTTCTCAATTTTTTTTAAACGTTTTAATGTCCATATTTGGTTCTTTGGCTAATTATTTTGTCAAACATTGCTTAAGGCAACAAAGTACATTTGTTTTCAAAACTGTATAAAAAACATAGTTTTATCTTGAATGAAAGTATTAACGATGGAACAAAAATGTTTTTTTGAGACGTTATGTCACAGCTAAAATTTAATACTGTAATTTTGATTCGCTTTGCATTTGAAATGATGTAGACCACTGAAGTATAAACCACTTTTAACCGGAAAATTGAAATTAAGCTGTTCTGGTTGTTTCAGTCGGTCTATTAAGAAATAAAAAAAATAACACTTTTATTTCCAAAAACCCCTTACAACTTGTTTTCAACACTCAAATACCATTTTTGTAGTAAACTGGTATAATTCAGGAAATAAAATTCTTTGTCTGTGTTTATTTCATAATCCAGTGGAAGACAAACAGAGATTTAAATGAAAAATAAGCTTTCACACTGCAAAGACGCTCCGCAAAAACCTGTCTCATGAAGACTTACGTTAAGACCGAGCGCCGACATGTTTAAAATATCAAGCACAATTCGATACGTGTCATTGCTTTCATCAGTCAGCTTTTTTATTTTGTTGTGTGAGATTTACCAAACAACGAAGGGTCCATTGACTGTTAAATCTTAATCATTTATGAATAAAAATATCATAAGTGATGATTTAAAGCGATTTTCATTTTGAGACCCGCCCGATGTCAAGTGGTCATTCCAGGATTGCAACCACACTAATTTCAGGATTGAGGTTTTTATTAGCAAATCCGTAAATTCTTAGGATTTCTGAAATTCTTGGAAGAGCTAAGAAAAAAAAAGCGAGTCACGCTGGTATTTTGGGCAAATTGTTAAATTCCTGGGTTTTTCGATTCAAAAATCCTTGGAAGAGCTAAAAACAAAACGAGTGACATTGAGGAAAAGCAAATAATTAATGGGTTTTTGAAATTGAAAAATTCTTTGATTTCCTAATCGCAAACAAAAATTTTTGTCAATTCCAAATCCCAATTAAGACAAGATTTCAGGTTGCATGTTAAATCCCGGGATAACAAATAGGCTGCGAGTCAGTCATATTCTCTTGGATATCGTTAAAATTCAGGATTGTGCAGGGAAGAAAAAATGAATTTATTGTTTTTCAGTAATCATTTTTTATTACATAGTTTGACCATGTGATACAAATAAATCGAATATCATGTAAAGTTAAATAAAAAAACAAAGATTTACTTTACAATCGCTGATGTATTAAAGCATTTTTCCTCATTAGTAATCACTAGTAGATGGGTCATCATCGTGATCTTCGGTTGTAGTGTTTGTGGTTTGAACTTTAGTATGGACACTTTCATTGATTGTTTTTTCTACCAAAAGGCATTGTTGCAAGTGATTGTTTTAATGATGTCTCAACTCCGTCTTACTCATCCGATTCTTATAATGCGGCTGAACTAGAGCGATTCTCTATCTGCTGTTCCAGAGCTTGGTAAAAAACGACTCATTGCCAAGCCGTTTGCAACTCTACAAACAGGAATATTTTAACTGACAACTCTTTTTACCCTAAAAATCCATACATGTATGGCTCTCTGATACTTTTGCCATCCTGTTTCCTTGACAATTCTCACTTGAAACGTCGCCTACCTGTGTGCATTTTTTTACAGTTCCATCGTTCTTCTTTTACTCTCTTCGAAAACAAAAGCTTGGCGACTGAATGGTATAAAAAAATATTCTGTTTATTTGAATCAATGGCAGTCTAAATAAAACACATTTAGGGCAAACAAAAAAAAATATTATCTCATTTCGATCATTTGTAATACACATTCAAATTTGAACAATGGCTCAAAACTTTTCACCTCATTTTTTTCTTACAAAAAAAAATGTATGCTATTTTATAAGAATTTTTATGTTAAGCTTTATTTACTTGTATTGTTTACGGAACATAAAAAATATCATAAACTTCTTTTGTATTGGATATGTAAATGATCAGCGATTCTTTGAAGATCCACTGATAATACTTGCCAGAATATAATGTATGGTATCATTCATTGTAATTATCAGGTAATTAATGAGGCTCACACAATACTTTGTGATATTATTTATATTTAACAATGGTTGCTTAAATTTTCTTTTTATTTCGAATATCGTAAACGTGTCTATTTCTTTATTAAAAAAAATATTATAATTCAATAAATATAGATTTATTTGTCTATGCTTATTTAATTGTTGATGCCATTATAAATGCTCTTTTGATTCTTGATATGATATAAGGACTTTAGCGACCTAACCGAGCTATATAAACTCAATATAATGTCACTATGTTTATTTGATAGAAGTGTTTACAAGTTAGCTGATGAATTGAATTTTCTTTTTTTAATCAATGCCATATCTGTGTAAAGGAAAAAGGACGTAACCCACACAAACCAAATTTTACAGGAGGCACGAAAAACGTTTTTTAAATGATTTTTAGCCCGAGTCAAAGTATTAAATAGACATAACCTTGAAGCGTATACAGTCTAATAAACTGGTGTTTTATTTACGCTATTCGATAAAAAATAAAAAAGTTATTCAACAAAAACCAATAAAATTGATGGTTACGTCTTTTTTCCTCGACAAAAATGATCGGCCCCACTGAACTTAAGCAGCTTACCGCCTTTTTCCTCGCCAATTTCTAAATGACTTGATAATAAATGAAGACATACTATGGCACGATGACAGCTAGGAATTTGAATGACAATGAAAGATGTGTACAATAATCATTTAAAAGGTACAAAAAATAAATATAAATAATAAAATATTGATATAGTATTGTAATAGCTACTAATTTATTATATTATCTCTATTTGAATATCCAGAACGTCTTCCGACTTATTCATGGCCTTGTATTCCGCATGGTACTTCTTCGGGATTACATAATTCCACGTCCATAATAATATTATCATCAATATCTCCATACAAGCTGTTAATCAGAGGACATCTTCAGAATATGCCCACATCAAATTTGAGAATGTAATATAGAAATAATGTTGGTTATAGTAATAACAACATAAGTCTACTAACGGCGTGTTGCGAGTCTGGTTGCGAGTGAAATTTAAACACATTGATTGAATTATGGCAATAATTGCTATTTTACTTTTAATTTCAAAACATTAAGTTGAGACATAGTTTATCATACATTATGCATCAAAAAAGGAGAAGAAGTATATATCAGTATTTAATATTTATTCCATTTTACTTGCAGTGTAATCTGAACTGTCCTTAACAGTTATTTGCAAGTTAATACAATATTATGCATCGGAAAATACTATAAATTTATTAAAGCAGTGAATAATAAAAATATTCACCCATTACATTGATTTGAATTGTAAATACAAGTGAATTTAAATCATTTTTATCAAAAACATTGAAACTACACGACACTTAACCTAAAAACCGCACGGTGGTGTTTTTGATAAATATACCAAATATTATGGTAATTTTCTCAATTGAGATTAACACGAGATCATTGATCTATGATTTAAAGCATATTATGGTAGAAACAGGGTTGTTTTATAACAATTTAAATACAATTTACGATAACCCTTTGTAAGGGTGACATAAAAATTTGAATACGTAATATTAAACACTTAGCTTCCTTATTTGTATTGTTTATGACATCCAAGTTGACACCACACATCTTAAGAATATTTTAGCTCTTATATATTGCCATTTTAATGATGTAATTTATATTTAAACAATTACTTTCATACGGATCGTTGATATATAAGTTTACCGGTAGAAGAGTAAGCAAAAGATTTAGGCGGCTTAAGTCTTCTCGGTGGTCAAAACTGACGCGACTGGCCGGCAGAGTTTGGTAAAACTGCAATGATTCCTATACATTTACGAGAGCAAGCTGCTTACCGCTTTTTTCCTCGCCGTAAAATCTTATCTCAGCGACTAATAATGTGATTGATGTGGTTTAAGTCCTTTTTCCTCGACAAAAATTTCACAGGCCCTCCTTTTTAAAAAATTAAAAGCTTAATTTAGATATTAATTCGGCAGTTATAGCTTATATCCTTTTGATAGAACATGTATTAAGTTGTATACATAGTGATTATCGAATAAAAGCTATATTGAAGAAACTGAGGGTTAAGTCCTTTTTCCTTTCCACAGTCGATATAGATATATTCACATCTTAATAGAGTATTTTATTATTTCTTGGGCTACCCGATATCTTAAAATTGACATAACAAATGTGGGTTCATGTCAATTAACTGGTTGCTTTTTACTATTTATTTTTTGCCTGTATTTTGATGAAAGGTTTTGCTCATGCACGAATACGCTGTATACCGACACATTTAATAATTTTTTCACATTTAGTTTTGAAAACTGTTGTTTGTAAGAGAAATATCTTTTTTGATTATCATGATTGATTTTTTATTTGTTTATATTGTCAAATTTACAGCAATAAAACCGCTGCAGAAGTTTTGTGAAACTGTTATTTATGACCGCGGACACAAAAAGCCGTAGTGTAGCAATGAAGGTAAAATATTTTGAGTTGTTGAGTTTGATCAAAAGAAGCGAGGGGCCTGTTAGAAATAAAACGAGCCGCATGCAAAAAAAAATTATATTGGCTTCAAAAATTTTACCAAAATGAAGATAAAATATTTTTCCGATCGAGGTCGTTGAGTTTGGTCAAGGAAGGCGAGCCGCTTGTTAAGAAAGGAAAAGAAAAGTTGGCAGTGGCTTTAAAGAATACATCAAAATGGAGATGAAATGTTTTTTTTGATCGAGTCCGATGTTGAGTTTGATCAAGGACGGCGAGCCGTTTGTCAGAAATACGAGCCGCTTGTCTAAAGAAAAAAAAAAAATGACATTGGCTTCAAAGAATATATTTGAGTGAAGATAAAATAAATAATGAAGATAAAATTTATTTCATGACGATATTTCAATACAGAGTATGCAATTGGATTGATCATTTAAAAAAATCCTCAATCCTAATAATTGCAATTTTTATCAATTAATATTCAAACTAAATTCCGTCACCGTTTTCTACTGTATTATACAAAGTTTAACGATCGTATCTTCTTAACAGTTCTTGAATTCATTCTCAAAATATATTTATGCAAATAGGTTCGTTGCGTAATCTTTCTGTAGGATTTCTGTAAGCCAATTATTTTTCATATATTTCATCTTTTGACAAAGAAAATAATCATATTGCGTTATTGAAAAAACACTGGCTACCTAAGTGAGCATCGCATAGCTAGTTGTCTATTGATATGATGTAAGAAATTTGGCACAATTGTCACTACACATGCATGTTACAAATTCAAGATAAACAAAATTATATCAACTAATTATTTATTTGTCACATGAATGGATTTTTAATTGAAGCATAAATATGATTGAAACAATTTATTTTTTTCTTAAAAATGTTCTTAACGGACTTTTTTTGTTTTTAAAGCTTACTCAAAAGTCTTATAAAAAATTGGTTAAGAATAATATCAGTAAAACATATAAGACAATTTAAGTATCACAACTCACTTCCTAACAACAAATTATATTGTTATTATTATACATTATCATAAACTTGTCATTACCGCATGATAAAAAAAGAAAAAAGTGCCAAAACCAAATATAATATCACATAAATATTGATTGTATTATTATTTTCGATAAGTTATTCAATATTAGTTCTACGAAAAAGTTGGTTTTAAATGTAATTTGATAAATGCTTAGTGCCAATTTCAATCATCACTTAATTTGCAAATATGGACCTTCCGATGTATCTGATGTTTTAAATGAACTCCATAAAAGTATCACAAAATCTCCATACGAGAAATCTCTTAAATGAACACATGAACATGTTAAATTCAAAGAATTTGCGGAACTGAGAGTCGATCTAAGTTTATCCGTAAAACAATTTTAATTTACAAGCTGAAGTTCAACTGACCACTCAGGATTTGCTCTTATTTTCTCTATCACTACATGAAACTAATGATCGGTGTCATTTGAAAGGCTTTTCTTCGGTGTTTCATGTAATGCCTTTTCAAGTGAACAGAACGAGAAGCTATACACTTGCATTGGTCACATTTAAAAAGTTATCGTCTTTGTGCGACATGTTTTTTTTAATTTAACACTAAGGCTTTTCTATAGTGTGACATTTTATGCGTTTTTAAGTTACAAGACATAGCAGTTTTATAACTGCATTGGTCACATTTGAAAGGCTTTTCTCCAGTGTGTGACATTTTATGCCTTTTTAAGCTACCAGATAAAGCAGTTCTAAAACTGCATTGGTCACATTTAAAAGGCTTTTCTCCAGTGTGTGACATTTTATGCGTTTTTAAATTAACATATTGTACAGATGTATAACTGCATTGGTCACATTTGAAAGTCTTTTCTACAGTGTGTAACATTTTATGCCGTTTAAAGTTAGAAGACACAGCAGTTCTATAACTGCATTGGTCACATTTGAAAGGCTTTTCTCCGGTGTGTAACATTTTATGCGTTTTTAAATGACTATATTGTACAGATTTATACCTGCATTGGTCACATTTAAAAGGCTTTTCTCCAGTGTGTGACATTTTATGCGTTTTCAAGTAACCACATTGTACAGATTTAAAACTGCATTGGTCACATTTAAAAGGCTTTTTCCCCGTGTGTGACATTTTATGAGTTTTTAAGTTACAAGACACAGCAGTTCTATAACTGCATTGGTCACATTTGAAAGGCTTTTCTCCAGTGTGTGACATTTTATGCGTTTTTAAATGACCATATTGTACAGATTTATAACTGCATTGGTCACATTTAAAAGGCTTTTCTCCAGTGTGTGACATTTTATGCGTTTTTAAACGACCATATTGTACAGATTTAAAACTGCATTGGTCACATTTAAAAGGCTTTTCTACAGTGTGTGACTTTTTATGTAATTTTAACTGACCAGAATGAACAATTTTATTGTTGCAATGTTCATACTCGAAACTCTTTTTTCCAGAATGTGGTAATGATTCTGTCTGTAAACAAAAACAATATTTTTAATCATATTCGTCTGATTCAATACTATTTTTTACAGGGATAAGTTGCGCAAAATAAGACTAAGAGATTAAATAAGAATTATTATAATTGACTATTTGTTAATGTTTGAGAAAACGATTCAGAACGAGTCTTTACATTACTAAGCTCAATACAACAACGTCTTTAATGAATTCACATTTTCTCGATTTCATTATCATTTTTAAAGGAAATGCGAGCAAGGCAAGTTAGGTGAGCAGTTTGAATATATGTACAATATATAATTTTAGTAAAAACACAATATTTTTTTGTACTTCGTTCCACTTTAATAATAAGGTCAGGACCGGTTTCGCTCATTGCGAGCATTGCCAACCTGAAGTACAAAGAAATATTTTGTTTTTACTAATATAATGCTTTCCCGCCAAGTATTGACAGCTAACACCCTTGGGCGCTTTAAAGTTCTAAGCTCAAAATTTTGTTACTCATTCAATTAATCGTATGAAATTAAATATCTTTATTATTTTTTAAATAAAACCCTGACAATCTACATAAGTTATACCATAAGTAAGTAATACCTTTCCAGACTGGCGATGATTTTCATGTTCAATGATTTTATCGTGGATTTCGAGTGCCTCGTGTTTGATGTCAATTGAATAATCCTCATTCCAAACGCCGTTCAAATTATTTTGATGACAACCGCTATCAGTAGAATCCTGATAAGACGATGACAGTAATTCATGTTTCAGTTCTATTTTGATATCCGTTTTAAGCTCGTCACTTAATTGTTACATGAAAACAAAAATAAAAAGTTAAATATCTGCCCCCAGTTTTCCTTCCTGTGATTTACTTTAACGATGAAATAAATATATTTCTAAGCTCCCAAGAGTAAAACATAGTCATTTGACCAAAACTTGAAAGAAAATCATTTTGCATCACGCTGAAAAAAATTGATGGCATTAACGTATCAAATTGTTTTCTGAGAATGATTGACAAGTTTTTTGTTAAGCCATCTGTCAAACTTAGTCTCACTGGTTTTCAATGTGCAGCCTTTTTAAACATTAAATGTGACATTTTTAAAAATATAATAAGCAAACCACCAAGTTTTTTTTATTGTCATATAATGAACACTTTGGGAAAGAAAAAAAATTAAAACAAATATGCAATTGTCACCGGTGTCAATGCCATGGAACTTTTTGAATCAAATAACAATGAAGTAACATGTATGTGAAGTAATTCGACGAAGAAAATATATCAAAACAAACGCAGCATACAAAATTTTGACCATAAAAGACACCACTTTCCAGCATTATTACAGCGTCAACGTTGCGCTATAAAATTTCTGTTTCGGTGTACTTTTCTTTTTTTATTAACCAGCTGATTTTCGTATAATTTAGTTTACTGCAAATATATTTATATATTTAATATAATTGGACAGTTAAGGCATTTTGAAACTGAAAAAAATAGTACAAAGTGGTGAAAAGACTGTTTAGAAAGGTACAAAGCTAAGCAGAGATTAATTTTACTGTTGCTATGGCAACATGAAGTTTCAAATAATGAAAATATGACGAACCTGTTTATTACATCACATTTTAATTTGCCATGAAGAGTCACATGTTGCTCAAGTAAATGCGACGACGGGAATGTATTGTAACAAAAGCTGCAAACAAAATTTCGTTGAAAGAAAACACTATTTTTAAGCTTTATTACAACGTTCATTTCCTGCAGCGAAAATTCATTTTTAATATGAACTTGGTTTATGTAAGACGTCGAAGATAAATTAATTTGAGAAGACGTCATCGCTGGTGGTTTAGTGGGATCTTTAGATTTCGTTTTGGTAGTTTGAGGCTGAAACAAAAAGCAAACAAAATATTTATCAATAGATTTTAATATTTCTATTTGTATTTATCCGGTCACCATTTTTATGTTTATAAGATATTTTTTTCTATTCTTCACTGATATCTAAAAAGATAGTCGACCACTGTTTCCGTTTTGGCTTTTTTTTTCCGGTGACCGTTTTGTATTTTTCTTCTTCTATTACGAATGAAATTTTCAATTTTTGGCATCTTTTTTTTACTAAGAACCATAACCAAAGTCAACGGTGTTGACTACTTGACTATCGATTAAGTATTAGACATGGTTGAAAGCTAGAAATGTCGATTTTATTACCTGATCTGGAGTTCTTCTAACATAAGAACACTCCCCAACGTCAAATTGTTCCACTTTTACAGGATGCCTATCTTGGATAACATCGCCTTTACAGTTTTGCAATTCAGTATCGACTTTTTTCTTAATATTTTTGTAGTATTGTAAAACGTCTTGTGGAAATAAAAATATTAAGCAAATAAACTCAGTAGTTACTCATTCAACTTGTAAGAGCGAAAATTGGAACTGAGGATGAAAGTATATATGCATAAAGGTCGCATTATTAAATATTTTTTAATTATTTGGTAAAATTATCTCCACTATAAAGAAAATATGCCTGGAACACAACATTTATGTATTCAAGCCATTCGTGAAAACTTTTATAATAGTATGATTTAAAACATTTTTTGATTTGAATACAAATGTACCAAACATTAGCCGTAAAATAACAATATTTCAAATGTGTTTATCTCAAAACAACGTAATGTAGGTGGCGCAGTTTCAACCAATTCTACTATAACGAAATGCACGCACAAGTTCCTTCGAAATCGACTAATGTCCCAAGCGGACTGAATTGTTTTACGTGACAACGAAGCCTTGTAAGTAGATTACCTACGGAACATGGATCCTGACAAACGCACAAGTACTTTAATGTGTTAAAAAATATGAGTGCGTTCAAGCAAACTACCTCTAAATTTCAACTTACGTTTCCTTCTTTATTGTAATCGCCTTGGTCAAATTCTTCCTGCTTCACACGCACGTCAAATCCATTGCCAAGTGAATGACCCTCGCCAAAGATATCTACGTTAATCTCAGCATCGTTCTCGATCCCTGATGTACCGTACGTTGACAGCAATTCATCGTCCGGTTCTATCTTGATGTCCATTTCGGTGTATCGACTTAATAATTAACGCGAAACATGTAGATATAAATCTTGTATGTCAAAAAATAGTTTGACCATAGACAATATTGTTTTTTTGGCGTGTGTTCGATTATGTATATCAAAGATGGCGAACCCACGGCACGCGTGTCTAAAGTGGCACGTTTGAGAATTTGAATGGCACGCGAACAATTTCCTAGTTCAATTTTTTTTTAAAAGTTTAGAAAAATAAAAGGTTGACTAAATAATTTTTGAATTAATAATTGATTCCGTTTTATAATTTTTCAAAAAATCTTGTAATTTCAATTTTTAAGCTTGTAAATAAAATTCAGAAAAAAACATTTATTATTTTTTCTATTGTGCTATTTTTTGGCAACAAAATAAATTGTAAGAATTTAAATCAATTTCTGGTCAGAATTTAAATCATCTTTTGGGCATAATAAAATTCTAAATTCTTAATAAACTCAATACATTTCAAATATTCCTAAACATATATTATTTACAATTAAAATACTGCAGGGCAGGGCTGTCAATATATGCCCCGAGGTATATTTCTTCTTCTACGAAATATGTTTGTTAGCAAACTTAAACATTTCAATTATTCTAAAAACTTTAATATTTACAATTTAAATACTGCACAGCTGTCGATATATGTCCCGAGGTATATTTCTTTTTTTACGAAGTATATTTTTTAGCAAACTTGAACATTTTAATAATTAAAAGGTAATGTTAAATTGATATCAAGAAGTCTAACAACCCTAGTGATAATAAAACATTTAAATAATAAATGAAAACGTTTATCATGTTATTTGGCTGCTTCAGCAGCATCAACCAAAATATTAACTGATGAATCATACATTCGAGTGAAATAATTCCTATCATAAGCAAACAAGAGCTAATATAAAAATTATTGTCTATGGTTGAACAATATTTTGACATTATCGATTCCTGCGTGTTTCCCTTCAATTATTAAGCCAATACTCCAATGGACATCAAGATAGAACCGGACGATGAATTGCTGTCATCGAATGGTACATCAGGGATCGACAACAATGCTGAGATGAACGTCGACATCTTTAGCGAAGGTCATTCACCTGGCAATGGATTTGACGTACGTGTGAAGCAGGAAGAATTTGACGAAAATGATTGCGACAAAGAAGATTACGTAAGTTGAAATTAAAGCGTAGAGAACTCGAACGCAGTTATGTTTTTTAACACATTAAAGTACTCGTGCGTGAGCGAGGATCAATGCTAAGTAGGTACTCTACTAACTGCCTTAAGTCTTAGGCTTAATTAAGTCCGCTAGTAACTTTTGTCGGTTTCGATGGAATTTTGCATCCATTTCGTTATAGAACAGGATTGATTTGAACCAAGCCACCTACATTACATCGTGTTGATAAAAAAAACTCATCAAAAATTCATTTTTATGATTGAATTCTTGTTATACGTTGTTCTTATGTTTGATACATTTACATTTTAACCTAATAAGGTTCATAGCATAATTATTGTATGCCAAGTGTTGTCTCTATTGAAATCTAAGTCATTTTAAAGACTTAACGAAACTTTCTTATTTCCACAAAAAAATGTCGAATTTAAACACATATTTTTTTTTTACTTAAAAAAAAACACTGTCAACCGTACAGAAATATTAGATTTCTTCGTTGAGTTTGAAATTATTGGTGTTTATTTGGAATGCACAATCCGCGAACCGTAAGCTACCTTTTTTCAGTCTGCGAATGTGAAATCTTACAAATAAAATGCATAATATGTTTTTTTTGTTGTTCTAGTAGAATACATCGGTTTATAAGAATTTACTTACCAAAAAATTAGCAAATTAAGAATTCTAAAGAATTAACTTAATTTATCGGTATCATTTAACTTTTTCATTATAAGTACAACATTTATTTGTAGGTGGTCGTTTTGGAGTCACAGAAAATCAAGAAAAAAAACGAAAAGAGTTAGGAAAAATATGAAAATGAATACTACGGTGAGGTCCGTTTCGTAATGGAAGAAAATATTGAAGTCGACGAGTGTTCGTATTCCGAACGGAAACCAGAAAAGTTTATTGTTAAGCACGTCATGTAGCGCGGTGGAACGGCGTTCTGGCACCTTTTTCTTGATTTTTTAATGTCCAAATCAAATAAAAAAATATTTTTATTTATTTTGTTTTAGGCTATAATACGTTTGAAAATATTTTTTTCGTAAACCCAAAATAATATTTAAAATAAAAATTATCGGAGCTAAGATTAAATCATATCAGATCGATTTCTGTTCGCAGTCGGTGGTCTGTGTGATATCTCTATATATCCCTTCTACTCTTCAAACTTAAACAACAGGGCAAAGCGAGAGCGATTTATTTACCACCATTCCTTAACTTGCCCATCCAACTATTTTTCTATACTTTTTACACATATCCGCTGCCAGTGTGGAGCATATGGCCTCCTTATTGAAGTATCTTGACAAGAGTTATTTTCTACGATAACTGTTTGTTACTCATTCGCTCAGCCTCTCTTTTTCAGAGAGGGTAGAAGGCTTTGAAGGACGAGACTAGGACTAGAGACTAGTGGTGAAATAATCTCTCTCGCTTCGCCCAATATCAGAAGGGTGAAAGTAAATTTTAAGAAAGCTTTGAATATGCCTGAAAACGTCATATGGTTAGGTTAATAACAGCTGAATGTTGAATCCGTCAGTTATAATATATTGTTCTGCTCAGAGAAGTTGGGTTAATTTCGAATCTTTCGGTCTGAAACCGTATTGATTGTTTGGTATACAATTTGTTTGTATCCATATACATGCTTGGTTTATTTATTTTTTGACAAACTTATTACTAAAACTAAAACAGAATTTTATTTAGTAAATAAAATTTTATTTTCTGTATGAGGGGAGATTATTTGACTAAATATTTTAAAATATCATATCATGCGACCTATATGCATAAATACTTTCATCCCATGCTATTCCGATCTTTGCCCTTACAAGTTGAATGAGTTCATTCTAAATTTGTTATTGGTTTATTATTTTTTCATAGGAAATCTCGCAAGACTACAAGAACATCAAGCAAGAAGAACATATTGAATTGCATAACTTTAAAAGCGATGTTGTTGAAGATAGGCGTGCTATAAAAGTGGAACAGTTTGATGTTGGGGAGTGTTCATATGTCGAAAGGACATCGGATCAGGTAATGAAATCGACATGTCTAGCTTTTGTGTCAAAAAGTCAACGCCGTTGGCTTTGGTTACGGTTCTTGAGAGTTGGAATCTTTGGATGAAAACTTTTATTTTTTGTTTTTCAATCTATGTCCACTCCCAATGTAAAGAAAACATGGCCTCCTTGTGGAAGTATTTAAACACAAGATTTTCTACAAGATCTGTTGGTAACTCAGTCGCTCGACCTTATTTTTTCAACAAAAAAAATGTAAGGATAGAAAGAATAGGGCAAGTCAGGATTAGGCAACTCCCTACCTGCCACGGTCATATATATGAGTCCAAAAGACGTTCCCCGTGACGTAACAAGCGTTATGCGTTGTTCAGTTTATTGCTTGGAATGTCTCGGTACCAGTTGACCAAGACTCGGCGGCTTGCATTTAAGTGTGCGAAAGATTGCGCTATAAAAATGTCCGGATGTCTACTCTTTTTCCGTATGACACCGCAAATTACCTACATTATAAGCAGTTTGTGAAATATGTATTGTCGGGTGGATTTGAACCGGGTATCGTCTTATCTACTCTCATCGGCCTAACTCTATATCCACTGAATCACTCTTGGTTAGGACTCGTCGGTGAACAAGAACGATGTTTTACAAAAATGTCTTTCGAAAAAGAAAAATAGTGGCCAGATAATCATCCCTAGGAAATACAAAGTGGATATAAACATTATCTATTTTCGTTGTGAGCAGTTCACCATAAGAAAAATTCGTGAATATGAGATTTAAAAAAAACCACAGTCATTGTCATATAAATTTGTTTCATTTTATTACCGCTCTCAAGGTTGACCATTGGCTCGAATGTATAATTTACGATCGCTTAAGCTTTACCAAATATAGTTCGAGTCCTCTAAATAAACGTTTTACATATATATATAGATAGATTATTGATTATTTATAGATAATTTAACATATAGCATATTTTGTTTTATTTTTGTTTCAGCCTCAAACTACCATTACAAAATCTAAAGATCCCATTGAACCACCAGCGATAACTTCATCTAAAATCGATTTACCTTCGACGTCTTATATAAACCAAATGCATATTAAAAAAGATGTTTTACTGCAAGAAGGGAACGTTGTTATAATGCTTAGCAATGTTGTTTTCTTTGAGCGAAATTTTGTATGTAGTGTTTGCTACTATATATTCCCATCATCACACTTACTTGAGCAGCATGTCACTAACCATCAAGATTCTATCGGTAGCGATATTCATCACGATAATTTGAATGGCATTTCGAATGAGGATCATTCAATTGACATCAAACACGAGGCACTCGAACTCCACGATAAAATAATTGAACATGAAAATCATGGCAGGTCGAAAAAGGTATTTATTACTTCTGGAAAAAAATGTATTTTTCCCGTAGTATTTTTTAAAAAATCAGATTTTTATTTTAAGACGAGTAAACAAGTCGCCAAATGTAAATAAATTTTCGTGTTAAAAAAGTACAAAAAAAATTATTCAAACAAAAATCATTGTTCAATACTAATTCAATCTCAATATTAATTTTTCGTTCCTAGCAATCAAATATGAGACGCTCTCACCCTGTTATGAAACTTACTTCACTTGCCTTGTAATCATTCCTTTTTTGAAATCACATTTAAATCGAGAGATGGTGAATTTATCAAAAGTCGTGATATTAATTGTAGTCATTGGTGTAGTTAAGAAACGATAGTTTCGTTGATATCTAGACATTTTAAATAATCATTGAAAATGTTTATTTGTGACAATGCTATTTTAATAAATTCTATTAAAAATGCTTTTATAAAAAAAAGCCGAAAGAAATCAGCTTAATGTGATTTTAAATAATGTTTTTGCTTACAGACAGAAATATTACTACATTCTGGAAAAAAAAGTTTCAAGAATGAAAAATGCACCAATAAAACTGTTTATTCTAGAGCCTTAGCGCATAAAATGTCACAAGGTGACTCTGAAACTAACCAATGTTATTATGAATCGATTCAATCTGGTCAATTAAAATTGCATAAGAAGTCATACAGCAGAAAAAAGCTTTTCAGATGTGATCAATGCAGTTACAGAACTCCTAAGTTTGGTAACTTGAAAAGGCATAAAAAGTCACACACCGGAGAAAAACCTTTCAAATGTGACAAATGCAGTTTTAGATCTGCCGAGTTTGATAACTTAAAAAAACATAATATGTCACACACTGGAGAAAAACCTTTCAAATGTGACCAATGCAGTTATAGAGCTGCTCAGTCTAGTAACTTAAATAAGCATAAAATGTCTCACACCGGGGAAAAGCTTTTTAAATGTGACCATTGCAGTTTTAGATCTGCCAAGTCTGGTAGCTTTAAAAAGCATAAAATGTCACACACTGGAGAAAAGCCTTTCACATGTGACCAATGCAGTTATAGAACTGCCGTGCCTGGTTGCTTAAAAACGCACAAAATGTCCCACACTGGAGAATTTCCTTTCACATGTGACCAATGCAGTTATAGAACTGCCGTGCCTGGTAGCTTAAAAAGGCATAAAATGTCACACACTGGAGAAAAACCTTTTAAATGTGACCAATGCAGTTATAGAACTGCCGTGCCTTGTAACTTAAAAAGACATAAAATGACACACACTGAAGAAAATGCTTCCAAATGAAACTGATATTACTTGAATTTAGTTCCAAGCAGTTCTATAAAGCAACAGCAAAATTTGAGTCGTCATTTGAATCTTAGCCTCTATCTTAATATTGTCCGACGGTTATACTTAGATCGACTTTCAGTTTTGCGAATTCTTTGTATTTAAGATGAATGTATGTGGTAAAAGATTTCTCGCATGGAGATTTTGGGATTCTTTATTGGTTATTATTTAAAAAATTGGATACATTGGAAAGACTCTAAATGTAAATAGGTTGAAATTGAAAGTGGTACCTTGGTTTAAGCATTTGTCAAACTTTATACAAAACCCACTATTTCGTATCACTCATATTAAAAAAAACTAATATTTATACAAACAATAGAAAAAAAAATCATAATTTGAGTGATGTTTTATTAGGTTTTGACGCCTTTTATGATCTTGCTAATACTGGAATAAAATCTTCGTTGTTGTTAAATAATGGCAATTTAGTAAGTCAACAAGTATATAATTTATTTTTAGGAAGTGATTTGTGATGCCCAAAATCTAATCGTTCTACTGATGTAATCTCAAGCCATTTTTTTCAATAAATAGGTATTTAAATAATATTTAGAAATAAAAATGGGTTGTCAAAAACATTGATATGAAAAATCATATATTATTTTTATCATATTTTATATTCATGCTTTAATTAAAATTCATTTATGTCAAAATTATTTGTCGATTTTATTGTACATGCCTTAAATTTGTAGCATGCGTGCACTACGATAATATTTTTTTATAACACCATTATTTAAAATATGATGATTATAGACATCTAGACAAGGGGTCACCAAACTTTTTGGAAATCGGGCAGAATTGATTCATTTTGAACTTAAAGATCCGCACGAAAAATAAATTTGTATTTAAATCAAACCAGAATATCCAATTATATGTGTTTACATATTATATTGTAAACAAATATAAATACATTCCATTTTTTTTTAGTTTTACATATTGTATGGACTTATTTTATAAATTGAGTTGTAATTGAAACAATTGTGAGTAGTACGTATATGTGAACGTACACATTCAATTATACACATATATATTTAAGTAAAGTATGTTGTATCATGTGGTAATTGTGATTAGTGCAAAGTGCATCGTTTGGATGAACTAACTTTTTTCCATTCAGCTTAGCTTTAATTTTAAAGTACCAATTTGCAAGTAACTTTCCGTACATAGCTTGCTAGTGTATAATGAAGTAAAAATGCATAGGTTTCTTAAAAATACCCTGTTCTTCTAGATAATCATAAAGTTGGCTTATGAATTAATTTTGAATAGCGCAGTATGATTATTTTCCTTGGCGTCTCCTGGGAGGCATGGGTAAAGAGAAAGGAGCGGAGGAGCAGAGATGAGCATTGCCAGTGTAAGGATCTAAATGTACCGCTTGAATATAAAGACTTCTCTCTTATATTGGATATAAGACATTCCATCGCAACACAAAATATGAAAAAGAATTGGTTTAGAGAAATCCTATGAAAAGATTTCCTAACGAACCAGTTTGCACAAACAATAACGAGATTGATTACAAGAACTTTCAGTAGATAAGTACGTTTGACTCTGTATAAAAAAAGGTGAGGACAGAATTAATTTTAATATGAATTGGTAAAAATCCCAAAATATATGACCTTGGACTGTATTTAATGAGGTATCCTACCTCATATTCTGTATTGGAATATTGTAACGAAATAAATTTTAATTAAATAAGTTGCCTTTGTTCTTTCAAAAAACCTTCAAAAATGTTAATTTCTTTATATTATGCAAAATGAAATTGAAAAAAGTACATTATCTAAACATATAAATTACTTGCAAAGTAACAAAAAAAAAGTTTCATAATGATGTGATACTTCTTTAAGATTTGAGGGATACTCATCTGAAAAATATCCCGTTTCACTAGTTAAATAGGCTTGGGGGTCATAGTAGGCTTTGGGCCTTTGCAATTATAATATAAATTTGCTTAAACTGGTGTTTTGAAAACGCAATAAAGGTCGCAGGTAGAATATTACTATTATCATTCTATTAGCTAATATAAGCAGATCATGCTGTTGAGTTTTGTGGCAGCGAAGAAGTATTTTTTTATGTACCTTTTGTCCAGCGTAATATTTTTTGCCTTATCTGAAAATAATATTCAATCTTTTAAAATTGGTGAAAAGCATCAAAACCAAAATTCAGCAAAGCAACTAGAGGACGGGACGTGCCACGATAATATTTTATACGGATAAGTAAAATGAATAATAAGTCGCACGTTTGTATACGTTGTGAGTTAAGCCATTTGTTTGAAAAAAAAAATACATAGTGAATATTTTTGCAAATTAAATATAATCTTTTTTGACTCCATAAACATTTTTTAAATAATTAGCAGCTTAAATCAAAAGTAAATAACACCAACCCATTTCGAAATCTTCATAAAAGAAATCTTCCAAGCAAACAAAGAATTTTACAACCGCCATAAAAGTATAAAAAGAGATTCAACGGAATTCGTGATTTGATACTTTTTCTATAACACTGCTTGGAACTAAAGACTGCAAAGGCGTCTCATTTTTGGGATTTTTCTGCAGTGTGGTGAAACCGTTCATTTAGAATTTCCTGGTGTGGGACTTTTTATGTTTTGTAAAGTCACTGGAGCGAGAGGTTTTATAATGGCATTGTAACATTTAAAACGCTTTTCTCCAGTGTATGAGTGTATGGCTTTTTAAATGACAATATTTCATAGATTTATAATTTTATTGGTCACATTTAAAAAGCTTTTCTTCAGTATGTAAAATTTTATGCCTTTTTAAGTTACCAGCCAAAGTAGTTTTATAATTGCATTGGTCACATTTAAAGGCTTTTCTCCAGTGTGTATCATTTCATGCGTTTTAATTGCAGAAGAAAAGACAGTGTTATAATTTCATTCTACACATATGAAATGCTTTACTCCAGTGTGCGACATTTTATGCTTTTTTAAGTTGACAGACGTAACAGATTTATAATTGCATTGGTCACAAATAAAAGGCTTTTCTCCAGTGTGTGACATTTTGTGTAGTTTTAAACTGATAGATTGAATCGATTTATAATTGCATTGGTCGCATTTGAAAGGCTTTTCACCAGTATGTATCATTTTATGCATTTTTAAGTTACAAGCCATAGCAGTCTTAAAACAGCATTGGTCGCATTTGAAAGGCTTTTCACCAGTATGTATCATTTTATGCATTTTTAGGTTACCAGCCGTAGCAGTCTTAAAACAGCATTGGTCACATTTGAAAGGCTTTTCACCAGTGTGTGATTTCATGTGTTTTTTTAAATCACTAGACTGAATAGTTTTATAGTTGCATATGTCACATTTAAAAGGCTTTTCACCAGTATGTGTCATTTTATGACTTTTTAAGCTAACAGCCGTAGCAGTCCTAAAGCTACATTGAACACATTTGAATGGCTTTACTTTACTGTGTATCATTTTATGCTTTTCTAAGTAACAAGCCATAGAAGTCCTAAAACAGCATTGGTCACATTTAAAAGGCTTTTCATCAGTGTGTGATTTTGTGTGTTTTTTTAAATCACTAGACTGAATAGTTTTATAATTGCATATGTCACATTTAAAAGGCTTTTCTCCAGTGTGTGTCATTTTATGCCTTTTTAAGCTACCAGCCGTAGCAGTTCTAAAGCTACATTGAACACATTTAAAGGGCTTTACTCCGGTGTGTAACATTTTATGCGTTTTTACGTTACCAGCCTGAGCAGTTTCATAATTGAATTGGTCACATTTTAAAGGCATTTCTTCAGTATGTGACGTCGTATGTTTTATGCCACCCGAATGGGCAGTCTTTCCGTCACTTGTGAAAGGTTTTTCTTTAGTTTGAAAAATCAAACGTTTTTTTAAGTCACCATGATAAACAGTTTTAGTAGTGCCTGGTTCATAATCGAAATTCATTTTTCGAGAACGTTGTAAGGTTTCCGCCTGAAAATAAAAATAATATTTTTCATAAAATGCGTCTAGTTCAATGCTTTCTTTTAATTTTTTTAAATTAAAAATTTTAAAGGTGTTAAAGAACAGCATCGTCACAAATGAACATTTTAAGTGCTTCAATATCCTGGAAAAACGGTGAAATTTTCTTAAAAAAAATTTGATGAAAAAAATTAAAATTACTGAAAAAAATCGTTTGCTTAATACAACAGTAACTACACATAATGTCACGAAGTTTAATTAACTTAATGTTCATTGATTTTTGTCGTTTTCAAAAGAAAACGATAGCAAGGCATGTTTGGTCATAGTTTATCATTGTATTATATAAGGGTGACAAGGTCTCAAATTCAATGGTCAAAGAAACAAAAAATCAAACGGAATTGAACTTTTATTACTGTTTTAATTTAAAGTATGTTTTTTTAAATACGTTTCATACAAAAAACTCGTAGCAGTGGTAAAAAAAATATGCGTTGCTTTGAAGAAAAATTGTTTTTCCATAATCAAACAACTGTTTTTTTGGAAAAAATAAGAGCTTGGAATACCTTTCTAGACTGGTGATGATTTTCATGTTCGATTATTTTTTCTTGGATATTGACTGCCTCGTGTTTGATGTCAATTGAATGATCCGAGATCCATATGCCATTCATATAATTGTGGTGACTATCGATATGACAAGAGTCCTCATTGGACGATGACAGTAATTCATGGTCTGGTTCTATTTTGATATCCGTTTTAAGCTTCCCACTGAATTGTTACATGAAAACAAAAACAAAAACTTAAATATAAGTAAAACATTAAACACGTGTCACAGTTAGTAACACAATACGTAGAATAATCAAAGTTAATTTAAATTTTCTATTAAAATGAACTTCCACAAAGTTACCGCCGAAACCATCGAAAGTATCTTTCAATTTCTTACTTTTCTTACCTGTCTTTTAAATAGAATTTTGAGTTTCCATGACGAGCCACATGTTGCTTAAGTAAATGCGACGAAGAAAAAGTATCGAAACAAACGCTGCATACAAAATTTTTCTCATAGAATACACATTTTTTAAGCAATATTACAACGTCCACTTGGTGCAGCAAAAATTCCTTTTTTACGTGCAGTTCTTTTTCGTGAGACGTCGAACATAAATCAGTTTGAGACGTAATTATTGCCGGTGATTCAATGAGATCTATAGAGTTGGTATTGGTAGTTTGAAACTGAAACAAAAAAAAGTAATATTAATTTAATATATTCTATTACATAAATTGATTTTAATGTATAAATATTTTATCATAAACTAGGGCCTCGGATAACACGTTTTTGATTTAACACGGTTGATGAATTGTGGCATATTTTTATATAACACGGTTTAAAAAGATATCGAATGAATTTTGGAGGATCGCACATTAAACGAAAGAAGAATTAGTCAAATTGTGTGCCGATGAACCAACTATAATAAATGACTCAGAAAGCAGTTGCAGCGAAAAAGCTGTATGTTCACATTAAAAACTATAGAGGACGGCTTGAGATTGACTGATAAATTAGTACATTCTGTTGAAGAAAATGATCATATAATTGAAATAAGTTTAATGTTCAATATAAATAACTAAATATTTGGCCACTTATCACGAAATACGTAAAGATGCCTACACCAAAATCAGAAAATCGCTTATTACAGAATTTTAAATGTCTAAATCCAAAAATACTCCCGAGTCCTCTGATGATGAAAACTCACAACCGATCTCGAAAAAGAGTCTTACATATAGAATTGTAGGCGATAGCGATGATGATTCAATAATGTTTTAAATTAATTTATTATTTATTGCATGAAATATCAAGTGTTAAAAGAAAAAAAATGATTCGAAACATTAAAAACACCGCATAACATGAGAAGTCAAACAATTACCTCTTCTGGTTTCCCTTCAGCATATGAACACTCGCCGACATCAATATTTTCTACTTTGACGAAACGGACTTCGTCGTAGTATTCTTTTTTGTACTTTTCCCAATTGTTTTCCTTTTCTTTATTAATTTTCTGTGGCTCAATAAGGACAACCTAAAAAAAATGTTATATTTATAATTAAAAAGTTAACGCGAAATAATACCTTTTAAGCTGATTCTTTATAATTCAGCTTAATTAACATTTGTCGTAAAGAGTTGCAAGGTCAGTAAGCATATACTTATTTACCGATTTACTTTATAAAAATGATTTAGATTGTTTTATAAAAAAAGACAACTCTTAGCATAATATGATATGAACTTATTTTGAATTGAATACAAAAGTATCAAACATAGGACATACGTATAGCAAGAATTCAATCATTCAAATGTTTTTTTTCTCAAAAAGATGGCTTGGTTCAAATTAATTCTGCTATAACGAAATGCACGCACAAATTCCTTAGAAACCGACAATTTTTACTAGCGGACTTAATTAAGGTCAAGACTTAAGAAATTAAGTAACTTACCCTCCTCGCTCACGCACAATTACTTAAATGTTTTAAAAAACATTACTGCGTTCAAGTACTCTACCCTTAAATTTCAACTTACGTTTTCTTCGTTGTTGTAATCGTCTTTGTAAAATTCTTCTTGCTTCACCCGTACGCCAGATTCATTGCCAGGCGAATGACCCTCGCCAAAGACATTTACGTTCATTTCAGCATTGTTGTCGATCCCTGATGTACCATTCGATGACAGCAATTCAACATCTGGTTCTAACTTGATGTCCATTCCAGAGTATTGACTCAATAATTGAAGCGAAACACGTAACAAACGATAATGTCAAAATATAGTATGACCATAGACAAAACTTATTTATTGGCTTGTGTTCGATTATGTATAGGAATTGTTTTTCAAGCAGTTAATATTTCCATTGATGTTGCCGTAGCAGCCAAACAATATGACATTTATTTTCATTTCATATTAAAATATTTTGTTGTTGCTAGAGCTGTCAGATTTTTTGACATTGATATAACGAAAGCGGGTTTGCGTCAGTAATTTAATCGCTTTTTGCTCGTGTATAAGTTACATATACATGCTCTGTACATGCATTTTATAAAGCATTCGCACTTAATTTTGCCAACTGTAGTTTGTGAGACAAATACTTTTTTTGATAACAATGAATTTGAAAAAGTTATATCATCAAATTTACAACGATAAAACTGCTGAAAAGATTTTGCCAAACTGCAATATAATACCACGAACAATATATTGAGCCTATTTCTTTGGCTTTCCCTTTCTTGCAGATACCAAGTTCTATAATGTTATGTCTTATCATATATCGATTCATATGTCTATGAAAAGACGAGCAAAATATTTATAATTATTGTCTATGGTAACACCATATTTCATAAAGCTCGGGCAATGATTTCTATTCACTAAATCACAATAGCTTGGAAATGGATATCAAAATAGAACCCGACGATAAATTACTGTCGATTTATTCATCTAAGAACGCTCAAAAGAGCGATAGTCGCCAAAACAATGTGAATGCTATCTTGAATGAGGAAGAGTTCATTGACTTCAAGGTCGAGACGCTCTTGAAACAAGAAGGAGTTGTCGACGAAGCAGATCATCACGAGACTAATAAGGTTATCTTAAACACTAAATAGTCACTCATTTGCTTAACAAATCATATAAATACATGGTTAACACGTGCAGCATTTATTTGGGGTGATGACCGTTGAGGTTTTTAAAAACAGAATATCAGTAAGACATAGTCACTTGTACTTTGGTACTGTATGCAATTAAAGCAGTTCTTGCAACTAGCTTCTTTGTGAATGTAAACATATATATATTAGAAAAACTAACATTTCTTAAATAAAAATTCAGACAAATTTCCAGATCAATATGCCGCCAGCGCCTTTTCTTTAGTGATTGTTACTCAATATAAAACGTCAAAAACTAAACCAGGGTTGTCCAACTGAAATAAAATAATGCATCTCTTTGATAGGCCATTTAACTCCAGATTTGCGATTCCATGTCCTTTGCTTAAAAAGCTGCCATATCTATAAGGCTCATAAGAGAGACATAGGCAAGAATCTTAAAAAAAGGCTGCACCACGTGCGATCTGTTTTGCTCAGCCGGCTAGCACTGTCTTTATAAGAAATGCACGGTGTACAGACAGTTCAAAACCTCTAAAAAGTCACACAAAACCTTCAATTGGGCCACGAGTTGGATATGATTGAACTTTAAATTAACGATTGTCATCTTTTGTGTTCTTTGGTAATTGGAATGGTCTGGGCATAAGTTCGGAAAAAATCTTTTGGATTTAATCAAATTATGTGGGTTTTTAATGGAGACTTCTTTTTGTTTCAGTTTATAACGACCAATACCAACTCGAAAGATTTTATTGAACCTCCAGCGATAACTTCGACTGAAACTGATGTATCTCCGTTGTCTCACATAAACCAAGTGCATATTAAAAAAGATTTTTTACTGCAGTAAATAAACGTAGTAATAAATCTTAAAAACGGTGTTTTCTACAAGCGAAATTTTGTATGCAGTGTTTGCAATGATATATTCCCATCATCACACTTACTGAAGCAACATGTTACTAGCCATGCTAAATTGAAACTTGATGAGGCAAACAGGTTTGTAAAATTAGACAATAAGCTCCGCCCGCTCAAAATCGTTTCTGTTATTTGATGTCATACTTTCATTTTATATTTGGTGTAAAAAGATACAATGTTGATAGCTTATTTGGCGAATGCCTTCATCGGAGCATCAGGACTAAATAAGTTCTGACAAAAGCATACGCCAAAACAACCATCATCAATATATAATGTAATATTTGTGGAAGTTAAAAACTCACTTATTTTTCACCTTATGACTACCAAATTAATGACAATTCAATCAATAACACATATGTAGAAACAGGCAAGTTTTATTAATAGTGCTCATTTACTCTTTGTCTTCATGTTACAATTTAGATTTAAGCTTCCATCTAATGTCACAATTGAACTGGACGACGACTCAGTGTCAGCGAAAACACCAGGTAACTCTAATGAAAGCGATCATTTTAGAAGCAATGTGGATGACATGAAATTCGAAGCACTCGACACTTATCACAAGTCTATAAAGGTAAACGAAAACTATTTTTAATCATTTAATTGTTGTCGCGTTTCATTTAATTTCTTTTGTTTTTGTTTATTTGATGACCTTGCGCCTGTCAAATCCCATTTATTTTTTCAAATGTATAATATCCATGTCATCATTTATGTTCTATCTGAGACCCTATAAATTTATGACTTATCGAAATAAATAGGGTAACGATGACACCCTAGAATTTTATTGTTTGTGAAATTAATAATATGTATATTTTCCATTTGTTTTAACTTAAAAATATTTAAGTAAATGATGACAATATCAGTATAACAAATTTATGTTAACAAGTATTTTTTTTAAGTAATTTGTTTTTATGTTGTGTTTAATTTTTATTTTCAGTTGCAAACTACAAGTGTCGACTCTTCAGTTCACATAATACCTTCGATTAATTGGTCTCAAAATAAAAAACAAGCAAAAGTAAATGTACATGAACAAAACATAATTACGACAACATTACAGGAGAAAATGGTCGCCATTATTGTGATAGAAAAAGCTATGTTTCATGAGCAAAATTTCGTTTGTAATATTTGTTATGACATATTCCCATCATCAAATATACTGAAACAGCATCTCATTAGCCATGCTATAATCAAAATAGATGGGCAAAATTGGTTCGTTCCTTTTTTATTATTCGATAACTCATATTGCCGTGGCAAAAATGAAATCTCTTCCTAATTTCGTGATATGCCAAAAATTTCAATGCAAAATTATTTCATACTATGTTTTATTCAACACTGATTTTTAAAATTTGAAAATTTCTACTCTTGGCAGTTGAAAAATATCGTTATTTGATTGTTAAAGTAAATCACAAGAAAGAGAATTGGGGGCTTCTGTTTACGTTTCCATTTTTGTTTCATGTAACAATTAAGTGACAAGCATAAAACGGATGTCAAAATAGAACACGACCATCAATTACTGCCATCGTCCAATCAGGACTCTTTTGATTGTCGCCTAAATAATATGAATGACATATGGAATGAGGATCATTCAGTTGACGTCAAACACGAGGCGCTCGAAGAACACGAAAAAATAATTGAGTGCAAAAATCATCACCAGGTTAGAAAGATATTCCAAGCTCTAATTTATTTTCCATATTTAAACAGTTGGTTAAATATGGACAAACGAGTTGTCTTCAAAGCAACACGTATTTTTTTGCATCGTATCGTTTGCAAGGTTTTTACGACTTTTTTTGTAAAAAATGTTTATTTCTTATAAACATACTTGAAATTAAAACATTAATAAAAGTTTAGTGCTGTTATTTTGTTACTGGATTTTGTTTGTTTACATAAAATTATTTTAAAGAAAATTTCACTGTTCTTCCGGTACAATTTAAGCTCTTAAAATGTTTGACAATGCTATTTTTGAGCACATTTTTCATTTTCAATATAAAAAAAACTCAAAGAAAGCACTGAATTTGTCAAATGTGATTAAAAATGTTGTTTTTGCTTACAGACGGAATCTCCAAATGAACCAGGCACTACTAAAACTGTATATGCAGGTTATTTAAAAAAACATAAATCCTTTCACATTGGGGAAAAACCCTTCAACCGTGACGGAAAGAAGAAAAAAACTTCCCAATCGGGTAACATAAAACATCATACAATGTCACACACTGAAGTAAAAACTTTTAAATGTGACCAATGCAATTATAGAACTGCTGTGTCTGGTAGCTTAAAAAGGCATAAAATGTCACACACTGGAGAAAAGCCTTTTGAATGTGACCAATGTAGTTATAGAACTGTTGAGGCTGGTAACTTAAAAAAGCATAAAATGTCACACACTGGGGAAAAACCTTTTAAATGTGACCAATGAAGTTACAGAACTGTTGAGGTTGGTAACTTAAAAAAGCATAAAATGTCACACAACGGAGAAAAGCCTTATAAGTGTGACCAATGCAGTTATAAATCTATTCAATCTGGTCAATTAAAAACTCATAAAATGTCTCACACTGGAGAAAAGCCTTTCAAATGTGACCAATGCAGTTTTAGAACTGCTGTATCTAGTCGATTAAAAACGCATAAAATGTCACACGCCGGAGAAAAGCCTTTTGAATGTGACAAATGCAGTTATAGAACTGCTTTTTCTGGTTCCCTTAAAACGCATAAAATGTTACACATTGGAAAAAAGCCTTACAAATGCGACGATTGCAGTTATAGAACTGCTCACTCTGGTAACTTAAAAACGCATATATCGTCACACACTACAGACAAACCTTTCAAATGTGATCAATGCAATTATAAAGCTGCTCTGAATGGTCACTTAAAAACGCATAAAAGGTCACACACTGGAGAAAAACCTTTTAAATGTGACCACTGCAGTTTTAGAACTGCTCAGTCTGGTAACTTAAAAACGCATAAATTGTCGCACACTGGAGAAAAGCCTTTCAAATGTGACGAATGCAATTATAAAGCATCTCGTTCTCATAACTTAAAAATGCATAAAATGTTACACACTAGAGAAAAATCTATAAAATGATGTAATTTTATAACGGTCTATTCTGGTTCATTTGGAACGCCTAAAATGCCAAATAATGGAGAAAAGTTTTTGTCAATGTGACTAATTCAATTTTAAATACCTATCTTTTTGATTCGAAAAAGTATCAAAGGTTGCAGACGGGAGAGTTAACTTTTAACGTCCCCATTGAACGGAAGTGAGCGGACGGCGGATAGGAATAGGATTGAAACACAAAATCTATATATATAAAACAAAGTGGGGTTTGTTACACCACGTATATCTCGAGAATTACAGCTCGGATTTTAATGATCTTTGTTTTATTAAATTTGTATCCGCCTAGAATAGCAGAATAAGCATTCAAACATCGGAAAAATATCACGGGAAAGAAATTATGAATAAAATAAATGTCCTCATACAATTTGTTTTTTTGAAAAATACAAATGGAACGTGGACATTGTATGACACGTTTTAAGCTGTTTCCAGTAAATCCACCAGATGGCATTGATTACATTATACTTTGACAGTTGACTGCTCGCTATGTAGGTATACATGCGCCGTTATTTTGAGTTTTCATAGATTTTTATTAGGTTTTAATTCCGATAAATCATTCTGATGTGAAAATCTATTTATCCAATTATGGTCAAATACGGGATTCATGGCTCATAGCGGGAACAGTGTATTTTGATTAGTTTATAATGTGGCGCAACTTCTGTGAAATAGTATTTAAACGATATTGTATACGAAGCACACCGTTCATACAATGCATTGCAATACTCGCTAATGTTTTGGCAAAGAGACGATGAATATCAATTCAATATCAAGATGATAAACCTATTGAGCGGTGGGTATCGAAATCATTATTTTCATTTCAACATGATAATAGTTTTACTCAGCAAGAAGGTTACCTCGATGAGTTATTACGCATTACGTTTTTAATATTATTATTTCATTGATTTGGATAGAATACACCAACTTAACGATTCAAATACACTGAACTCCGTTTTAAGACGATTTAGAAATAACACGGTGCAAAAAAAGAGAAATAAATCGACCATTCATTTAAAAATTTGGACAGAAATATTACACAGTTTCTGGATATCTCAAGAGATGAGAGCTATGTCGTACAAAATGTTCGTAAAAGGCTTCGTCTATTGTCTCATAGTGATAGTAAATAATTTTTATTACCTTTGATTTTTTTTAAGTATTTTTTAAATAACATTAAGATACAATAAGCGATAATGAATTTTATTTTTTGATATCCTTAATTTATTTTTTGCAAGGAAACCTATCTACCACAAATTTTAAATTTTAATATAATTGTTAAACTTTTTCTTTACTCGGTATCGCGTTGAGCGTATCTACCGTGTAAATGGGGAGTTCAGTGTAAAGGTGTTCTACTGAAAAGGGAGAACATATCGATTTTTTTTAACCATGCTCGCTTCAGATGCTGCAGTGTATTTTTTTATATATACAAGCTGTAGATAATCGATCTTTATTAATATAAATACTTTCTTGAATAGTAAAGGGAAGTTTTGATAAAATTAAGATTGTTTAAATAAATAAATCATTTATTCTATAGATAGAGTTGTTATTTTAAATTCGTTTAAATATTTAATAGATGGCGATTACAAAAAAAAAACATAAAACATGTCATTCGTGCTATAAAAATAAATCATATTCTTATAAGAGATTGAGTGGAGTCATTGGCAATAATTGTTTTGACTAAAAAAACATTTAATAAAACTTATTATGTCTGGCAGTTTGTTAGTCAAGTTAGGAATGCCAACGCCAGATCGTGGAATGAACGACGCTTTCAATCGAGAATTGGAACGTGAACGTGAATATGATCGAGATGCATTGAACCAATCAGTTCGAACGAATGTACCACTGTTGAACCCACAGCAGAAAAAAGTGTAAGTTACGTCAATGAATGCAATTGATGATGGAAATGATGGCTTATTTTCCCTCGATGCACCCGGTGGAACTGGGAAGACATTCCTCATGTCATTGATTTTGGCCACTGTTCGTGCGAGATCCGAAATTGCTGTAGCAGTTCCTTCTTCTGAGATAGCGGCTACGTTGATAGAAGCATGCTGTACTGCTCATTCAGCGTTGAAATTGCCGTTAAACCTCCAAATGACTGAAAACCGACACGCAATATTGCGAAACACTCATCAATGGCCGAAGTTTTGGTAGCGAGTAAAATCATCAACTGGGATGAATGCACAATGGCGCACAAACGCGCATTAAAAGCACTCAACTGAACTATAAGGATCTAAACAGTGACTCAAGATCTTTTGGAGGCGTAATGATTCTACTATCTGGCGATTCCTGCCAAGCACTACCAGTCTTTCCAAGATTGACCGCTCCCGATAAAATAAACGCTTGCCTCAAATCATCGACACTGTGGCGTTATGTGAATAAATTTAAGCTGACGACAAACATGAGAGTTGCATTGCTAAATGATCCATTTGCCGAAGATTTCTCGAAGAAATTGCTGACTATTGGTAACGGCCGTATTGCTGTCGACGAATCGAACGGATTGATTTCCTTTCCGCCGATTTTTTGCAATTTCGTCTCAACGAAAGACGACTTCATCAACAATATGGTCCCGAACATCTAATCACAAAAATCACAATTGGTTGATTGAACGAGCAATTCTTTCAGCAAACAACAAAGGTGTGGATCATTTAAACTTCACAATTATAAATCAAATAATTGGTCCACTGCATTCCTTCAAATCTATCGACCGTGTAACAAACGAAGACGATGCAACTAACTAACCAACTTAATTTTCAAACTCATTGGATCTGCCTGGCTTAACACCGCACAATTTACAACTAAAGGTTGGCTCAGTAGTCATCATGTTTCAAGTTATCAAATTAACACAACACTTATTGATTCTGAGGCGGTACGAAGTTCGTTGGGTCAGCTAGTTGTATATATTATATACGATTTAAATTCTGCAGGGCAGGGCTGTCAATATATGCACCGAGAGATATTTCTTTTACTTTGAGAATTTCTGGCTTATTCATTTAATAGGTTTGTTATTTAATTTTCCCGCCAGTGAATTTTCTGACTACTTAAAAATGCAACAAACATCCCCCGTTGAGGTCAACGGGCTTACAGCTAGCTATTTTTTATTATTCGAAAGACTTATTTATAAAAACGATTAAAGTTCAACTCAAAAACATTTGTTTGTATTTTAAGCGTTGCCACACCGTTCATCCGATTGCAATAAAACATTGAGAAACTTTTTCCTCATACTTGAGCAAATGTTTTAAGCATAATAAAATTAGCTTACAATAGCTATTTTATATAAAAATCAATGTATGAATGTGTGCCATACCATTCATGTAACTTGCGCGAAGGCTGTAAGCGTATTAAAAATAAATCACAGTAGATGGTGCGTGTGTCGTGCTATAGACAATCGGCCGCAAGTAAATACGGACAGAAAAAGAAAGCATGCATTTCAATAAACACAATTAAAATACAAACACTTTCTTTCTTTGAGTGGCATTGCAACGCCTGACGGGTACCTGCTAGTAATATATAATTAATTCCGATTGTTGCTATTGTTTAAGGTAATTCACAATTATTTTTTTATATGAGTGATAGAAAAATTGGGTAATCAAATGAAAGAAGTTGAATGCATAGAGCAAAGTGCCATTGTATTACATGTCAAAAAAAAACACAACATACGCACACGTACACATTACATATACGCACACTAACAGGAATACACAGGTTTAATATCATGGAAAGAACAATATTACGAATACAATAAATTAACAATAAAACTGTATTTTTTATTTTATATATTTTTCGATAACTAATAATTCGAAAAATCTACTTAACAGCAATTTTTCCTCTTATTTTCGGAAGGTTATTTGCGCAAAAGACATTGGCTGTGCATCTTTCATCAGAAATTAAAAAGTTCGTGCGCCATATAACGGTATGTAGACCTACTAAACGAAAATGGCGATTGTTAAAAATGATAATATTAAAAAAAATCTATTTAACGTCAATTAATTTATTCTGCAATTTGCGTACGCGCGCACACGCGCACAGCTTAGAGGAAACACTGCTCTACACCACATCGTATTTCTGACAACGATATTCATCATATCTAAATAAATACATACGGACTTTAACGGACGGCAGCGTAAATCAGAAGGTAATAACACCAACGCAACACAATATTTTAATAAAAGAAATCTTTCAGACATACATGTTATATTCATCGAATTAACAGAATTTGACGGTCGATCTACGTACAACCGCCAGAAAAGTATAAGCTGAGATTCAATAGAACTCATGATTTGATACTTTTTCTATAACACTTGTTGAAAATTATGAATGCAATGACTGGTCTCATTTCGGAGACTTTTCTCCACTGTGCATCTTTTTGCATTGTAAAGTAACGAGATTGAGCAGATTTGTTGCAGACTGCATTGGTCACATTTAAAGGAATTATCTTGTGTGTGACTTTTTATGTTTAGTTAAGTTACCGGAGGTAGTAGTTTTATAATTGCATTGGTTACATTTAAAAGGCTTTTCTCCAGTGTGTAACATTTTATGACTTTTTAAGCCACCAGACCAAGCAGTTCTATAACTGCATTGGTCACATTTGAAAAGCTTTTCTGCAGTGTGTGACATTTTATGCGTTTTTAAGTTACCAGACCGAGCAGTTTTATAACTGCATTGGTCACATTTAAAAGGCTTTTCTCCAGTGTGAGACATTTTATGCGTTTTTAAGTGACCAGACAAAGCAGTTCTATAACTGCATTGGTCACATTTAAAAGGCTTTTCTCCAGTGTGTAGCATTTCATGCCTCTTTAAGGAACTAGAAAAAGCAGTTCTATAACTGCATTGGTCACAATTTAATGGTTTTTCTCCAGTGTGCGTCATTTTATGCCTTTTTAAGTAACCAAAATGACGAGTTTTAAAATTGCATTGCTCACATTTAAAAGGCTTTTTTTCAGTGTGTGTTATTTTATGCGTTTTTAAGATACCAGACACAGCAGTTCTAAAACTGCATTGATCACATTCGAAAGGCTTTTCTTCGGTGTGTGTAATTTTATGCGTTCTTAATCTACTAGACACGGCAGTTCTAAAACTGCATTGATCACATTCGAAAGGCTTTTCTTCGGTGTGTGTAATTTTATGCGTTCTTAATCTACTAGACACGGCAGTTCTAAAACTGCATTGATCACATTCGAAAGGCTTTTCTTCGGTGTGTGTAATTTTATGCGTTCTTAATCTACTAGACACGGCAGTTCTAAAACTGCATTGATCACATTCAAAAGGCTTTTCTTCAGTGTGTGACATTTTATGCGTTTTTAACTGAACAGATTGAACAGATTGATAATTGCATAGGTCGCATTTAAAAGGCTTTTCTCCAGTGTGTGACATTTTATGCAATCTTAAACTACTAGACACGGCAGTTCTAAAACTGCATTGATCACATTCAAAAGGCTTTTCTCCAGTGTGTGACATTTTATGCCTTTTCAATTGAATAGATGAAATAGATTTATAACTGCATTGGTCACATTTGAAAGGCTTTTCCTCAGTGTGTGTCATTTCATGCGACTTTAAGTTATCAAAACGAAGAGTTTTAAAATTGCATAGGTCACACTTAAAAGGTTTTTCTCCAGTGTGTGACAGCTTATGCCTTTTTAAGTGACCATTACGAGAAGCTTTAAAATTGCATTGGTCACATTTAAAAGGCTTTTCTCCAGTGTGTGACATTTTATGCATTTTTAGGTTATCAGACCTAGCAGTTCTATAGCTGCATAGGTCACATTGAAAAGGCTCTTTTTCAGTGTGTGACGTGTTATGATGTCCTTTGTTTCGCGAAATGGCAGCTTTTTTCTTCTTTCTGTCACGTGTCAAAATTTGATCTCCGGTGTGTGACTTATGCAGTTCAAATTGACCAGGATAAACAGTTTTTTTAGTGCCTTGTTCGTAATCAAAATTATTTTTTCCAGCATGTAATGTTTCCGTCTGTAAGCAAAAAATATTTTGCAATCACATTTGACTAATTCAGTTTTTTTTATATTCAAAATGAAAAAGGTGCTCAAAAATAGTATTGTCACAAATAAACATTTTTAAGAACAGTTAAATTTTCTCAAAAATAATTTAAAACAATTCAGAATACTCAAATAAAGTCAATTGTTTATTACAGCAGTAACTACGAACAATGTCACTCCTTTTTTTAACTCAATTTTAATCGATTTTTATTCAATTTTAAAAAGAGAAAGATAGCATGTTTGTTCATAGTTTATCATTGTAATATTTAGGGGTGACGAGGACTCAAATTTGAACTATTATTACTGTTTTAATGTTTAGTATGTAGTTTTAAATACACATTTTTGACAAATAAATATAATAGGGGTAAAAAATATACGTTTGACATATTTGAAAAATATAGACAAATCGTTTGTTCATATTCAAACAACTGTTTTTTCGGAAAATAAACAAGAACTTGGTATACCTTTTTAGACTGGTGATGATTTTCAAGCTCAATCATTTTTTCGTGAACTTCCAGTGCCTCGTGTTTGATGTCAATTGGATGATCCTCGATCCATATGCCATTTATATTATTTTGGTGACTATCTATATGACAAGAGTCCTGATTGGACGATGACAGTAATTCATGGTCTGGTTCTATTTTGATATCCGTTTTAAGCTTCTCACTTGATTGTAACATATAAACAAAAATAAAAAGTTTAATATCAGCCCCCAGATCTCCTTCTTGTGACTCACTTTAAAGATCGAATAAATATATGTCTGAGCTGCAAGAGTAGGATTTTCGAACAATCAAATTGTAAAAAAGTGTAAGTGTGCATTTTGAATAAAATACGTTAACGTAGTATACAATAATTTTGCGTTGGAAATTTATCACAAAGTTTGGAAGGGATTTCATTTTTGCCAGGGCAACATAGGTTATCGAATAATAAAAAAGCAACGAACCAATTTTCCCCATCTATTTTTATTATAGCATGGCTGATGAGATGCTGCTTCAGTGTATTTGATGATGGGAATATGCCGTAACAAATATTACAAACGAAATTTCGCTCATTAAGCACAGCATTTTCTATCACAACAATGGCGACCATGTTCTCCTGTGATATTGTTGTAATTATGTTTTGTTCGTGTACATTATCTTTTGATTGTTTTTGATTTTGAAGCAAATTAATCGAAGGTAATTCAGTGTGAACTGAAGAGTCGACATTATTACTTTGCAACTGAAAATGAAAATTAGACACAACATAAAAAAAATACTTATTAACATAAATGTGTTATGCTGATATATTCATTATTTTCTAAAATATTCTCAAGTTAAAACAAATGGAAAATATATATTGTATATAATTAATGTCACAAACAATAAAATTCCACGGCGAGGTCGTTACCCTATATAATTCGATTAGCCGTTTAATTTTATGGTTTCTGATACAAAATAAATGATGGCATGGATATTATACATTTGAAAATATAAATGGGACTCGACAGGCCTAAGGTCATCCAATAAACATAAACAGAAGAAATGAAATACAACTTGACAACAATAAAATGATTAAAAATAGTTTTCGTTTACTTTTATAGACTGGTGATGAGTGTCGAGTGCTTCGAATTTGATGCCATCCATATTGCTTCTAAAATGGTTATCTGGTGTTTTTGCTGACACTGAGTCGTCGTCCAGTTCAATATTGACATTAGTTCGAAGCTTTACTCTAAATAAAAATATAAAAACAAAGAAAAAGTGATATATAAAATTTGACTGTTTAACATATATATGTGTTGTGGATTGAATTGTCATTTACTTGGTAAACATTCATCG
Source organism: Himalopsyche tibetana (assembly GCA_030503985.1). Taxonomy (NCBI): domain Eukaryota; kingdom Metazoa; phylum Arthropoda; class Insecta; order Trichoptera; family Rhyacophilidae; genus Himalopsyche; species Himalopsyche tibetana. Next base: position 1,216,877 of record JAPJYX010000027.1, on the reverse strand, counting down.
TAAAAAGGTGAACAGTAAAGTGAGTTTTTAATATCCACATTATATACGTCAAAAAGCTAATTTCAGTTTGAAGCTCCGATGAATGCATTAACCAAATTAGCTATCAAAAATGTAAAAAAAATATCTCTTTACACTGAATATAAAATGACAGCAATGGTATCAAATCACAGAAACGCTTTTGAACAACCTGCTAATTGCCTAATTTTACTCACCTGCTTTTTTCTTCAAATTTCAATTGAACATGGCTAGTAACATGCTGTGCAAGTGAGTGTGATGATGAGAATATATTACAGCAAACACTGCAAACAAAGTTTCGCTTGTGGAAAACACCGTTTTTAAGATTTATTACAACGTTCACCTCCCGCAGTAAAAACTCCCTTTTAATATGCACTTTTTGTATGTAAGACTTCGAAGATGGTAGATCAGTTTGAGACGAAGTTATCGCTGGCGGTTCAATGAGATCGTCAGTCATGGTTTTAGTCGTTTGAAACTGGAACAAAAATAAGTCTCTATTAAAAACCCACAAAAATTGATTTAATCTAAAAGATAAATTAATTTTTCCTTAACTTAAAAGCCGAGACTCTCAACTACCAAAGACCACAAAAGATGGCAATCGTTAAGTTTTAATACAGTCATATCCAACTCATGGCCCATTTGAAGGTTTTATGTGGCTTTTTCGAGGTTTAAAACTGTCTATACATCTTGCATTTTTTTATAAAGACAGTGCTAGCCGACTGAGCAAAACAAATTGAACGTGGTGCAGCCTTTTAAAAGACACCTGTCTATGCCTTTCTTACGAGCCTGTAATTCAATCAAAGGACAATAATTCAAGACATGCAATAATTTATTTCAGTTGAACATTGAGTAATAATCGCTTAGAAATTGACTGCAGAATCAAAGGCACTTATAGCCTGTTGATCTGAAAATATATGTATTCTCGGGTGATACATGTATTTTTTTATTTGCTTTAATTGCATAGAGTACCAAACTACTAAGCGACATTGTCTTGCTGATATTCTATTTTTAAAAACATCAACGGACATAACCTCAAATAAATGCTGCACGTATTGACCACGTAATAACCATAACAATGTGTTTATATGATTTGTTAAGCAGATGAATGACTATTTAATGTTTAAGATAACCTTATTTGTCTCGTGATGATCTACTTCGTCAGCAACTCCTTGCTTTGAGAGCGTCTCGACCTTGATGTCAATCAACTCTTTGTCGTTCAAGATAGCATTCACATTGTTTTGGCGACTGTCGCTGTTTTGAGCGTTCTCAGATGGATAAATTGACAGTAATTCATCGTCTGGTTCTATTTTGATATCCATTTCCAAACTATTGTGATATAGTGAATAGAAATAAATGCACAAGCTTTATGAAATATGACATTACCATAGACAATAATTATAAATATCTTGCTCGTCTTTTTTTATAGACAAATGAATCGATGTATGATAACTGATAGATAACTGAGAAATAAAATTATAAAAATAGTAATTAAAATACAAATGATTCGAAGTGACTAAGCTTATTGGCGTAAAAACATGGTATTTAAATTTAAATGTGTCTTCCATGAAAAGATCTAGAAATCAAAACGAAAAAAAAAGCAAAAGAAATATGGTCAATATAGTGTTTGTAATATTATATTGCAGTTTTGCAAAATCTATGCAGCAGTTTTACCGTTGTATTTTGACGATATAACTTTTTCAAATTCATAATGGTCAAAAAACGCATTTCTCTTACAAACTGTAGTAAAAAAAAATATTTGCGAGATGTTAATAAAATGTATATCGAGAGCATGCGTAAAAGGGTAAAGCGTTTATTTTCACAGCAGCAAAATGTGATTATCTAACTGACACAAAGCCGCTTTCGTTTTACTGATGTCAAAAAATCTGACAGCTCTAAAAATAATATAATATAAACCGTAATATTTGGCTGCTTCAACAGTTTCGATTGAAATATTTATTGTTCAATAGAAAATTTAGTGTTCCTATACATAAGGTTTCTATAAATAATCGAACACAAGCCAATAAAAAAATATTGTCTATGGTCAAACTATTATTTGACATAATAATTTTCTACGTGTTTCGCGTCAATTATTGAGTCAATACTCCGGAATGGATATTAAGATAGAACCAGACGATGAATTGCTGTCATCACACGGTGCATCAGGGATAGACAACGATGCTGGGATAAACGAAGACATCTCTAGCGAAGGTCAATCATCTGGCAATGGATTCGGCGTACATGTGAAGCAGGAAGAATTTGACGAAGACGTTAACAGCAAAGAAGGAAACGTATGTTGAAATATAATGGTGGATTACTTGAACGCGGTAATGTTTTTAAAAACATTTCTGACAAAGCATTGAATTCTTCTTATACGAATGTCTTATGATAGATACATTTGTATTCAAATCAAAAAAGGTTCATATTAAGTGTTTTCTTTTATTTATAATGCAATCTAACTCATTTTAAAGACTCAACGAAACTTTCTAATAGACTTTTTCCACAACAAAATTTTCGAATTTTGCGTCCTAGAGTTTAAAGTTTAGAATCCGAACTACAAATACTACAGTCCGTTTATTTATTTTTTGTAGTCTTCGAATGTTAAATCTTAAAATAAAATGTCTAATATGGTGTTTTTGTTATCAAAGTAGAGTAAATCGGTTAGTAAGTATATGCTTTCTGACCTTGCAGCTCAATACGACAAATGTTTAGCTAAATTATAAAGAACTAGCTTAAAATTTATCGGTTTTATTTCGCGTTAACTTTTTAATTATAATTATAACATTTTTTGTAGGTTGTCGTTATGGAGTCACAGAAAATCAAGAAAGAAAACGAAAACACTTGGGAAAAGTACAAAAAAGAATACTACGACGACGTCCGTTTCAAAAAAATAGAAAAGATTGATGTCGTCGAGTGCACATATTCCGAATGGAAGTCAGAGGAGGTGATTGTTAGTGCTACGTGGTGGAATGGAGTTCTGGCACCTTTTTTCTTGACATTTTTCATGTTTAAAATCATTTTTTTTTCATTAAACAGTTTTGATATTTTATGCTTTAAATAATAAATTAATTCAATACATAATCGCTATCACTTACAATTCTATATGAAGGACTCTTTTTCGAGATCGGTTGTGAGTTTTCATCATCGGATGACTCGGGAGTATTTTTGGATTTAAACATTTTTTATTCTCTAATAAGCGATTGTGCGATTTACGAAGTGGCCAAATACTTAGTTATTTATATTGAACTTTATACCTATTGCCATTATAGGATCATTTTCTATTACAGAATGTACTAATTTATCAGTCAATCTCAAGCCGTCGTCTATTGTTTTAATGTAAACATGCAGCTTCTTCGCTGCAACTGCTTTTCGAGTCATTTATTATAGTTGGTTCATCGACTCACAATTTGACTAATTCTTCTTCGTTTAATGTACGATCCTCCAAAATTCATTCAATACCCTTTTAAACCGTGTTATAGAAAAATATCCCACAATTCATTAACCGTGTTAAATCAACAACTTGTTATCCGAGGCCCAAGTCTTTGATAAATAAATTTAATAATACTTTTTTTGTTTCAGTTTACAACTACCAATACCAACTCTATTGTTCTCATTGCACCACCAGCGATAATTACGTCTCAAACTGATTTATGTTCGACGTCTTACGAAAAAGAACTGCATGTTAAAAAAGATTTTTTACTGCACGGAGTGTAAGTTAAACTATTGCTCTTAAAATGTTTACTCTACGAACAGAATTTTGTATGCAGTGTCTGTTTCGATACATTCTCATCATCGCACTTACTGAAACGACATGTGGCTCCTCAGTCATAGAAACTCCAAGCCCCGAGTCACCCAAAATCGCTTCTAGGATTGATATAAATACTGTCCTCTACCACAAAGCTTCTTAACAAAAAAATCCCAGGGATTTACGCATTTTCTCACATATTTTTTTTTATTATTTCTCAACTTCGAAAACAGTAAAGATTTTTTTACGTTTCTAGCACATTTCAAACATATTTATGTCCCTGCTAGATTTTCAATACCTGGGAGTTGTCAATCGGTTTTTTCGTGGCCCCGCAAAAATGTGCCGTGACTCCCTTAAAATTATTTTTTCTCTTTGACCCCCGGTTGAGAAACTGTGCTCTGCCGCAGATTGAACATTGTGAAAAAAGACAGAATTATTGAGGCTTAAAGAATATTTATTTATTTATGGTCGTTCACTAGTTCAGCAAATGCTTCCATTAGTACATTACGGTAGAAGTTAGTTTTGATGAAGGCATAGGCATCATAGTTATAATACATAAACAAGTATAATATACTTAAGTATGTTCATAGACTGCCGAATATTGTTGAAACACTAATTCAACGTCTCCAATGGACGGATTTGTAACCGGCACGTAAGAACGCTTTTTGATTTATTTTCACAATAAAAATTATCTTTTATGTTAAATGAGTAATTAAATAAGGGTGATTAATTTTCGGCGTAACGCAACTGCCACAACTCTTAAATTTGTATTAACGAGTTGATTCAAAATAGCCGTGTTTGACGCCGCTGACACTTGCTTATGTATTTTTTTATATATTCTTTCCTCGAGAGTTATTATAGTATATGAAAAATAAACGTCGTCATATTAAACCTCCTAAAACACTTTGATAACAAAAGCCTTTTATTGCACTATAAAATCTTTTTTGCCATTATGAAATGATTCTGTATTTGTGTTCGAAACCATTACTATCTTTTAACTTTTGAGACTTCAACAAAATATTTGATCTTATCGTTAAAGCAAAGCACAAGAAGGAGAACTTTAGGCTGATAATTGATAAATTATTTTTGTTTTCTTGAAACATTTAAGGGAGAAGCTCAACACGGATATCAAAATAGAAGCAAAGCAAGAGTTACTGTCATCCTCTCATCAAGACTCTCGTGATAGCGATTGTCACCAAAGCAATATAAATGACATATATAATGAGAATCATTCAATTGACATTGAATACGATGCAGCCGAAGTCCACGAAAAAATAACCGAACGTGAAAATCATCACCAGTCTAAAAAGGTATTCCGAGCTCTTATTTATTGTCCAAAAAAAAACAGTTATAGATACTAATAGTCGCCAATTGTAAATGATCAAATGTCGAATCTTAAACATAAAGACGAGCATATAACATATATTAGATTACCAATAATAGTTCATAAAATATAAGTTATGATTTGTTAAAATCAAATAAATTTAAGCAAATTTTCAATGTTCGTCAGTTATATAAAAAATGTTCATATGTGACAATGCTATTTCTGAGCACCTTGTCTATTTTAGATAAAAAGCGAAAGAAAACATTGAATTACACAAAAATTATTTAAATTATTATTTTTGCTAACAGAAAGAAACATTACTGCATTCTGGAAAAAAGAGTTTCGATTGTGAAATATGCACTTACAAAACTGCTTATTCAGGTAACCTGAAAAAACATAAAATGTCACACACTGGAGAAAAACCTATTAAATGTGATCTTTGCAATTATAAAACTACCCTGTCTGGTAATTTGAAAACGCATACAATGTCGCACACAGGAGAAAAGCCTTTGAATTGTGACCAATGCAGTTATAGAACTGCTGTATCTAGTCACTTAGAGATGCATAAAATGTTGCACACCGGAGAAAAGCCTTTTAAATGTGACCAATGCAATTATAAATCAGTTCAATCTGTACAATTAAAACGGCATATGATGTCACACACTGGAGAAAAACCTTTTAAATGCGACCAATGCAACTTCAAAACTGCGCTTTTTCAAGCCTTAAAAGTACATAAAATCATACACACTGGAGAAAAACCTTTTGAATGTGACGTATGCAACTTTAAAACAACCCGCTATTCTAATTTAAAAAGGCATAAAATCTCACACACTGGAGAAAAACCATTTGAATGTGACCAATGCAGTTATAAAGCTTTTCGTTCTGCTCACTTAAAAATACACAAAATGGCACACACTGGAGACAAGCCTTTCAAATGTGACCAGTGCAATTATAGCACTGTGTGTTCCAGTTCACTAAAAACGCATAAAATGACACACACGGGAGAAAAGCCTTTTAAATGTGACCAATGCAACTATACATCGGTTCAATCTGTTCAATTAAAACTGCATAAAATGTCCCACACGGGAGAAAAGCCTTTCAAGTGTGACCAATGCAATTACGAAACTGCTTATCCCTCTGGTTTAAAAAAGCATAAAATGTCCCACACTGGAGAAATGCATTAAAAATGATAACACTGCAATATTTGAATGGTCAATTCTGATGCATTTGAAACACCTTAAAGTTAACACACTATTAAAAAGACTTTTTCTCAATGTGACTAATACAATTGTAAAACTGCTCGTTCTGAATAATTAACAAACATTTAATTGCACCCACATTGGACAACCTTTACAATAGGAACAATGTTATCTTAAAACATTATAATTTACTTATCGTAAGTCGATTGAATAATACAAGTGCTTGCATAAATATTTTAAAAAATACATTTATATTTTAAAACTGATCTACCAAAAATAAGTAGTGACATTTCAAATGCGATCATTAAGAAGAAATCCCGTTTTAAAAGTCGTTTTAACATAAATATCGCCTTTAATGTTATTATTAATGTAGTTATTTATTTGTTTATCTACAAGCAAATGATTGTGTCAAATGCATCATTTGCTCCGAAGCAAATGTGTAAGGAAACTTTACATCCGGCAAGAAGTGGATTGAATAGAGGTAAAAAACAGTGCACTGGGATACAGTTACAAAATTGAAATATTTCAAAATGCAGGATTTTCAAAATGATAACGGAAACACTCAAAGACCAAAAGGATGGAATTGAAATGGTTGATCGCAAACAATCTAGTTGCGATCTAATAAAAGGATTAATTGATAGACAAACAAAAATGGTCATGCTCACATGAGATAAAAGTTCAGTGATCATCGGAAAGAAATTGGAGTAGAAGCTATTTTGAAATATTACATGAACTATAATACTTAACTGAAGAACATTGTGTGGCTCGCAGAGAAGAACTAAGGATCAATGATACCTGGAAACAAGTTTTAATAATGCACAATATTAAAACTGTGCTAAAGACAACTTATAAAATGCTTAGCAGGTCATCTGTTAAAAATGGTGAATTTATTGAATTATCCAAACTCATAGACAAATAATTGGCAGATAGTATAGATAGGAAAGAGAAAAAATGATTATAGGGAAAACCATAAATTAACCTTTAAATGTATAAAAAAAATCTCTCTCACTATCAATAAATGAATCTAATATGCTTTTGTTTGTATCTAAGTTTCACTAGTTTTTTAACTTAAAGCTGTTTTTTTGGTAAAGTAACATCATTAATATCGTAATAAATTGGCGGTATGATCAATAAAGAATGTTACTAAACTATTTTTTTTTTACATCCATTTTTACCAAAGTGTGCTCCTTTGACATATTCAAATCTTGGTCACCCTTACTTAGCTGAGTTAATAAAGCAGATGATAAACATCAAATTGTACTTGATATTTATAACCTTTGTAACACAGCGCTCGGTCTCAATGTAAGGCCCTATAGTACAGGGTTTCGTGGAGCGTCCATGCAGTGTAAAAGCTTACTCTTTATTTTTTACCTTTATTCGTCTTTATAATTAATCAGTAGAGATTATCATTTTAGTTATTCCTAGGAAAAATAGTTTTACATCCAAAAATATAATTATAAAATCAAAAATATTACGTCTACTACACATAATTATCGATCTTGTGGTTTACCGATCTTTGAATGGTAGAATGCGATAGAGATTTAAGAGTTAACATTTGATAGAATAACAAACATCTCAAATAGTTAGAGTGAGAACAGCTTATTATAGTGATAATTTAAAAGGAGATTGCGATTTTTGCATCTTTACCAAATATGTAGAAGCAACATGTTTCAAGGCTTTCTAAAATTCAACACTGTAAAAAACCAAATATTAATAATATAATCTACCAAGAAGAGCCACAGTACAGGTTAAGGAAGCCAAATGCAAATTTCCCGAAATTCTCGGAAAAGTTAAAAAAAAAGGTGATATATAAAACACTTTTACTTACTTGCTTTACAAACTCGATACATAAAACACTTATACGAGGTCACAAAGTGTAACAGCATGATCTGCAAATAGGTTTTGGGAGGATTGAATGGTTTGTCTCCCGCTTGCATAATTAATGCTAGTGTTAGCAGATTAAAAACTGCATTAATACAAAGCCTATTATAATCACAATATATGCGATATACTTGAGAACATTATGAAAAAAATATTTTGACACTATATGAAAAATACTAAAATTATCCACGCATTTACGTGAAAGTTGAAACTCCGTTATTAGGAGGAGTGAAAATGCAAAACTAAGAATAAATCAAAAGTTATTATATATGGAAAAAATATTAAGTTACTTAGTGATAAAATAAATAGCACTCGCCAACGTTTCACTTTTTTTTTTTACACTTTGGAATATTTTTGAATACAATCAGGAACAAAAGAAAACAAAGAATCAAATCATTTTTTCAAAATTTATTTCATAACGATTTTTTAATACAGAGTATGCAATTGGATTGATCATTTAAAAAATCCTCAATCCTCAATAATTGCGATTTTTATCAAAATTCAAATTAAATTCTGTCACCGTTTTCTACTGTATTATACAAAGTTTGACGTTCGTATCTTCTTAACAGTTCTCAAAATTTATTTATACAAATAGGTTCGTTGCGTAATCTTTCCGTAAGATTTCTCTAAACCAATTATTTTTCATAATTTCATATTTTGACAAAAAAAATAATCAGCGCGATTGAAAAAAACACTGGATACCTAAATGAGCATCGCATAGCTAGTTGTCTATTGATATGATGTTAGAAATTATGCAGGGATAAAGAACAATTGTCATTAAACATGCATGTCAAAAATTCAAGACAAAATGATACCAACTAATTATTTATTTATGACACGAATGGATTTACAATTGAAGCATAAATATGATTGAAAAAATTCCAGGTTCAAATCCCGGTACAGACAGTTTTATAAATTGATTTTTCAATCGATTTATGAATTTCTGTTCAAAGGCATGGATGAATGTGATGTTTTAAATTCCCCCCTCTCACCCATCCTATCCTATGAATGGGGCGTATCGAGAGCGATTAGCTTACCACTAATCCTGTCCTAGCCCTATTCTTCTATCCCTACTCTCTTTGGAAAAAGAGAGGTTGAGCAACTGAGTAACAACCAGTTCTCGTAGAAACACTTCTGTTGAGATAAACTCCATTAAGAGTCCATATGCTCTACATTGGGAGCGGACATGGTCAAAAAAAAAAAAATCTCGAGCTGATTTCTGATATCAGTGTTGATCAGTGGCGGTTCTAGGTACTGGGCTAGGTGGGCTAAGCCCGACCTGCATTTTTCACCCAAAACCTTAGATGGCTGAATAAAAATGAACAGCAATTCGGCCGCTGAACAAAATAAATACATTTATAAGCGTAACTAACCTTCCCCAAATGAATATAATATCTTTGTTTAAATTTTCCTCTATCAATATAAGACAATGCCATGTCTACCTAAAATAATATTTTCGATTGTTTTTTATTACAATTTTTAGCTGAGCCGGCATAAAAAAAACAATAACCCTATAAATAATTCATAGAGAACATTCAACGTGACGTCAGTCTGGCAACACCTATGTACATGCTATTGGTCAGGGGCTAAAAGCTTCCAGCCCAAAACTATAGACAATATTTCTTTACACTGGAACGCAATCTAGCACGATTCGATTTTGTTTGTATTTGTATGTACGGAAACGTCATCAAACACACAGGACTGTATTTCAAATTTACTGGCTTCTGTCATTCATCGGGGGCTAAATTGGGATTAGTCCGTGGCCCATGCAAACATACCAGTATCTTTGTATTTTATGAAAGTGACAGGTATTGAATCTCAGTGACAGTTCTGTATTGCTTTTTTTACTTGTTATTTCACTTTGAAAGAGACAAATTTAAGGTCACGTATTATTATTTCTTACTTACATTAGCATTGATTGTATTATATAGTAATTTATGCTTTGCAGTAGTGTCGTAGTATTTGTTAATTTGCTTGTAGATTAATATATAAGATGAAGTGGAAGCATGCAAAATTTCGTAAATAGTATACAATGCTATGCTTTTCTCTAGCCCACCCAAGATTTCAGGTCAGGAACCGCCACTGGTGTTGATCTTCTTATAATAAAGACGTTCACTTGATTTGCGCAAGTAAGCAAAGAGTTTTTATCAACATAAACCAAATTTTGATAGCTTTACATGATCGACCTGTCAAAAGCGCGGCTCTGGCACAATTTCCTAGAACAATTAAAATGTTTTCGAAGATAACCATACACCAAAATTAATGTTTTAAATTGATTTCGGCTTTATCAATAACAGTCGACGAGTCTCGCTTACCATTGCATCATTCATCAAGAAGCGCTTTGTTCGGAGACATTTCCGGAATAAATGTGTTAAGTTATAGAATAGGTGATTACAATTATCATCTCTATTTTAGCGAAAGCTCTTAATCATCGCCAATTCAAATGATTTTAAATTGAAATGGAGAGTGCGAACGATGATCTTATGCTTCATTAAGGGGTACGTCTGTTATCCAAAGGAACGTTGTAAAATGTTTCAAATCTCTATTACCAGAAATCAGAGCATTTCTCCTTGAGAAGGGTTTTCACTATTCAGAACTAACAGACGATCAGTGGATCAAAAAAAAGTATTTCATGGTAGATCAGCTTTATCATAAACTACAATGATGTTAGAAGTCATTTCATTCAAAAAAAAAATATCCCTTTTTGCTCAATATTTTGAAAGGGAAAAATCGTCTCATTTTCCGAGTGTGCTGAAACATCGCCAAGAAAATAATAATAGGAAAACATTATTTCAAAAGAAATATTTAAAATACAAGAGAAGCATTTCTCAGCAGGTTTCAGGAATTTAAAACAGCAGAGCATCGTCAAACATCCTCTTAATGCTACAATAACAGATTTGTTTTTTTTCTCCTTTTGGCATTAACATTGGTAACTTTGAAATACAATCGCTGGATTAAAAAAAAAAGGAAATATAGAGCTCTTAATTCGAACGTTTTTGTGTTCATTTAAAAGTATTGGAGAAGAATGAATGTGAACTTTGTTCACAACCCAAGTGGTCTGCATTGATCGACCTGGAGAAGAAACGCATGATCATCTTCAACGCTTGGAATGGTATTCCTGACTCTCAAGATCAGCTGAATAAACTCGCGTTTGCTGTTATTCCCCTTTTCGGTTCTACACATTCATGCGAACAATCTTTTTCAATCATGAACTTTATCAAGAGAAAACTGAGAAGTCGTATTTTAATGCAAATTGCTTGCCTTAAAATTAAATTCTCAACAAACCTGACTTGATGAGAGGACATTGTTCGCACTAAGTGTTTGTCAGTCATTGTCATTATTTTGTATTTTATATATTTTGTCATAATTTATGCATTCTTTCATTACATACTGTTTTTTTATTAATGAATAAGTTTTTTTTTTGTATGAAATCAAGTGTTATTCAGTGTAACTGTAATTTAATGAAGTGTTAAAATTATAATAAAGGTTTGCTAAATCAATAAACAGATTTGGCTCTCAATCTTTTTCAATCGTTGTTACGTTTATATTTGGCTTATTTGCAAATAAGTTTGCCAAACGCTGCTTGAGACAATCGAGTACATTTTTTTTCAAAACTGTAAACAAATATGGTTTTATCTTGAATGAAAGTATTAACGATGGAACAAAAATGTGTTTTTTGAGAAGTTATGCCAAAGCTAAAGTTTGAAACTGTTATTTTGATTCGCTTTGCATTTGAAATCATGTGGACCATTGAAGTATAAACCTCTCTTAACCGAAAATTTTAAATTAAGCTGTTCTAGCTGTTTCAGTTGGTCAGTCAAGAAATAAAAAAAAATATCACTTTTATTTACAAAAAACCCCTTACACGTGTTTGCAACACAAATACCATTGCCAATGTTACCTGGTATGATTCAGTAAATAAAATTCTTTGTATTCGTGTTTATTTCATATTCCAGTGGAAGACAAACGGAGATAAAAATGAAAGAACAAGCTTTTACACTGCAAAGACGCTCCGCAAAACCTTTTCTAATAAAGACTTACTTTGAGACCGAGCGCTGACTAACCAATGTTTTAAATATCAAGAACAATTTGATAAGTTTCATTGCTTTTATGGTGACCGCTTGGGTTTACAATCCCGGGTTTTTTTTAGCAAATCCGTAAATTTTTAGAATGTCGGAAACTCTCGGAAAAGCTAAGAAAAAAAACGAGTTACGCTGGTATGTTGAGCATATTGTTAAATTCCTGGGTTTTTGGATTCGGAAATTCTTAGAAGAACTATAAAAAACGAGTGATATTGAGGAAAATCATTTTTTTTTTTTAATTGAAAAATTCTCTATCTGCTGTTCCAGAGCTCGGTAAAAAACAGCTCATTGCCAAGCCGTCTGTGGCTCTGCAGACAGGAAGATTTGAACTGACAACTCTTTTTGCCCTCAAAATCCACACATGTATGGCTTTTTGGTTTTTCGCCATCCTGTTTCTTTGACAATTCTCCCTTGAAAGTTTGCCTACCTGTGTGCAGTTCTTTACAGTTCCATCGTCCTACTTAACTCTCTTTGAAAATAAAAGCTTGGCGACTGAATAATAGATATAAAAAAATATTCTGTTAATTTGACTCAATGGCAGTCCAAATAAAACACATTTAGGGCAAACATTTTTTTTAATCTCATTTCAATCATTTGTAATACAGATTCAAATTTGAACAATGGGTCAGAACGAAGTTTTACGGTAGAAGTAGAACAAAAAAACATGTATGTTATTTTAAAAGAGGTTTTATGTTAAGCTTAATATACTTGTATTGTATACATAATAAATATCATGAACTACTTTTGTATTGGATATGTAAATGGTCAGCGATTCTTTGAAGATCCACTGATGATACTTAATATAATATAATAAATGGTATCATTCTTTAAACATTAGCAGGCATCAATGAGGCTCACAAAGTAATTTGTGTAATTATTTATATTTAACAATTGTTGCTTAAATATTGTAAACTTGTTTTTTTTTATATTCAAAAAAAAATATGATAATACAATAAATATTGATTTATTTGTCTATGCTTATTTAATCGTTGATGCCATTTTAACCTTTTCAGTACCGCGATGTTTTAAGCTAAAAAAACATTCACTCACATACCTACCGCATGTTTTTAATATTTTTTGAATAGTTTTAAAAAATAGGAATGAATTTATGAATATTAAAAGTTTACTTATAAAATGATATGTATAGTTTAATTTAAGTTACATTCGCGGTCTTCAGTGGCCTTACAGTATTCACGCCGTTCGTATGTAGCGGCCACCAAGTGGCCTTACGGTACTGAAGCGGTTAAATGCTCTTTTAATACTTTATGGAATATAAGGACTTTAGCGACCTTGCCGAGCGATATAAACATTTTGCGAAATCTCAATATAATGTCACTATGTTTATTTGATAGAAGTGTTTACAAGTTAACTAATGAATTGAATTTTGTATTTTTAATCAATGCCATATGCATTCTGCTTCGTATTTAATAAATAATTGCAAGGATTTTTTTTTTGTTTGTATTTTCATTGCAAATATTCAACTACATTGTAAAAAATTGTTTTTCTAAGATGCGTCTTTTTATTAATTATGTGTTTCATTCCTCTTCCTTTCCCCCGTCCGCTCACCGCCATATGAAATGAGCCCCGACAATAGTAAAATGCGCGACAATGTTCTTATGACTTTCGTTTCAAACGCGATAGATACACGTTCCGTCTTCTAGGTGCTTTGCAGAATTTACTTTTTGGCACTACTCGACATGTTCGAATGAGCAAGTATGCTTTTTAAACACAAAATTTAAAGAAAATATTTAGTACTATAAAACCATATTCCACTTATAATTACGCTCTAGAAAAGCGATCAATTGATGAACTATAAGCTACCACAGAGCGTGACGAAGTAATCTGCGAATGGAAGCACAAGAATGGAACAGGTAAAAGTAAAGCTACTGTCTGCAACCTTTGATATTTTTACGAATCAAAAGGATAGGTAGTTTATAAAATTGAATTTGTCACATTGACAAAAACTTTTCTCCAGAATTTGACATTTTGGGCGTTTCAAATGCACCAGAGAATAGACAGTTACAAAAATTGCATTATTATCATTTTATAGACTTTTCTCTTGTGTGTAACCTTTTATGCCTTTTTAAGTGATAAGAACGAGATGCTTTATAATTGCATTCGTCACATCTGAAAGGCTTCTCTCCAGTGTGTGACAATTTATGCGTTTTCAAGCTACCAGACTGAGTTGTTCTAAAACTGCAATGGTCGCATTTATAAGGTTTTTCTCCAGTGTGGGTTACTTTATGGTTTTTCAAAGCACAACGATAGGCAGTTTTAAAATTGCATCGGTCGCATTTAAAAGGTTTTTCTCCAGTGTGTGACATTTTAGGCGTTTTAAGGGAAGTAGCAAAAGCAGTTCTATAACTGCATTGGTCACATTTGAAAGGTTTTACTCTAGTGTGCGACATTTTATGGCTTTTTAAGTTACCAGACCGAGTAGTTTTATAATTACATTGGTCACATTTAAAATGCTCTTCAGTGTGGGAGATTTTATGGTCTTTCAAAGCACGAGGATAAGCAGTTTTAAGGCTGCATTGGTCGCATTTGAAAGGTTTTTCTCCAGTGTGTGACATTTTATGATCTTTCAAAGAACGAAGATAGACAGTTTTAAAATTGCATTGGTCACATTTAAAAGGCTTTTCTTCAGTGTGTGACAGTTGATGCGTTTTTAAGTTACTGGAGCTAATAGTTTCATAAGTGCATCGTTCGCAATTCAAACTCTTTTTTACAGAATTCAGTGATGATTCTGTCTGTAAGCAAAAACAATATTTTGAATAAAATGTGCATACAGAAATAATATAACGGATGAACAGTGAAAGTTGGTGTCAATTAATTCGAATCAGAACTGAGTAAAAAAATGTTCATTGAATACACCAACGACTATAATTAAAATCACGACCTTTTATTTATTTAACACTAGCTGACCCGACGAACTTCGTACCGCCTCAGAATCAATAAATGTTGTAATAAAAATAATAAAACATTTTTAGTACTTTTCCCACTAAATAAAAATTATTTGATCAGGACCGGTTTCGCTCATCGCGAGCATTATTAACTGATGATAATGCTCAGATGATAATAATTTTATGTGGAAAAAGTACTAAAAATGTTTTATTATTTTTATTATATTGCCATTCCACCAAGTATTGACAGTGAACACCTTAAAATTGAATAAATGTTCTGTTAACTTGATAACTTGAAGCATGATGACTACCGAGTCAACCTTCAGTTATAAATTGCGCGGTGGCAAGCCAGGCAGATCCAATAAGTTTAAAAATTAAGTTGGATAGTTGGTTGCTTCGTCTTCGTTTGTTACACGGTCAATAGATTTAAAGGAATGCAGCGGACCAACGATTTGATTTTGAATTGTGAAGTTTAAATGATCCACATCTTTGTTCTTTGCCGCAAGAATTGCTCGTTCATTCAACCAATTGTGATTTTTGTGATTAGATGTTCGGGAACATTTTGTTGAATGAAGTGAAATTGCAAAAATTCGGCGGAAACAAAATCAATCCGTTCGATTCGTCGACAGGAACACCCCCGTTACCGATAGTCAGCAATTGCTTCGGCAGATAGATCGTTTAGCAATGCAACTCGCATGTTTGTCGCCAGCTGAAGATTCTTTACATAGCGCCAGAGTCGTGATTTGAGGTAAGCGTTTATTTCATCGGAAGCGGTAAATCTTGGAATGACTGGTAGTGTTTGGCGGAAATCGCCAGACAGTAGAATCATTGCGCCTATAAAACATCTTGAGTCATTGCACAGATATTTCATACTTTGATTGAGTGCTTCCAATGCGCATTTGTGCGCCATTGTCCATTCATCCCAGGTGATGATTTTACTTGCTACCAAAACTTTGGTCATTGGTGAGTGTTTCGCAATATTGCATGTCAGTTTTTCAGTCGTTTAAAGCAGTGCTCCGCAAGCGGTGTGCCGCGAGGCGATGCTGGGTGTGCTGCGGCGCGAATCTCTAATAAACGAAAAAAAAAATAGTTTGGTCGATACTACAAACTATTTCTGATGACACTATCATAGAGAAGCAGAAATAATTATTTTTTGGTTGAAAGAATATGTTATATGTACAGTCTGCGCAAGAATGTTTCGCGCACCTTGCGAAAGTTCGCTAGATTTGAAGGAATGTAGTGGACCAACGATTTGATTTTGAATTGTGAAGTTTAAATGATCCACATCTTTGTTCTTCGCCGCAAGAATTACTCATTCAATCAACCAACTGTGATTTTTGTGATTAGACGTTTGGGAACATTTTTTTGATGAAGCCGTCCTTCGTTGAGACGAAATTGTTAAAATTCGGCGGAAACGAAATCAATCTGTTCGATTTGTCAACAGGAACACGATCGTTACCGACGATAGTCGAAGATCGTTTTCAAGCTTAAATCATTTTTCTCTTCTCCTTCGGGGCCGAGTTAATAATCCTCAAATTCTCATGACTATTAATTTACATGCTTCCAATTTATTCTTACGTGGGCGTAACTATAAGCAAAAACTTTTATTTCTAAAAACTTATACCTCGCTTAAGAGGTTTAAATCACCAGTTCCAAGGGCCGTTAGATTGATCAACGCATTGCCTAGAAAAGTTGACATTTTTAGTGATAGTATTTGTGAACTGTTTGTAA